>JAFBJZ010000358.1:600000-1200000 GCA_016785225.1 Psettodes erumei
TTCCTTTTCAGTTCATTAAAACACAAGGGAAGGTATTCAGTTAGGGTCAAGCACAGAAGCTTCCTCTTGGAAAAAGAAGTTTCCTGAACACATAATTTGAGTAAAATGTCATACAACCCCTGTGCTCCCAAACACTGCAGGTTTATGTAAGAGAATATCAAGGAAAAAAAGAACACAGAAACTAAACATAACTTTACATGAGCTTCTAGTTCCAGGTGTTTATGTTCTTACCTTGCAGCCATCCAGAGTGTACAGTTTCCTGATGAGGTACTGCATGAGTTCAGAAACTTCCTCCAAAAAAAGCCCGAAACTGCGCAGACTCCTGCGGTGCAAGACGATGGTCTTCCTTACTGAGGGGTCGCTGTTCTTCACCAGCATCACCTTCTTGTTGTACCAGTGATGATGAACTGGTCGTTCATGGCCCGAGGGTGCCTCCCTGGGCCCGGCCGGCCTCTGGAGAACCCACTGGTTTGGGTGATGATGGTGGTGACGAGGCGTGTGAGCATGATACAAAGGTAAAACCTGCGTCTCTAATGCTTCCAGGGCCAGGGCATGTCTATAATCAGAGCAAGAATAGCATTCTTCCAGTGGTTCGTGATGGACCACCACGCCATGCTGGGGGATCCTGGGGAGGCTGGTTGTGTGATGCTTGAAGGGCAGAGAAGACTTGTGGGAGCCTTCGCCTCCGACAGCGTTGAAGCACTGAAAGGTGCGCTTGTGGGAGGACATTCTGAGTGGCAGTATCTCTGCTCGGGCCAGAGGACGGTCTCACGTGAGCGGACGACGGGGAGTTGCCATGCTTCTCCCGAGCCTCCTAGGAGAAGGTACCGCACTGCACATCTGCATGGCTCTCACTCCTTCCAGGCTGAAAGACAAGTTTTTTTTTTTTTAATTTAGACCGAAAAAAAGAAAGAATGCTGATATTTCAACAAAAGCAGTAAGGTACACATTTGAATCAAAGGCACAAAAAACAAACAAACATACGTGGCAGAAATTCCTGTCACCCTTACACACATCTTTTAATCCTAACCTATGTGCAGACTGTCACCTCTAAAACCCTTCAGTCTAAAGAAGCACTTAAACATGTTTAATGAGGACTGGCATGAGTCAAAGGTCACTGGATCTTTGATTTTATTCCTGAAGGTATTTTGTCATTAACAAGATGCAGACAATTACTTTACTGGGATTAGGTCAGACACAAACATGCTCAAGTAAGCTTTTTCATATACTTTCTCTTTTTCAAACAAATATATTAATGTTTTTATTTTAGAAGCACTGACAAAAAGAGACGGTCAGTGGACAATAAACTAATCTCCATTTTAGCAGCTGTTTAAAATCACACAATGTGCAGTTTTTTTTTTTTTTTTTAAAAAGACACATCACATCACATGCTGTGAGGATCAAAGAGTAAACGGAGACAGGGATAATGAGGATACAGCCACAAATAAATCCTCCAAGTGACTTTAAATAACAAGCTTAAGCCCGCGCGAGCAGCGAAAGTGGACGTTACCTCAGTGTTTGTCACTGTTGCTGGAGAAAGTACATTCTTAGCCAGCTTTTCCAGCAATCAATAATGCAGGGATTACCTATAAAAAGCAGAAATATCTGCAAGAGGCACAATGCTTTCTTACTGAGATAACACCAGGAGGTTAAGGAGAATTCATTGGCGTTTGATGGAAAAGGATGCAATCCCACTAGGAAATGCAAATAAAGACAAATCAATTTCTGAGATGAAAAATATAGTCTAAGCTTGACTGACACCTGTAAAGAACGGGTTTGGCTGTTGTCCTCGTTCTTGTATTAGCAGTGTTACAGACAAGTGGGAAGTAATTTCCCCTCCAGTTGAATACTTTGACAGCGCAAGTAACCGATCGCTGAAAATATTGTTACAGTATGTCGTGCCGCCAACCTTGGTCTTTAACGCTGGAGTTGAACCAACACCCATTTATAGCCTACAACGCAATATCTCAGAATGCAACTTCAGCAGAAAATGTTATTCTTTATTATGAAGGTATTAAAGAGGTAAATTCAGGTTCAGTTCAAATCAGAGCTTTGAATAATACTGAATGCCGACATTGTTTATATGAAAAAGCCGAAGCATAAAATTGGGTATAATTTAAAAAATGCAGATGGGTTAGACCACAAAAGTATGTGTAAAAAATACTTCCTTAGATATGGGTTTTTTTTGCAGGTTGCCAACATTATAGCTGCCACAGGATGGTGTGGATAAATAATGAAAGCTACCAGGAAAGTATATACTTATCTCACCATACAGTAGGGTGTACTTAGCAGAAACCATTATTCTGCAAATTAGCTCCTGCTAAACAAATTAGGTGGCTGTTTCTACTCAGTGGATTACAAATGCAAAAAGTATTTTTCTTTATTCACCAGATCCAGGAAACATATGTGGCCTTGGATCCCTATTATAATGCTATTATATCCCAAAGGTGTCACGTTTGCCAACTGAGGCTCCTAAAAGAGTCCAAACAAGGAAAATAAAAATCACATCCTGCATATGGGCCAGCCTGAGTTCATCCAGTTTAACGTGGACAACTGTATCCTTTCTTTGTGGGAATTGCACGAGCAACCTGCTGCAGAGCAGCTCTCTAATTCCAACTTCATTTGATCTTTTGCGAGGGCAGTTTCCATCGGCGTTCTCTGTGGGTAGTAGTGCAAATTTTAACATTTAATGGGCAAAGAGATGAAGCAGCACGGGTACAGCGCGTTGCACAAGACTAAGCATGTATACTCACGTGACGCACGCTCATAACCCCGCAGATAAAACAAACCCAACTGAAAAAAACCAAATATTTCCAAAGCCACAGAAAGTGCGAGGTAAACTCCCACGGAAACACCAGAGCTATTTGCAAGCAGGGAAACGAGACAGCAGTTCAAAAGCCTCCCTCCAGAAGCGGGCCTACCTGCTAATCAGATACATGGGAAGCTAAGGATAGAATGAAAAGCCTTGCTAATCACTCTGAGATTGGACTGAAATCTGCTGAGGCTTTGGACACATGACTTGGACTTCACCATTGCATAAAGGGAGCTAAGCACGCTTTTAGAAAGCAGTTGAGGGCTCAGTGAAAAGCTATGACAAGGCATAACATTTTCTTTCTCACGACTTTGACATCATTGTTATTATTATTATTATTATTATTATTATTATTATTATTATTATTATTATTAAGGATGAGTTTCCGCTGCGTTAAGTCTAATGCTGGTTTATGTGTTACACCTAAGCAAGATATTACACAAATGCAAAATACACTCTTAACTGTAAAATCTTAAAATAAAATCGTACATTTTTTGCCAGGATGACAACATCCACAAACTAAACTGTCGCATCTCTGATTCTCTGTTGCTGAAGAAAGGGACATAACCATTTCTGGTTTAAATGAGTTTCAAAGAGAGCAGGAGTTTCAAGTAAAAAAAAAAGAGCAACTTGTCACTAATAGGGCATACATGTTGGGATCTGTCCAGAAACTCAAATGTCAAAATGATTGAAATTGAGGGAGATATAGTTATGTCTCCCTCTTCTGTGGCAGATTTTTCTCTGCAAGTCTCCTGAGCTCAAGCTGAAGTCGTTGCTCTCTTTCACTCTCGGGAATGCACTGTCACTGAGCTCTGAATATACAGTATATCTGTGATTTCAGTTTAGAATATGTCAGCAAAAATTAACCAAATATACCATTAAACCTTCAGCTCTTAATGTTTTCTAATTTGAAACAATGACTATTTTTTGTGTTAGTATATTTTGCTTTCGACTCTTCCCTATTCCTGTCATGAGATTTCATGTAGCGTTTCAGTTTCACTTCATAAAACGTGCTATCTTATTTTCTGTGGACATGCAGCGAACTGAGCAACAGCACAGTCATACTAGATATGCTGTAAGTCGGCCACTATACGCGCACAGTTACACATTTTCCCCCCAACACTCCCGCTTACTGTAATCATCGCCACGAAAGACAACGCTGATGCAATTAAGATCTAACAAACGCCCAACAGAAGACTAAGAGGTGTCTCAGGGGTCATATCAAGATAAATGGGCAAAGATGGCAGCGTATGAATTACCCATTTATTTCTGAGGCACTGTGATACTAATAAGTGAGGCGCTGCCTGGCTGGTACGGTCTCCTCACACAGGCTGTCGAGCTCGAGCATGTGAAATGACATCTAATCGTACGTGTCCCACCTGCATCTGTTACATGAGAAAGGTATCTGAAGCTATTTTTGTCCTGACATCACTCGGGGTCATCTTACTCTTCTCGAGCACAAAGGGACAGCCACAGAACACGGGGGGGGGTTAACCCTTATCAGGGGTTTACAGGCAGCACGCCGATCCCTCCCCAGTGGAGGGCCTAATCACAGGAGCACCCACTCCCACAAAGCCAACGCAAACACATGCGTGCGCGCACACACGCGCACGCGGGGTGGGGGGGCAAGCTCTCACGCTGCCATCTGTCGTCAGTTTTAAGGAGCTTGATGGGTCACGGTGGGGTGGAGTTGACTCGGGTTGGGCAGATTTACTGCATCCTGACTCATGGGAGCAAGTTAGCAGAAAGACCCCCCCCCCCCACCCCAGAGTCATGACAGTGCACGGATGACTCAAAAGAAGTGCCGAAGACGTGGTTTTGCACTCTGACTGCGGGTTTTCCTGTGTGAGGAAGGCACCTCCCCTCCTCAGAAGCAAATGAAAGCACATCCGATCAGTGTGAGTCAACTGTGGACTGAGTCACTATGCAGAGTCGCAGCTCCGACGAAGAAGGTTTATTTCATTAAATGTCTGAATGTCTGAAAGAGCCTCCAGGGGCTATAGTAAAATCATTATTATTGCATTAAACTGAACTGAATATGATTGGTGTTTTAGTCTCCTATCAGACATCTAGCCTCCACCATGCGGATGCAGTGTGGGTCACAGTCACGGCGGGACGCCCTGAAGCTGGTCATCTGTCAAGATCACACGTGCGCACTGATGCTCAGGCTTAGCACTCCCCCCTCCTGGCTGCAGTTAAAATACCAGGGCTAATCACAGCGCAACCTGCTGTGCAGCAGGAGTCCGGCTTCGTCAAGTCGTAGTCCTACTAAAGCGCTGCACCCAAGAAGTTGAAGTCGTGATAAATGGCCCCAGATACTGGGCAGGACTTAGACTTTTAAATCCAAGCTGATGGTTGATTTGATAGATATTCTTAAAGGGTGCGCTGATGGCCATAAATATTGTCAAGTAAGTCCAGTCAGGCTGCATATAAGTGTAAAAGAGAGAAAAATAAAGTGTGCCAGTCAAAAACAAAATAACAGGAGTATAAAGTATACAAGATTCTAAGATATATTTTAATGTGATACCCATGTTCTTGCAGGTGCCTATCATTTGCAAAGTGATTTAAAACTACAATTAAAAAAAACCAACTCTTGCCACTATTCCAGCCATCAGTTCTTGATCTATTCCTCCAACCAGACGAACAGGAAAACACCCTTAAGAGGTCACCTGTCCCTGCATGTAGACATCCTAAATAAATAACCAAGAGAAGACATGAGGAACAGATTCATGACGTGGATACATGACGAAGGATGTGCCAGTCTCGCAGTAATGAGTGTCCAGATAGGCTTTACCTCTGTTCACTCTTTAACCTTTACCTGCCAGGGTGAGGTTGGGGGGGGGTTAAATATAACCAAGAGACAGAGCCGTTAACACACGAAGCACACTTACACAATCCAACCGCAGCAGCCCCACAAATCCTCCTGTACTTACAGAAAACCTCTGCAGAATGCTAATTCAAGCATTCTGCTATATTTATCCATCAGCAGTCTTGTTTGAGTTATTTATTTTTTGAACTCCACAAATGTTTAATTTTCATTATTTTGCTGTCATGGTTAAAATTTAGTTACAGAGACGTTGCCCTGTGACAAAAACTCAATAAGTAAACAATGTCGTTCTGAAACCGCAATACGCCCGAACAACATTTGAGCTTATGCAACAACATTTTAACCAATCACAGCAGAGCAGCGACGGCACAGAGGGATTGTTTCTGATGCAGCGTTCACCAGACAATGAATGGACGCTTAAGCTAACAAGCCATTCAGGACTACTTAAACTAAACACCGTCATGATGACTATTACTATTTATTTATGAGTGTCCCCCTTCACCACCTGAGACCGCTCATTCATCCTGACAGTTCCAACTATGCTATCCAATTTTCGAATTAAACAATACAGCTATGTCACGCAGGAATGCAGCGTTCAAAACGATTAAGGAAACAAATCTTGTCCACTAAAACTACAAACACAGATATAAAAAGATTATGAATAATTAATGTACGTCTGTCTGTCTGTCTCTGCTTCTCCCTGCTGTACACTTGCCACTATTGTGAAAGGGCCCCAGACTAAACGCCTGTTTTGATTAAAATACTGTGAGCTTTTGAGCGGTTCAAAAGTCACATGAATCCATGTTCAAGTATCATTTGCTCCCGTACAACCTACACATTAGCAGCTCGACTTCGATTAAAAAGCGTCACTAGAAAAATAAGTAAAGCAAGAGAATGAAATAAACAGTTCGATGTTTCGATGCAGAGAATAATTTAATACTGTAGCCCGCACTTCCTATGTTACTGTTTAATTTATATTTATGAGAAGCACTCTTGCCCGTAGAATTATTATCCCACTACTAAGCAGAAATTGGTCAGTTTATAAATGGCATGAGTTAGCCTATAAGGTCATGGGCTATTGTAATTAATGAGATTTTATAGCTTCTTAGTTTCCAAACACCTGGGAAAACTGCCCAGAGAAAAGTGCAAACTGTGTAATATTTTGCAAAAGCAGAATTTACCAAAAAATAAGGATGAGTCTTACAGTGAGTCTTGGAAAAATGTCATGATATATATTTATTCTCTGTATCTATATCAGGAGTGGAGATGCAGCTGAAACGTCCAGAGGGCCTGAAAATTAAATTACTGCGGCCTATTATCTGTATGCACATTAGCATTTGTTGTTTGACATGCGGCTGCATCTGTGTTTAAAATCCAACAGTACTCAGTACTGCAAGTTCAATCTTTGTGTGCCCACATGTAGGTTACAATGTGGATACGTGACTGTAGCTGCTGGAGCTGCTTATCAGAGCTTTCAGCTATCGCTGCTCTTAAGTATTCCGCCATCTGTAATAAACACAGACCTATCCAGCTCATATCCTGTTTTGAACCTGTCAACATGGTACTTTAGTTGAAGTGTCCCAACTCAGGGGACAACTGCATGAGTCACTTCCATGTGTCTCATTTTTGATGTTGAGTCTTTAAGGAAACGGGGCCGAGCATCCAGCAGGAAGGGATTCCTTCAAGCTCAGACATCAACAACATCCCGAATATTACGCCCATAACGTAAGGTCATAGGAATGGGAGTGAGCATGGAAATTATGCCAGAGTGACCTGCTGCCAAGGTCAGTCAGGAGCGTTCTTACCCAGAACTTCTGAGCGTAAACACAGCACATCAAGGCAACGGAAATGCTGTGTGTCACGGCTGACGTACTTTATCTCTGAGCAAGCAGCGGTAAATTAGATTTGTTGTTCCTATAGGAACCTGCAACACTGATAAAGTCATTTTAGTCAGATCATCCAGTTCTCAGGCCATGGGTAATGGAGACTTCATTTTTAAATTTTGGATAAGTGGGAAGATTACTATAATACTAATAATACTTTTTTTTTTACTACTATTGCCTTTTGATGCATTTCTACTTTATACTATTTATTCTTTTTACTGATTGCTCTTTCTGTTTTTTTTTTTTGCTGTAAATGTAAATTTCCCCATTGTGGGACTGATAAAGGATGATCTTATCTTATCTAAATATCACAATTTGGGTGCACGGCTGAGGACGGCTGAGAAGTGCTGTGTCAACTGTCTGCAGTGCTGAGATAATGTTTCCCTGTCAACACTAACCCATTATTTTAATAAAATAAATGAGCAAAAGAAGAATGACAACATGCAGACACAATACCGTATTTTACATCGGGGCGCGAAACCTTTTCCAAACCATTTAAATCTCTATAACATCCTATTAAAATGTTGGACACATACAATTACACTAACCTCTCTGATGACTGGAACTGCTTGTCGTAGGTGAGACGTCTGATATCGGCTGGTGGTGGTGGTGACGCTTAATATGATGACACCACTTGAAGCTCCTTTTCCAGGTTTGGGTCAGTCAGTTTTGAGCGGAACATTTTTACAAAAACAACAATTTCTACCTTGTATCAAACAGTGATCCCGCAAACAAAAAATGGCTGATTGGTTATGTCTGTCGTTTCATCACAGGCCAGACAGAAGCAGTGGGAATGTCTTGTGTGGAATCAATACTCCGTTCTGCGACGCTTCGAGACAACTTGACCAACTTTGTCCGATGTTAGCAGCTAGCAGCTAGCAGTGGTAGCAAAACACTCCTTCACAGATTCTCCTTCCGAATGAGGGTCTAGCCTCTTCGTTGTTAGCGAGCTCAACACAAAACATCGTCTGTGTCCGAAGCCAGGTCATGTGAAAGTTTATCTTTTGAGCTCCGGTGACTAGCATCGACTCCATCCCGTTACATTTGTCCTCAAAACTCAGACGGTTTAGCTTGTTAAACGCTGTAATGACGCTCAGTTTGCCCCCTTTTTATTCACTGCGGGCGCGTCCATGCAAAACAGTCACTTTTCACTTCAACAACGTATTTAAAAATGTATGTCCTGTCCATGTCCGTATGTCCTGTTCTCATAGAAATAGTCTGACATTTTGCGTTCTTTCCCGAACAGCTGCCATGATACTCATCGTATAAATTGGCAAGCGCGTGCGGGTTTGCGTTCACCCTGACCGTGACCCGGGCAGACACACAGCGGGAAGGAGCCATCAAGAGGGACATGCTAGTCCAATAATACGTTGCTGTCATTTTCTTTTATCGTAGAAAACAAATCGTTCCTGTTATCCGACTTTTTTCTTGTATTTTTGAGTTTCTTTATTGTGTTTGTGAATTGCCTCATGAGTCGGACCAAACTGTCTCGCGGGCTATATATGGCCAGAATCGGATGTCCCCACACACCTGTTTTACACCTTTGATTGGAATAGCAAACTGCTGGCCCCCGCTTAACTTATATCAAGTTACAAGTTACATTTCTTTAACCAGAACGCATTAATCTTCAGTTGTACATATTTCAAATATATAATTATACTTTCATTTGAAATGTTAGGAATTTTGCTTTAGTCAGTGTCTGAGTTCAGATGTATAGACATTAATGCAAATATAAGATAACTTCATATTTGAAAATTGAAAAAAGGACAAGGACTTTTGATCTTGTCGAAAAAAAATTTTTTTAAGTGCTACTGACTTGGTCAGCCAACATTCAGCAATGTAAAGTAAATCAACTCAATCCAACTCTGGTGGGGGCTGATCACATCTGCTTCACAAAACTGATAAAAGTGTTACACTGCAACTGCACAAATCTTATGAATGGCATTTGCTGAAATAATTAAAACCTGATGGCTCCCAGTATGCTTCAGAAGCTGTCATCAGGCAGCCTGGTGGTTTGCTTTGTCTATCCTCCACAGTAGCTGTTAAAAGGGGCTCTCTCACACCACTGAACTTATAACATCACTCATCTAAATCATTAGTGCGTCTGCTTTTCAGGATGCACGCTGAGTAAAGTCTGTTGCTGCAGGACGACGGGGCCAGAGTCACGATGTCAGTATGTAGGCCCATTAAAATGGGGGGAGGGGTAAATTAAGATCAAAGACATGTAGCCCTTGCCCTTTAGCTGCATGTCATGCTTATAATAACCTACGATTAAACATAGCTGTCAGGATATGAAAACATTACATCAAATATTGTAATTAGCTCAGTTAAAACATGAATCAAACCATGCAATGCCTCTTCCAGGTATTCCCACAATGCAAGATCACACACGGAACAGATAAGCATGTCCTATCTCTTAAATGGAACAACCACATTGCAATTAGGAAGCACAATAGGAACATCCTCCTCCACAATGAGGTGAAGAGTTACACCACCCCTGGGAGAATCTGCAGCAGTCAAAAAACAAGCCAAATTGCACTGCAGCATACATGGCTGAGACCAGTACAAGCCATGCAACCAGACACAGAGAGAGAGAGAAAGAAAGAGTGAGAGCAATGCAGGTCAGGCTGAAAAATTAGGACATGCACTACAATTTTAAATCACTTCTTCTAAAAATAATAAATGTAGTGTTTTTTGACTCGTCAAAACCAAGTTTTCGAGACTGTTTTCATGGTTGGTAAAATACACAACTAGAAGGCTCTTATTGAAGTGTTTTTATGGGGAATTTACTAAAATGCACTTACTTCCTGAAGAAAGCACATTTCTCAATCCTTTTTTGCAAATTCTCCAGAAGTGCACAAGCTTTCCTGCCTGAGCCGGTTTGGTAATCAGGCTGCGCTTATGGGTAAATGGAAATCTAGCCTTCTCCTTTCCCTCGGTTGGCAGCCATGTGCTGGCCTCCCTCTGTGCTTCTGCTGGTCGCCTGTATCTGCTTAGAACAGGTGCCGGATCCTGTTCAGCTGCAGCATTCACAGCACAGGTACGGGTGGGAGGCCCTTGGCTGCTCGTGCAGTCCCCCAAGTTTTCCAGGGGCCCCCATCTGTGTCCCCGCACATCCTCTGCCACATGGCACCTGTCCCTCGACGAGTCTGGTCCATTCTTCGTCCGGCAATGTACACGCCTGCCCACCACCCCACACTCTGCCTGTTGTTGAGCCACAATGAGATGAAGAATAGCTGCACTCCATAATCCCTTGCTGTGAGATGTGTATGTGTGTTTTTTTCTCCATCTTTTCCTCCTTTGGCCAGATTCAGGGCCAAGTACAAATTGTAAACAGGTTATTATGCTGCTGTAACACACTCCAACTGGAAATGCACTCTGACAACATTTAGTATTTCCTGATGTAAGTGTGTCTTCAGCCGTCACACAAAGTAGTTTAATTTGGTGTAAAGTTCACTGCATTTAGTGTGATGAGCATGCTGTAATGAGTTTTCTTTGCAAGGCTTAGCGGGAAAAGCTGTAATTATTCCCTTTAGAATCACTCTGAATTTTAACTTTGCTCCATTCAGGCCCAAATAATTAAATAATATATTTGCAGTTTTAACGTGGTGTGCACACAGTGCAGCAAGAATGCAAAAGCTCCCTCAAACACACCATAACATATCTATAGTATGTAGGTTTAAAGGGCATCTCCGGCTCATGCATTGATATTCCTTAGTCACGTAGTTCAAATCAGCCACTTCCCCTTGACCTACAGTTAATACAAAAAGAACGTCATATAGCACAAATGTTCCACCTCCAAACATGACGTGATTGGACGCTCCCTCGCTGGCCACACAATGGACACTGGACCAACCAGACAGTCAGCCTCCTCCATGCCTCCGGAGGACACGGTATTCAAAGTGATCGTGGCTCACCTCATTCCCAGCAGATGGATAATACTTTACACAGCTGTGCAGGCTCTGGGCCCCGTCCACACACACCGAGCCTTACGTTAGTTACCTTGACAGTCGGTGTTGCGTTAGAACGCAGAGTTGTTTGTTTGCCCAGGGAAGTGACATGACGGCAGGGGAGGAAATAGGAAACATAACAGACTACCTGACAGACTCATTCCACGGGCTTGACCTGAGACTGGAACTGCGCCAGCCAGCAATCAGAGAGAAATAACAAGAGGAGGCTCTTTTGTTTGTTCAGCCTATATCCTTATATTCGCAAAATATTGTAAATCTTGTGATCCTGCAAGTGTGTGAAAAATGCGGCAAGTCAAATGAAAGAGATGTTGCTCTCCCTTCTCACAGAATTCCTGCAAGTGGCTGTGCTCATGGTATAAAGTGCAAAGTTTGTCATGCCACTATTTGTTGACGCATTATTTTGTCTTTCCTCTCTTGGTGATTTATTGCAGCTAAAAGAGCAGCGATGGCTGTCTTTGGTTTTCAGCGGCAGTCTACATGACTAAAGGTTGAGATGCCAATGAGTCAACTTCGAGGGAGGAAAGGATCGAGGCTGACAAGTTGAGTGTTTTGCCCTCACTTCCCAAAAAACTGCAGATGACAGGATCCACAAAACTCAACTCCTGTAGAGCTCCTTTGGGTATTTCAGAGAAACTATTTTGATGTGATAATTAAAGATAAGTGTTTTTATAGAGATTTGTCATTACTTAGTATTTTTTAAATAAAAACTACTGCATATACTACTGCAAATACACATACACAGGTTTAGATACCAAATTGCATTTATTATCTCACTGCAGAGGCGTCTTTGTCAAAAAGAAGCTACATGGTTTTCGTTACATTTTATGTTACTTAGATATTTCGCCCATGCCTAAATCTACATAGTGATCGTGATGATTTTCTGAGTTGCATACACCATTTTAAAACATATTAGAATAAAATGATGTAATGATGACATTTTGTTTCCTACTTCATGATCAAGTACCTCAACTCATGCCTGACTTGAGGTTCTAATGTGACGATACTTTGACGCTTGAGTCTTTGTCCTTGTCCGTGTTACTGTGTCCTACCCAGAGGTAGCCGATGTGATTGTTGAGACATTACAGAGCGTCTTTACCAGGGGAGTCTGCAGTAGCACCCCCCCGACCCCAACAACTCTGGGGCTGATGCTGCACCACAGACTACTTTCTCACCCCGAATGCCTGGGGCTCCACCCGTCCGGTTCCCGCATCCAAAATATGGTCTCACTCAAATGGGTCCTCCGCAGAGTTTTAGAACCCCTGCAGGCAAAACAAAGGGTAATGATATAACCCCAAAGAAAGGAGCACAATTTGCAGCTGGCTGCAAATGCTGGTACATGATGAATGTTGTCATTCTGGTCAGTTTATTCACAATCCCAGTAAGTGTTGGAAGGTGTATCAAAAGAGCATGATCATGCTTGAGCACCAAGAAAGGTCATTGCTGTGTACATATGTTCACCACAAGTGCTGTTTTCCGGTTTCAGAGGAAGAAACCTGTGTTTTTGTTCATGACTGTGTGCATTTTTGTGGTGTGTCTTTGGTCAAGGTACAACAGACCAGGCTGAAAAAAACCTCTCCTGAAAAATGGTGGGTAAGTAAAGAAGGGTAAGTAAGATGTTAATCAGCATGGCTGTGCTTCCTCCCACTCACTGAACAGCGGGTTCCCTTCCCTCACTCTGGCTCTTTAATGCAGGGCCCAGCCAGGCCCAAACATCCTGACGGAGAGAGGCTTTTCCCTTATCAGTCAGGAAACACCGCTCCTCTGCCACATCCTTTTTACAAGAAGCACGACTCAACCGTTCCCAAAAAATGCAGGAAGACCAGCCAGACTCCAGGATTTGTCAAAAGCCCCCCGAATTCCTTTTATCGAAAAAGAAAAATTCAAGAGAACAGCGAGGGTGAGAAGGGGAGGAGTGGAGAGGAGAGGGGGAGAAAAAAAGGGAAAAATGAGGAGTGTGTAAAATAGTCAACAAAGCCCCGGGATTTATTTTTTTATTTATTTTGCACAGATTACGAAAGGTCTGCATCAGCAAGATATAACACAGGATGAAGGGGTGAGGGTGGAGGGGGGGTTCCAGGGTGCCTAAGAATGGCACCCAGAATAAGACTGCGGGAAAACAAAGGATGGTTGAGATGGAGGCGGGTGGCGACGGCTGTGCCTGTGTTACACTAATCCTCTGAACCGGAATGAAATGAAAGCAAGAGGAGACGGACGGAGAAGGGTGATGTGACGGAGGGTGGAAAAAGCGAGAAGGAGGAGTGGGTGTTATAATGGGCCAGTTGCAGTACAAAAGCAGGACAGAACCCGAAATAGAAGAAATACATGGTGTGACACTGAGTTCAAAGATGGATAAGTAGCACACTTGTTTTTTTCAAAAACTACTAAGCAGGAGTCCTGCTTTATTTTATTCTTTTCATTCAGGGATCTGATTGCATTAATTATATTTATGAGTGGAAATGTGTTTCATCTGCTACTGCACAATATCTTTTGTAAGTTGTTTTAAGTTTTGGTGTGGTGTGTTGTCTGTGGGCATATTATCCAAGTGGAACTGCACTAATATAAAAAAAATTGACCTTTATTTTAAATTATTGTCTTTCACAAACCTAAATCAGCATACAATTATAGTTATCATTATTATTTTTCATTGTAGAGGTTATGATTATATATTATTAAGTACTTGAGAAGAAGTATAAACGCCTTTTCCCCCCCTTCATTATACACTGTTTTGTTAAATTGCATAAAAAAATGTCCAACTAAAACCTCATTCAATTACAACTACTGAGGTAACACTCCCAAACTAATGAGAGTGAGAACAATAATAATATAGACATTCGAATGGAAAGCATTGATAATAGCATTACATTTAGCATTTATGCGAATCATCGAAAGGACTTAAATTAGCTTCTAAAGAGCATCTGTACACGCCTGGGAGGCAACAGTAACTGGTGACATTTACAGGTGGACTACAAGTGTTTTACGATTGTTCTTCTGATTTTGAAATTTCATGACAGCTGGAGGTGGCATACTATAGTATTTTGTGTCTGCATCCCTGAGGTGTCCATCTCCCTTTCTTCATATTCCCTCCAATTGCTTTGTTCTTTACTCGGCTCCAGACAATCATATTGCTCAGTAATCAGTTCAGGTCAGGTTTAAATCATGGTGTGATGAAGTTGCCCATAGACGCTAATAACAAATTACACACAGGAGCACAGACATCTTTCCCTTATCAGCACCCAGTGGCAACAACATTCCAAAGTCCTCCATCCACTTTAAACCCTGAAGTGTCTGATCAGTCACATGTATATTGGGTGGTGTAAAGAAGCTTACGAGATGCCATAGTTGTTGTAGTAGGCCGCTGTTGCATCTGCCAGAACGGAAATGAGGCTGGTCTCCGTGGTGCTACTCGGACATGCAGTGGCAGAAGCGGTGGCGGCGGACGCCACCTGGATGTGTCCTGTAACAGTCATGCTGCTGCCATGTTCAGGGTGGAACCCAGTCCCAGTCGAGTTCAGGTACTGATCAAACTCATTGCGGTCCACCTCTCCCAGAAGCTCAGCCTGGCTCAGCTGGTCAAGAGTCTCAAGGTGGCCTTGTGTCTCGGGCGGTGGGGAAAGCTGACCCAGGTGGCCCTGGTGGAGCCCGTGGTGAAGCTGGGGAAAAGATGAGGTTGTGTAGTAAGACAGGGGAGGGCCAGGGATCAGTCCATTGCCACCACCATTTTGGGACATGTGAGGGATGTGACCTATGTGTGTACCCCCACAGTGGATTTGGGTCTGAGCATAGTCAGTGTGGTAAGGGGGCGGGCTGCCCATGTGTGTCTGATTCTGTTGGTGCTCATCTGGACAGGAGGCCGAGGAAGAGCAGGAGACCGAGGAGCTACCAGACGAATAATAAGATGGGGGTACATGCTCGTGGTCCATGGCGTCCAGGGGGGACATCTCGGGAGGAGTGGGCAGGCCGTAGGGGTAGGTGTCGAAGCTGCTGTTGGAGCCAGCGGGGTCTCTGAAACTTCTGACGCTGGGCAGAGCAGGGCTAGGGCTGGAAAAGCCACCGCTGACACCATTAGGGCTGCTCTCATCTTTGTCGAGAGGGTGACAGAGGGCACGCTGGTCGGGAAGGGCGTTCTGATCAGGTGCCAGCCCACTCAGGAGGAAGCTGGGGTCCACTCGCTTGCAGATGCGCTTCAGCTGTTTCTTCCGGCGAGGGCGATACTTGTAGTTGGGATAGTCCTGCATGTGCTGCACCCGAAGCCTCTCTGCTTCCTCCACATAGGGCCTCTTCTGCGGGGGAGTCAGGGCCTTCCATGATTTGCCTGGATGAAGAGGGGGAAACAAATTTAATCAAAAAATTTAGTATGGTTTACCCAAATGGATTTACTATTCTTTTTAAAAAAAAATTAATTGTCTGTTTTCCGTCATAGCACAATATTAAAATGCCTGTTTTTCTCACATTCAAACAATTTCTATTACTTACGTAAAATAACTTACAAATGTTCAAAAGAATTTTTTTAAGTTGTAAGCCTACACATCTTTAATAGAAAATTAAGATAATTTAAATAACAGTTGGACTTAAAGGAAATTTAAAATATATCACTTTTAAAACAGACTTTAATTTAATCATCAATCTTTATTCTTTATTTTGCAAATTCTTGATAATAACAAAAAGGGATGAAAAACGAAAGAATCATCAGTATTAAAACTTACATTAAACGTATGTATTATTAAACTATTTAAACTACCTCAACATCAAGCTTCCTTTTCAGCTCTGAAGTGTATTTAATTCAGTGAGGTTGCCAGCGACTATTGAATGCCCTATTTTAAGATCATCTCCGACTGTATCCTAATTATATTTTTGAAGTTATATTTTACATTTACCCTTTCTATATTTTATTTGGACTGCTGCTTTTCTGGTGTTGGTGTAAAGATGATTTTCCGATTTGCCTGAAAGCCAGATTCGGGGGATAACACAAAACACGAATCCAAGCAAACTAAAACACGCAAAATAAAACATTTTAGTACTTTTTCTGTAACTCTCAAGTGAGGTTAACTTTTTTAATTCATAGGAGTTGCGCCACGCGTTTGTAACTCATTTAATTTGTCTAGTTTCTGACCAGCAGCAACACAAAAACAGCTTCTGGGGGTTTTCTTTATAAAAGTTGGTTTAGATATTAATTTAGGCTACTTTTTTGCATCGGAAACAACTTTTAAAACTTTTGTAAAACATCCGAGGCCTGAAAGGAATTGTAAAGGGTTAAATGTAGCAATAATAATAATAATAATAATAATAATAATAATAATAATAATAATGACATGATATGAATACAAAGTTTCACATTTAAATAACTTTCTTCCTCTTACCCAACATTTTGCTGAGTTCGGCGTTGTGCAGGTCTGGATTTTGAACCGCGAGCCTTTTGCGCTCATCTTTGGCCCAGACCATGAACGCGTTCATGGGCCGTCTGATCCGCGGCTCCGGCGCTTTGTCCACGGGGGTCCTGTGCGGGCCGTGTCCGTCGGGCACGTCCCCGTCTCCTGGAGGGCACTCGAAGGACTCGGGCCACGACGAGTACGCGCTGATGAGGGCTGCCATCTGCGCGCTCCGAACTTCAAAGATGCGCCACTCACTTCTCTGTTTGACAGGTCGAGGTTCTCTCTCTTTGAGCGCACACACTGATGGAAAAGCTTTGAAAAGCTACTTTGACTGCTTTTTTAAAATCTAGCGGTGTTTCACTCGCTGACTGGACGACTCGAGCTACAGGCTGCAGATGTCAGTGCAGGTTTCAGGAGAACACACAGATGTGCCGGGGAGCGGCTCCTCCTCGCGAGTTATGATTCAGGCTTTCCTGGTGGATGGGGGGAGCGCTTTATATTTGAGGAGCAGGTTCCAGGAGAAACCCCGGAGGACTCTCGGCTCCTCCTTGATTGCAAGTTGAGCCCCGTGAAAGAGGAGAGAGAGCGAGAGCAGCATTTCAACACCACTAACTACTTCAACTGGCCTCACAACAAAACAACACTGACAGACAACGTACATTCTGATAAACAAAACATAATCATTCAGGGTGGCTCATGATTCCCTTTTTAGCTTCTGATCATCTTTTAGTTAAAGAGACATGGAACCAAAGTTTGTCAAAAAAAGAGAACACAGCTATCTTTGGCAAACATTAAACTTCTTACGTAGTGGAGACAAAGGGGGAGTTTACAACTTCAGATATGTTTTTAGGTATCCAACAAGGAAAACTTCACCTGACAAACTTATCTAACCTGTTCTGCAATGTGACACCGCACAGCAGAACACACCGGTAGCGTGTCCTTTAAAGCCAGCCAATGTCTCACTCTCCCTATTTTTTTTTAGAAAAAGTTATTTCTTCCAATTTTTGGAACACACACCTTTTTTTTTTTTTTTTTTTTTTACAGAAACTACTAACATCATTTCCCCCCCAGTTAATCAATGAAATGGAAAACCTCTTTTTTCTGGGGGGCGCAGATCAATTTAGTGAACCTCTGAACACATCTGTGGGTGAGAGAAGAGATAAAATTACTGAACGCACACTACAAACAAATCAGTTTCCTTCTCTGGCCAGATGTGGGTGCATATCACATCCAAGAGTTCCTGTTGACAGGATACTTGTGGGCTGCAGCCACGGAGTAACTCACAAACACACACACACACACACACACACACACACACACAGCTGAAACACTTAATTCTAATCACTGATCACATTTCTGAGTGAATCCACAAGCAACAAGTTGTAAAACGTGTCTTTTGGTCTGAAGTGCCTCCAGCACCCCAAAGTCAAACTGAAGTGTCAGCTCTAACTGTGTGTCAGACCTGACCCCCCTCCCCCCTCCCCTCCACAGGAACAGGATACGACACCTGAAGCCACAGATTGTGCACAGTGCAGACACATTAGTGATATATAGGGCTGCACTTCCTGTTGCTGGTCTGACGCGGGCCACGTCGATGAGCAGTGAATGAAATTCTGTGTTACGGAACAAGTGTGAGCTGATGGAGGCGTCAGACAGACAATTTAACTGCAGACTGGCAACCTGTCATCACATATGCAATTTAAAATGAAGCACACAGAAGCTCAGAGTTGAGGGTTTCTGAAATGACAAATAGCACAATGTGTTACGCGTGACACGTGGCCACTGGAGGTTTTTTTGGGGGGGATGCACGTGCTGCATAAAGGTAAATTTCACATAGCAGGACAACTTTTTTTTAAAGCATTTTTTCTCTGACATAAACCCTGAGAATATAATTTTAACATAATAATCAAAATGAAAATGTGCAGCATCATTCTGTGCACACACGCCACTTCAATGGCAGTGGCTGATGACTTTAAGTATCTTTTTATTAAACACGATCGCCACCTAAGTTACCACATCTTCTACATGGACTAATAAATGAGCTACCTAACCTCCAGTTGCACTGTGCGATGACAGGGAGAAGGAAAAAAATCCTCACACATTGTTGCTTAAAGTAATAATCAGGGTCTGCTTTCATCACAGGATGACAAATGAACCCATCCAATGTCGTAACAGAAACCCAAAATAGTGACAAGGAATGCCGTGCTGTTTTGATGTGCAAGATTGGACAGGTGTAGCTTCCTCTTCAATGCCTTGACTCATACCAGTGTGGCCACCAAACAAGACTGGTTTGTTAAGAGAGCGTCTGTCAAGTCAAAGAAAAGATTTTCACAGACTCATAAATCAATTTCGAAGTTGTAAATGTCCCTTGAATACATACGGTAGCTCTGTGCAAATTTTCTTCAGGTTTCCCTTACGGTTGCTCAGCTCAAGTATTTCCTCTAACTACTTGCCTATGTTTCCTTTGCTCTCCAGCTACATCTCACGCCACCTACGAAGGAAACACCAAACGTACACAGCCACTGGATTTATTTAAAAAGGAGGAACAGATTCAAGTAATTTTTTTTTCGGTTTTCTTACAACTCATGATGAGATCAAGAGTGAGAGAAAAGGCAAAATCCCCATCAAATTACATCTGTTCATATAACATCATGAACTACTTATTTTGAGGTGCGTCTGTTGTTCTTACATGGTTGACCAAAACTGTCTCTGGTTCACTTTAATTAATAATATGAGGAGTTTCTTTTCACACTGAGGTATCTTTTTTTGAAGAACTAGTCAAAAGTGGTTACCTGTTGGCATGAAAATAAAGGCTATTGGCATATTGCTTAAATAAACAGTAATGCTGAAGTATTTAAGATGGAAACATAAAAAGGTTGGCATTTGCAAAAATGGATTTTGACACATTTATTTACAAAGAGTGGACTATATTGGGCTAATGCATTGATTAGATATTTTCACTCTTTTAAAAAATGCAGCTCGTCAGTGTCACTCGTTAAAATAGTTGGTCATCTTCTGATGTCAGCATTAATACATATAAGACACTGCTGGGTCAGTAATATAGGAACACATGGACTCATTTAACAGATTCAGAGGAACAGTTAAATATTTGGGGATTTGCATTGATATTTGGTTTTATCAATTTCAAACCACTTTTCTCCTCACTGGAGCAAAGTGTTCCTCGTGAACAGGCAATTGGTTGCACATGACAAAAAAATTGAGTAGCTCATAAAAAGGCATTTTCCGTGAGCCTTCAGGATGAGAGCACCCAAGTCTGAAGACTAAAGGACTTATTCATACCCCTAGCTCCACCCTATTCCTGGTGTTTTTTCTTCTTTTTCTTGTTCTTTTTGGATTTCTTCACTTCCACCTCCTCCTTGTCCTCTTCTACGACACCATCCGCCTCCTTCTCTCGGCATTTCTTCTTCTTTCTCTGTTCAACCTGTGATTCTGAAGTTTTATCCCCACATGACTCATGTCCGTTTAGCAGCTCGCTTTCCTTATTGTGCTTTTTAAGCTTTTTCTTTTTGGAAGGAGGCAGCTCCTCACAGTTTTGCTCCACACCAGAGGTTGAGCTGCAGTTCTCATCCGCAGCCCTGTCGTTTTCCAGCATTTTCCTCTTTTTCTTCTTTTTCCTCGAATGCTCTTGTCCATGGTCCTCCTCATCTTCAACTACGATGAGAGTACTGCTGTTTTCTTCTACCACTTCCACCTCATCCACAGCCTCCTTCTTCTTCTTCTTCTTCTTTTTCTTTTTCGGGTCCTGCACATCGGTGTTGCTACTGTGGATGGGGCTGGGTTCCTCGGACGGACCTGATGTCTCGCCGGTCTCTACCTCTGGCGCAGATGTCACACTCGGGGCCTGTCCCCGACCCTTCTTCAGCTGGGCCATTCGCTGTGCAAAGTACTCCTGCATACTGAGAGTACTCGTCACAGTCTTGGTGATGGACTCCGTATCCAACTCAGCAGGAGTCACGTTCTCCTCCGTCTCATCCTGAGAATCGCTGCTGTTGCTCTCCTTGTCCCAAAATAAAAGAAAACAACACACAAATGACAATAGAGAGTTAGGCTCCAAATGCAGCGTTTAGAGAATCTCTGCAGAAATAGAAAGCACACAATGATTCACCGAGAAGCTTAAGTGATTGTCAATCAACATGCAGAGATTAACAAGGCAGATTTAAGTGAGTGAAAAGAGAAATAGGATGTTGATGCAACAATAGGTGTGAAAAGGATTGCCTTAAAATAAGCACTGCGGACCTGTCACACATCTGACAATTGTCTTTTTTTCAACATTTTGCAGGTTCCACACATCCAGCTGTGTGTCCTTGCACAGTCAGCTCCTTCTCTCCTCTCTGTAAACAGCACCTCACCAGTGAAGCGAGCTAAAGCTGAGCTTTACCACATTTTCCCACCAGAATGAAACAATGCGCGTCCGACACCGTTAGCGCGCAGGAAGCCAGTTTGCAGTTGGTGACGCCAGTGCACTTTGTGACAATTACAGTTTTGGTATTTCATACAACAGTTCTGCAGAAAATATAAGGTTGAAAATGAGGAGAGAGCAGCATTCATTCGTTTTCGCCGAACTGTCTCCAGTCCGGGGATGCGAGTCCATCTGGTCAGTAACTCATCCCTCTCACCTTTAGGCTACACATTAAAAGGGGCCAACTTCACAACAGCGAAGCACAACACGGTGCATGTTGCAACTCGACAGCGCGAACAATTTGTCACCTCACCCTTGCGACCCATTCGTCTTCATTTTCCTAATGGCCTACTCAATGCATAATGATTTGTCCAGAAGAATACAGAAGCTCCTCCTGAGAATCGCACTGAACAATACGGCCGCTCTGCGCATTGCCTCAGAGATGGCCGACTGGACAGCATTTTTCAAGCCCCACAGATGAGAGATAAACTGTCAACACACACGGCTGTGCTGCGTCACCTCGTGGTTTGGCCTTTTAACTTTTACATGCAGATTAAACCACTTAGACGCTTAACAATGATTGAGACAGACAGGCTAACTGATGGTTTAGGAAAACAATGTGGATCTGAACAGATCTTTTGGGACCTAAACAGAGCAGAATACAGAAATATGTTTTCTCACCAGGAGAATACTACATCTGATTTTGGCAAATTATTTGGTTTCTTTAAAAATGTAGGCTTTCCAAAAGTGCTGTTTCACTTAAAACAGCCATCAGGGACTTGTGTGGAACCAAGTTTCACAGAAGCTATTTGTCTCAACCCACTAAAAGTCAATACATTTCCATAAGGGAAATGACCATTGTTTTTGCGGGCTAATATATCGATTAAAAAAACAGTAAAAAGATAACTCTGTGAATTTCCCACAGGAATGAATTCTCTGCTTTTAGGCTTTAAGTTACACAAGAAAAATAACATGAGAGGCTTCCATTGATTTGACGGGGTATTATATAACCTGACGATGTTACATCAAAAGCCGATGGATTCAGAAGTCTCACGCTGGTACAAAGCACACAGTTGAGGGTAAATGACATTGCAGGTGTTTATAAAAAAAAAAAAAAAAAAAAAGAGTACAAAGTTTTCCGCCACCTCAGACCTCGACTTAGAAAGAACCCCAACTTCTAACAAGGGGGATGGGGCCCCTTCAGGTGAGGTGCCATTAAACAAAACTTTCCAACTTCCCAGAGAAAATCTATACTCCCTGTTACTGCACAATGGCATCCTCTCTGCTTGGGAAGGTGGAGATGGGGTTTAGAGCTGACCGCGCCAAACAACATGTAACTGGGATTTGGGAAGATGACTGGGGGCCACTTTAGAGCTGCCTGTGAAATTACTCTCAAGAGAGGGAGAGGGTGGATGGCGGGGGGTGGGGGCTGAGAAAGAAACATCTTCATCATCAGGGGAAAGTGGCGAGAATTTGGTATGTGGTTCGTCCTCATTGCCTGGGGATCTCCATTAGGGTTCCCATCCGACAGAGTGCTGTGCCAAGTATATGTGTGTCCAGCCTGCGTATGGATATAAAGCTACAGATCCAGTTTGTATTAACTGGCAACCCTGGAGATTTTTGTTGACGGGAGCTGAGGGCAACGTGTCACTAAGAAACAACTGAGCAGTAAAGCTTCAGATCTTGTTTCCCTGTTTCCCAGGTGGGTTATTTGCTCTGGCCTTTAATTATCAGTCACCATCACTGTAGGAATTTAATGACCGTGAGTGCCGTGGCACGCTGCGTGTGGCAGGCACAACTCGATATGCATTTCTCATAATAAGCTTTACAATGTATAGTCACACACAAAATAGCGAAAACAGTAAAATCAGTTATGAATTTGAAGGTTAATAAAGACTTGCAAAGTAAATATGTCATAAGTATTCTTTTAAGACTAATGTCATTAAGAAAATGTTTCACACAATATATGAGGAAAAAAACCAAAAAGATCTTCTGTTTCAGGGATTGCAACTTGTCTTCTGAAATTTGTCCTTCTGTGCAAGCACCGTAAAGTTACGTAAGTAAGTAGTAAGTCATTACATTACGTCAAGTCAAACTACTATAACACCAATTTAAATACCAAGGTTGTTAGTGGACAGCCACAACACTTCCTGCAGGTGGCTGACTGTCAAGAAGGCTTTCAGGGAAAGCTTCAGGTGACATGATTGTAAGTTTTCCCACAGGGCAACTATGGCAACAGTGGCACCAAGTAATTATGTAGTAATATTTATGTGGGGAATAATTATGGGATACTGGTAAATACAATACGTAAGAGTCCTGCAAGTAGCGAGGAGTTGTACCGTCATTAATGTCAATAATGAGTCAATAATGTCACTTAACTACACAGCAATATCTATTGAAAGCATTTACATTTGCTAATGTAAGCTACTGGTCACAATAGTGTGTAAAAAAAATTCAGTCTCACTTTGCCGTAGGAATGCCTTCCGAGATTTTTTCCTTGTTCTTTTTTGTAAAAAGAATAAAATAAAATAAATTAAAAAATTAAAAATTTAACCCAACTAGACACATGCTACACCAAACCTTTGAAGAGAAAAGCTTATTTTCTGTAACACTAAATGCACTTTTTACGGATTTCAATGAAATTACTGCCTTCACCTATAAAAAAAAAAAGATTTACCCATTTTACAAAATCTGTTTACATAATTGGTGGAACAAGAGAAGAATGACAGTCCCAGGCTAGAACACAGTGGGGTTGATGAGTGGAGGATTGGAGAACGTACCTATATCCAGCCATGTCCACTCCTCCTCCTCCTCCCCACCCTCCCAGACCCAGAACCCCAGGAAAAGGATGCGCTCAGTGCACTGTGTGCAGGTCTGAGATAAGGCTCCTTCGGCAGAGGAGCGGTCTGGCTGGCTATCGGGGCCCTTCCTGCTCCGCTCTCTTCCCTGGCGGGGGCTGGGGCTGGGCAGGGAACACAGGGAGGGCCCGCAGAGGGTCCCAGAGAAAAGGAGAGGGTGGGAAGACATTCAACAGGCCACCTCCTTCAAGACACTCCAGTTCAATCTCTCCCCAGCTAATGTAGCCAACGGAAAGCCAACAGTAAAACATGTGCCAAGGTGCCAAGATAGGGAGGCCAACACATTCAGGAGGAGAGGCGATCAAGCCAGCAGAGGGATGGTGGAGGAGGTTCACTGGAGTGCATGTGAAACTTTGTCGACAGAAGATTAGCACAGAAATTCATTAAAATTTATTAAATTTATTACTGACAAAACTGCCTTTTAATTTTGAGTGGATAAAAACTCCAGAATCAATACTTGTAGCGGTGTCCTGATAATTTTTTTTTGCCTTTGATCTGAATCCAAGGCCTTTCAGAAATAGGCTTTGCTACTACCGAGCCTAATGCAATGATTCTTTTAATTTTAGCTAGTAGGTGGGTTTTCATCCAAATGTAGAGCAAATTTTACCAGAATTTCAATGAATCTGGTAAAAGCAGTCGGTTCATCAAGATAAAGAGTCCGTTGCACAGATTCTCCAGATGCCATTAAATCACAGCCAGGCAAACCTCAGACTCTGAAAAACAATGAAGACGTGATGGAAATAGGGTGGAGGAATGTTACAGACTCCGAATCGCTGCACACAGACCTGCTGCATGCTGACACCTGACTTCTCTCGGGACACTTGAGTGGGTTTAGTGAGCGAGGTTTACGTCGCAACTCATATTCATTCGCATTATTCTTTTACCGATACAATTGTTCCACCTTAGCCAGACGTAAAAACTTTGAAGTATTTTGAGATACTTTGTCTAATTTCCAGCAAGCCAGGAAGCCTCCTCATGGGTCCATTAAATGGATGGATTGGACCTTACTCCAATTCTGTGCATCAGCACAGGAAACCACTAATATTTTGATTTGCCCTATTAAAGTCTAATACATAGGTGCCAGCCCTAATTCCAGGAATTACCAATTTAGTCAATTACCAACTGTTATCATGAAAACAGAGGTCATGTAATCCTGTAGGAAAGAACCGGTATTTCGGTGAGTGGTTAAACTGTGTATCAGTTGTGACGAATCTAACCCAAGTGTAATTACTGGACGAGGCTCAAATGTAAGATTTATAAAGTTTTAAAAAGGGTATACATAAAGAGTTATGTATAACTAGTCAGCTTTTCAAGGTATACAATCACCTTCTGGCTCACATGTTAATTAGCATTTAACAAAGCTGCAGTTGCTCATTTATTTTCTTAAAAACTGCCTGTTTGCATTACTTGCTTCTTTTTTTTCAATAAATTCTAGCCAATATTGGTTGGGTCTGTAATTGCATGAGTGTGCCCTCATTGTCCTGCCACAATAATAAATTTGGCGATACTCAAGGTCTATGGATCAGGCCCTGATTAGCCAGCTGTCTCCCCCTGATGAGCACACAGGTCCAGCAGCCCATCCTTCATGAGCCTGATGTGGGCGGACAGAAAAAAAAAAAAAAAAAAACAGGTGGATACCTTATTCCCTGGTAAATAAGCAAACTCTTCAGCTGACCATCCATTTTTATATGCAGCATCACTGCCTACAAACTCATCCTGGTATTTATCTTCCTTAGAAGCACAGAAATGTTTGTGTATGATGTTCGCACAAAGAAACAAAGTTAAACTATAAAAAGGATGTATCGTGAGTACATTAAATGCCACACATGGAAGCTTCCGCAAAGCAATACATTTGCTAAAGGCATACTTTCTCTGTGTAGTTAAGAAACACACACAAAAAAATGGGTTTTGAAAAATTGCACTTTGTGCGCAGCGCGAGAACGTTTATCAAAAGTAACAAATGAAGACATTATGCATGCAGCATGACTACCCAGTGCTTGTTCAACACTGCAAACGCTTGCCGACAAAGCCCTCCTCAAGAGCATAGGGGTCCCCCCCTCCAACCCCACACCACCCTCACCCCGGAGAGGGAAGATACAGTGATTATTTTCCCCGGCTGTGATTTATTAGATTAAAGAGGCAGTGATTAAACGGTAGTCGGTGGCTGTAAACAGCCGAGAGGGCTGGAAAATCTTTGGGCGGTTAGCTTCACCAGGCAGTAATTACCCCGGCCCCATGTATTCTAGCTTAGGCCTGTAACTAAGAGACGGACGCCCTTTTTTCTTTTTTGTGTGCTGTGCTAATCTGTAAGTGTCAGCGAGCTGGCATGGCCAGGAGGGAGCAGTCCACAGAATTGCCAGGGAGGTAGGTGGTAAATTGTGTGTGTGTGTGTGTGTGTTGGGGGTTGCTTGGCGGGTCTTGATATTTTCGGCAGTAGAAGCAAAAGGGCCTGGCAACAAATGTGCTCAAGAAAGCGAGAGCTTCTGCTTGAGGCAATTAGATGTTATCTGAGCATGGATTAGAGCTCCTCAGCCCCACATAAAGCCCGGCTCCCTGCACGAGGGCACCGGCCCATTCAGACTGCACCGGCCGCAACGAGACTGCGGACGCTTACACCGGCCTCCCATTTCATCAGATCAACGCCGCAAGGCCACAGACAACTGAGCAAAAACAAAACAAAAAAAGAAATCTCTGCTCTGGTGCCTTATTTACATTTATACGTCAGTTATACAGCGCAGTGGATCTTAGTGAGTGAAGAATGATCCTGTGAGTGTAGACAACCAGGACTGAACCTTCGCCCTGTGAAGAAAATAAGTCAAATAAATATATAAATATCTAATAATAAAAGTGGGAATGTGGGAAAATAAACAGCTTTAGTATCCCATTTAAAATGGTAAAATGTTTGTCTGTTCCTTGTATTAAATCCTGCTGAAATATAAATGTGTCTTGTGGCTTTGGCTATATTAACAGAACTATTTCTGCCTTATCAACATCTAATAACTCAAAAAGTTTAACTATGCCTTAATTTGTTGTTCACAGGTCTCAGTAGCCACCTATAAATCTGATACTAGAGCTGCATAAAATTTCTGTGCTATTTTGTTTCTGCGCTGTCAGCAAAGAGCAGAAGATGCCTTGCCGACGCATCTGCCAAACGCTCAGGCCCCAAAACCTGCGTTCCTGAGGACGGCGGTATCGGGGGAGCCCCCCGCTGATGTGTGATCCTTCATGTGGACGACGCGTGGGTAGGGGAAAAACTTGCAACAGGTGCCACTCGATGAGGCTTCATCCTCGGCCCTTTGTGCCTGAGCTGGAGTGGGAGTGGGAGAGGCCACGGGGGGTCACGCTGACCCAAGAGTCGGGGTGCGCCATACCGACCGTCTGACGGGAGGGTTCAGACGTCAAAACAAGGCTCGTACCAAATTATACTGCACCATTTTTCTTTCCTGACATGTTCAGGGAGTACTGAACTAACGAACTGGTCGATGCTGTAACAATTCTTGTGTTCCTAATAGTCAAATACGTTTAATCCATCCTTTAATCATCATTATAGATATAAAAGTTATATTTACTATACTGTTAACAGTTTACAAACAGTTAAGTCAGCACACTTTTACACAAAGTAAAATTATATCCTGAGTTCTCCTGAGGATTCTTGCAAATTCTATTTTGGAAGCATAAATGGAAAATAACAACTTAAATACTGAAAACTAAATCTAAAATGTCATATAAATTATGAATTCAAAACTAAACAAAAAATGTGGCTTTGGATGAAAACAAAACAAAAAAAAGATAAATGAATTTTGTCATTTTGAAAGCAGAAAAGAAACGTAGGAGGAGACGTAGGTGGAAAAATAAAACTACGGCTTGTTTCCACCTTTCATCTGAGCTGGTGGCTTTAAAAAATGACTAACTTTTGTTGATGTATGAATCGGCGGGGAGTCTATTTATCAGCAGGCCCTCTGCGGTCGCCCGCTTGGGTCCCTCAAGTCACAAGCCGCGTCGCTCCCCTTTGACTGATTAATTAGCCAATCAGAGGACATTTTTCACTGGGCGGCAGAATGGTTTATTTCAGCTAATGCCGGGCTTTCGCGCTGAGGCCCGTTGGAGCCTCGTCGGCTCTTTCGGCCTGCCTGAGTGGCCGGGCAGAGGGGCAAGGGAGATAAATCAAGCCGGGCTGGCCCTCCATGTGGCTCCCCTAACTAAACCCCTTGAGAAGGGCACGGAGAGCCGGGGGTGGTGGAGGAGGAGGAGGAGGAAGGAATGGGGGGGACGCGGGACAGCCAGGGGCACTGCTCGCCCGCCGATAAGCACGGGGAGCACAGGGCTGCCAAAGTACCTTCATTTAGAAGTGGCCGGGGCTTTTTGATATCTCGGCAGAGAGGGCCTGTCGTTTGTCATGCGGTGAGTAATTGTGTGGAGGGGCACAAGAGGAGATGGGAGCAGGAGGGGGCTCGCCAGCGTGGGATGGGTGATGGATAACAGAGAGCCGTGTAGATGGACAGGTGTTCCACCGCAACGTGATAACCCTCACTGGTCAGGGAGTGTAAATAATGGCTTAAGGCATACGTTTTCAGGTGGCAACATGAACAGTGGTCGTCCAATCATCTTGTAAATAACGTTGCATGACGTAATTCAATGAAAACTGAGGTGTGCTAAATTTAGTGGGCCGGTTATTTTAATAACTGACATACTGCTATGTTAAAGAATTATTTTTACTGTGTACAAAACAGTGCAAAAAAAGACTTTCAGAATTATTTAAGGCTAGTCCCATAAAATTTATAGTGAGCAGGCCCAAGAGGGAAACTACTGAAAAAAAATCCTGGCATGTTTTACTTGAAATGAAATTTTTTTAAAAATGGAAAAGTTTGAAAATTGACTTAAAAAGTAAAAAGGTTTTAACCTTGAATACAACTCTACAGTCGGGACATAAGAGGACACAAAAGTAAGGCACTTCAAAGACAACAGTTCAAGTGAAACATGATAATATAGATGAGACTAGGCCATCTAAATATAACCAATTAATATGAAGGGGTTTATAATCTGTCCCATCTGCTGCTGTGTTCTTTTCAATACATCCAGCACAGCCTTTGATGAACAGAGGCATGTGGGACTGCTGAGTGTGTGTCCGCATAGGTGTGTGTGTGTGTGTGTGTGTCTGCATTTCAGGGAGCGTTGCGAGTAGCGATAAGAGGCCAGCAGGAAGCACATCACTGCAGAGGAAGGAAAACCCCAGCAGTGGTGGTGGTGGTGGTGGCAGGGGGTGGCGGTGGAAGGGAGGCTGGAGAGACAGCAGTGGGTGGTGGGAGAAACGCTGGGAGATTCATGAGGGGGAAGGTGGGCGGTTCTAGAGAAGCCGATCCGGTTCTGGTCGGGTCTCCTGGCCTCACCTTGTCAGGATGCAGATATGCGATAATGCGACTGGTGGCAGCTTGTGCAAACTACAAATCAACTCCACCACCGGACTGCACTACCCGTGTTTATACAGTCACTACACGGGAATACAGCTCTTTGGGGTATTGAGATTATTGCATGCGGCCACATTTTGCTCTGGAACAGTAATGGCGGTCGACTGTGAGCACAGATCAGCGTGGGCCGAGGGTCACAGCAGCGGTACGGACACGCTCACAGGAGATCGTGCACAATGCCTAAAGCTTGATTGGTCCATCACCCACTTTGCCTCTTCCCAGCAACCTCAGATGTTGCTGGGCTTCAACACGGGGCCTCGTGGGAAGCCATTGTAATTGTGTTCCGTGTTTTCGATATGGTCAATGGTGTCCCTCCTGGCTGAAAAATAACAACCCATAACCAAACGATTAGGGGGGGAAATGACGGTGTGTATTGCCCGCATTTCCAATGTTAATCAGCTAGGGAGCAGCAGCCATTGTGATGCTATGGCTCAGCACCTGCGAGGGAATAGAGAAGGGTTTTTCCTCGTACAATTTATGGATTTTAAGATGCCAATTTCTTCAAGCCAAATGCTTGAGATAAACAGAGGAAGCCAGCAAGAGGCTTTTCTGTGTCTCTCAGCCCAAAAGCTACATTTATCATTGTCCTTGTGGTCCGTATGGGGTCAGCAGAACTTATGTCAAGAAAATATAAATCAGAATTTATTTAATCATAAAATATCCCAAAGTTTTGTGTGCGTTTGTGTCACAATTCATGTCTATCCACGGCTCAAGTTTCACAACTGGGAGGATGACTGTGATTTTAAAAATGCAAGCCGCTCAGATGTCTTTCCACTGATTTAAAAGATCTCATCTTTAGCCCCTGTAAATTTCTGTTTAATTTCTGATAGTAATAATGCAAGCACTGTTTTTTTTGTAATCCGAAGGCAATCAAAAGCCTTAACAAAATGGAAGAGATTAAACACAGGTTTAGGTTTTGTGTTCGATTAGTAAGCCAAAAGGAATTTGCTGGGCTTCGGGTTCATTCTGCACCTGCCTGAGCCTGTAGGCCACGTTTCAAAAGCCAGCGTAATGCCAAATGGCAAAGTCACATCTGAAGTGACCAACCATCAAAGCCAAGAGCGAAAAGACAACTTTTTTTTAGCAGGCGTCATCATTTCAGGTTTCTGCACACATCACCGCAATTTTGATTTGCCTTTAATAATGCCCGCTGGCACGTGAGCGCCCCGAGACACAAGTGGAGAAAAGGGGGGGTGAAGGAGAGAAGTACAGGGTAAGAGTGCAAATCCTTTAACTGGATTTAGGTGCTCTTGCCGCCATCAGTGGCCTGTTGGCTGTGTTAAAGCTGCATGCTGTGACGTGGCTAATCTGGGGCCAAGGGCTGCTCGAGAGCCGGGCCCTGTACAGGCAGAAGGATCATGTGATGCAGCAGCGACTGATGGAGGCATCGGCACCGGTGGTCATCCTTAATTACCAAGACAGAGACCGATAAGCTCGAGCCACCTGGCCAGAGGTCTCCTGCCCCTGTGCATACTTGATTTTGACTTGGCACGGGCAGATCACAGAACTGTCCTCTCTGTTTAGATGACTACTGTTTCAGTACAGCTCGCAGTACTGTTCAGTAAATTACATCTTGCGTTAGGAATATTCCCCATGACAGAATAAAACCAATCCAAACGTGCATAGCATGGATTTATAAAAAAAAAAAAAAAAAATTTTTAAAAAATCATATTCCCTTTTTTACTAAAATGAAAAAAAAATGAAATTGCTGCCTGAATGCAAAGTATTTATTTATTCTTTTAATAGTTGTGGCTAATCTAAAATTAAAAAAATATGTCTCTTACCCGCTCTTGTTCTTTGGCAGATCTTGCTCTCTTCCCAAAGATACAGTTGAGGTCTGTTTCACTACGGGAGGACAGGTCCTTTCCTGAAAGAAGGAGAGGACCAAGAAGACTGTAAGAGCAATTTAAAACTTGGTTTGTTTTTTTTGTGTATCAGTCCGGGAACGATTCTGCCAAACCATAAATAAATAATCACTACAATAATTACTTTTGCAAATATACCAAAAGGTGAGCAAGGGCAATTCATTCTCATTTTCTACAAAGTGAAAAAAAGAAATAAATAATATATTAAGACAACATCTGACAGTAAAACTAAGTGTGTGTGCATGAGTGTGTGGGTTGGGGGTTAGGGGGAGGGGGTCCCCAAGTAAAGAAAGGGGAGGTTTGCATGGCTTGCTTCTTGCTCCAGGGATAAAACGGCAAAGAAAAATAAACCGACGACAAGGTCTGCCATGCCACGCCTCCGGATTCCCATTTTCAAGCCGGGCCTCAAAGACTCCTGGAGCACATAGTCGCCTGTCTCAAGCCCGGGTCCTGTTCGTACAGCTGCATCCTCTTCCTTCAGCGGGGCTCTGATAACATTTGGTTATTTATTGCTTTTAAACCTCTATCTCCCCTACTCTTGGCTTTGAAAGTCACTGTGCACGCAGGTCTAAGAAGTAAAACGAAAAGAGCGTGTTGAAAACGAAAATAAATGAAGTGGGGCGCCTGCGGTGTTTGTCATCTAGTGAACTTTGGTCAAATGTAAAATTATGCCCAATCTGACCTCTCTGCCCTTTGGATGAGGAAGTACCTGTCAGAATTCTCAGGCTGTCAGGTGAAAGTGCAAATAACAATGTTCCGATAAAAAGGAGCTTAACCCTACTTTTCCCCTATACGTTCAGAAAGGGGGCTGGCTGCCGGCTGCTGGCCGCGGGAAGGTGATGGCATGTGCACTGCTAAAGTGTTATTGAAAACACGCTGGTTTCCACGGTCACAGTTGAAATGGCAACAACTGTCAGTACAGATAACTTGTCAAACCAGACAGATAAATTGCTGAAGCTCTAACTGACAAAATCACGAGTTTGACCAGTCAACCCCCCCCCCCCAAAAAAACCCCGATTAAATTACACAAAGCAAAGCACATTGACAGTGTCCAATTAAATCAGTGTCTCCTCTAGTATTGAAAACAAAACTGGAGCCAGCTTGGACTGTTCTGGAGGAATGACCAAAAAGCAGCACAATGTAGTGTATGTGGCCCTCAGCTCTTCAGCCTGCAAGGCTGTTTGCACACAATGAAAAAGGTTGTTGGTCAACAGGCCAAAGGCTGTGGCGAAACCAATTGCGCAGAGCGGTGTACGGAGAGCTGTAGTTAAATTCCCCATCAAGCACCGTGGGCGCCCTGACAGGTGATAGATGGGGGTGGCAATTAAAACTGGGTTACTAGTTTATGCCGTCCGACCTCAGCAGCAGAGGGTTTGCTGCCTCTCCCCACAAACAAAGGCCATCAATCGTCAGTGCTGGCAGTGAGGGAGCCGGCGTGAACAGGATATCAATAAAAAAAAAAAAAATTAAAACAGGAGAGAGTGAGGAGGAGGCCTGCAACTCAGAGGAAAAATCAAGATGTTTGCCGTTGTTATTGCAGCACCAACATTTTTATTGCAGATTTAATATCAAGGGCAATCAATGAATAAATAATTCATTACTATACATGAATGACTGGTCAGTAAGAAATCAATTTAAAGCATTTTATAATGATTTTTTTTTATTTGTTAGGGTATGAATATCAGGTATATTTAATGGAAGATTCAATGGTTGACCTTTGATACCTGAACTTGACACATGCAACCTCTGCACATCCATAACTATAAAAGAAGTACCTGACTTTTTTTAATCTCTCATGTAACCAGCTTAGCAGCACTAAATCTATTACAAAGCCTTAACTTGGCAACAGCTTCGCAGGGAGGGGAGCCAACATCCGTGCAGTAAGTGGAAGCATGCAACCAGGCGTGGCCGGTTACATGTTGCCAGGTAACTCTTTGGTTACCCCCCCTGCTGATTCAGACCGCAAACTGGACTCAGCAAGGCAATGTCAACAGGAGGACATCACTAAAAAAAGAAAGCCAAGGGGGGAAAAAAAGATAGGACTTCCTGCGGCCACCGGATCTCAGAACTGCCAGTTTCACAGTTAAAAGTGCGCTGTCAGACCTCTAAAGGCAGGTGGAGAACTGAACTCTCAAGTTTCCAATTAGGGCATGATTTGTTTATGGGCAAACAAGTAGTGCCAGTGTCCCTTATGCTGCATGGCAACAGCTGCAGGCCTGTTTGTGTAGAGACACTCTAAAGTGGTGTCACGTTGCCAAAAACAGATGAAACGCCTAGCCTGAATTCCAGATGAGACATTCTCACCTGAGTTTCCACTGGATCCCTCCCTGTTTTGCCTATGCAAGAACAGGTGAGAATGTCCTTACTGATATATGTCAAAACGGTGAAATTAGCTGGAACAACATTCACCAAACTCCATAGAGTGGCAGATAACCTAATATCCACAGAATGTGTGGCGGTTCGTCACGTGTGGCAACGTTGAGCAACGTGAAGTGACATTAGGAGGGGGCGTACAAAGTAAACAGATGACACAAACGGAGGGCGAAGGTGCTTTGTCACAAGTCACGAAAAACTTTACACTTGGGCAAAACTTTGTCGTTGCATCACGCTGTATGAAGTAGGCATTAAGAGTATGGGTGGATAGGAGAGGCATCTGGTGGAAAGTAAGATAAACAGGAGTCATCATCACACCCCCATCGTCGGCGGTTCATGTCTTAAGTGTGCCTTGCTGCGTCTCATCTGTCACGGACATGCTTTTTCTGGCTGCTGCCAAATTAAGATCACAAAAACAGGGTGAGAGGGTCTGGGGGGGGCAGAGGCCATGTTTTTATCTGGCGGGGTCATCTAATGGGTCGCGCAGCCCCTGGGAGGTGTTGTTTTTGGGGGGGACCAGTAAATGGACATGCCAGATGCCCCAAACAGGAAACAGGAAGTTGCTATTGAATGACGTAAAATATAAAAGGCTCTTCCAGGTGAGGCAAGAGTCGAGATATTTTTTTTTCCCCATGTATGGTGACCTGATGAGGCAGAGCTGAACCCGAGAACAGATTCATTACTTTTACACATGCAGCTGATATCAGTTAATCAGCTTTGTGTTCAGCGCTTAAAACATGCAAAGCCCACACAAACCCACATTACTACAGAATACCTTGACAACCTTGGAAAGAAACTGTTCAGGTAGTCATTAAACTATGCTGCATGCTCAAATAAAGCAACTCAGCAATAAAATATGGGCTTGCGGTCATTCACTTTGCTCTCCAATGGGCCCGAACACCAAATTCCTCCTCATGCCTATCGGTGTACTGGCCTTGACCAGCAAATCTTGACTTCCTGACGTGTAAAGGAGTAATGAAAGTGGAAGGGAAGAGTTATTAATAACCTCCCCTAGCACTGACCGGGCCAACTGACCCAGCACAGGTTGACAGAGCACTGATCATCGTCTGCAGTCTGAGCCAAGTGCACATGGCTCAACAAGGGGGTCAAGGAGTCTGTCTGCCTGTCTGTCTGTGTGAGGAAATGGTATGTAGGTGTATATACTCTATGTCGAAAGCAACAAAAAAGCACAAGTGTGAAAAGAAGCGCTGATCTTGAATCATTTCTCTTATCCCTCCATGAGTAAATTAATTTTACAACATGACGAATAAAGGATTTAGCCTGATTGACTTTGCTGCAAGAATACTATAGACAGTAATCTGGATAGTCGATATAATGACTTTTCAGAGCAAGAAAAGAAAACACGTGCACATTTCAGATTTGTCATGTGTCTACTGCAAAATGACGAACCCACCTTTGGTAAACTTCATGTAATGAACCCTCTTTTTGGAAGTCTTGGATTTCTCTTCCAAGCTGAAGCCTTTCTGCTCATCTGGTGGAGGTTCTACAGATACTAAAGAGAGTTAGAACATGGTCACATGTAGTTGCGAATTTAAGATGTTCTGTAACATTCCACCCAACTTCTCCCATAAAAAGCTTTGTGCTTTGTCTTCTGGCACAGTGATGATGATGTTCATTATGTCAGAGTGGCTAATCCAAACATTTAACTCTGCAAAATGTTGCACTGTGGCGCCCTCTACTGTTCAACACATGGACCAACAAACCAAAAGAAGCTGCAGGTGGCAGGAGTTTGGTGTAGTCACATGTTGCTTGTTTCAGTCCCACTGTGTGACTGAATCAAGGCACGCATTAGCTTGAACTCCTCACAGGTTAAAAAAAACTGCAGTCGTACCCCGACACAAATAAACTCGCAACCTATGGTTAGCATTGCATCATATACATTTGACACACAGCTTCACCAAACTTTGTGCACCCACCATCGCTGCTGTTTTGACCGTGGCAGTTGTTCAGTTGAGCAAGCAGCTCATTGAAGTCATCTTGGTGGGCAATCCAGTTGTCCTGCAAACACAGCAGATTGCAACATGATGGAACCAACATACTTCTGTTTAAAAAGGACTGCTCTGTTCAGCATCAGACAATTTCAAAGGGAAACATGAGAGCTCGTTGTTGATAAGTGCATAATAAAAAAAAGAACATAATGAACTTTAACGACTTCATCAGTCCTTGAGAAAAATGAATGCAATATTAGCATATTACTTTTACATCAGGTATTAAGGTGCCAATCTTTGTATTTGTGCAGAATTAATTTCATTTAAATTTATACTGAAATAATAAACATTTTAAAAGGGGATGATATAAATACTCCTCAAGAAAAAAAAATACACTCCCTCCCACATCACATAAAAAGGCACTGACTGTTCCCATGCATTAAATCATATGTTAAGCCACTGAGTGCTAAACGTGCTCACCTCATAGCTGGCATTGGCTCCAAGTCCATAGCTGTCGTTTTTAACTTTTACTTTGATATGGTCTGTGGCGCCTTGCTCACTTCTGCCCAGGCCCTTAAACGTGAAAAAAGAATGACACGACAACATGTGGCACTGATGCTCACTGCGCCAACAAAAAAATACCATCTCCTTTTACTTTACTGGAAACAGCAGATATCCATCTCTACACTTACCTTGCCCTTGGTCCAGCCCATCCGCTCCAGCATCTTCTGCCCAAATTTGGAGTCATCATTACTCCAGGCGCTGTTCCTGGGGTCAACAGACCACTTCTGTTTCCGCCGGGCTGGAGAAGAAAGCAATATTATTACATAACAGCTAGCCAATGCAATATTACACAAAGGCTGAGGAGATCAAAGTTACAATGCAAGCTGACTCTGACTAGTTGATATGTCACACGTAACCAATTAATGTGCAGAATCAGGATAAGGAAGATATATAGCAGTAACAGCCTGTTCACTCCAAAACTACAGTGAACACACAGACAGTTATAGAACAGGTTGAGCCCTGTCACACAGTTACATTCGCACCCCGACACTGTCCCGGGTCTCGCTCATGTCTTTACAGGTATATTCAAATGTTATAGTACGCTGTTTTTAGTACACTGGGGCAGTACAGCAGCTCAGATAAAGTACAGAACGATGAGGTGTCAATACGTCGACAGGCAGGCAGCTGTCATAGGTACGATTATAAAGGCGTACGTGATGTACCGAAAGAACGATGTGCCACAAGTCGTACAAATGAACCGTAAAAAAGACACAAAACCTCCAAGGACAATAAATTTAGATAACAAAAAACTGAAGTGTGTACTGAAGCTGAGATACAGAGTTACAAGAGAAAACACGTGTTTACTCAGAGTGCCGGAGCTAATGCTAATGCTAAAGCTAATGCTAATGCCACATTAGCTACAGGGGTACTTTATAATGTACTGAAAATTTTCGGAAGAAAACGTCTCAACAGTAGGCATCGGCGGTTTCCTCAGTATCAAATATAGAAATACGTATAGTTACACTGAAAGAAAATAAGAAATGTGCATCAAAACTACAGAAGAAATGTACTTACGCTCTGCAAGCATGGACATCCTTGGGTCTTTCAACAGCTTGCCGGATGTAGGAGTCCTGTAAAGAGCCTGAAGAGAATGTGTGACCACGCGGGTTGTTTACAAACATTATTATTATATTATATTATCATTATAAACATATCCCTATAAAATATGTTTTCCTCTGTCGTATTAAATAATTATCATCGTGTATTAATTTATCTATTATTTGAATTACTGTTATTTATGCTTTTCTTATTTGCACTTCTGCAATTAACCAGTTTTGCCGTTAGATAGCGCTACTCACTAGCTCACTCACACACACACACACACACACACACACACACACACACACACACACACACACACACACTTACTTGAATAAGATGTACTGAGGAAGTTAAAAAATAATATTAAATTACAGTAGAATAAAATGCAGACAGACCATTATCTTCCAATATATATTCCAATAAACAGTATATGCCAATAGCAATGTATCTGTGATCAACCAATATCAGCCCACTGATAAATCAGTTAAACCACACTTAAAATTAATCTATGATGAGCCTAACTCAAACAGTAATTGCACAGTGTTTTCTTGCTACTCCCAACCAACAAAGAAATGCCATATTTGTTTCTGAATCATTAGTACAGAGTGGCTTCTTGTATTGACGGAAATATCACAATCAAAAATGTTCATGAACTTTAGTGCTTAAATGTCAAGGAACAAGGAAGTAGAAAAGCATTATATTTACTCAGTGACCACAGCTCCTAATACTGTTACAAGTTCTTTTGCTATAAAAAAAGAAAGCTAAATCAACAAAACACTTGAACTTTGAAACAGGAGCTTACAAATAGCACTTGAAGGCAGCAGCTTTGACAACCGTGAAGCAAAATGATGAGATGTGGACCAACTGGATTCCACATGAGTCTTCTTATGTAACCTGTAATCAGTATGAAAGACAACATCCTTACCTGTTTAAACAACCATAAAACAAGCTATCAAAAGCTAATGTTCCCAGACAATACCAGCTGCAGTATCCGCGCACTGATGGTAGTGACAATGAGAATTGTTAGGATGTCACTGAATAGTTGCTTTGGTCTCTCTTATAGTTGATGTTAGGGTTATATGGGACGGAGCCTGAGGCATCCAGATTTGTTTATTAATTGCTACTTAAACTTAACATTAATGAATTTATACCAGTGCCACTGCCACGGAGCCAAAGGTGGTTGTGTTGCACGTACAAGAGGTGACTGTGACTGAGTGTCCTTGAGTTGCTTATGAGTCATGAAAGCTTTCTAAGAATATTTTTTTATCAGTCCTTAGTCCTGATATTATCAAGATGCTTTGTCCTTTAATATATACATAATATGCCCAGGATAAAAAAAAGACTGACTCTAAGAGTTGTTTTTCTAGGGGCAATGTAACAAGTAAAATACTTTTCTAATCCCAATCTACAACAAAACTGTAAATACAGAAATAAAATAATGCCTTTCAGTACAACTCCTGTGTGATCCTGTTAAAGCCATTAATTTTCTTAAACTAAACTGTTAAGATTTTCAATCTAATCACCATCTTTTTTTTATTTGAAGCACCAGCCCTTAAACTGAGATGCTATGGATTTATTGTTCACAACATAGCTTGGCTATATAGCCCTTGAAAAGTCCTAATTGCACAGATTTGCTTGTGGGATTAAGGTGAACAAGATTCACCTGATCTGCTGTTCCAGGGTCAGACATCATTTTGCTTCTATAATGGTCAAGACTGAGTTGTGCCAAGGTCTAATCTGACCCCAAATCTGTGGTTAAAGTTACCACCTCAAGCATGAGATTAAGGAGAGGTTGCGTAACAGAAGCTTGAAAGGGATCAGTGCCAGTGAATACACACCAGACATCAGACTGTCCTACAAAGAAGCTGGCAACAGAGCTCCCGATAGTCTGTGGGGACCCTTGGACATGATCTTGCCATACGTGTTTGTGTTTCCCTACTAACTTTGAAAAAAAATGTTAGTTACAGCCATTTCAAATAATAGAAAATGCTTTATTAAGCCCAGCTCACATCCTCATTGACATCGTAAGGTCAGATCAGGTCAAACACTTCATGCAAAATTCATAGCTGAGAAGAGGTCACTGATTCACAGAGCTCATAAATGTGACTATGATCACAAAGACAGGGTAGATTTTTGCTTTTTTGATTCAGCTGGCTAAAAGCCTTTAACTGTGGGCGAGTGATACGCTGTACATTGCAGGCCTTTACATTTCTCTTGTGGCTGGGAAGAGGGTAGTTAGATCTTGGCCCCCATTCCCATGGCAACAAATCTCCATGTGAAATAACAGCTGTAGCACAGAGTGTTATTGTGTTTTTGGCCCACTGCCCAGCAGCACCCTGCCTCAGCCCCACTTTATGTCTCATCTTTCACTTTCTGCCCGAGTCTAACGTAAGCTGCTACACACTGTGTGAATCTTATTACACTATGACGTACAAAACACTGGGGCCCCTGGTGATTGTGGAAGCCCTCTGATTGGCAGGAGGTGGGCTTGCTGGTTGTGTACACAACCAGCGAGACATCTTACATAACAGGCAAGGTTTCCCTAACTAGAGAGTGAAGTAAAAAAAAAAGTGTGGGCCTCGTCAGACAGCTCTTTCTCTACTTTTCAAAACACCTTCCACCTCCACCCTCCAGTGCCTCTTCTTGGAAAGCCTAATCTATGAGAGACACACATGCTCACTCACAATCACATAAAGGCCTGCACACTAAATCTTGCACACAAGATGGGTTACCTCTAAAGATCATCTACATGCATGTATTTCATGTGCTTGCACTTGTGTTTGTGTGCACTGGTCCACAGAAGGACATGCTCTCAGTTCCACAGTTAAGACCATCGCAAATCCACAGCTAAATGTCTGCAAAAAGACACTCTGTTATATAAATGACAGGAAAACTGAATCAGAGCTGTATTTGAATTTGCAAATATTGATTTCATTTGCAATTCCACATTTCTACCAAGTGCCTGAAGGCCTTCTCACATTAGGGAGAACAGAAATGACATCAATCATTAGATGGTGTATCCAATTTGATTCCCTGTTGGCTGAACTGAACCTCTTCTTATAATTTCAAAATGGACAAAATACCAGCCAAAATGGGGAACTTTTGTTGGCAAAGTAGTATGTATGATTGACGTACTTGCGGGGATATTTTTCACAAGGTATTGACATTACTTTGTGTACCCTCTGCTGTGCGCGTTGCAAAATCTGAGGAAATTGCAGATAAAATTATTTGCAGAGCGTCTGTCTGATTTGAGTGCGTTGTGAAGTCGCACAGTGTGAAAATAATTCCTACTTAGGGGAGTTATGGGGAAGGTGGGAAAAAAAGCCTGCATACAAATTCTGGAGATTTGTAATGAGAAAATTATAGGCCTTCATTGGAACCGCAGAGTGCACCTGCAGATATATTGGCACACACTCACAGAGGAGAGGCGCTAATTAGTGACATGCAGTGTTCAGTTGAAATGAAAGCCTCTGAGCTCTGCAGGCTCACTGGCTCAGGATTGAGACTGAATGGAGAAGTTCCTCACCTCACTCTACACTGAATTCAGCTGAATTAAAGTGAATATTTCTCTGCACGCTCAGCTCGATCCGTCTCACCCTCTGAGCTCCTTCTTTCTGCAGCACGACTGCAATACAAAACCACATTAGATCACCTGGAACAGCTGCAATGACTGACATAGGGAAATTGAAGAAAGGCCATCAAGCGTGCAGTGAAGGACACTGCTGTCCTCAGGTCACAGTTTATGATCGTAGCTACAGCAGTATTTATTGATGTGCTGAGGGGGGCACTTTTCTCATCTGGGATGTTTATTTCCCCCATTCTTCCCCTGTAGGAGACTGTGGTCCAAGTAAATAAACTGCAGGTCCATTCTGTGCATGCTGTTTGTCTGTTGCTTGTGCACTGTATTTGCTTGTCGAATTGAGCCCTACGTCCCTCAGCAAAAACAATGGGGAAACAACTTTGTATAGTTGCATCAGTTAGGCACAGTGGAGTAATTCTGAACAAACTGAAAGTAGACAGCTGATCCTCAGAGTTCAGTTAGTCTTCCCGCAGCCATTGTTGATATGTGACTCAATTTACATTGGATTTCAGTGACAAATTGAATACGGTTACACACATTGTTCTGCCCTTGGCTAGATTTTTGTGACACAGCAGGGCTTTTGCCTGGTCTCAACCCATAAGGATTCTGGAATTAAGCATTGCTGTCCATTTTTCTGGCGTATCACAACAACTGACATCTCAGGTTGCAGAGTCTCAAATGTTTTTTGCTTTAAGGCATCCTCCCTTAACTGCAGTGAAGCTGCATTTCCTCTGCACAGTAGAAATTCAAGCAAAGCTGGTTTGTGCTTCACGCCTGGTTGTGTTTAATCAAATCGCCACGTACGCACACCCTAGCTTCTGGATTCTTCTTCTAATTCTTCATGTCATATTTTGTTTCACTTTTGGACACATAGAAAAGGTATTTATGGATTATATCTCAGGTTTCAGCTGCCAACAGCACAAGCTCAAACATGAGGTAGCTCATCAGCACCGCAAAAAGACAACACAGGTATCATCTTGTCCATGAAATGCTGAAAATGCAACCTGAGTCTTTCCTTTTATTGCCTCAGAGGTCACGTTTAGGGTGAATCAGACCATTTTATTTTGAAGGTGATTCTGCTGATGACGGTGTTTTAAGATCTATTCCACATAATGACCATTCAGATCACTAAATGCATGCTCTAATGCATCTTATTTGTTGAAGGTTATGCATTGTCAGTAACACTGCAAGATCTATCTAATGCTCAACAGCTTGCATGACTGACCAGCCATTATGACTGCTTGGCTTGTTTTTTTATTGCAAACAAAAATAAATTCCTTCAAAATTTAACATCTCTAACACTCTTTCACCAAAGACAGATCCAGGCTCAAAGGATTGGAGTGTTCACAGTTGGACTGTGAGGACACTTTGTACTCCAAATGTTTGCTACGGCACGTTCTCCACCACCCAAGGGTAAAAACTGAGGCAACGCTGCCCAAGGCTTGTTTAGATAAGGAAATCTAGATTAACTTGGGAGAGATTGAATTATCTCTTTGTGTTGTGAAGGTGTGAAAATTAAAATTGCAGACAGACTTCCACATAGAAATCAAACATCAACATTTCTTTTTTTCCAGAAAGTCAAAATGCAAAAAAACCACCAAATGTGGCTAAACTTAAATGTGCAGTACAATGTCACATTTCCCTTTTGTGTCAAAATAAATCCCACATGGTAGACAGGAACAGTTAGAAAAAGGAAAAAAAAAGTGTTAAATGACCCACGTTTAACACCAACAGTCAGAATAAATAATGTTATGTGGAATAAAAAGAACAATTCTTAAGAATTATCGCTCCGCACAGCTCGAAATACAGATGCACTGTATCAGAAATCACCCACATAGGCTCATTTGTAGAAATCCATCTAAAGTGCAAAGGATACAACTTGTGTATTTGAATACCCCTCAATCCAAGATTATTTGAGTTTAGCCCCAGGAGCTTTAGTCCCTGAATATTTGAAACTTTAGACAATGAAACCCCAACCGATTTGGATTTTTAGAGAAAAACTGGTAGAATCAATTGCAAATACACAATGCAACATTTGCCCTATTCAACTTGATTCTTGCCCAATCTATTAACATGCAAGTCATCTTTTTTTATGCCAAACAAGTTATCACAGGGCACGATGATATCCCTGATACTTCTGACAACCTTTCACTGACTGATTGCTCTTCACCCACATCCAAGTATGAAACAAAGGAAAAAAGAGCAAAGCAGAGGCGGACAGACAGGTGCGGGGAGGATTGTCTAGCCTGCAGTGACCTTTACATTCTGGAGACACGGTAGTCATAAGTCAGGAAAGCAGAGCCCTTCTGAGAGTACAGACAGAAGTGGGAGAATGACTATGTACAGTCCATGTTTCTCCATTGTCTTTGGTCAATCTATACATTATGTACAAAGACTACTCAGACTGATGCTGCACTCGCTCAGTTGGCGCGAGCCATGCGTGTTTCAGCGCCAAAGTAGTTGAGCATAGTCTGGACGAGCTCTGGGAGATCGTAATCGTGTTTCCAGCCCCAGTCTTTCCGTGCATTGGTGTCGTCGAAATTCATTGGCCAACTGTCAGCTGGAAGGGAACAGAGACAAGACCGAATTTAACTTTTTTTTTGGTAAGAAAATGTTTTGTTTAGTTTGCAGCTTGCTTGAAGTTATGATAGCAAGCTGAACAAAAAAAAAAAAAAAGGAACAAGGCGACTTACCAATTGCCTGCCTGACGGGGTCAACGTCATAGGTCACCTCCAGCTCGGTCATCTGCTTCTGGAGCTCCTGGGCCAGCTCCTCAGGGGTGAAGCTCATGGCATTGATGTTGTAGGTCCTCATGCTCAGTGTGTCAGCCGGCGCCTCCATCACCTCCAGCGTGGCACGAAGGCAATCATCGATGTACATCATGGGCAGCCGCGTGTCAGGTCTGAGGTTGCACTCAAACTTGCCGGTTTTGATTGCATCGTGGAAAATCTGGACAGCATAGTCTGATTGGAGATGGAACGAACGTCATTTCAATCGTTCCAAAATAAGCATTTCAAAATGTAAGGCAAAAACCAGTTATCCTGCTTGGATAAATACGAGCAAGTCACCACCACTCTCTGGAATAAGTCCTAAACTTATGACATTACAGGCGCAGTACAGGAATAGACATCATTAAATCTGAAACCTTCAATACACGTCTGAACTACATCTCTCTCACCTGTCGTGCCACCTCCAGGCATGGAGTCAGCAGAGATGATTCCCGGGTAGCGAAGGCAGCGGAAATCCAGGCCGTAGCGGTGGTGGTAGTACTGTCGTAGAGCAGAAAGCAATCCATCAGACAATATAATCCTTTTAAAAAAAATGTAAATAAACAATTTAACTAGAAAGACACAGCTCCGTGATTTTTTTTAGTGCAAGTCATGGTCTTCATCCGAGAGCTCACCTCTCCCATCAGCTCAGCGTGGACTTTGGAGACGCCGTAGATGGTGCGAGGTCTCTGCACACAGAGGTCTGGCGTAGGGTTACGGGGAGAGGTTGGACCAAAGGCACCGATGGTGCTGGGGACAAACAGGCGCAAGCCGTGCTCCGCCGCGATGTCCAGGATGTTGTGAAGTCCTAAAAACACATGAACCTTTCAAATTAGGACCTTCCACCATTATCATTGCTGTAACGGCTTTCAAAATATTAAATCTTTAGGCCCGAATGAAATGTAAGAAGTTCTGATCTCACCCACCAGTGATGTTGACAGAGCGTGCCAGGGCCACATTAGCCTCTCCAACAGCACTGAGGAGGGCGCTGTAGTGAACCAGCCAAGTGATGCGGTTGTTCACCACAATCTCCCTCAGGTTCTTGTAGTCCAGGATGTCCGAGTAGATGAATGGGCCTGTTGATGACAGAGATGACAGGTTTTTAAAAAAAAAAAAATACTGTTAATTGAATTAATAGCTCCTCATCCTCTTGAGCACAAATTAATTAAAAAATATGAACCTTATTATAACCTTATAATATGAACAAAACAACTTTGGTATGTTTACAAATAATTAATGTTTAATAAACTCTCCCAACTCTGCACTGTATTTCTAAATACCTGAATTTAAAAATGGCTCAGCCTTGTCCTCTGTCAAGCAATCAAGACCGGAGGTCGAATGTACTTTTTTCATTGCAACAATGGATGGAATGTAATCTTCTGCTACAGAGTAAAAACTTCCTCGTGTCCATTTAAAACTGAGAATTTCAGATGGCTGAACCGATACCACCACTAATACAGCACCACCTATGGGTTCACTCACCACTGTGGAACACGTTGCTTGGAGGTTTCCTGATGTCAGACAGAATGACATTGTTCTTTCCAAACCTCTTCCTGTGAGGCAAGAAATCATCATTAAACAACTAGAAATAATGCGTCAGAACCCATTCTCACATTGTTGCCAGGTATTTGCCAATTGGCGGTTTGCAACATGTGGGCAAATTCTGCGTCATGCGTGCAAAGACAACTTCGAATTCTTACCTCAACAGTTTGGCGAGCCCCACCCCGAGCTGACCAAGGCCACCTGCGTATAGATGGAGAGAGAAAGAGACGTTAGGTGTCACTGCACATTAAACCGGCAGGACCAAATATCTTCTGTGCTGGTTTCCATGGAGGCGGAAGTAACTGAGGTGAGTGAGCCATAAGAAAAAAGGTCACAGCAGTACATGCCTACATTGGCATCTCATTCTTCTTTCACTGCCAAACCTGTAAGGAATCCTGCTGTCCCCGAGTGCCCCGCGGAGCTCACTGTGTGCCAGCTCACGACTTAATGCCATAATCCTCCTTTTATCTACGGTGCGTTTCAAAAATGTTTCTAGACCTCTTTTGGGAAAAAAAAAATTCTGCTCTATTATATTCAACAAATATTTGGAAAACTACCAACGACGATTGCTGCATACCTGTAATTAGCACCTTGGGGTGGTCCGTTTCTGAGAATGACACAGAGTGGAAGCTGGCATCAGACGTCACCTGTCGAGGGGAGAAGCTGATGTTGCGCACAGCCACTGTCAGGGGCTGGCAGCCACACCTGGGGGTGCTGAGCAGGGCCTGCTTGGCCACCTTGCTGAGGTTTCTGATGACAGGCATGCTGGTACCTGCAGGAGAACAAAAAAGATCTTGTCCATAACTTCCCGGCTTTTTTTCCTAAAATAAAAACAGCCACTTTGTATCTGGATTGGAAAATATTTGACTGCCATCGTCTGGTGGCTTCTTTCAGTAGCTGCCTTCTCTGTGGAGAGATGTGGGCTCCTCCCAGACCTCAGGCGCCAGCAGACACACACACACACGCGCGCACACACAGACACACACGCGCGCGCACGCGAGCAGACGGCAAAACTTCAACTGAGGGAGAAAATTTCATTTACGACAGTTTTCAAATGCCGCGTCATAGGCCGGAAAATTCCAAGGAGACGTAGCAAATTATGTTGAAAATGGCTCAGCAGGTTAGACAACGTGTCAACAGGGAGCACACGTAGGCTACAGTTAGATGCAAATGATGGCCCATTGTTTCCAATTGTGCGCAGCACTGACCCGCACAAGAGAATGCCACTCTATCCGTTCACTTTTCTTTGTTTTTGTTCTTTTAAACAAAACTTTAAAAATGGGACATTACGTACATTTAACGTCAAACGCTATTTCTTTCGAAGATGCACGAGGCTACAGAATATATGGAACAGTGCTCACAATATAAAATAAAAATTAAAAAAAATAAAATAATTCTGCCTGCGCGTCTGCTCATCACCCAGCCGTCTTAACTTTCTACGCAACTCATCTGTTCGACAGTGAACTCACCCGAGGGGTTCTGGGCGCTTCCAAAAAAAGGACGGAGGAGAGTAACTTGAGTGTATTTATACCGCCCTGCCTTCAACCAGAACCAATCAGGAAGAGAGGGCGTACAGCGCCACCCGGCAGCGGACGAAAACAGAAACAAGTTCGGGTCGACAATCGCAGCGATGGGATTTGGAAATATTTTCGGCACGTTTCATGAAGTGACCTTTTCGTCTTTAGCTCCTTGTAGAGAAGTGCTGCATTTGAGTTAAAACATCGTATTATTATTATTAACACATTACACACTGACCTTTTTATAAAATGGACTTAACATGTACCGTATAAAAAAACTTCCATCCTATTTGTGGCACCGACCTTTTGCCCTGCTCAGAGCGTGTGCTGTTGTGCCAACAAGGGTTTACGTGCATACAACGTAAGAAAGTTGAGTAACGGGGGGGCTGGCTTTGCTGATGCGGCGCGACGTGGTGGATCTCTCTTATCCAGCCTAAGTACAACGTCGCTAGCTAATTCAGTTTAGCTGCGTTTCCACGTGGACTGGGATGGTGGTCGTGGTGATGCAACCAAAAGAGGCTGACGAAGTTCCGAATGGGTGGGAACACCAAGTAAATCCAAAAATAATTATTAAAGAAAGGAAGGTCTGTGATAGGAGTCAGTCAGCCATCCAGGCAAATGATACCAGGCCAGTGTGCCGGAGCCAAGCCGTTCTGGCACGACGCATCACTGTTGGACTAGCAGCCTGATTCATTCCTGGTATCATTTCGGAGGGGTGTCTACTTTGCCAGAAAATATTAATATGTCAAGCATGTTATAAAATAAGACATTATAAAAAAAAAATGAGGAAACTAATAGAAGCAGCACATCTCCGCAGCGCAGAATTAAAGTACAGGTTTGAACACATTTTTCAAATTAGGTTGAAACATTAATTCAATTTCAGTTTCCAAATGTGGGCGGACTAATATATAGGAAATATAACGGAAACAGTTTTACTCACCGGTTGAATTAAAGGAGAATGAACGCCAAAAAATCCAATCTGGCTTGATGAGGATGAGAAGCGGATTTCGTCTCTCGAGCTGGTCCTGTAGCTGGCGGCGATGTGTGTCTGCGTTATCTCGGCGGAGTGTTGCATCAGCTGCGTCTTCAAGCTATATATCAGCGGCCATCCGCTTTCAGGAGAAGCCGGCTTTCTCTCGGATTGGTGGAGCCTCGGAGGTGCGGTCCTCCCTCACAGACCACTCCCCCCACAGAACGTCACCAGGACGGATTTTACGTGATGTGTCCAAAAAAAAAAAAAAAAAGAAGACTCCACCCAGATCCATGAGGCCGTGTGAAACTGTTGACCGCTTCTGGTTGTTATCAGCGTTAACCTTTTGGTGTATGGGACAAAAAAAAATGTTGCAAAACAAGCTGATCCCAAAACCAACACACTGCTACATAAAACAAATATTATATTAAGTTACATTTTATAAAACGAGTAAAAAAACAACAACGAAAAACAGCATAACTATTCACGCTTGACAGCCTGGAACCAGTTATTGTGTTTCTTAATTTTTGCTTTAATTACTTTAAACCATTAGCTGATTATTAAAACTGCTAAATACTAATGTTCTGTTGACTGACTTATATGAATTAATAGTTTCAGCTGTAATATGTTATACTTTATACATAGCTGTATTTAAGTAATAGTGTATTAAGACTTAATTAGACTGAAACTCAGCATAGTTTCAGTTTACCAACTAAACTTTAGCTGGTAAACTAAACTTGAGGTGAAGCCACAATAAGCATAAATACAGTATGTACTTCTGTTATTGTTAGTTTAAATTTCAAGTATACAGAGAGTGCTTGTGTCTTGCATAGGTACAAGTCAGCGGTCTCACCGGTATGCCATTTAAGGTTAAAATATTACTGTCTTGGATGCATAACCAACATGAATAATTTATATACTCTTCCACAAAAGATTGACATATAAAGAAATGTTTTGTGGGTTTGATCATTTGAGTTTGTCGTTACTTTTTTTAATTGATGTGTAATCTTGTGTAACATGATCACTGCATGTTATATCAGTGGGGACATTTGCTTGGTGTCAGAATATTATCTAGCCGCAAAAGCTTTAGATTCTCAAGCAGAACTGTAACAACTAATTGGACCCCCTGAAAGGAAAAGGTTGCGCGTCTGTAGAGTTTCAAGGCCAACAGCATGCAGCAAAACAAAGGATAAACTGGATGCAGTCTTGTAAGATTAGCTCTTTAAATCATTGGGGCTGCACTTCAGGTTTTTGTGATCTGACCGCAAAAGGGAGTGGTGCAACTCGACAGCCCATTTTAATTAAAAGGAAAAGAATCAATTCATGTTTACCAACGACCCAAGTAACATGTATGATGTGGGTATGCGCGCACCCTCTGTTTGACTTTGAGATTTGTTTGCAGTAGATAGAGGAGGGGTATGACCAAAAGGGTGGGATAAAGTTCTAGGCCGGCGTGTGAGTGGTGGACAGGAGCACACACCCCACAATCCATCATCACAGTGGAGTAAGTGAATGACACAAAAACAAGTTAATCAGCAAACGGACACACTTTATTGTAAACAAAACCAGGGCATCTTTGAGGCAGGTTAAGATAGCAGCCCATTTGTGATTTTTTTGCCTTACACAGATGATCTTAGTTAGTCCTTTACTCTTCATTCCCAGCCAGCATGAGTGGAAAAGAACACCTGAAAAACTAAAAAAGTAACGCATAAACCCTCAGTCTTACTAGACACTTAAATGACGCTGTATACCCCTACCAATGTAAACTTGGGTTGAGTGGAGCAAATCAGATTTGCGACAGATGTAAGGCCACACAGAGTGTGAGGAGAAGAGTGACGGCAGGACGAGAGCAAAGTAAACACTGGTTGCAACAGGCGTGTCTCAGTCAATCAGCTGATCTTGGGCTATTTATTCCCCGGTCATCTCGTCAGATGATGGCTCTGTCCAGGCAATGGTAACATATTCTGCGAGGTGGCTGGGGCTCTGTTTTCTAATCGCTGTACAAACTGTATGGGGACAAGGTATGAATGCTATGCCACCTACATTTAAAGCTGCTCCGTCGTCATGGGCGGTGACGTGAGCAAAGTTAATCTCATAATGAATTTATAGTGGATGACAGATTAAGACAGAAAGAAAAAAAATACATAAACTTAGAGTTCTACAAGTCTTGGTGTGAGAACAAAAACTCACAGAGCAGTTGCGAAATCAAACATCTTTTGCTATATTTTTAATGGCTTGAAAAGCTGAAAAAAAATCGTTTTAACAATGATATAATTTACAGACAAAAGATTTGTTTATTTTGAATTCTGATTTTGCAGTAAGGCATTGCACAAAGCTGAGAAGCACAACAACAAAAGACAAAAATATTCTTTGTCAACAGCGCTGATAATCTTTTTAGAGTTTCGTTGGCTTTTGAGGAAAGCAAATGTGAGACATTAATTCATAATCATAGGTCACTGTGTCCTTTTGGCTGGAGGATGCAATGTGTACAGTGCAGGCATTAAAAATATACACATAAACATTCCCTTTGCAGTAGTGGCTGGAATCTGTCTCATTTAGTGTGATTATTAAATCTTTAAGCAAAATAGTTTAAATGTATAAACTGGCTCGCAATTAAACAAATGCAAATATAATTTCTTACTGGCAAAATTTTAAAAAATGGCAAGTGATGAACAGTGTTGACTGAATGTTACCCCAAGACTGCCATTTTTACTTTATATTATTAAGCTAACTAAAGCTTACCCATGGTCATCCCTGAAAGATGAGATTTAATGCCGCTGTGCCAGGAAATTCCAGGCCAAGGTGTTTTAAATATAAGTTGAGGGCCACAGTTTTAATGACTGTGCAATTAAAGGTTTAGAAAAACCAACAGTGCTTTTACGTGGCTTCCCTGGCCCATGACTTTTCACTGTTGGTGAGAAAATTGTTACTTTGGATGCAGACGTTGTCTTTGAGGTGAACGTTCCTCTGCACAGTACAGTACATTATTTACTATGAGTTAATAAGTCTGAGTTTACACTGTTGGCATGTTTTGATATTTGATTTTAGACATTAATTGTCTACGATGGCAACCGCCAGTCAGCACTGACAAAAAAATAAGGCTAATTACAAGAATCATAATCAGAAGCATATGTTTCTGACATTGTAGTATAACGGCTTCACACACACGTACATACATAAAGTTGTTGAAATGCCTTTTACAAAAAGTGCATCAGTTTAGAATGTTTTACCACATGCAGCAGATATGCATTTTGAATAATAATGCAAATGAACACCACAAATTATATAACTTTACTTACCAAAATATGAATTGGTCTTTAAAGCAGTCTCTCATACTGAGCAGATAAAACCCTCATGCAACAACTCTGTCAAGTCTCGCTGATAACCACAGTCTTGTTGTCATGATAATGGCAACAAGACCCTCAGTACCATCATTACTTTTCCCATGTCATACTCTTAAACATATTTGAATAGTTTACAATTATGCATGAGAAGATCGCAAAAGCAAGCTGATGGTGTTATGAGGTTTCAATAAATAAATGTGATGCATTAACTCTATGGCCATGCTGCTAACTGGAATGTCAAGTAATGATCTGACAAGCAGGATATTTTGGTCAGAGTCGTATTAAACAAGCTCTCCCCTCTCATTGTACAGTACAGTAGGTGCTGACCCCTACCTACGCTTATTATATCATCTTAACATGCAGCAAAGTCACGTGCTGCCTCATAGCACCCTATATGTTGCCATAGTTACTCTGCAGTGCTTGGGTGCTGTATACATCCAGCAGGATGCTTAGTAAAAATGTTTAGCCTAAGCCGACATCTACACACCGAGGAGTCCAGCATGTGGTTTTTGGGAGAATCAGACCTCGCTCACTTGTGGTCGAGATACCTGTTTGTGTAAATTAAAGTCAGTAAGTGTGAAATGTGACCGCTCGACCAGGCGTCGCGTCTGTGACATCGGCTGACCGGCTAAAGCGCGACTCAAGAGAATGAAGCTGTTTCTTGTATGTGCACTTGTGGTTGCACACCGATGTTGCAGGCATGAGATGAAAGACTGTTTGGCTTTTAGCAGCACTCTGAGAAATAACTAGCTGTGTTTTTTTTTTTTTTTGTTTGGTTGTAAATGTTTCCCCGTCAGCCCTGCTCAGTTTCAACATCAGTGAAAATGTACGTTTTACTAAAGCATGCAAACTTTGGGGGCAGGCTTTAAGCCCACAAAGTCCCCTTGACTTGGCGTGGAATAACTGCGCTCGAGCAAAATCAAAGAGAGGCTTGATTTTGCCGTTCGTGTTTCGAAGTAGGGCCAATTTCATTTTTTATCTGTGCAGGAAACAAAAACGTAAAAAAAAGAAGAAACTTTACAGCTAACGAAGCCTAAAGCTAGCTGACACTGATTTGTTTTATATTTTCACATTTTCTACCTCTTTCTCTCACCTTTGCCTCCTTTTGAACCCCCCCACTCTCTCTCTTTCTCTCTTCCTCTCTATGGGGTTTGAAGCAGGGGATCTTCAGTTTCCAGCTGGGCCAGCTGCCTGCGCAGGCTGTTTACTTTGTTCTGTAGCTCCTTGTTGTACTCAATTATATGCACCATTTCATCGTAGGCTTCTTCCAAACACTTGGAGGAGCGATTCCAGCGCAGGAATACACCTGTAGTAGCAGAAGAGGAGGACTTTAAGTACTCATGAAAGAAACAACCCTATTGGGAGGAAGTGGTTTCTCTTATGAGTACTGCGTTTAACACTGCACCCGCAAATTAAGGGTGGTTTGTGCAGTTGCCATGCCTGCATGAGAAATTATGGAACTTTTTCAGAATATATCGATATATAAACATAAAAAAACAACATATTAACTTGGTTATTTGAAAAAAAAAAAAAAGAAAAAGTAATATTTAAAAATACACTGACTGATGGGTCATTCTGGCAGAGGAATGTGTGTAACTGCTACTGTACCGGAAAGACAAGTTTAACCACAGAGGAACACAAAAAGTAAAATGACCCCCACTGAACTCTCACTGTGAATGGCGGCTAACCTTGAGATTATTAATTCAAGCGCAAAGAGCACACCTGATAGTTGAATGTTATATATGTTGAGCCTGTGCTTTAGAAATGACTAATTACAGTTTCTAGGGAAGAAAATGCTTCTGTGTGTCTGGATGGTACAAATATTGGCAAATGGGGGGGGGCTGTCTCTATATGACACAGACATTTATGCAGTGAATAGCAGTGTAAAAAAGAAAATTCCCTTGACTGCACTGCTGCCCTGCATTTGTGTAAAGACTCATAAAAAAAACATTCTAAACCTTAAAAAATGGCACAGCAACTTACATGTGTCACACATTCAGTGTAGTTTTTATTTTCCGTTTTCCTTTTTTTTTTTGTACAGACACTCAGTCCTCATTAGCGTCAACAGCTACAGATTTAGACTGCCATGGAGTCTTTCAAGTTGGTCCAGGAGAGTGTGTCATTCTCTGTCAAAGAGCTGCGTAAGCAGGATGTCTGTCGCATTTCAGGCGCTTCCGTCAGCTCTCATATGTTCCACTTCATATAGAATAGGGGTGTGGCTCTACGGCTTTGGGCAGGATGGAGGGGCCCTCACACAGAAACGCCTGAACCGAGTGACCCCCCCCCCCTTTTTTTCTTTTTTGTGAATGGCCTTTGCTTTCAGCTGATGCGACATTCAGCCACTGTTGGAAAATACATTTCCAGCTGTAGAGACTTGAAGTGGCATTTGCATAATTTTTCAGTAATCCTTGATCAATGAAGGTAAATTACAGGAAAACAATCTGAATCTGAGATCAGAGAACCGCTGCTGCTCTGTTTGTTTGAAACCACTTGGTATCTCTGCAAATCAACATGCGCTATTCACAGTAACAATATATTGATAGGCAAGCCTTAAATGTGGCAATGCACTGTGTGAGAATGTTGCTGCAGACAAATGAACAATACACAAATAAGTGTGCCACAGGACTAAGATTAGCGTGCATATGACTGCGAGCGGGTGACTTGTAGTGGACTGTCACGTTCACTGTCTGGTGTCCAGGAGCTCAGGTGTCAGTGAGGAAACCTTCTGCGTGACCTATAATAAGACGGGCGCGCTGGCCAAACACATCGCCGGCGTGCCAGAGAAGCAGTCTGAGCAATGCTAAATATGCTACAATGCTTATGCAAGTCTCTGTGGAACTTTGAACGTCTAGGGCCAAATGTAAATGCTGCTCAAAGCTACATGCTACAGGAATTGTTAGTAACTCAGTCACTCAGGGGTCACTCAGTTTGTCAGTGGCGCAAATTGTGAGATGATTGATGCCCCCTGCTGGTGAGAATTCAAAGAGTTTTTTTATCTGAGAAAAATATGCGATCATAGATGAGAAGATGAGCAATTTGTGGTAGAGTATCTGTGGCTAACGCAGCAGTTTTCCCCTCCTTTAATTATGACAGTTTGAGACATTAGCAATGGGTATTAGTGGCTGATTTGCTCAAACTTGGTTCTCAGGTTGAGCCTGTCCTCTGTACGTGGGCATTTTCACTTGTAGGTCTGCTCATTTAATATATTTTATCTGCGCCATCAAAGAATGATGATAATCTCAGTCACGTCTTTTGACTCTTACCTTCCCATAGCAGCAGGCTCTGAGGGGCCACAGAAGGCCAGATCACCAGACTGTTGGCCTCATAGAGCGGGTTGATCAGACGCTCCAGCTCCTGGGGCCGATTCACCCACGACCAAAGGGACACAGTCTTCTCAGGCAGAGACAATTTGGCTCTATGGGGAGAAGGGGGTAGGTTAACCTATAAGAGCAACTGATACTAACAGTTTAGATTTAAGGATGAATAAAGAAAATCAATGGAGCGAATTCCTTTCCCACAAAACCCAGGCAGAGCAACCTCAGAAAATGTCAGACTTACCTCTCGGCTGCGCTGTTGCCCAGGAAAGTACCAAACTGAGAGGCATAGGCGTGTTCGAAGAGCAGCACCAGGAAGCTCTCGCTGAATTCAAAGGAGCAGGGAAACTGGCGAAGGATCTGCCACACGCAATCCAAGAAGAGCAGGAAGACCGGAGCCTCTTGGCGAGGCTTACTGTTGGAGTAGGCTGACTGGGCGCAGCGCTGCTGGAACGGGTGACCCGCCTGGGTAGATTGTTTGAAGAGATAAAAGGCGTCGCGAGAAGAAATGCAAAGATCCTAAGAAAATGTTCTACTGGACTGATTACTTAAGTTAATGAATAGCCAATATTGTTCCCTGTATGACCAAATTACAAATACCAGAATGTGTACAAAAAAGAGTGTCTGATTTCAAGCTTTTAAAATCATCATCATCAAGAAAGATGATTAAAGATTTGAACAGTATTTCAAAGCAAAGAGAAGCTCACCTGGAGCCACTCTCGCTCCACCAGGCCCTGGAAGCCTCTGATGGTCCTACAGGCCGGATCAAGGATGATCTGAGCCAAGGAGGTCACCTGCAGGGTGGAGTCTGTCCCTTCTGTACCGTGAACGAGAACCGACGCGCCCTCCCTGGGGAAATCACACAATAGAGTTTCTCAATTGTGTCACTTGCTTTTTGAGTAAACAACATTGATTCAGAGCTCATTCTCTAACCTGTCGATACACTGGGCAGCCAGACAAGCGGTGGTGAGGATCTCCTTGACATGAGTCTGCCAGCTGGAGGCCTCCAGCTTGCTCAACCAGCGGTCCATGCTGTGTGACTGGTCATTGCATGCCTCCACCAGCTTAATCAGGCTCTCCTGGAGGATACTAGCCCTGGAAATGACAGACGCATCACCATAGTAACTGTAATGTCTGAACTGTTCATATATAATGAATATAAATTTCAGTTGTATGAAGAATCCATGTCCAAAACTTTCTCACTGACTGCTCACCTTTCAATGGCCTTGTGGATCCTCCTCCACTGGGGGTAGTTAGCCTCAGACTCAAATCCTCCGCCTCGAGCTTTGGCCTGCTGGGCAACATTGATAGTGCGCGTGTCAATGATGTAGCCGCGTTTGCCCGGCCGCAGGGTGGCATTGATCAGCTTCTCGTCTTCCTTACACCGTCGCCCGTTGGTACCAGTCAGAGGCTGTCCTGCTCGCATCATCACCTGACAGTGGCGGGGAGTTGAGAGGTGATTTAAGAGGCTGCTCAAGATGGAAATCCTCAATTCACAACAAAACACAACAAAACTAACCATGCCATTCTTTTTGTGGTAGTAGCTGAGTACTGGAAAACGGCCACTGTGACGGAAGGTGGCTACTTTTCTCAGTGTGTCGTCATCAACATCTTTGGGCACTGCCACTAGAGGGGGGTATGACGGACACACGCTGAAGTCCTTGTTGACTTCGCTCAGTCTCCACTCATCAGTCTGAGTGAAAAGGGAGAGCGGCAGGTTACAAGACAGGTATTGAGCAAGCACAACTGAGGACTGTGAGAAAGTGAGCACAGAAGCTTTGTTCATGCAATGCATGAACATACCATAGATTCCAAATCTTTAAAGGCATCCTCTGGAAGGAAAGAATTCCAGCCGTCTTCTATGACCTCAAACATGGGCCGGTAGAAGAGAGGGTACATCAAGGAGACGGAATCGAGTGTTGACAGAGCCTAGAGATGCATACAGTAAAGTGTAGGTCCCGGTTAATCAGATCTAAAATATTACCTGACATTACAACCAGAGGAAACTTTCGGTTGTAAAAAAAAAAAGCAGTTCATAATAGTTAAAAGTAGTACCTCAATAGAGCTAGCAATGTTGAGACACTCCTCCATACCAGGGATGTCCAGCTGGATGACTCTCAGGTCTTTGCATTTGACAATAACGCTTCCTATGGACCCCACGAACCTGAAAGACAGGATGAAGATTTGGTTTAAAGGGTAAGCACAGTAGTGAGGATGTGAAGGTCATGGGCGAATGCCATGGCCTCCAAGCAAGACAGCCCCTGTGGTGAGACCCTGCAGGCCTGACTGTGGCCTTTCTGTGTGTGTCTTTTCCGTTGGGGCTATTGATCGCTCTCTCTTACAAAATGATAACTACTGGGGAAACTCCTGATATTTTAGTTATGCAGACTTTAATTGCCAAGTAGACTTGGCAATAAATGTAATATATGAATAAATAAATAAATGCAAGTAAGTGGCTAATAAATAATGTGTCATTGCTGATATTATCACCAGGGGGAATCCAGTGGTGTAAGTAGGTTAGTGCATTAATGTGAAACTAGTTTGCTGGAATTTTTTGCAGCCAATAGTCATTGTTTAATGTTGTTTAAAACTTCGCACCCTCCTCAGCCACACAAAACCAATTCTCAACCTGAGGAAGCTGCTGCAGTCAAAGCCAACAGTCACACTCACACTTCCTGCCAGTAAAGTTTCACATCCTCTTTCCACTGTAAAATGAGAGTACGTGGGAAAAAACAGTCACGGTGGAAGGCTCAGATGCACTGAAAAGACAGGTGTGACCGCAGCAGAAAACAACTGTATCCTCACTGTGTTTCCACGCTCAGCGTCTTTTTTCATTATGGCTTTTATCAAGAAGTCATACAAAACAAAATGTGCAAAAACACACTCACCGATGTCTTCTTTTCAAGTGTGACTGTTGTATGCACAACTAATCAAGCACAATTTGTCAATGACATTGCATAGACAAATCTGTAAAGAAACAGTTAATAAGAAGCTCATCACCTCTTCTCTATAGAGTCGATATTTGAGTGAAGCAGCCACAGTTCCTCCGTGTTGTCCTGTCTGGAGGATAAAATGAGGTGATGACCAGTCAAACACAGGGTACCCTCCACAGTAGGCATAAAGGGCCGGTGCAGGACGACCCCATCCACCCTGGGTGTCTTTATCAGCTCTGCAAACTCCATTATCTTAAGAAAAAGACAGCAAAGATACAGATTTTACTAACGCATACGGACAACACTGCTAATTACCCGAGGTTACCACCGCTAAGGCATACTAACCAACATCCCGCTTTGCGGCTTTTAAAGAAAGGTGTATTTCATGTCAATGTCAGTTAACATTAAGTCAATAAAACCTGCAACAATCTGTCAGCTAGCTACAGTTAGCCCGACTCAGGAAATGAAGCGGCTAACGTTAGCCAGCAAGCGAGTCGTGACAGAAAAAGGAACATTATACGCAGAACAACTGTCCGTCATTTTTAAAATTATATCAAAATGTCACCATCAGTTTTACCGTAAATTTGCTGTACACACGTGGCAATTTTCGTTGATGCTAAAATGTTTTCTTCTACAATTACCTGATTATCTTTTCGTTTATTTAGTTGTTGGGCGAGACTGGTGCGTTCACAAAAACACGTCGAGTAGAAACAACTGACGGTGAAGTTCGGCCCCCGGAAAATTTGGATAGCAAATTTCGAAAAAAAGAAGTTACTCCAATCTTAATTCGTGCGATGTTTACAACATGAAGTTTATAGTTTCTTAAAGTTTATTTTATGAAATAAATGTGTTTAATGTTTGTATTTAAGGAAGTTCATCTAATTAATCCAGATAGTAAAACGTAGTAAAACAAAACGAAGTAAAAGTAAAATTATTCCCTGGATTTATGATAAATAGTTCACTCGTCTGAAGGCTTAGTAACTATTCATCTATACTGCAGCTAAGGAGTGATTTGCTCAAAAGATTTGTTCTATTTTACAGTGGTTAAGATTTAATCTAACCGTTTAGTATGACATGCCTAGTGAGGTAAATGACTGAAGCTCAAGAGTGGAAACAGTCCATCTCTTTGTTCTGAAAACCAGAAAACATTGAAAGAAGGGCAAATAGTTAGTGAAATCGCACATTCACTTATTTGTTTATTTATTTATGAAAATCTACGGACACCCTCATATGACACATACATGCATTTTAACCAGTTTTCTGGAGATTTGCAGCTGTTCTTATCTTATCTTAGATCTTTTCCATCTATCTTTCGCCTGCAGTATGAACCTGACCTAATAGCAGGAAAAAGAGACACTAGGTGGTGACATTGGAACATTTTTGAGAGATGTGACGTGTGACTGAAAGTACCAATGGTATAATTCAGCATCAATTTAATTTCACGCCCAAAGGGTACATTCTGCTTCGTCATGGGAAATAAATGGTTGTTTTGGCCAGTTTAACATATCAGAGATTGTTAGAGGAGTGAACAGGATTAAACTTGGTGACAGTGGACTGTTATTACCTAACAAAGCCTGAGCTAAGCCTAAACTGCACCTTTTTAGACAGCGACATGGACTCAGGGAACACCCACTTATTTTGAATGGGAGACTCCCTAAAGAGGTGAACATGAACAGATGAAGAAGAAGGAGAGCAGATGGCTTGGTAGAGGCTATAGTGTGCCTGTTTGTTTTAGATGTCAAGACAGTGTGTGTGTGTGTGTGTGTGTGTGTGTGTGTGTGTGTGTGTGTGTGATGTATTGCAAATCAGCGCAGTTTTGCTTCACTTGCAACCTGTCTGGGCTTCACAATAGATGATTTGCTCTGAGGCCCTCCAGCCCACATCATAGTGTGGGCTGCATACAGGCGCCAGAGCTCAATTGAATGTGAAACCCAGCGTTGCTTTACAAACCAAATAACTGCCCTTCTTCTGAGGAAAATATGCTTTGCTATGGCTTTTTTTAATATAAGAAGATAAAAAATAGCTTTCAAAGCAAATATTCACCTCACAGCCCCACGCAGGAAACGATAGAGTGACCTTCTATGTTTTATTTAACAGGATGCTTAGACAAATGTGTTGGTGCTGGAGGAGATGAATTTCTTCAGTACCTGTTATAAAACGTTCAGTAGTAAAATATTAACTTTTATGGTAGCAGCTGAATGTTTAAAGACATCAAACTGGAAACACACTTAGTTCTCTATGTCTCGGAAGAATTTAGAGAAAAATAAAAGTAAAAAGTACACTGATAGACTGAAATGAGTAACTGTGATCCAGTTATGACTGTGTTTCCAAATCTGTCCTGAGTGAGCTGTATGCTCGGCGCACACTTGCGTCACATCATAGATCAGGTTTTGACATTTATTGACAAATTTTGTACATTGTGGTACATCAACCCAGCAAATTTTAGGGACAGACAGTTTGCACCTACACCTACACCATTACTCATGCAAGCATTTCATTCAGTTTCGAGATGGGACAATGTGTCATCCGTGATTCATTCCCCTCCTTTATCCCTCTGTTCTGAATGATCAATTGTTTGTTTCAATCCCATTCATTTATGTGCTGTTGTTTCGTTATGTTGTGCATGCCCAGTGAATCGAAGCAGTCCGTCATGGCAGATAATGATGACTTAAATGTACATCCCAAGCCCCTGGTTTCAGTGTACTTTCTTTCCCTTTTACAATGTAAATTCAAAGTATTGTTTGGCCAGATTTGTTCAGTCATGTCTGTGTCACATGAAGGAGTTTAGCACTGAAATATTCACAAACCCACAGGAAAAAAACTTGTGAAAGAGAATAAAAGCTCCCAAAAGATTCATTGCTAATTACCTTCTTTGCATTATTTAGCACATGTAGCACATGCTACATGTGCGCTACTGTAAACCTTGTGAGTCTGAGCAATGTACTGGACTATTTGCTGTCATCAAATTTTCATATGTTTGGAGGGCTGGTTTCTTTTTCTTTATTTTTTCTTCTTTCTTTCTTTCTGTGGCAACATCAATAAATATACTGGAACAGGGTACAGACCCAAAACTGAGATCATTCATTGACACAAAAAAGCAAAAATAGGGAGCTCATCTATTGCCATATATTTGCATATTAAAATAAAAACTGGGATGAAAATGGTGAATTCTTTCTCAGTTGTTGGTAGCTTCTCCAAGCCGAGTTAGCTTCCAGTCACTTGCAATATACTCACAGAACTCACCACAAGGTTAAAATGCCAGTTTTATGGTCTATTTCTTAGCTTTAAGGGTAAATAAACAACTATAACTGTGATGAGATCTGACATGACCAATAACCTGATGAATGTTAGTCAGTGCAGCATCACCACCCCTCTTTGAAATGCCTCCACAGTTTAGGTATTCTGAAAATCTCAAACCACAACAGCTTGTTAGAAAGCTGCACTGCTCCCTCTCTATGTAGATGGATGAAACACACATTGAAACAATGATTAATTAAGCCAGCATCCCTCTTAACCAGCCTTCATCATGGTCGCTTCCTTGAGGGGCCTCTGAGTTTTTCTTGCCACTGCTGCCTTGTATTTTTGTGCTTGAAAATTCACCCACTCTATCTGTCTCTCTCTTTCACACACAAACAAACAAACATATATTAGGCCTGTGATTTGTTTCTCTTTTGTTTAAAATGACTAATGCCTGTTTGTTGCCCCGTAATGCAATCTGTGACAAATTGGTTTTAAAAGTGCTTCATAATTTCCATTGATGTCATCTGATTTGATTGTTTTTGTTGCTGTAGGCCTTGTCTGCATTAAAGTGCCTACCATCTCCTGTGAACATCAGAGCTGAGTGCGCATCTACTGTGCTGCTCAAGAGGCGCTGTGGAGGCCTAACAGCCCCAAGGAAGAGGAGAAAATGAAGGCTACTCAGATGAAACAGGTTTTATGATGTGCCAGTCCCTTGCACATAAACATACTCTCTTGTGTGCATTCGATCACATTTTAAAAAATTCTTTTCCCCAGTTATCTGGCCCGGAGGAATGGCTGTGGCCTCACTCTATTCATCTGGCGTCACTGTGACTTTTCCTGCATTTCTAAAACCAAAGACTCCCTTCTCCCACTCTACACCATTCCTGGCAATGATGTAACAATTCACAACATTTTTGTGGACAATACAGTATGTATTATTTCTGTGATGTCTTGAATATTATCTAAAAAGAACTAAACCTGAATATATTTAGCAGCACTGCTTTTTTTTTTTTTTTTTTTAAAGCATTATAAGGTGCAATATAATGACTAGGAGAAAACGTGTGGGTGTTTTGGCGTGAAGTCAGAGAAGGCCTGGTCCAGTGAACCCAATCAGAAATAATTAAGTGAATTAATGTAGCCCTAGGCTCCCTCTCACTGGTTCAATGGTATCTCATAATTTGGCCATACAAAGAGAAAAGGCCTCTTAGTTGTGCTATGGGTTCCAGTGTATTTGTCTATGATTTAAAGGTGAACAGAGCAATATGAGATAATATTATGTTACAATTAAATCAAAATAATTTTATCCTAAATTAAGATGATGATGATGTCCTTCTGTATAGTATCACCTGTGTCATACCTCCATGCATCTTCAAATGACATTTTAAAAACATGCAAGCTGCAGAAAAGCCTAAATGTCAAATTTATGATCTGGGTGGCTTAATGTCAAGGTCTTGATCAACCTTCGGGGCCTCAAAAATTTCAGTGCTTGACATTAATTTGTAATTTGTAATGTTCAGCTATTTTTTTGGTTAGAATTCATGTGAATGTTTGACTGGATGAGGTCCCAAAGACTTTATTTCATTAAACCCTAAAAAAACCTTGAGGATTTACTCTTCTGTCCTTTGTTTCATTACTGGATATGAATATAATCCTAATCACTTTGCACTACATGAAAAAGTACACCAGTGATCAAAAATAGAACTACATTTTTCTTTATATATTCATCCTACTAAACCTATACTTACTTTATTACATTTCTACTCAAATGTAGGCACCATATGACTGAATGCTGAACTTAAGAAGAATCGTCCTTTTTCAAAAGTAACTAGTAAATGAAGCTATCAAATAAAATGCAGTGGAGTAAAAAAAAATGCACATTTTTCCTCTTATTTGTTAGTGGAGTAGAAGTAGCATAAAATGGAATTACCCAAATCAAGTACAAGTACCTCAAACTGCACTTACTGTGCAGTACTTGAATAAATGTACTTTATGTACTTTTCACCACTGGTGATTGAGTGTGTGTGTGTGAGTGAGGGAGTGAGTGAATAAAGAGAGAGAGAGAGAGAGGGGGGGAGGAGGAGGGGGATAGTGGTGGGCTCAGCACTATTTCAGCACTGGACAGCTCCCATCAACTCCTGCTTCCAGACAGCAGGAGCAGTGCGGGGCTGAAGCGGACATGATCCAATCACTCTCACACTGGATACCGACCCCGCACGGCAGCAGCTCCACAGTCTAATCACAGTGTAGTTGAACCGGCACCAGGCTCATTGGCCCCTTTGCTCACGCGTGCTACCCCGAGGGGTAGGCGTCACTTTTCAGCAAATGCTGAAACCCCTTGACTGATGCTGAAAAAATGCTACAGAAAGGAGAGAAAACCCAACATGTCTCTTAGCAACCATTCCAGGGAGCTATAGATTCACCTATAGATCAATTCTGTCCTTTCCCAGGAGGTAGGGTATGTAGTAGTTACCCACAGCTCGCCCTTTGACTGTTTGTTGATGCAGGCAACTAGAAAGTACGACACTCTCACTAAAAAGATTAATTTCACGAGTATAGGGAACATATCTGATAACATATAGGAAGATTTCACACTTATACCTTGAAATAAAAATAATAAAAAGGCACAACAAGGTCTTTAGTTACAGCAATAAAACTCGTTGGTGGATGCTTTTGTTGTCAGTAGGAGACTTTTTGTTTTTGTGACACCACACTGTGTCACTGTGACTGATTCAGATGTTCAAACAACAGGAAAGGCTTCCTTTGGTGGTGAGGAGGCATGTTGCATTACATCATGCAGCCCTCTCCTGCATATTTGGGGGCTTCAAACGAAACACTAGATGGCAACCACGTTGAGAGCGAGAGACAGTGAGTGAGTGTGCGTGCGTGTGTGTGTGTGTGTGTGAGTGTGAAAGGGAGGGAGAGAGAGAGAGAGAGAGAGAGAGAGAGAGGTGATGGTGGTGGGGAGGTGGATTACGTCGGCGTGGGACAGTGGAGGGACGGACTGGTCTGCTGATGGCACGCAGCTTGCAGCTGGAGGAGAGCTGCAGAGAGGGGAAACAACTGAACAGCAGGGAATGAGATTAATTCAGAGGTAAAAATTGGTCGACCACAGCTGGATGCACGAGTAACAAATTGAACTGACTGACTTTGTAGATTAGATTATCGCTACAAGGTGAGAAGAGATCTGCAGTGGAGGGAAAGCGAGAAAATATGTGCTGCGTCCGTGGCGCCAATGGTGCGCTATCTGGGGACAGAGTGAGCGGAGACCGCGCGCTGACACCCCGCTTTTAGATGGCTCCGACATTTGGGGTGCAAAACAGGTGTCAGGGAAGTGTCGTCACGAACCCCGGAAGCCGGAGGAGGTGGGAACATCAGAGGGAAAGATGGCAGCGAAATCCGATGGTCGCGGGGTCGTCACCGGTTTCGCCCAGCTGCACAACCTGGACGAGGTGGTGGGAACGGGAGAGGACGACACTCGGAACGGCAGCTCATTCCACATCTGCCACTGCTGCAACACCTCGTCGTGCTACTGGGGCTGCCGGAGTGCCTGCCTGCATTACCTCCGGGGGAAGAGGAAGGGGAAGGGGAGAGATGCGGCGCGGCCACCGCAGGAGGAGCGCCTCTGGCTGGACTGCCTGTGGATCATCCTGGCACTGCTGGTCTTCTTCTGGGACGTGGGGACCGATTTGTGGCTGGCCATCGACTATTACCACAAGCAGGACTTCCTGTGGTCAGGCCTGACCCTGTTCTTCGTGCTGGTGCCCTCGGTTCTGGTCCAGATCCTGAGCTTCAGGTGGTTTGTGCAGGATTACACAGGGGGCGGACTGGGCTCCGTGGAGGGGCTGAGTAGTCGTAGAGCTACAGCCTGTCTGCAAAGGGACAGGTGCTGTCGCCTCTCTGTCTGGGTCTGGCAGACCATCATACACATCTTTCAGATGGGACAAGTGTGGAGGTAAGAGAAACTTCGAGTTTAGCCTTTAAAAGAACCGGCTAAACCCCCAGAGCACTGTGTTTACAGCTCCTCTCACTCGATCCATTCACAACTCTAACCTCTTCTTGGCTGTCACCTGGTATAACCCGTTGTTGTGTACATGACCGGGTTGAAAATCAGCACCGTGGTGATGCAATTACGCTGGCCTCACAGTTATAGTTGCATTTTCAGCATTCCGCACGACATTTCTTGCTTTCACCCAGAGGTGTCCACACCAAACTACCACATCTGCACAGAAAAGGCACCGCTGTGATTATTTCATCACAGTGCGCCATTGCGCTTGTGTGGAGAGGGAAGAGGGCTATTTGTTCAAAGGGGGACAGGTGGTGTGTGTGTGTGTGTGTGTGTGTGTGTGTGTGTGTGTGTGTGTGTGTGTGTGTGTGTGTGTGCGCGCGCGCGCGTGTGTCTGAGTGTGTGCCAGGTGCGCCTCTCACATCACAGTGCATCACACTGTCGCCTCGATTCACCCTTTCTCCCTCCCCACATCAAATACTCCAACTCTGCAACTGGAGGCCACATAAGAGCATCTGTTTACACGGCCCAAAAAAAACTACATCTTCCCCCCACAGACATGATGTCATCGATTCCTCTGCGACGCTCGACATATTTGGTCCGCTTTTTTTTTTTTGACCATTCAAATTGATGCGTCTCGGGACCGCGGGGACACTGAAGGTGTACGTCTCTGCGCGTAATCTGTGACATGTAGCTGGAACAGCGGTAGTAAAATGTGACACTGGTGCGCGTAGCTCATCTCCCCCCGTTTGGAACGTTCAGTCGGCGCTTCTTAACAGCGCGTTGTTTTTGGTGCAGACAGACGCAGTGGCTGGCATTTAATGGGAAAAAAAAAGCATGACGGCTGTGCTGCCAGCAGCTGAAAAAAATGTGCAGCAGCACACTGGGAGACTCAGGGGAAGGGGTCAGATCACATTTGCGGTTTTTACACGACGTTTGTAGTGTTTTCGTGTATCAGAGGCTGACACTGGCTACTGATTGTGTTTTGTTTGGCAGCTGCCCCTTCTATTCATCATACAAATGGATTTTCTAAAGATATGATTAAGTTGTATGATAAATGAGGACATTTGTAGGCGAAATTACTTACTCTCTGAGACTAAGAGTGAAATCTGAACAAAACTCACTGACCTTTTTGAAACATAAAATTGCCACAGGCTTTAAATGAGATACAATTTCACAAGTTAGCCAAAAAAAAGGCGCCTCATTTCCTTTCCATGGGCTTGAAAAGAGCATCTTCACGCTTAAGCTAAATTTAGTGCATGCCATTGCATTCCCCATCAAAATGGGTTTTAAAATGAGACAATCCAATGTGCATTCCTAATCAGACTCATTTTGAGCCGCACCTGAAGGCTGGTATATTGATCAGCTGCAGTTGTATTGGCTCAGCTTTATTTACCCCAGTGTGATTCGATTGATTATTTTCCTCATATCTGTTGTGGGAAGAAGACATTGAGAGTGTTGTGAAGTGGTGCCTGGTCACAGTCATTGGCTGTGCTGGTGGTTATAGTGATTAATGCATGTGTGTCTGGGGTAAACCTTGGCGTGAGAGTGTCTCGAGGAGCCTAACCTCTGTTGCACTAGTGAGAGACAGACTGCTGACATGACACTAGACAGGGTAGATCAGTGGTGGCGGAAACAAAAACTGCTCTCAAGTCACGTAACATGTGACTAGTATATTAGATGCTTACTATACTATACTATACCATACTGTTGACATTGCCTCTCAATTCTACTTGTGTAGCGTAATGTTAATATAGACCTTTTTCACGGTAAACGCGTTTCACTGGCTCAGCCCAGTGGGACGTTTAAGTGGAACTGAACCATCATTAATGTTTTTAGTCACAGCTGTGCTTTCCCTGCTCTGACAAGGCAAAATGTCCGCTGTGGTCTATTGTGTTTTTGTTATGTAGTGGAGTACAAATTGGGGTAAACCCGTGAATAAGGAACGGCTCAACGTTTTGGGAAATAGACCATTACGATTTGTGGCAGCAAGTTGTCGTATCAGTTTGGTGCGGCTGGTTATCTTAGCTTAGCATAAAGACTGGAAATGACTTTCCTTTGGTGTTTATAAACTATACCTACCTACCTAATGAGTGTGAATAATTAACAACCTTTGGGGGACTGCATCAATTTCCTTCTACCTACAGTGATAGATGTTTTAAGGACTATAGGGAGAACTACTTTACAATATTACACCAACTTTAGTTCAGACTAGCTTCAGATTTACAGGTAAAATTGACCCAAGATTAACCAAATAGAAGTGGAGTTAAGGTAGAAACTACATCACTGAAACTTGCTTGTAGGAACCTCAAGGAAACATGAAAACATGTTGGTGTGTATGTTGTGACAACACAAAGCCTGGGGCAAGGGATCATTGTCAGGCCACTGTCTCCCTTCGGACATGATCTGTCTGGCTGCTGGTTAGGGGTTGAGGGTCAAAAGCTGCTCTTGTCAGCTTAGTGAAAGTTCACGGCCTAAGCCCCACAGGGCTAAAACTTGATATGGAGATTATTAGCTACCGTGAAAGGCCCTCAGCCAATAGGTAGCATGTGTTATCTCATTGCAGTGTCATATGGGATGTTAATGTAGTCTATGACAGTAGACAGTGTATTAGGGCTTTGCACATTTTCGTTTTTAATTCTGCAACATATTAACATTTCATATCATGTATTTTAATAAATGATGACTTTTTTATGACTGAATTTCAAATAAACTACCATGTCCATGATCAGGCATTCTTAATAAGATACTACAGTATGAGTTTGTGAAATGTTTTGCTCTCATTAATATGGAAAAAGAAGTTGAAGTGCTGACAGGAGTCAACAACACCGCCTCATCATGTCTCATTACTCAGTTCTATTTTCAATTCTACATTCAATTAACTGCTTTCCCTCTGTGCACCTGAGGACGGAGCCGATGACAGGATTGCCAGGCTTGTTTTGCAGTTATCTCCTCGTTAGTTGTTGACAGAACGGGGAGGATTCCTCTCCCATCTGCAATCCCACTCACAACTCTTTCATGTCCTTCCTCCCTATGAATCACCGGCACGGCCGACGGTGTCTCCTTAAGCTTCAGAGATTCCGCTCACATATGCTCAGGCACAGAGTAGATCACACATGCGCAGAGGTCTCCTGGCGGCACGATGGATGGACAGCTTAATCAGTGTAAACCCAAATTAGTGTCTGACTGAGAACGAACTGCATCCATCGCCTCCCCCCTTAGGAAAGCCAAGAAATAAGTTTTAGAAACTCCTTGTTGTTGGGAAATCCCAGCAGAATAGGATAGGGAGTTGTCGTCTTCTTTCCTTTTAATTTCCTATAGTCAGGTTATCATATGCAATTTTCAGTAGGTTCCAATAAACAAAAGCAAAATTTCAGGACTCCGCTGAGCATTTCAATATCAGGTCTTGTCTGCAGCCCTTGAATTCTCAGAATAAAAGTTCATACAGCCATTGATATGATCGAGAATCCAACATGAAACATTCCAGTTCAGTGTGTGAATCCAGTGGAATTCAGATAATCTGAACTCTTTCATATGCATGTAGCATACAGTCGGCTGGTAAACACTGTACATGTTTATCTCTCTAACTTCTTAACAACTATTTTTAGTTTTTGTCATTGCATTACTGAAACTGCACATTCATCGTTCACTATCAAGAATTTCTCCTGTGGGAGTCAAAGAAATACAACTGTACAAAATGTTTAAACACCACAATCTGATGCTTGGATTACATTTTAATCCAGAGCAAGAGTGGGCTCACCATCCAGCAACACAAAGGAATTGCCTCATGGTTGACATCTGCCTCTTTCCCCAAGCCTGGTAAATATTAACACAGACTGGGAAGGAGTCGACAAAAGCCCCTCTTGGCTGGCTGGGCTGATTGTAGTTGCCAAAAAAGGTTTGTAAATCCAGCGAAGCGAAACACTGAGATGATACAATGCAACCAGCTGCCCCGTCAAGTTAAAAAAAAAAAAGATGAGGGGGTGAACGAGCGAAAAGATGAAGGCATGGATAAATTGTTGAGAATCCATATGATTATGTATTCAGAGTTTAAAATGGCAAAAGATGGGAACATCTTGTTCCCTCCCCAGTGGAGGCACTGGAGTGTCTTTGGAGTGGAGGAAACAACTGATAGATTGCTGGGTCTTACTGGGTCTCTCATTCAGTTTGTTGTCAGCATAAATAAGTCTGAGAATCTCCTTTAAAAAAAAACCCAATTGTTTTCCATTGCTGTAAAGTCAAATGAAAAATATTTTGATGTTATGAGGTTGCACACTTCCTTTTATAATATAAGAAACAGATTAAAATACACAGAGTACCAGCCCCCCAAATGCATTATTATTCTACAAAGAGCAAAAGCTGAAGTGCGCACAGGCGCAGAACTTATCTTTGTTAAGGTACAGATCTGTGGTGTGTTATTTACAGACAACACGGTACACTTTCATTGCTACTGTGGAACATATCAGTGTGACGCTACTCATTTCCTCATTAGCACTGATAACAGGGAACAAACCTTTGGAGCCGGCGCTCCGAAAAAAAACACACCCCCCTCCCCATGTGACAGAGGAACCCATCAGAAAGCAAGAAAAGACGGCTTTCTGGGGAACGTATCACAGCTGGGGGTAAAGAGACAGAAAGCCATAAATGACACAAAAACATGTGCTTCGGTTATTCGAGTGGCAAAAAGAGAGAGAGAGAGGGATCTGAAAAAGGGATTCAATTGCTGTTTTGGCTCAGTGTCTTCAGGATTTGAGTTCAAGCCGGGTGATCAAATTAGAGCATTTTGCCGAGCAGTATTTGATTCAGCCTGTGGTATTTGTTTCCTACAAAAGAGTTTAACCTCTTGTAGACACAGAGAAGGTTGACTAAGTGTGTCAAAATCAACAGGTTTTAATAGAATGTTGATGATGATCATATGAATGTATGTGAGTAAAGATCCTAAATGAATAAGTAGGTAGCATGTGAGCTGATTGCATTCCCGTTTCTGCAGGCGCTAACACCTGCTGTTACCGCAGTGACGGCTTTAGTTCAGTGCAGGGTGAATGGATGGGGATAAAGAGGCGATGATGATGATGCGGTTTGGATTTAACCGCCTCAGGCCTTCCTCCTGAGCAAAACAATATTTTGTAGTGGAAGCCTGAAGGCCCCAATGCTCCATCCTTGCTGCCGCTCATCACTGGTCAACAGACAGAGACAGTCTGGGCACTCGTGACGGAATATTAAGCACTCGGGCAGATGGGTTACCAGACAGAGATTTGTATGCAGATCACATACATATGTGTACGCACACATACACCTCAGGGGAGCAGAGGCTGGTTCTCTTTTTTTTTATATACCTCCTTATATGCAGACTCACATCGCAGCCACTTCCTCGCTCACGGACACGCAGAAATGCACATGCACCTTGGCAGAATATACACATTTCCACGTCCTGTTTCTTTTGGCATTTACATTTAAGAGAGGTGGTGCAGCCAATGGCCAATGAAGTCCTCCCACCTTTCATAAAAAGTGTAATCTCCTACACTGTTACCGTTAAAGCGCAGAGAAACTTTATTCAGATTTTTTAAAATCATTGATAGTTTACTTATAAACATGAACCTAGACATCAAAATTGAATACTTAAATTGAAGAATATCACTTTATTTTAACAAATGGATCTTTAAAAGATATGTCTGTGGATATTATACATTTTTCACTGCCAAAAAAATCCCATGAAAAGACCAAAAGCCAACAATGCATGAATCCTATATCTTGTACCGTCTGTGCAGCCAAGGCCTGATATTATGTATCTCTCTGTGCCACAGAGTTCCTGAAACCATTAAAAACACATCAGTGAGCCACATGAGTGCACTGGGTGATATATTCCTTTACCACAATAAACATGGACATTGCAATTTATTATGAGTCCTGCCAGAAGTAGTCACGAAAGCCTCAAATCTATATTCATCCGTAGGTGAAAGTAGTCCCCTATAAACATGCTATTTGCTCATGTTTGAGTTGCGTTTGCTAAGAACTGCAGGGCTCAGATGTTTTAGGAAATGAATAAGCCCTTTTTATAAAAATGAAACTGTACGTTTGTGACCCATCTCAGACAAGTTCATGTCTGCTGTTGGAACCGATGGGCATGTGAGGGTCATTGGGCTTTCGTAAGAAAAATAATCAACAAAACCAGTTCTATACTTTCAAATTTGATTGGATACATGCGACTTGCCAGATTCGGAGTGTATCTCAATTTGCTCCTGTATACGCTAACATGTTTACACTCTCTTCTTCTCTGCTTGCTACTGTTGTAGCGTGCAGGCTTGTAGAACTTGGCTCACGGTGATGTAGAATTTATTGACTTTGAAGTCTGTTGTTTGTCCAATGCGGCGTGTGCCTAGTTCTGTTTGGCAATTATATTGGCTGCATCAGTTCAATTCTCAACCCTCCACACAACTGTCTATTATTTCCATTCTCTAAATCTTCCCTATTGCCACTGCACAGCGAACACATTGTGCATGTTGTGTGATGTAGCTTTTCTCCAGAGGACACCCAGTGTAAGTTGAAATGAGCGCACAAACAAAAGTTATTTTTCATCTGGAGTCCCCAGCCTAATGGTTACATCCTTAATACATATTTATGTCTCCCGTTTTCCTCAAATAGGTGAGGCCCATGCTCCCAGATGTACTATTTGAGATCATCATGTGTTCTCCCCATTCATTCCCTCTGTCCATTAGTGCTCCTCATATGCTCGAGCCACCACATTACCATCTGTTCTCCCTACGTAGTGAACATATGTTTTTATTTTTATCCCTCCCTATCACTTACCTATTAATGTTCTTAGGCTCCACATAAGCCTTTTATCCCCCTCCATCCATCTCGGAAGGAGACGCCACACTGTGTGATCCTCGCTCCTGTCTTATCCTCTCCTTATTTGCTATAGTTAGAGGCTCTTGACACGGTGTGCTCAAAAGCTGCGTCCCTTACCACCAGTTAGTCATCATGGTAGCTCCCTCCCCTCCATTTTTCGCTTTACGTCTATGCCTCTCTCCCTGTGTCGCCGTCACATAAAGCTCCGTTTGACCTCCATTTCTGTCAAGGAAACTGGAGCATCTGGCTCCTGCCCTAACACAACTCAACACCTCCTCCCTCCCTGCCTCCCTTATCCTGCCATACCACCCATCTTTTACTCCCTACAGAGCCCATTTTCAGATCTTCCACATTCTGCCATCCCTTTACTTCTTCGCTTCTGCTCCCCCTATTCTGACAAAATGTCTCATTTCTGCAGGAAGCTGTTACACCCTGGTTCATGAGTCAACCTGTGGCTTAATGACTCCCCTCTCACACTAGATGCCATTCCTTTAGATTTGCAGCCCTTCTCGGGCACTTATTTATCCTCCGCTGAAAAGACTGCACACAGTAGAGGCAATTCATACAAAACACTTTAAAAAGGGAGAGGTTATAACCAACGCCTGAAGGCGCATTAACATAAGATTTTGATATCAGCACCAGATAGATTTACTCCCTTGTTATGAAAGGGTCACCGGTGCTGCAAATCCCACTTAGAATCAACAGCTAACTATGCAGTGCTGCGCAGCTTTCAGTCAAAACAATGTTGGTTCCCATACAACTGCGGGAAGCTGTACTCAACAAGTAACTGGTAAAGAAAGTCAAAGATCAAGGCAAAAAGCCTCAGGAGCTACACCCCCAAAACAAAGTATAAAAATCAGAGTGAATAATGAACCTTCATACGATGATATAATGAGTGATGAGTGTATGCACATAGGCACACAGACACACACACACACACACGCGCGCCCACACACGCTTCTCAGCTCTTTTTGATGCTGTTTGTGTTTTATTCATATCTGGGTTGTGTCTTGGAAGCTGCATCAGCAGTCTTCAGAGAAGACCACCATTGTTTGAGTCTAATCATGGTCGACGCTCCAGGCATCAGTTTGATAAACAGACAGTCTCTGCTTATAAATAATTGAAAGGCTCCGTTAGCTCTCTCGCTCTCACGGTGTCTCACTTGCGAGGATTTTTTTTTTTTGCCGTCGTCTCCTCTCATTCTCATATTTGCACGGCGATACCCTGCTTAGTGAGCTGTTACGCTCGCCGAGATTTGAGGAATGTGGAGACGCCGCGTGCAAAGTCAAAAGAGCACGCCTCCTTTCACAAAACCAGCGCCGTTGTCCCGAGCAAGTGTGCTATTTCGGCTCACTAGGCAGGGTGTCACCGTGCAAACACTGTGACGGAGAGAGGGCTACAGTGAAATACTTTCTGTTAACATTAACACTGGATTTTTACTGACACAAACTTACTGAATTTAGCAGAAATGTAGAAACCCCCTTGAAAAGCACACCATAACCTCAGATTATCAGATACGAGAACATAATGGGTATCAGTGAGAGCATGTGTGTGGTATTTCTGATTGTAATGATTAGCTTTTACTGTAGTATTGTTATTATTAGTTAGATTGGAGAGGTATGAGTCAGTGGAATTGAATGGCATTAAGAGATTCATGACAGACAAAGAAATGGATTTTCCCATTTTTTCCACCTGCATACTTTTAAGTATCCTACGTCATATTGAAAGGATCAAATAAGCATATTTCCCAAAATGTTCAAGTCTTCCGTCGACATTTATGCAGTTCCCTGACATGCATCCTCCTGCTTTCAATTCCTTCTGGACTTTCACATTTGAAATTTCCCAGTTAGAAACATCTCACCTGGCCCACTTAACGTTAAGGGCCTTTTCATATTTAGGACAGCTCATATTCAGGCCCCTGCTCAGCAGTCCTTCACTGCCCTTCCTGTGTCCTTCCTCTCTCATGACTGTGGCTGGGTGGCTTTTTCCTTTCTCCAGGTGACCGTGGCGAGCCGGGAGAGCTAAATTGGGTTCTTGAGGGGGACCTCAGACCATCACACTAGAGAGGTCATCAGCTCAGGAGTCCTACAGTCATCAGTTAGATGTCACACATCAACACCTCTTCAGGCCAGGCAGGAATGGGGTCCAAAGCAAGTGTGCTTCAGATGTTGAAACCAAGACATAAAATTCTTTGCTTCTTCTTTATTTTTTTTTTCGTCTGTGATTCCTGTCTCTCCTTATGTCCCTCTGTCTGTCTCTGTTTCCATTTATATTTGCTCTTTTTCGGTAACTTTCATTTCCCACTTCTCCTCCTTAATCTCCTCCATCAGTCTCCCCTTATCTCTTGTTTTGTTTCCGCTGCATCCTTGCACCGTTCTGTTTGTTTGCAGTCACAGTGAATTACATATTAACAGCAGCCTGTATGCTTCAGGCCCCGCTATGTATTAAAATACACTGCGGTCAGTTTGTTTGTAAAATCAACAAGAGTTCACCGATGCCACTCTTCTGCCACTTTCCCTTATATATGTACAAAATAATAAAAGCTGTTTGAGTTATAACTTCAGCCATCTGCCTCTCACTTCCACTGCACAAATGTTTATGTATGCATGTACATATGCAACCGTGTGAGCGCATGTATAGGAGGTGTTAATGTTCTTTTGCCTTATGCTGCGATGAGTGTTGACAAGCACGTGACTTGTCTCTTATGATATAGTGTAACTCGTCTGATGTGTTGCCGTGAAGCTCTGCAGAAAGACGCGGACAGAGGAGGTTGGTGGGATTTAACTCAGTCATTGGTGGATCAAGATATCCTGGATGTCACTGTACACAAAAATCAAATTGAATATAATGTGAAAGTGCAACAAAAAAGGCCTACATTTTATATTTGTGTACACACAACCATGCAGTACCAGTTCCATATGACTAAGCACATCCCGTTTTACTGGAAATCCCTCGACGATACGAGATTATACATATACTTAAATACTGTCCATAACAAGTATATGGATGTCTAGTGCGCAAGGCAAATTTATTTACAGCACGATCCAACAGTTTGGGTTCAAGATGTGGTTGAACATCGTTCCACTTTGTTCTTCCTCTGCAGTGGTTTCAGTATGAAATGGAGTCAGTGTGATATTTTCAGCCACCGTGTCTGAGTGGATTAGTCCAGTATTCCTTTAAGGGACATAACAGTTTCAAAACTGCTACTTTGGCTCCCGTGCTTCCATATGGATTACAGGTTTGGAAGAAACAACAAAAAGTACACCATAAATATTTCTGTCAAAGCTGGAGCTGTAGATGTTACAAACGTAACACATTCAGGTATCATAAATTATGTAAATTGCTCAAATGGAGCAAATGCTTTGCATCTAATCTTTAATTAAGCAAAGACTCTTTGCTATCAAGTATTTATAGTATTTCTGCAGTGCTTCATAATTGGGCAAGGACACGGAAACACAGACACAATCTCGTTTACATACATAGTCATTTTTACACTCACTCTTTCTCTCATCCACACATGCGGCGTTCTTGATTAGCCATATGGCTAATTTACACATTTTTAACCTTACAAGGAGTGAGAGGCAAACATTTCCTCACACTTCTCTTCATTTTTGCAGTTGCCTTTTTCAACCTGAAATTTGATGGCGACCCTTCCTTCTGCGTTTCGCCTCCCCTCGTATTTTGCAGTAAATGGATTTATGCTCTGCAGAGTTTTATGTAGAACGCGACAAGATTAGCGGGATGTTTAATCATGGAGCCGTTTTGAAATAAGCTTAACATTTATCCGAAAGCTCAGCAAAAAATAAAAAGACAAAAAAAAAAGAAGCAGCACGGGAATTCTTTCTTTCGCTGCACCAAGGAGAGAGCAGTCCTTGGGACCTCAAAATCAAGCAGCACTGTCAAATGTTTGAGTTTTTGTTTATTGATTTCTTTTGGACTTTTCCTGATGTGTTTTCTGCAGAGAACTTAGAGGTTTTTTTCCCCAAACCATTTATATCTGAGAGAGAGAACGTTTCTTGTTTTTTGTTTTTTTAACCCCCTCTAGCATTTCCCCCTCACTGCCACAAGAGATTCCAGGCTGGTTTTTGTGGGGTTTGGCATGGCCGACTTCCCCTCTCTCTCTCCTCCCCACCGGGCACAAGTCTCTGTTCTTTTGTTTCTATAGAGAACGCGTCAGCCGCTGCATGTGCACGCCAAATTATTGAAGAACACATCAAATAAATGGTTAATTTTCAACAACTCAAAGGGGCCTTTTGGACAATTAGGTTTTCTTACGACGTCTATAACTATACATATAACTGAGTTTCATCAACTGTGAAATACAACTTCCGATTCCATATTTATACTACATATTACACGACATTTCATGGGTATTGCTCTCCTGAATCATAATGAGTCTTGAGAGTGAGGATCATCTTTTTTCTGTTTTGCCCATTATGGCTCCACCATCTGCACAGTTGCACATGTCTGCTACATTACTATACCAAGCCAAATGCTGTTGATGCTGTACAGTCATTTTTGCACTTCAGCTGCCTATGTGTGTGTGCCTGTGTGTGTGCATACTGGTTAACGTGTTTGTCAGTTCCCCTCCTGGATCTGGACTGTTGATGATGATTTGATGTGTCAGGTTTCATTTACACCTGTCTCTGCCAGAGACACGGTGAAATTAATCAAACCAAAACATTAATTTGCTTAAGATTTGTCAGAATGTCTAATCAGTTGGGGGGGGGGGGGGCCTACGCCTGTGTGCAACAGAGAGGAAACACCAGAGCACGACAAAATATTTGTGTTGCGCATGTCTGTCTGTGACTGAAGGGGAGACGGCGAGAGGACAAAGAGATCACAGGAAAATGCTGCAGAGGGAGTTGATGTTGCTTTTTTGAGGGAGACTTTCTGAATACATTTGTTCCTTTCAGGAGAAATATTACATAAATCATCTGGTAGTACAGTAATAATGCAATTAATCATTCACTGCTGAACTCCCTGCACACTTTTAATTAGGTCTTTGCATAGCATCTGCCCATCAGAATTACAACTACAAATCTGACACTTCATTTTCCGGGTGTCAGCATTGCTGGTGAATTTATCAGAGCCGTGTTAGTGGAGAGCATACTGTACGATCTGTAAATAAACTGTTGAGATAAAGTTTCTGGATTTGGAGACATTTGGAATGATTGGTTTGAGTGGACACTAAACACCCTCATTCAGCTGATGGAATTTGGTAAAGAATCTACTGTATCATCTACTGTGTTTATCAAATTGGTCATAGAAAAAGTCTAAAATGCTTTCTTTCCTTTCATTTTTTGGTCTATGGCCTGTGGTCAGAGAACTGAAATGTGGATGCGTGTAGAAAGAACTGTTGATGAGGTAATGCCCTGCTGCAAACTGTGACCTAGATTTATAGTGGAGTCCAGCACTGACCAGTCAGACCAATGCCGCTGTACAGTGGCAGCACTCTCCTTTCATGTGAAACACACTCAGATCCAACCATGCGTGGAGAAAGAAGGAGCCCAAAGCAAACCAATGCGCTTTACCTCTCTCTCTACCCCTCTCTCTCTCTGGCCACATTTTTCATCAAAATATATTTCAGAAAGTATTTCTTGAGGTGGGTTATTCAAAAGTGGATCTGAAAGACCCCTTTCTTTTAATATATAAAAACCTGTGTCCGGGAACCGATTTACTTTTGGATCACAGGCAGAAAAACCTGTTCATTTTGGTCAAAATGAAAGACTAAAGAATTTCGGGTTAAAAAGAAGAAAAAACCATCGACAGAACTAAATACATTATTTGAAATTGAGAAAACTGGTTTGACCAGCAGGTGATTGATGATGAAGACTATAAGAGTCCACGATATCTCGGTGAATATGTAGATATGGTTTTGTGTTGTGCTGTGGCAGGTGTACCCTGTTGTGTCCAGTGAAGTAGAAAACACTGTCTGCTCCCAGCCATCCACCTGTCTGACCTGCTGACCGTGATGCTACAGCGTGCAGCCTTGTCACAGGCTGACCTCAGTGACTCGCGGTAGTCTGAGCAGGTTGCCTCTGCACCTGACTCTGCTCCTGCTCACCCACCGACAGAAGTTCTGTTTCACTGTGCTTGTCTGCCATCCCTCTGTTTGTGCTCCACTTTTTTTTTAATGCTTTCTTCCCTCCGGGGCCTCTATTTGTTATTTGTTTATTTTATTTTGCCATCTTCTCTCACATTTCTGCTCATACATTCCTCTCTTCCCTGCTCCCTCTGTCTCTCATTCCTCTGCTTCTGTTTCCAGACTTACCCCTGGTGGGCCTTGGCAGGCAGCAGGCGATGACAGTTGCATTAGCAGTCGATTGCGAGGTCACTTTCGCTCAGCCCCACTGAGACTCAGCGGCAGTGTCTTAGACACAGAAACAAAGAGAGAGGAAGATGAGGGGAAAATGGAAAATACAGTAAATAGGTAATGTAAAATATTGAAAAACAGAGAGATAGAATACAGGAATACATACATACACACACAGATACAGTATGTATGTATATGTATGTGTGTATACAGTATACTGTATATGGAAGGAGAAGGTTAAAGAGGAAATTAGTAATGAATCTGAGGTAAAAAACGAATATTTGCATGTATTATTTCCAGCTTTGAAAAAAAAATCACATACGTTTGACAGATGGGTGGCTGGGATGTTTTTCATGACACGATCGGTGAACTCCACCTACATGTGTTTATGTTTATTTTCTGTAGTCCTTTCAGCTTGAATAAGGCAAGCATGAGGCTGAGTGCTGGTGCGAGTGGGTGTGAAATCTAATGCAGAGAACCCTGCCATCGCTTGATTGACATTTAATTGCCATGGCAACGAGTGGGCTGAGAGTGACTGCTCCCCTGAGAGCTTTTAGTCGCCAGGTTGCAAGAACGGAGCAGACAGCGGACTTTCTAACTGACCCCATCGCTGTCGTTTTCCACAGCTTTTTTTCTTTTTCCTGAGGACCAAACCAAGCACCAAAAACAAACCCCTTCCACCCTCAAAACCCACCCCTATGCAGATGTTCAGCCCCCCCTTCCCTCCCACCATCAGCATCCCCTCACCCACCAACCAGCTGTTGACCTACTATTCAAATGTAGCAGCGAGTCACGATTAAGTGTTAGACGACAATCAGCTCTTGCTTGTGTCATTCTGGCAGCCCTGGCAGTGGCAGTGTTTTGGGCGCTAATAGCCATCGCTAATTGTTCCCTTTCTAAGCTCGACGTCGACTTCCTGGGGCACTGTTTTGATTATGAGGTTCTATGGTGGATTTCAGGTTCAGGGAAACAACACGATGACGACAGCGATGCGCTCTGGTTTCCAGATGGTGTTTGTCTCTGCATTGTGATCTGCCTCTGTACAGTGTTGACTCATCCCACTGTCTCATATTGCCTGGACTGCTGCCCCCCCCCGCCTTTCTCGCCGTCTCTCAGTTTCTCTCTCTCTGCTCTTAGACACTTGTCTCCCTGCGAGCCTTGCAGAAAATGTGGAATCAGTGTGAACTGCTGAGCAAACAGCGATATGAACAGTCGCTCTAACGTTTGTGTGCGGAATCCTGAAGAGGACAGACAGGCAGAGGGGGTGGGAGGAGGGGGAATCCCTAAGTTATCTGAAGTGTATTGCAGTGTTTGTATATCTGCTGAGTGCAGACCTGCACCTCTCTCACACACACACACACACACACACACACACACTGTCCCTCTCCTCTCCCATATCATCTGCAGGTATCATTGCACACAGGTGTTCAAAACCTCACAGAAGGGTCTTATACCACCATAATATCCCATAACACAAACGACCCCCTTGCTGATGTCCAAGTACAGGGGTGTGTCAAGCTCTCTGCAGATGGTTACTTATTGGACAATCATGGTGGGCGGACTCTTGGGTTGGTGTTTTGCACAAGATGTTTTGTCTCGGCTCTGCAGGGTGATGAGAGGCCAGAGCCTCCCACAGAGCTGCTCTGTCCCCCCCGTCTGAGGTTGCATTTCGGCTCCAGACACTAACGTCATGTCATTTTTATGGACTGATGCAACACATGATGTGTAGGATTAAATACCTAAATTCAAACACTGTAATAGACAACTTTGTTGTCATATCAAAGTACTGACTGGCATTTTGCTTAAGAAAAACATATCTGACAAACAGATTTTTCTACACATTTTGCCAATGTTATTTGCTTTTGACTTGTGTCGTGCCAGATGGTTTTGCCTATTCCTACCCCTTTTTGCTGCTGAAAATGATTAAAAAGAAACAGTTTGAGCATGAGAAAAAAAGAAAAAGGTTGGGAATTACTGGTTTACTACCAACAAGGATAAAAGCTTGTTTTTTTGAGGAAATGATCCACTGTAACCAAAATACCTCTTAAATTTAACCTCACATCAACAAAAACTGATAAGCTATTTGGTCTTCACAGCTGTAAGAAAGGCGTACTGAAGTTACAAAATACTTATATCATAAAAATATAAATTCTTAAACCTTAAAGTTATCCCCTTCTGCTCCCACTGAACTGTGAGAGTCGAGTGACAGGAATGGAGGGGGGGGGGGGTTCAGAGAGAGAATCATTAGAGGATGCAAGAGGGGTTTGGTGTACAGCAACTTTTGGCACTTTAAGTGGAAACGAAGGCCTCTTAATGATGCGCCTCCTCTGGATCAATGCACAGAGGATGACGGGCTGTTTTAATGACCTACATAACACATTCCAGCACATCAGCCTTGTTTTATTTTATTTCCTAGAGTACACTGCGACCAAACCTCAAGGGTGGAGGGTGAATCTCTCTAGTGACTAGGCACTTCTTTTTTGGCTCCACCCACTATTACATTGCAGCTTTTTTTTTTCAGCTGCCAGGTATCATTCTGGTTACAGGCAGCTCCTCTGAGAATACGTTTAAAAGACTTGTGTGAAAGGGCCTGAGGCTGTGCTGTTACTGAGCAAGTGAAATGACAGTTTCTCTCAAAGTCACTCACTCACAGCCAGCCTGGTGGAGACAGTCGATAGTCTTGTTGAAGTCCTATTGATTATCAGAACATATTGTTAACTTTCCATCTAATGCACCATTGGTCTATAAAGAGCTCAACACAACTTGAACTGGGCAACCTATATGTGAAACATGCAACAATGACCTCCTAGGCCTCACCAGCAACAATTTTAGGGACAATGAGCACCAATCATGAGCAAGAAATATATTTAAAAAAAAGGCAGACTAACTTTTCTCTGCAGTCCCTGGACAGATGAAAATGATGGTGAAAGTCACATTCATAACAAGGTTAACATGAAGATGATGTGAATGATATGAAGTTAATATGTAGGGAGAAATCTAGCACCAACAAACAGCATACTCAGCACTGAAGCATAAACAAGAGTTTGTGGAAAACAACGTATGCAGGTGACTTAAATGAACCTGAGATATACAGTACATCAGGGCAAACCCTGAGGTTGTATTTTTTATTGATGCTAGTCACAACAGCAAGAGGCTCTGCTATGCTGCTGACCTCAGATCTCCACCACAGCAATTGCTGTGATGTGCACCATCACTTCAACGCTACACACTTCTGCAGCATTATTGTCTTTTGATGAATTTGTTAATCGAAATAAAAGAAAGAGCTCAACTTCTATTAAAAGATAATTTGGATAAATGACGAATAAATCAAACATCGGCCTCTTGGCTGGAGATTACACTCGGGTTGCGTAGCCTACAAACGTATTGGCTGTCAGCAAAGTAATATCTTATCTGGCTGCCAAAGTAAGGAGGAACACAAGCCAACCCATTACGGTGAAAAAAAGGCTTTAGATTCGTGCCATTGTTGCTCGATTCAATGTGAATTAACTAAAGGCAGAATCTGCCTTTACCAGACCCTTTTCTGCTTGAAGAGCTAATTAATAGAAACACAGCTGTGGGAGTCCCATTGTTCACAGAAACCAAAAAGTGTATGAAACATATGCATTTTGTACTATTCCTACAATGACTATATTATCTGAATTTACTGCAAGACACAGTAACAACACAATGGTAAACATACTGTACCAGGCAAGTGTGTGAGACCCATGAAATAGTTTGAGTAACTGGGGAGAACTTGCATTGTTCTTAAAAACAAATTCTTTCACAATGAAATGTGCTGCTGATGTTTATGCCTTCATACAGGAAAAAAAAAGATTTGCATGCTGTTGCATCATTTTTCCAGCATTAAGAAAATATCAAGGAAAGAAGAGAGTGAAAGAGCGACAAAACACTGGATTGTTTTTGCATCTTTCATGAAAAGAGCCTTGACAAAATTGGATAAAAGTACCAAGAGGGGAAAGATGAGAAATATGGAAGAGGAGGAAAAAAACGCAGAGAAAATTGGGTAAGAGGACTGAGAGTGGAAAGCAAAGAAATAAGGATTTGATGGTAAAATGAAAACAACAAAACACACCAGACACACACAGAGGAGTTCAGTGTGGGTCACCATGAGAGGAGCCATAAAAGAGACGTCCTGAAGTGACTCTGCCCATGCACTGTGCGTCGAGGTTTTGATCTCCAAGCCTCAAGAATGCCTGATCTTGTGACATTTTTACTTTTAAATATTGCCGTATCTTCCTTTCAATGCCTGCACGTGACTTGACCCAAAGCTATTCCTATCTTGATTGTAGTATGAGGTATCCATTTATTTATTTTTTTGTTTCCATTCTGGCCTTGAATTGTATTTGTAAGATAGCGAGGACTTCATAGGGGTATTTCTAGAGTTTCAAGGTTATATAATAGTATAACCATGCTGGTTAAAGGGGTGTCAGGTCATATGAATGTTTCTGTGAGTATGATGTTGCTTGAACATATCTATGTAGATTCTCAGCCATCCAGGTCATTGTCAAGGTTGAAAGAGTTCCGTAAGGCAACTGGACTTGAGATGTGAGAGAGATCTGGACTTCTCAGACTTGAATTTTGACAACAGACTTAATATACAGCCAACAGATAGTTAGCTTAGCTTTGTATAATGGGATCAGGGGGAAACAGCTTAGACAAGGTTTACTGTTGTGTAATTTTTACTTATTTATTTACATTTAACTTTATTTGTTGAGGAATTCTATTTGGCACTGAAGGCCCAAACACTCACTAAAACGTAGCCTACTTTAGCCTACATTAAACTGACCCTTTTATTTTCATTTTCAGTATTTCAGTATTCCATGTCCAAAGACAAAACAAACGTGAGCCCTAAGACAATTTAGAAGACAGTTCTTCAACACATCTTCCAAGACATTTTTCAATCCTGTTTGTCCTTTGGATCTGTGAGATGAAGCTGTGTACAGGGTGGCTGACTCTGGGTCAGCGCACAGCCTCACAAGGTGAGCAACTGCCACCGAGGCCTCCATTAATTACTTATTGACTGGGTGTCACTGAGCATGCTCCATCCAGCGTGCTTCAAAGGTGGAGCTGGCAGTGCTGTGATGTGTTGTTCGATGGGACAAGAGTGTTTGAAGTCAGCTCTGCCTCATCTTGCACACATACACTCTGCAGAGTACAGTAAAAAATAAAATCAGTAGAAAAGACAAGAAAATACAAACTGTGAAGTTGTACAAAAATCTGCGAGCTGTTCTGTCCTATAACTGATATACAAGGAGGATTATCCCTTGAAAAAGACTATGAATTATTTTTAGCTGCATATATTTCACCTTAAACTGCATGTCGCAGTACTCTATGCACATTCCTATTTTTGTGTATATTTACTAGATAAAAAGTGTGTGTGTGTGTGTGTGTGTGTATTTTTGTCAGACTTGGTTATTTCATCCACAGCAGTGCATTTTCTGTGCTGCGTTTGTGTGCCATGGTGTGTGCTTCCCAGTGCTGCATATATCCTGGCCTGCTTTAGGGACGCAACCCGACCGTAACATATTGAGCCTTTCTGAAGAGATTTCTCTCTCTTGTGTACTGCCTTTGATGAAAGTGTGTCACAGACTCGAGATGCATTCGTTTGATGTGGTCTGATGTGAATTGGGGAGGTGACCTGGGCGAAAGCATGCATAAGTAGCCCCTCTCTCTCTCTCTCTCTCTTTCTCTCACACACTAACAACTAATTAGCCACTCCCAGATGTTTAGTTTCGGGATGCATTGTGGCCCTGGCACAGAGGGAATGCATATAAGAGGACACTGATGACAAATGTTGCCAGAATTAGCTTGTTTATCAACTTTGAATGGGGAAGAAAAACCTATGAGTGGTGGGAAGTGGTTGCTGAGAGAGAGAAAAAGAAGGCTAGAGTGACTGACATTGTCTATATACAAATGGATCACATTATCCATAAGTTTGTCTCATTTAGCATCCTAATTTCTACTGACAAACTGACACCTTCAATAAATGATCCAAGAGTTAAATAGCTGCCAACAGCTGGATTAACCTCTAATGGATGCCCTGGGGCACAAAGGGAGCTTGTGGGTGCCTCCAAACCCCCTGTTCCTTCTCCTCTCTATGCAGTGCGTGTGGTTTGCCACTGTTGGAATACCAGCTGGTCTCAGGTTTGCTGTGCGGTACAGCAAATGATGACACACAAGCATACGCAGATCACACAGGTGCATATCAAGCCGCATACTGTGTATGCTGTGTTACTCCACGTATCCTGTGCATGTACAGTGTTTTCTCTCTCATGGTCTGCTAAATTCACGCTCTGAATATTTTAAGTTTGGTGGAATAGGAGAGCAGAGAGAGAAGGGTTTTGCAGGATTTTCACCCCCTGCAGTGTACCTCCTTTGGCTCAGCTGTCCACTTTAGATATAAATCGACATTCTCTTGTCAGAGACAAGCACCTCGGCCCACAGTGAGGGAGACAAAGATGTCAATGTGTCCCCATGCTATCTCCTTCTCTTTCTGTTTCTCTATCTCTGTCACTCTGTGCTTGTCCCACTGTCGCTTTCAAGTTTCATGTGCTTCCAGGGCGCTGATATTGACAGCTTGTTTTTCCCCACAAAGTGCTGAGATTTCTCGAGACTGTCGCTTCCGATTTGCTATTTAATATTTCAGCGTGAGGTGTTGCTGGGTGTTGCTGCTACAAGATCCGCTACAGGGATTGGGGCTTTGGTGGCTTGCGTGAAAAACAATTTGTGTTCTGTTTAGAGACTGGTGTAAAAAACGTTTAAATGGAAAAACAGCTATTTTTTTTTATTATGAAATATGTTTATTTAATTTACTGTGGGATGTAAGTAATACTAAGCTAATGCTAAGCTAATTCTAAGCCTCACCCACATAGTCCCTGTTGCTTGAGTTCAGATCGGGACCATCACCAGCTGACAGTCGCTTGCATATTTTATCAGCTGTGTCTAGATAGCTAACTGAGTTCCATGAGTTGCTGAAAACATCATTTACAAGATATTGTGCTAAAGGTCTCATGTAAAAAATTACATATCTCAGGCAAATACTCAGCATTATCACGAGTTAACGATCAACACGGATAATGAAGAAATAGCCTTGTTCATGTTTTCTGGCATGTAAACCTTCCCAGACCTCATAGAGAGCAGGGCAGAGCTGCTAACGTAACATACTGTAAAGTAGCATAGCAAAACATGGCGTAGCGTAGCGTAAGGAAACATGTCCTGCTGAATGTGAATAGCCTCTCTCTGTAACATAACCTGTAACCCCACCAAACTGATGTAGTGAGTTAATGAGGTACTTCTATATGCTTTTGAAGTAAGTCAGTTACCACTGTAGGCATTGAGCTAGTAAGCCCCTGGTTAGCTAATGTTCACAGCTTACCTCAGGGCAGATAAATACACTGTTTGATTTTTCCCTACATTTTTACTTGAGTTTTTGGTTCTGGAAAATGGAAAAAAAAAGATAACAGGATTCCAACTCTTTAAACATAAAGTATTACAGCCCTCACACTGCTTTGGCATGTTGAAAAGCTTAAAATTTCCATCCAGTTGTGGGTTTAGTTAGCGAAAAACACGGTGTCAAAATGAGTTTCTCATCAGTTCCACTTACATAATTTTCATCTGCAAATCAATTCTACCACGTAACACTCACAGTGTCTTAATATAGCACAACAGGAGGATAACCTGTTCCAACTGTTCTGATTTTTCACAAGCTGCATCTAAAAGGACCCTGTGTGATTTAGATTCCCCTCCTTGATGTTAAAGCATGAGCAGGGTTTTGCCCATGCCCCTGAGAGAGCGTTGGAGTAATAGCAGCTGCTCGGTCCTGATTAGAGCCACCGTCCTTCCAGAGCCAGGCCCACACATCTCTGTCCTACTTTTCCTTCGGCTCCTCCCGAGCTTCCTCTTTGCCCAGCTCCTAAAGTCATGCTCCAAGTTGCCGTTTAAGACACTGCCAAGACATTTTCCCTTGTTGCTGTGCCCCCCCCACTCCTGTTGGTTTTCCATCCACCCATTACTTCTTATGTTGTGAGGAGATCTGCAGCATTTTCAGCTTGTAAATACTGTACATATGCATCCTACATTTTTTTCCTGAAACTATACACCTACAAACACCCACAGACATAAACACACCACGAGTCAGAGCTAAGGAAGGAACCTGGGTTAGGTATTACTACATTTGAAGATCAAGCTCAGTCATGTGTTGTACTTGTAATGGTTTGCTTTTTGTTAATGTCACTGGCTGATCAAGGCTCTTGTAATTAAAAAAAAGATACATTTTCTCATATCAGTTTGCCCAAACATGTTTCTCACGTCATCCCGACTTTCAACATGTCTCAAGGCAACTCCAAACTGTGGATTGTCACCAAGTATGTGTGGGATGTATCTGTCAATATATATAATATATAATATAGAATTTATCCTGTCTTCTTGACACCAGCTGCAAAACTACAAGCACTATCAAACAAAAAATCTTGCAAAAATTTCACATGGCTTGAGGATTTGAATACCTTCCATTGTCCCATTACTGTATGTTTCCTCTGCTGTCTTGCTGGCTCAGTTATGTCTCAGGCTCTATGTGTGCTTTGTAAGGTGGAGAGAGGGCTGCACGGAGTTTTGGAGGACAGGGAAGGTCTTCAATATATCAACCGATGTAATGTAAGTTGTAGTTTGAGATCATCTTCTACATACACATCTTTTTGTGCATGCTTTTTTTGCCAAAATGATGACCCGACAGGCTGACGCAGCTCCTCTGACTCAAATTACCCCAGGGTTAGGGGTAGTTGAGCAGCTACATGTGGAATGGGATGCTTTTTATGAAAAAATTTAAAACCACTTTTTTCCATTTTGAAGAGTCCACTGTAACTTAAGTAGGATGCGGTATTGGCTGACAGACCCCAGTGCTTTGACTCAGTTAATTAAAACAGTTACACAGCCCTGATTGAAGTGGATGTACTGTAGCTGATGGTCAGTCTTGATGATGGTTAGCTTTTCACTTCATTTCATTTGGCGATAAAGGAAAAATTGGAAAACATTTTAATAAACTCAGCCAGGGATTCCCAGAGCTACATGGCTGCTTGGCTGGTTGGGCTCATCCCAAGTGATGCTGCAAAATAAGGTGGGACAGAAGAGAATAAAAGCAAACCAGGAGAAAGCAAGAGGAGCTTCCTGTCCTGCCTCCCCTGGGCTGAGTCGGAGCAGATTGTTCAGCCTAAGGTTGGACATGCTCTGGGTTTTTGTGAATGAAATGGACGCCTTGGCACAGTGCCCGTGCATTACACAGCTAGGTTTTCTCCTGTCTTCCTTCCCATCCCTCCTCCGCTGCCCTCGCTCCCGGCTATTCATCAGGAGACTTCCCAGACTGCAACATGTTGGAGTCCAGTTACCCTCACTTAGCAACTCCCAGGAGTCATCAGTTTTCTCTTGCTGCTGATGCTCCCTCTCTTCCTCTGTCTCTCTGTTTCAACTCAAACTATGTAAGCTTTGAATTATTGTTGAAATGCACTGTTACCACAATAGTATGGCATATGTAGTGTATGTGTACAGTATGTACTGCAGAACTAGGTAAACTTCATCTGTAACATTATAGAGTTGATTCAGAAGCTGTAAGATAAATAAATGATACAGTATTTATATATTATTGAGGACATCTTTAGTAAACCCATACTGTTAATCACAATGATTTACAGTCAGGATATTCTTTTGACTTTAGGTATAGACATGGTATCATTTTATTCTCCAAGCATCGCTGCACTTTTTCAGAATCAGAAAGAACAAATCACATGTTCTGGACACTGTTTTATGATATTTGTGTACATGGGGCAATAAAAGTAAAAAAAATCAATTCTGCCTTCGCTGTATCAATTTCACTTTTACCATTATTTACTGCTTCTTCTCATTCACTTACTTAGCCCACATTTACAGGCACAGACACTTGCACACACACACACACACACACTCAGACACGCACACACAGCCTCATTTAAACTCTCATTCAAACAACCACAGACCCTCTCTTCTTTCTTCCCATCTCTCTCTGTCCACCCACTGAACTTTAAGTGCTCTGTGGCGGTAATGGCCAACCTGCATTTCACTGTGTCACACGACATGTGGAACAAGCCTTAATGGAGAGAAACATGGCTCCACTCAGCTTTACCAGTGCACTAGTTCTGTCAGAGATACCTGTGCATGACAGATATAGATAGAAACATATCAGTGTCCTGCATTAATTTCATCTTTTAGTGTCGAAGAGATGGCCTTTGTCATCCTGAAAAAATAATGAAACCCTGAAATCCTTATTATCATTGGATAATAACCATTTTAGGAGGTTAAACCTCTGTCTGGCACTTTCTCAACAATAAAAGTCCTGGAGAAAGAAGACAAGTGATTAATATTCCGAGTGAAAAATAACAACGGCAGTGCTAAACATGCAGCACACATTTAGATAGAAACAGCTGTCTATTTTGTATGTATGTGGTAGATACTTTCCTGAGAGTTTGTTGTTGTGACAGTTTGGAAGGTCTTACAGCTAAACTGTGTGATCTAAGGTGATGGACGTCAGCGAAACAGGAAGAGAGGACAATAACTGTGAAATACAGGTGCACCAGAGAGGCAGGATCATGAAAGCATTGCAATTTGATACCCAGCAACAATGTAATAAACGCAATTAGCTAGTTTAATGAATATCAGTCTCCAATCACATCACCATTGAACTTACGTTATACAAATAGAAACCATGACATTGAAACACATGAGTCTACAGTGTCACTGGACCCAAACTACAGCAGTTAGGTAAAGTTTTTTTGTCGACAAAAATACTGTGCAGAATTATTGGTTCCACCTCAAAAACTACACCTTCAGCCATGGCTCACTGTTCAGCAGTCCAGTATGTTTTATAACATAAACACAAAGCCACTGTATCTTTCAGACAGTGCATTTTTTTTTGATGCCGTGCTAATATGACAACACTATCTTTGACCAATTCCATAAAAAAAATTTCACGTGTGGCTCTTGTCATATTGTCAAAACATTGTGTGTGTACTGTATATTTTCATCACACAGTGTATGTATCTCATCATACATCATAGGCCTTTCCTTTTCAGCCCTGAGGCACAGACAAGGAGATGTAGCTGCCATAATACATACACTGCTTTCGTTGATCCGACAGATATTATTGCGTGAGGGATGTGTGCGTCTGCTCAAACAGCCATTGGTTTACTCCTTTCACTGAAGTCGTCCTGTCAGTGGAAGGGCCACAGGCCTAGATCTAGTGTCTGATGGGGTGGGCTTTGCCCTGTCAGCATCTGCTCTTCCCTGCATAGATTCATGGAAGAAAGGAAGGGTTCCCAGGATACCTGTATTGATCTGGCCCCATCCCCCGCATCTCTTTTTCCTCCTCTCTTCCATCTAACCATCCCCCACCACAGAAAGGTAGACCCAGGAGTTCTCATCCCAGCTGAGGGTGTGCATGTGTTGTGTCTGATACTCTGTGTGTGCTCGTATGTTAATGTGTGCGTGTGAATGTGTTATGTTGTGTTTTTTCTAAGAGCTGGAAAAGCGAACACCATGAGTCCAGGTTACTGTCTCAGAGGATTTACATCATGTTGTGTTAGCCACTGTTTGGGTGATGGGAGGAGGCTGTCTGTGAAAATGCTGGAATGGGCAGGAAAGATATTTTTCCCCACCACAGCATTGTCTGTGTGAGTCCCACAGTCTGCTGTGCAGCCCTGCTGCTGAGTACCAGTCTGTGACCTGAGAGTACCCCACATAGCAAAAGCGCATCTGGATTAGCTGTTACGGTGGCCACTTAATGTGCTTTCTCTCTCCCTCTCTGTGTCTGTCTCTCTCACTCCTTCCCTGCGCCTGCCAGGCTGATATTTTGATCTGTCACGACAGGTTTTGCTCAGTGGGCCTGTCAGCGAGCAGTAGTTGTTGGGGGCGCGCACATATGCTTTGTGTCATTGGATCCCCCCTCAGGTTACCACGGGGCTCTGGGCTTTCCCACAGTGACACTGTCTGATGGTGTGAAGTGAAAAGAAACAATGTGATGTGTGTGTGTGTGTGTGTGTGTGAGAGAGAGAGAGCACACAAGTGTGTGTATGTTGTTTTTTTTTTACTTGAGTGCTTTTTGTATGGATGTTTTATATGTAATGCATCAGTCATGTTCACAATGTGCTTTGGAAACCGTCACATTGATTTGCAGTAAAGCCTAATTTGGTTGCGTCTGTGTGTATGTGACAGAGTGCGACAGAAAGAGTGTGCACATTGATACTGTTGTGTAAGACTGAACATGTGATAACCTTGTTGAATCTGTCCGTGTGTGTTTGCCTGTCCCTCTATGCCTCAGTAGCGCCAGCAGTGTCACATAAGATGGACGAGGTGACATATACTGCATGTCAATAATGAGCTATCTCGCTTCTCCTCTCATACATTCCTTTAAGAGAAGGGCTCCTATCTTTCAAATTAGCGTGGTATGCGACTAATCTTCCCCTCCAGTCGGTGCGCCTGAGAAAATAGGGCAGTTTTGAGCCTGCTGTGTGTGGGAGCTTTCTGCATATTCCCAGGGGCATATTCTTTAAAACGGAAGATTAATATGTCAATGGCTGACTTGATCATAGTCAAACATACACATGCTGGTGTATGTATGTGTGTGTGTGCGTGTGTGCACACCTGTGCGCGAGTGAGAGTGTGTGCTCAGATCTAGGGAGCCGCCTCCTTTATTTGCATGTCTGGAGTGAACATCTATCATCATCATCAAGGTGCTGCAAAACAGCGAAGCAGGCAGGCACCGCCACCGCTCTGGGGACAGAGACTGAACACACTTTCAAACCCCTTTCCGTAGCAATATCAAACGTTTCCTAAACGCCTTTACCTCAGGGAGGTGGGGGTGTGGGCGTGCGCATGCACAGATACAGACAGATGCTGTTTTCTGTAATTTTTCTGTCTTCGTTCTCACTGCTGTATTAACTATCATTCACCTTGTCATACGCAGCCCGCAGTGTAAAAATGCCAGATGGAAACACCTGAAGAAACCTTGTTCGGCACAAAGTACCAAAAATAATTATTTTAAAATTACACATGATCACCTAAACCCTCTCCATTAAAACGCCCTCTTCCTTCACCTAGAGCTTTTTTTTTTGAATGCTGATGGCCAGTGTGGCGTGGTCCATTTTGGGGAGCCAGAGGGGATTGCTGGGCAGTACTAAATAGGAGAGGGGAGTGCCGAAATGGTACAGCCTGATAGATAGAGGAGCAAGAGACAGTGTGTGTGAGTGGAATAGTAAAAAGAGCCCCCGAGACGGAGACGGGGCGCATGGTGGGAGGAACGGAGCGAGAGCGGAGGAGGGAGGAGTATGGTGGAGTGGAGGCACAGGGCCAGAAAATTGCATTGCGTGCTCAGTGATTAGTTTACCTCCTGGGTCTCATTCTCTCTCACTCTCCTCTCACTCCCCAGGTTTCTTTCTACCTCTCGTAGCTTTTCCTTGGGTCTTTGTCTCACCACTTTTCGCCGCCTCTCGCCTCCTTCCACTTCCTCTGTCACTACATCACACTGTCACTTGTCTCTATTCTCTGGCCCGCTCTCCTCCGCTTTCTTGGTGGTTATCTCCACTGCCTCTCCTCTCTATCTCTGTCTCACCCCCCTCCTTTTTTCTGCTCCATGTGTGCTGACTTGGCTCTCACCTCCATTCTTGTGTTATCTACAGGGCTTGAAATTCACATAATGCCGCCTAACCTGCAAGCAAGCCTATCAAACCTTGACAAAAAATAAATACATTTGCGCTGTGAGGTGATTATGTATTTTTAGGTAATGTGATCATGGCGGTGCAAACGCCCAGGCACAAAGGAGATTTACACAGAGAACTTTCAATCAATCGGTAAATCAGGGAAGCATTTTAACACCCTAAGCCAGCCTTGCTAATTATAGTCTTAAGAGTAATAAACATGAGCTTCAAGTCTCTCATACAGTCCAAGAGAAGTGCTGACACTGGAGCGAAGCCAGCCTCCACGCGGCCCTTTTTTGGGTTGGTGCTCTTTCAAAAAGCAAGTGGGTCAAGCCTTTTCTTCTTAATCCATACATAATCTGGCCCTTCCTCTGAGCTGAGGCGCTGCCACAAAACGGTAAGGGAGGGGCGAGGGGACGGCGAGCGACAGGCGGCAGGAAAGGGGGTAAGAAAGAGGATTTCACTTCAGACTGTCAGACCACTTCTCTCATGACCAAAAAAAAAAGCACTATGCTTTGTGTGTGTGTGTGCTTCAGGTAAGTATTCTACAGCACATTTCGAGTGGTGAAACTAGTTGCAGTGTGTCTGAGATTCAGTTCTCTGATGAAGAAATTGGTGTATACAGATGTGTAAAACTGTCTGACCAACAGAGGAATCTGGCTGAAAAAGAAAACTGAATTGCTATAAACGTTGCTGTAGGAAGTTGTTTTTTTGGGGGGAAATGTCACACACCTCATAGATTAAGAAATCAGGGGAGGGTGATTTCATGCTTGGTATATTCTGCCTCTGGCATGATCTCCATTTGACAATATTGGTCGGATGATGTATTATGTAGTTTTAATTTTACCTGTTGAATCGAATCAGTCATTTAATTAAGGCTGTCCTTCATTTGATTACCCATCTGAATATTGGATAGTGCAGTCAGCCCCAGTGCTGCAGATTGCTGCTAATGCCCAACTGATGTGATCAATAGGATTCGGTATCTGAAAGGCAAGGTGACAACCCTTCTCTTTCGCACTGATCGGGAATCTGCACCTGCTTATCTTTATCATGCTTTTGTCCATTATTAAAGAATGACCCCCAATTATCTTAGATCAGCCTGATTCTCTGGCTGTCGTCTATCTGAAGGCCAAGAAGCCTTCATCGCCTGACTTGTGTGCCTCTCTTCTCCTCGTGTTCTCACATTGTCTGTTCCTCCTGTCTCATCTCATATCCTTTCCTCACACTTCCCTTTCTATTTTCTATTTTTTTAACTCTCTCCTGTCTGCTGTCCTCCTCATCTTGGTGGTGGCACGAGGTCATGTGATCACAGTGCAATGAGATGGGGTACCTGAGGGCCGTTGCTAATGGTGACAAATGACTGGCTGTGCAGAGAGGAAGGGAGGAAGAGTACAACAGAGCTGAGAGCTGCTGTACCTGCTGGGGGTCAGCGTTTCCTATCTGCACAGACGAAGAGGCTTTCTGACACCGCTACATGAAATGTTAAACATTCATTAGTTTTCTCCAGCGTCTTAATACTTTGATATTTTAGGAGATACACCCACTGACGTTATTGCCAAGAATTAGATGAAAATATTCAGGGGACTGTTAGCTTAGGTTAGCACAGAAGCTGAAAAATCTGTCTGAAGGATTTGACACCTTCAAAATCAAGTGAGTGTGAGTGAATTCAGTTGAAAGAAGCCATCAGTTCAGATGAATTCTCAATATAGACCTTTTCACAGCAGACATTTTGGCTTTTCATATTAGGAAAAGCACACATGCCTCTAATAACAATATTTTGATTGTACGCAGGTTCCCCAGTTGCCTAAGCCATTCCCATAAGAAAAAAGTCCAATTAATTACCAGGTTTAATAAGTTTGTATTCAACCAGCAAGATTCTCTCCGGTGTTAAAAACCTGAAAAACCTGAAAATTGTCCATCATCAATCACTTCTTCTGACAAACCACATGAGATGGTGTGTACATATGAAGTGTTATAATTATAGTGATAATATTTAGTCGAAAACTCAAAGGCAGTTAAGCAGTGCACACGCCTAGAACTGATGTTTTGGGGCAGGGCTGACACAGCATCGCTGATCTTGGCTTGACGCTCTCCAATGTTTTTGAATGCATCATGTCAACCCGGTCTCCATTCACCATTCCAGCATCTTACACTATAGGAATCACCTAAAGGCTCTGGTCACAGATCGTTGTGCATCTGTAAGTTAGTGTATCTGACTTGCCTGTGGGACTCAGATCTTGACTCAGCCACCCTTTCATCCAGGGGGCGATTCACTGCCATAAGGAGGATAAAGATGTATCTGATGTAGGATCAGTGGCACACAGTTAAAGGGGAAGCCCACTGAGCCACGCTGAGCCACAAAGTGTTTCTGGAAAGTGTAAAAATCCCAGGTCTTGCCATATATAAATGTCAACGTTACATTTTCATTTCCTTTCTGCTTCCCTCCCATAGAAGCAAAGCTGAGATGCTAAGTGGAGGAGATGTTTTGCTATAAGAGTTTTCTTTTCTCGGCACTTACTAGCAAGCGATGAATAAGGCAACATTGACTGTGAAGCTCCTGCCAGAGCATTGATACTTTCATTCACTGTGAAGTGCAGAAGGAGACTGATGAGTGATCTGCTGAAGTGTCCTTGAGCAAGACACTGAGTCCCCGCCAGTTTTTCTTTAGCTGACCCGTCCTGCTGCCCTCACTATGGTGGAGAGAAAGGATGTGTCTCTCCTTTGAAAATCACTAGCAATACTATTGGCCATTCATATGTGCTCTGACTGCTGCTGCTGCTGCTGCTGCTGCTGGTGAAGTAACAATGCAGACACAGATACAGTTTATACAGTAATTGCTACTTCATAAAGCCTTCGCACAAAGTACAAAATACTACTTCCTAATTTTGGCCAAGAAAAAGAAAAAAACTCAAACTTAGAAAAACTGAGGGGCACAGTATTTGAAACAAGGCAAGGTTTATCCAACACAGTTGGAAAATCAGTGGACCTTGGTCATGTGACTAATCCACGCTTTACAGTCACACTTTTACATTACTGTCATAGAGATACAATTTTTACAAGGGTATTTTTTCAGTTAATTGTTTAGTCTATAAAACATCATAAAAGAGTGAGAAAGAATAGTGTAAAATGGTTTCATAAAATCACTTTGTCTGATCGAAAACCCCCAAAATATTAATTTTACAATATATAACAGCTACAAAATCAAATGTGTGGCATTTTCACTTCAAAAAAGACCCATGCAGTTAATCAATTATTACAGTAGCTGATGATTAATTCTTTTGTCGGTCAACAAGGCAACCATGAAAAAGCAGCAAAGGGGTGGAGAGAGAGAGCAAACGAGCTCAAAAGGAGAGGGATGGCCATGAGAAGGCAGCTCCTTCTGCAGCTACTGTTACACTCCATCCCACACACACACGGCACTTTCCTGAGAAAAAAAAAAATCAGCATTGAAAGAGAAAAGACTCCACACGGCAAAATGAAATTCACTCTTGGAAGAAGCAGGGTGGGGTGTTCGGGAGAGTTATGAAAAGAGGGAAAGACACAGAGCAGTGAAGATGCGGAGAAAAGAGGGAGAAAGATTTAAATCTCACCGATAAAGGAGGGTTTAAACCTCATTGAGAGTCGACGTGCGGCCCCTTGGAGTGACTCAGGGTGTGACTCATTGCAGCTGGCATTGTCTCCACCTTACACACACAGCCACACACATTTTCATAAACCCTCAGGCCTCACATTTGTTGTATGTCCCCCATGCTTAGTGTTCTGCCAGCTTCCACCTGTTAACAGACGATGCATAAGCGCTGCCTCATGCTGCTGTAATAAGACTTGTGATCTTATGAATCAGCTCATGACAAGATATGAATACAGTCTGAGCTGCTGAGCCTTTCCATGAGCATGACTTAGGAGACAGATGCTGTTAAACTTGGCTAGGTGTGTGCGTGTGTGTGCGCACGATCCTTCTAACCACCCACTCAAGGGATTAGTATAAAGGGGTTGGATGACTCATCGGTCAGTGACTTTGGAGGAGAGGGAGGAACAAGCCAGTCATCCGCATGGTCTGTGGGTGCAAGGGTGCGCGTGTCATCCCACCTGTCCGTCACTGCAGCACTTGCTCAGATGTCAAGACGTCTACTCACACAAACACTGCAATTCCAGTTTCATATCTGTGGACGTCATTCTTTGGTTTGAAATGCAAATCACGCAAATCGTCAGAGGACAGTGCGTGATTGTGTGTGCGCGCACGCATGTGTGTGTAGTGTGGTGTGGTGGAGGTGGTGGGGAGAGGGGTTTACGGTTGCCTGTGTCTCAAGAGCAATGGCAGACGGCTGGGCTTGGAACACGACTCCAGCACAGCGTCGAGCTGTTAGGCCATGCGTACGCTGCTTAACGAGCCATGAGCGATCGCTATGATCTCGCCACAAATAATTCATGGGGAGCCCTGTAGAGGAGCTATGGAGCTAAAGGGGGGGGGGCGGCATCAAGAAGTGGACCGCAGCCTAAGTGGAGTGAGGGCAGGAGGCGAGAGGGAGGAAGACAGCGAGAGAGAGAGAGAGAGAGTGAGAGAGATCCATCTGACAAATGTGTCTGGAATAGAAAGGAAATCCCCTATTACCTACAGCATTGACAAGCATGCATGCATGTGTGTGTGTGTGTGTGTGTGTTTGTGTGTTTAAGTGTGCGTGTGTGCGCATACTTTTAGGGAGCACTTTGTGTTACTACATCTGAAAAGGCACAGTGGGAGTGTTAACAGTGTGCATCACAATCGCGGGATGTGTGTGAGATTCTTGCGAAGGCATGCGCTACGTGATGGAGTGAACTGCGATTTTTCTGACAGCCGTGAAACCCAAAGTGTTTAACTGTACAAGTTTTTTTTCTTTTTTCCTTTTTTTTCCTCTCAACTCCAGGGAATATGAACTAACAAACTATTATCAGAGGGGTCAGACGTAAGACTGTGCACTGGGATATTAGCTTGAAAAGAATAAAAAGCTGCGGTAGTGACGCTAAAAACAAAATACAAGCAAGCAACACTGCTGACACAGTCAGTGAAAGTGTACCCTCGTTATGTCGTCCACGTCCATTATGTTTATTGGGCTGTAAGAGTGGAATTGTTGGTCTGCCACTTGGTCGCTGCGGCTAAGCACAACTCTACAGAGCTGCTAGCATGGCTGCGCAACCATAGCTTTTCAACGTGAGCCAGCTACCAAGGCCATGAAGATTACTGTTTCTGATGGATTACAGACCAGTGAGACGTATCAGCGGAACACACAGACTAATGGAAATTGGGGGATGGAGACAAAGGGCCTGTGTAGGTCTCTGTGGCATGTCATTAGTGAGGGAGGGGGGGGTTGACTTGTTCCATCTGACATTTACCAGTCCGACTGAAAATGTCACGGAATGCCAGCCTTTACCTCTGGATATAATGGTGCCTCTTGCAGCACAGAGCTATTGATCCCCCAAAAAACTTTTGTCCACTGTGCCCCCCCTGTCTTGTTCTCCCTGTCCACTGTCCTGAGAAAGACCGCCATCCCCGTTCTATGAAATTTCCTCCTTTTTGATGACTCCACGCATTGGCAGCCTTGGCTCAGTGGCAAAAGGATGCCCCAGCAGTGCTAAACAAAGACTAGAGGGTGATAGTTTCCCTGCAACAGTCAGACACCTTCACATTTGCTTCATTTTTCCTCCCGTGAGCAAATATAAAAGCCACTGTAACTGTGGGAGGGAGATTTGTTGTAAGAAAATAAAATAATGACCAATCAGCTTCACTAGTTTGTGTTAGGAACTTTTAAAAAAGTACATATTCACTGATTTAATTTGCTGTGTTCTTTCACCGGATTATTTCCCTGGCTATGAAATCATCACATTTTTGCCCAGTTTGTGGCAGCCAACATAATAAATAATGTGGTAATCTCAAATCCAATTTCTGGAGATCAGAGAACATATGTCAAATCAAAATAAATCCTAAACATTTCGTCATGGTTGCAATTTTTTTAAATCACACTTAACTCAAAGTCTACAGAGGTGTTTGGAGTTAGTTGATACTAAAACCTCAGTCAAAACAATAACCAAGAACAATCAGACCCCGCTGGCTAATGCACTCTTCACAGCGCACTGTTCTCAGCCTCATTTCAAATTAAACAGTAATCTCCTTCCCAGTAGCTAATGCAGAAGCTAATTATGTTGAAAACTACTCATAAGCATTTTCTGGCTTTGTCTGTTATGCTACAGTGAATTTGTGTCTCGCTTATAGGAACCGAATTTAGATCCATGGCCTCTCAATTTGTTTTGTGTGCTACTGTCTAGTCTATTTTTGTCCACGTTACACTATTGTCCTCGGTTGACTGACTTCACATCAAGTGTTGGATTTATTTGGCCACTCAGCCAGCTCAGGGAGATAGACCCTGCAGCTACTACCAGACATGCAATGACTGAACTCACAGTAAAGATAAATACAAACTACTATAACTGTCATACTGGTTTCAATCACTGTTTCCTCTACAGCCAGACTTGCTCGCTATTTTCCTTTCTTTTTGTCGTCTTGATTTTCTTTTGTCGGATGCAACTATTATTTATTTTTTCTCTTCTTCGAGCAAGCATGTGGTATTGTGTCCAAAGCTTCGATCGGCGAAATGTTTCACTCATTGCTGTTTACCCATCCTCCTGTGCGCATGTTAATTGGATTGTTATATGTTACATTTCAATATAAATCCATACCCAGAGAAGATGGCAATCTTAATTAGCTAAATCTCAGCCCTGAGCATATTGCATTTTTGCAGCAGTGGTACAGCTTAGTTTGCAACAGGAGCTTGATTAGATTAGCTCCCACTTTTAGGCTGCATTACCTACCATCTCCCTGGCTTCACCAGAGACCCTGCACCATTATGAAAACCCCATTGGTTATGAAAAACAGCCGCTGCAGCAGCTGACAATATGGGTCACTTAGAGGTGCACTTAGCAGAATTATTATTGCTTAGCTTACTATATGCATCTTATAACAAGTTCAATAACCTCACCTTCAGAGCTGTAGAGGAGACTGTAACATGTTTTTAATTAGACCGTGTCAGTGCTGTTTCTCGATGCTGTTTCTCACAAGGCAGTCGCACTGTGGAGAATATTTGTGAACACATGCATGAAACTGTTTTGTGTCAAGGGAAGTGATTGCTTTTGATTGAAAGAGGTTTTTTTCTATCCTGATTGAGTGTCAGCTGGTTGGATAGACTGATGGGCAAAAGAAGAGAAAATTAAAATCCATTTGACAAATCCTAATTTACTAGTCATGAACTTAATGATAAAGATAGCGAGAGATATTTGACTTAGTATGAAAAAGTTTGTTAATTCAAGTATTAGTTTATTTATTTATTTAGGTTACGTTATTCTAGCTTCTTGGTTTTCATCACTATAGCTTCCTGCTTTGACTGGCAAGCTGTGTTCACAAAAATCTGATAAATCCCCTGTAACTCATTCACAACCCAATGATAAACTCCTGGTGAATGCAGATGGGATATAGTTTCTCTGTATTAAAAATGTAGCTAAGCATGCCCTCTAGTGTTGTCATAACTCAACCGTGTGCAGGTGAACAGTGACTTTATACATGTCTTTGGACCTTAAGGCATCACTCTCTCCTGTGCATTATAAAGGTAAAGTATCGATACTTGTAGATGACACTAGCGTATTGAGATCGCCTAACTCCCTGTCCCTTTTCTCTCCGCAGGTACATCCGCACCATGTACCTCGGTATACAAAGTCACCGGCAGAAGGAGAACCAACGGCGTTTTTACTGGGCTATGATGTACGAGTATGCCGATGTCAACATGCTGCGACTGCTAGAGACCTTCTTAGAAAGTGCCCCTCAGCTGGTGCTGCAGCTCTGCATCATGATCCAGAGCAACAAGGCTGAGTGGCTGCAGTGTAAGGGGCTTCCCTTAGGCTCTATACGAGCAAACCCTTGAGTCTGATTTTGTTTGCGTGTAGTTCAAGACACCTCTTATATCTCTCACTCTCTCTCTTATTTTTCATTATATGTCATACTGTGGTTATCGCATGATGCTTCCACATTTTTCACCTGTCAACCACTTTTCTATGAAGTTCACTCATTGCTCTATTTACGGTGTACAATATTCTCCAGCTTTGTATCCAATTTCCAACACGCATCGCTCTTGTTATTGAAACCTCTTTTACCATTCCCCAGTTTCCCCCATGCAACGCAGTTACCCAAGGAAGGCAATTCAATCATAAGGGTTACCCCTCTCTGTCGGGGTGTCTATAGAAATGCCATCAATACATTTGCTGAGAGGCACCATGCTGCTGCTCTGCAGATAATCCTCTATCATTTTTCATGCAGCAGGTTACTGCTCTGACATATCTGCTGTCTCCACTATTATACATGTCCTAAGGAAACTGAATTGGTGCACCAAATGGAAACTGTGTTGACTGAATGACCTATGATGATCTCGGTAATAATATGCCTTTCAAATATGTGATGGATTGCTTTGGCTGAAATGAAACCCACTGTATACAGTAAGTGGTTTGGCAGCCGAGTCAAGATAAAACCATAATTCTTTGGGTTATGCTTTGTACTTTGTCTGAAACTGGATTTTTCTTGTTGTTCTCATTTGAGGAGCCGTCGATCAATATCTCTCTTTCTTACCATTCTGACTATTTCTCTGTTTTGACTCTCTCTTGCTCTCTGTCTGTATTCCCAGGTGTTTCTGCCATGTCCTCCCTCCTGTCCCTGGCCTGGGTGCTAGCCTCTTACCACAAACTCCTGCGTGATTCGCGTGACGACAAGAAGAGCATGAGTTACCGAGGTGCCCTGGTGCATCTGTTCTGGCGCCTTTTCACCATCTCCTCACGGGTGCTCTCCTTTGCCCTATTTGCCTCTGTTTTCCACATCTACTTTGGCATTTTTGTGGTGCTCCATTGGTGTGCCATGGCTTTCTGGGTCATCCATGGCGGCACCGACTTCTGCATGTCCAAGTGGGAGGAGGTACTGTTCAACATGGTGGTTGGCGTGGTCTATGTCTTCTGTTGGTTCAATGTACGTGAGGGCCGGACGCGGTACAGAATGGTGGCCTATTACACAGTAGTACTGTTAGAGAATGCCATCCTCAGCTCCCTTTGGTATGCGTACCGAGACCCAGCCACCACTGACGCCTATGCCTCTTTTGCCCTCTGTGGCGTCTTCCTGTGCTTTGCCTCAGGTGTGGCCTGTATGGTTCTCTATTACGGGGTCCTGCACCCCATGGGCCCCCGGCTGAGGGTGCTAGCCAGCTCCTGCTGTGCTGAGCTGCTGTGGGGCCTTCCGTTACCCCCTGAGGCGGAGCCCATGGCTCCTACGCCAGGCCCCCGTGGCTCTCAGGCCACTCCGACACGGGGTCTGGCAGGAGAACAGGTGGAGTCAGATGAAACAGCCACGGACACCTGCCTTCCGGTTTTCCAGGTGAGGTCCACGGAACCTGTGGATGCAGCCGGCAGGCCCATCCGGCCCGAGGGTCCCCTCATCAAGATAGACATGCCCAGAAAACGCTACCCAGCCTGGGATGCACACTTTGTGGATCGGCGCCTGCGCAGGACCATAAACGTGCTGCAGTACATTAGCCCTAATGCGGTGGGCATCAGGTATAGGGACGGTCCGCTTCTTTATGAACTCCTGCAGTACGAATCCTCCCTCTGAAGCCCCCCCCCAGCTCTGTCACCTCCTCTTACACACAACAACGCACACGTGTTTACTTTCTGTCATTCTGCTCTTCCTCCTCTCCTAATATGACCTCTTTCCATTTGACACTCCGCTCTCTCTCCTTATCTCCTCTATGACCGTTCAGTTTTCCTGCAGGAGATGTGTTTATTGTCAGCCGGAAATCTGACGAGACAGTCGAAAACACACAGTCATTATTTTTTCAACGACAAAAAAAACAAAACAACAACATACACTACAGAGAGAAAATTAAGAACCTACAGTATCTTATGTGATATATAGAGAAGTCTCATATAAATCCCTCTACATACAGGAGGGCTCTGTATGAGTGTGTAGATAACATATGAATGTTTCATTATGAAATGTGTTTAATGCATTATACTGTATTGGTGATTCAACCTGTGAATACTTGTGAAGGGCATATAGTATGTCCCTGTGACATGGGACTGGCGCAAAGCCTGATGGGAATGATGGAGGAGAGTCTCATAGGCGGCAGGTCTTTGCACATCCCAACATTTACTGCCATTCTTTACATGAGTCATTGAAAATGTACGATAATGTTTACCAAGTCCTTAGCCCGTGAATTAAAAAGCACTGACGTTTCTATCACGATACTGTAAATACTACAAAGGGCACAGTCGAATACAGTATGTGTCTGAGGGAAGCAATTCAAAGTGGATTTTGCCACTGTGAGCCTACGTGGCTCAAGCGTGTCCTGGCTGTACTATTTCTGTTCAAAATCCTAAATGGTAATCACATCATGTACGGAAGAAAAGAGAAGCACACTGACCTTCAATCAGTTCCACCCACATATTCAGTCTTTGCAGTGCCGACCGCCCTCCAGTGGAGGCAAGCTGTAACAGCACGTCCCACTTGGTCGGTTCGGCCCGTAGGCGTGACAGCACAAAATATTAACCTCTTGAGGTGAAGGGGAAAAAAACACAATGAAAGGAATGTAGAATGTAGTTGAAATGAGCACAATGTTTTCTAAATTGGTGGGTTGAAAATCATCGCAAAAACATTCCAAAGACTTTTTTAAAAGACCGTAGGTGTTTAGTAAAGGGGCAGAAGGGTACAAATGTGTGTTAACACACCTTTTTTTTTGTTCTTTTATTTGAAATGCAAAGACAGCCTTCAAGGAGTCCTCCACCATTCCCTTCTGAATCCAAGAAAGTGCTCCCTATTCCAATCTCTCTATTTTGTTTTCTTATCAACACATGTTTTCGGTTGATCAATATATGCTTATTGGGTGCAAAGACCTGTAAGTTCTTTGAGAAAAACATGACAAATCTAAGATATTTCTATGCTATTATACTTCCATGCATAATTGTGCCCACATTTATAGTAACTGACATAACTATATTTTGCCAGAGCACACGCAAACACACACACACACATTTTTTTACATACCAAAACATGTTACAGTGTTAAAAGGTATACTCCTCGACATCGGTGTGCCCTCAGAGAGGCGATTATATGGGAGTACAGGGCGACTGTTCTGGCACCCGCTAGCGCAGTTGAAACAAAAGCCAAATCACATCTTACAGTACTGTCCGTCTCACTCCCCTGCCCCCTTGAACCAATAGAACGAGGCCACGCAAAACATGCGACATCGATGGGCCACCTGTGCAGCAGTTACCCAACGATACACATCTCCCGGCTGAACCTGCGGCAGCCCAGATGCCCCCGGGACGACCGCTGTGTTCATTCGTGAGAAAAAAACAAAACAAAACAATACATGCCTTCTGTGTCAAAGGAGCTTGACTAAAATTGCCAGAGAAGGCAACTGAACAATTCATGAGAATGCATTTCATACGCCAATTCTATTTACTTAATGGTTCATCTGAATATACAGTATAATGTGTGTTTTTTACATTGTAGTGTTTGGCATGACTTAAGTATGTGGCATTAGTACAAATGCACACCCAACAAGGGAGACCCAAGAGCCCTGCACGAACAGAGATTCCTTTTTCCTGGCTCACTGGCTTCCTGCTTAGCTGTGGCCACGTGTGCCTGCTAACATCGTACTGTAAAAGGCAGATGCCATGCGAGTCCAGGCTAAAGGCGAGAGGGGGTTTTTGCCAGGGTTGGAAAAGAACATGAGGACAGACTGTGATAAAGGGCCCGACTGGAGTGGGCGGTGTGCGATCCCTTGTGCGCTTGTCTGAGAAAAAGTGTGAATGTTAACCTCTCAGCATGTAACGTGCAACCTGCGGTATGTGTTGCCAGAGGACCGGAGTACGCTGGCGTGGCGGTTGTGGCGTGTGTCTCTTCGGCCCTTTCGCACAGTTCCGTTCTCTCGCCGACTGTTCCGCTCCATCCCCGGTTGCTGCTCCGCCCTCCTCCCCATCTCTCGCAGTGCTGGGCCTTGGTGCACTCCCGTGGAAAACACTCTCACACTCTCTGGTAACTGAACAACGGGGTTGAGCCTGAACAACTGGAGATCCTGACATGAGAACATGCAATGAGGTACACTGCCATAACAAAGAGCTTCAACATCCAGGGTCTGCCACCCTTCAGCTTAAAAGCGATGTTCAGCCCTGAGTAATTGAGAACTGTTGGGTCAGCTAGGGTGGAGCAAACATCCAACACACCATATGTATCGCTATACATGTGTATGCAAACGACCGACTTCTTCATTGTTTACCATAGTAGCCAGAGTAGTTCCTCTCTGTTGTAGTGAATGAACAGCCATGTTGATAGTTAGTCAGTGAATGAATAATTAATTCCAAGTATTATTACTTTAAAAAAACAACAAAAAACTAAGCAAAACAGCCACTACAGGGGTTCCTCAGGACCAACAAACAAGACCACTAAACCAGCTGACTCAGGGGTGTCTCAATGCAGTTCTCATCCCCAGGCATGTCCTCAAGGGTCTCCATTTTTTCCTTAACATACTGCATCCTGGACCACTACTCGGCTGGGATTGTACCGCTAAATTATGGTTTGCACATTTTTGTTTTTTTTGGGAACGACTGCTCATTCTTGTTATTTGGGTGGGAGGGGGGTGGGGGTGGTTTGTGGTAGTTGGCTGCCTGGCTCGCGGTGCATCCTTTCTAAACACTGCTGACCTTTTCCAGACCTGGACACATGTCCAAATCAGGTGCAAATACACTGTGATTCATTCATTTTTGTGTGCGGGCGGGACTACAGCATCACAGGCAAAATAACGTACAACTGGGCTGCATTTCATCCAGTGGTGCTTAATGTCGTACAGTGCAGATTATTTATGCTTGCGTAACTGCCTCATTGGGATATTAGTAACGACAGGTCATTAAACTGATTGAGTCAACAGAGAGTCTATATGTACAAGTCTGGGTTTTTATTAGTCATGCAGTATATTTTAAGTATTTCTACAGAACAATACCATATTACCAATACTGTACGTTTTCTTTAAACTACACACGGGTTTCAAGAGCTACACTACACAGGAGTGCTAGTGGAGGCCTGTTTTATACTCTACAGTGTAGTATTCAGGCTGCCACGCTTTGATCATACACAAGGTCACAAAGAGCTCCCACCTGCAGAGAAGTGTCCCCATCAGGTCACCTGCCCGACCCCGCGTCTTTTGACAGCCACAACACACAGCAAGAGCGTCCGAACAGCAAGCTTGTTCTTCTCGGTCCTTGTTGTGCCTTGTTACTTTGGGTGCTTCAATCCAGCCATGGCAGCCAGGTCCGCAAACACCAATGCCAATGTCTTTCTTTCCTTGTGTCACGTGCCAGCACACTCAAAAAGACGACGACACCAAACACTACTCCCCCTCGGTCTGTCTCCATAAAAACCAGATCAAGCCAAGTTCTCAATTCTGTCAGCTTACACCTCAGTCGCTACTTAGTCTTATAGTTTCATCCAAGTCGTCACCTACAGGACTGCACTACTGTCTGCTTACAGTGCTACAACTAAACTTCACAGTGTGACAGAACCAAGTGCTGCGGGGACTGTGTGAAACCCAGCAACAGGTTCCTTCAGAGACATAGGAGAAAAAGTAAGGCAATACTGAACATATTCTGTACTTGAAGGTAGGGTTCCTCATCTTTATCATGTCTGAGTAAGCTGAATCACTACAGCCCAAGGTGATTCAGCAACAAGCAACAATTTAGCAATTTCGACTGAGCCCATAAGCGTTAGTTTGGGACTGTTTGGATGGATAGTCAGCCACGATGCCGAACAATTTGGTCAATGATTGTTTTGTACTTTTGTCTATGCCTTCACATCTTCTGTCTTGCAACGATGAATGATTTGTAGTGCCAAGACGTAAACTTTCTGTGTCGTTTTTCTCGTGTGAACAATACACCCTCTAGCCAAAACAATGCCTGCCGCCGGAATAAAACATGGAAGAAGTCACTGACGGCAAAATGCGCAAAAATCAGTTATGTTGCATTTTCTTACAATGGAATGATCAAACGGGCCCGATCGGTGATTCACTTTTGAAAAACCTAATTTCCTGGTTTTCCTACCACCTCCCAGCATGCCTTTAGAACTCATCGTGAGGTGACCCTCAACATTTAGCATGTAAGTGCTCTTGACTGCACAAAAACCCCTCTGATTTCTGCATCAGTGTGTAGCAAGCAGGCCATTGTAGTGTTTGACTTGGTTTAAGTCTGTACCTTTGTGTCACGACCATCTGTTTGGCTGTTGGAGCAGTATGTTCAGATGATAAAACGGTGCATTTTCTTCTTTTACTTTTGTTCCTCCTTCGGTTTTTTGTTACCAACCTGGTGCTGAATAAATACATTTAAAAGGTGCTACCACTGTGGACTGCAGAGTCCACATTTTTGGTGTTCTGAGAGCACGGCCTTTCCGGGTTGACTGAGGGAACCTGCACCCCACAAACGTGCAGTCTCAAAATGCTCAAGAGCTAGCACTTCAAATCCACACGGTTTACAGCAGAACTCAACTCTCAATGGTGCCATTTTGATTTTCCGCTCTGCACAAAAAAACAACAACAACAACCAACAGTTAGGCTACTGTTCATAAGTTTATTATACCGGTTTCAACATACAGTATGTTTTTGTTTTACTATGATTCAATCTGCACTAGGATTTTTTTTTTTTTTTTTTTTTTTTTTCTCTGAGAGAATGAAACTGGCAGATGACAAGATGCATCTTTTCGGCAAAGGCACAGGAGCACAAATGTACTTCTGCTACTGGAATTTGAGTTTTTTTTAAAAAGTATATAGAACGTGATTGCTGTGTTGTAAATTCCTGTCATCTATATGTCCTTAATCTGTGTGTATCTATTTTTGTTGTTATTGTAGAATTGGCTGTAAAATTTTGTTTGAAAATGGATTTGATATTCCAATGAAGCGACTATGGTTGTCATATTAATTGCTGCTGATTTTTTTTCTGAAATTGTTATCAAAGGTGTTGGGAAATATTGCTTTGTTTATATTCAATCAATTTCTAGATTGTGTTAGCTTGTTGGTGTGTTTCACGAAACCTATCAGGATACTCCCTAGGCTATATGATTTATCCGGGGTATTCCAAAAGTTGGCACAATGTCAGTAAGCAGATTCGCTACGGTCTGTAGCATCTTTATGAAAACATACTCAAACAACCTACAGTATGTGGTGACTGAGAACATATAAGGAATGATTTCTTTGTTGTTGTTAAATATGAAATGTAAGTAAATTGTTTCATGGGATCCCCATTCTTTAAAAAAGCAAAACTGATGTCCAGTATTGTACCTATGCCCTATTTTTGGGAACAATATGAATATTATTAATAACATATGGTGCTAAAGTTCTTTTTGTATGTTTTGGTTTTTAGAAGAAAAGAGAAATATTATGCTGAAAATGTAATGTTAAGCCTTACTGTAGATTCATATATCAGACTGTTCATCCCAGAAGAGAAAAATAAATATAGTATTTGAAAGTGCAACCGATCAGTACTGTATTGACGTGCACGTGTCACGCTGATGAAAAGGAGAAGAAGATGCTGAGTCAAAGGTGTTATATGCGAGTGTACACAGACAAAGACAAAAGGAGGGAAGGGTTTATTGCATGCGTCTCAACACACACACACACACACACACACACACACACACACACACACACACACACACACAGGTTTAAGCCTGCGATTAGTGAATCTATAATTTCAAGGGTTACTCTGTACTCTCACGCAGGTGTTTTCATTCATGCTGATTAGACATGAACAGAAGGGGGGGGGTTGCAATCAACTTGTGAAGAGGCCAATCAGGCAATTTAAGTGAAAACACCTGTGTCAACACCTCATATCATTTCAGGAAACCACCGCCACTCATTATAAAGGAATTCCTGTTGCACACTGGGGGGAAAAAAAAAGTTCAAATATAGAAGTTGACACATACGTGGCATTTGATATTCGGAGGGTGCGCGTGGGGTCATCCTCCGAACCAATGTTCAGATGATGGACCAGTGTTACAAATATGGTTTCTTTGCACAATATAGAGTGTACTAAGAGTCCGACCTTTAACGTTAAGGTCTCTTTTCGAGAAAGGAGCCCATCACGATTGAGCTAAAGAGCTGAACCTACCTTCCTCATCAAATACTGCGAACAAGCAGACGCAGCATCCTTGTATATGGAAAATAAACGCAAATAAAGTTGACACAATTAAAGGTAAAAATAAATATAATAATAATAATAATAATAATAATAATAATAATAATAAGGCACCAGCTTGCCTTTCCTTTGTGGGCACTCATGGCAATGCTCTCGTCCACTGTCACATCCTCTCTATCTATACACCTTTCTGTCTTTCTCTGTTGCTGTCTTCTCATTCTCGCTCCCCAAGGGGCGCCTGTGGCAAGAAAACTACAAAACAAGCTAGTGAAGCATCAAAAGTGTCAATGAGAAAATAGATGAGTCGATGGACAGTCGCTGCCTGCGTTCGTGGCTGCAATTCGCAAGTCGGGTGTTAGTGTCCTGTCACTGAATGAAGTGACAGAACTTAAGACCGGTTTCTCTAATTCCTTGGCGGCGTTATCACCACACTGCACGGTAGCAGCTATTTTGGTTTGTGCGGAGCAAAGCATGATGGACCACAGTTCAACGCCCAAAATGGCGGCACGATTGAAAAGTTTTGCCTGTTTTTTCCGAGTTTGTCTTCTTCATAGACTATTTCTGTGATCGCTTCAGCTGCACTGATTCATACCATTTTCCTACGGGGGACGCCGGCATTTTTTCTAATGGTTGCGGTGTGAGGCAAACACCGGCATGGCATTTGCGATCAGCTCAAATTCGGGCATCACTTTACCAATGCTAGGCTAGGCTAAGCTAGGCTAGCGAGCTAACTACTGTCAGATGAGTGTTGGTTAAAAGCTTCGGTAGTTATGTCTTGTCTCACCTGGACCTCCACGCTGAGATGAAGAAGATATGAAGAAGAGGACCTTTACATAGAAATGGAGGATGATGTGAAAAAAGTGAGAAAGGTAAGTCAGGGGTTTGACACTACGCTACTTAATGGAAGTTGGTTGGCTAGCCCACTGACTTACTAGCTGGTCAGTCCAGTCCAAGTTAGCTGTTGGCTGGCTAAGTTTAGTCAAACATCAAGTAACGTTTAGTGGCAGTTAACTGACCAGCGGGTCGGGTCAGAGAACACACAATAACACACCGACATATTTATTGTCTTTTCCGCCGTCCAGCGTCACTTAAAATGCGAAAAGTATGTAAGTTACCGAATGGAGTCTGAATAAAGGTAAAGCGCGATGGATCGAGAGTAAAAGAGCGTGGAAAGTTCTTTAAATTCAGTTTAAAACCCGACCGTCTCAGTCAACGATTACCAAAAGCGTCGGTGTATTTTCTCCATATTTCTATACCTTAAACTTCAACACTCGCCTTTTTTCGGTCCATAGTTAATGAAAATGTACTTCGGTGGACTGGGTTAAGTTAGTGGTGAATATATTTTAAAGGAAATCGACCATCGTTGTATTAAAGGCTAATACATAATACGTCGTGGGGTTGTCGTTGTTTTTTTTTTTGCCTAAGAGGGTTTACACTACGTCGCAATGCCAGTGTTACAGCTTCAACTTTAAGAGTTGACAAAATTAGGGCCAGCTTTCACAGTAACAGCCCTCGTTGTTGGGTGCAGGCCTGGGTTATGGGAGACCTGAGTGCTCAACGTCAGCTGTCAAAAGCAGCGGTTATCAGTGTCAGTCATGCAAAAGGGAGCCAGCACTACTTGATTGTGCCAACTGTCCAGCTCCCCTCTCACACATACAGTATGTACACACGCTACCCAGTGGCCCAGTTTGATTTGAGGACAGGTCTTTCATGTTCTGGGGCAGACGTGTCCTTTGGAGACATGGCTTTATCTGAGGGGCAATTTCCCCTCAGCTCCTCTGGTTGGCACAGGAGGACACTGAAGGACAGGACCAACCAAATCCAGGCAGAGCATTTCTGGACCAGACTCAGCAGCCGAGCAGTGAAATGACAAGCAAAGTGTCTGAGGTTCACGTCTCCGTTATGATCGCACTGCTCGTGCTCATTATTTTTTTTCCGTTACAAAAACACTGATGTTACTTCATTCCCGTCTAACGCTCCTCCTCTTGATTTTGAAGGGAAATTTGGACGGAAATGAAGTGATAGCCTTGCCTTACGAAGGTTTGTTGTGGTGAGGAAATGTTTTTGCAGCAGTGTCACCTATTCCGAAGCGTGCACCGTTCTTGATTAGTCACAGCTTCAAAATTTCCACTCAAAACATTGCTTATCAATTATGACACGTTGGCTAGATTCTAAGAAGATACATCCAAACATTCGGGTATTTTAATTTTTCAGGACGCCAAATATCCTCAATTGAAAATCATCCCTTCACTTTTCTTATACTTGTTGATATCATGTTGGTCTCGCTTAACTTTTGAAGGACTACTCTCATCAAACATACAGTTCTTGTTTGTGCCACTTGGTGGTGACAGTGAATAGTGTTTGGCCCAGTTGTATTTTCATATCTGCTGCATGGAGCATCATACGATCCCAGGATTTCACGGGAAAGACCAGAACGTTTCATATAAGGAATGAAAAGAGAAAGTGTTTCATTGACATTTTACGTTGCTATAATAACTCATTACTCGTGAAGGCTTCCTGTTTGTCGGGCAGAGTGAAGAGCAGCTTTACATAAGGCTTACATAGGTTTTAGGCTTTGGGTGACCAATACTGCATACTCCCTTAATTGTGAAATTACAAGAGACGTGATTAATTGATTGCTAATCTTATACTATGCTTTTTTAATATGGTTAAATCAAAACCATATAAAAGCAGGTGCCAGTGTTTTCCTTGGCCGAGCACATCCACTTTTCATGCACTCAAGGTAAATATTCCTGTCATTGTTCTTAAGTGTGAGAAAGTTAACAAGTCTGCCCACACTTGTTGTCAGCCTGATCACCCATGGCACAAAGGAGCGATGCAGTAATCTCACTTACGTTTACTTTTGTAAAGAGCCTTTCATCATACACGGCCCCCTGTTCATTTTGAGTCCACCGACTGGGGTCAACTTTGGTAGCTCTTGTCTCACATTTCACAAGGAAAAGCCATAAAATGTTAATGCGCCTGTCTTCAGGAGCTGCGCGCCTGTTAAATAATGCACTGGTCATACAGGTTGTGTTGTTCGATGAAGTCCAATGTCTGCGATCGTCTGTCAGCACAGGCGGGAACCAAATTATGCGTACAGAGGAAGAGTCAAATATACTTGACATAAAAAAAAGTTGTCTGAAAAAAGGAACTAAGTTCACAATACATACATCAGATCGTCTGCAACTGTGTGAAAGCTGTAGGTTGTACAGTGGAAGATACACTTGACTTGTATTTCTGTGGTTTTAGCAACTTGGAGAGTGATGGAAGAAACCATCGTCCCATCACAATAAAAATCTGAAGGTGTGCAACAAACGCGAATGTCACCGCATTCATTGTCTGTCATGAATATTCGCGAGACGGTCTGTTGCAGTTTGTAAGCGTTTCAGCTCTCATGCGTGAGCGTGTCATCACAGGAAGCTGCGGCTGCTCCCCTTCCTGTTCTTGTGCCTGAGTATAGAGACAGAGCCACTTCCCTTCCTTTGTGGGGGGTCCCACCCTTCTCGCACACATGCAGGCAGCGTTTGATCCTGTGCGTCTTCTTGCCAGTCAGCAGCTGTGACTGTGTGTGAGCGGAGGCAACAGGTGGCTGGTTTGGACAGTGTGTGTGCGTGTGTATGTGCGTTGCAGCATCCTTGGCCAGGCTGCCTGCTAGCTGTCCAAGTAGGCGACTCTTGAAGTGTGTGGGTTCATGGAGCATGAGGTAGGCTTTTTTTTTTTTTTTTTAAATGCTTTGAATCTAGAAACATGATTTTTTTTTTTTTTTTTTAATCTTGCATAGGCTTAACATCATGGGGAAAGTTTATCAATGTGTTTGTGCAACAGTGTTGATTATTGCGCTTGTTGACGCAAGAGCTAAACAGTTAGTTAATCTGATGTTCTGCTGCACCCACGCAAGCAAAGAACAGCTTCAAAAGTAAGGGCGGAAACATTTTGGGGAAAAAAAAAAGAAGAACGAAAATAAATTTTTCTCGCGTGACACAATTGTGGCGGCAGCTTCGTTGATGGTTTGAGGCTGATGCTCATGGTTTTACACTGGAAGATGTGATTCTGCTGTTTGGTGATGTCTTACATGGGGCTTCATCTGCAAACCCCTCCTTTTGATCATGCCGTCGTGGACGATTGGATGATTGAGCAACACGAGTTCACATGCTGCATCTTATGCTGCAGCGACCAGCGCAGTCAAGGGAAGAAGGGTTAGCAGAAATTGCAAAGCGTGCATCTGCCAGAGTCAACTGGAGTTCGAAGCTTGACATAGTTTTCTGTTGTTTTTTTTGGGGGACATGCAACCAGTGGCTGCGATGGAAGTGGTTTGCCATGTTACCTACCCATTTAAACTGCATCCTATGTGTGCTGTGGACATAAAGAGTCCTGTAATCATTATTGATTGATTACATTGTCTCCTCGCTGTCTTTACGTTTGCTCACCAGGGTGGTATCGTGTCTCCGTTCAAGCGAGTCTTCCTGAAAGGCGAGAAGGGGCGGGACAAGAAGGCCCAGGAGAAGGCCACGGAGCGCAGGGCCCTCCACACCTTCTCGCTCTCTCAGCCAGACCACCGCATCGACCCCGACATCCTGCTTAACGACTACATTGAGAAGGAAGTCAAAGTCAGTGCAGGCACAAGCAGAGAGATAAAACCCCTGCCCATGTGTCATAAAATCATTGTAGCTGGACATTTGCTCACCTCTTTGTAAAACATGTTGCGTATATATGATTTGTCTCTTGCAGTACTTGGGTCAGCTAACATCAGTTCCGGGATACTTGAACCCATCAAGTCGCACAGAAGTGCTGCAGCTCATTGACAATGCAAGGGTAAGTATATCCGCGCAAGGGTATTCAACTACCAAGGTAATTAACAATAATACTAAATGAAATCCCTTTTAATACTGAAAGGTCTATTGACGTAAACAGATAATGCATTGGATAATAACATTTATGGTTGGACTCATCTATGGTGAACTGGAATAATAAAGCTGCCAGATATGACATATACATTCCCTTGCGTAAGTTTTCACCCCCTCTGGCCTTTAAAAAAAAAAAAAAAATTTAAATTGCTGCCTTACAACCTGAAATTAAAAGGATATGGGGGGGGTGTATCATTTGACATAATAAAAATGCTTAACACTTTGCAGGTGCAAACCATTTGGAATTGTGAAACAAAAACAAAAAATTAGACAAAAAGCACAAGCGCATTTAATTTCACTTCACCAGTTTGCCCTATTTTGTGTAGGTCCATTACATAAAATCCCCAAATATGTATCTTTTAAATTACAGGTTGTAATACAACAGAATCGGAAACATGCCGGGGGAGGGGGGGATACTTTTGCAAGGCCCTGCGTGATGTCCGTCATAACAGGGAACCTCACACACGCTCTATGTCTCTGTGGTTCTCAGAAGTCACATCAGTTGGCTGGCCAGCTGACGTCAGAGCAGGACGCAGTGGTGAGCTTGTCGGCGTACAACATCAAGCTTGTATGGCGCGACGGAGAAGACATCATCCTGAGAGTGCCCATCCACGATATTGCTGCTGTCTCCTATATCAGGGACGACTCGCTGCACCTTGTGGTGATCAAAACAGGTAAAAAAAAAAACAAAACAAAAAGGGAAAACGCATATTGGTTCCTGACACGTTCCTGCACGTAATAATGTGAGATTAAGACCATAAAAAATAGCTCAATGATAGAGAAGAGATTTGGATTCAGATATCTTAAAAATGTTCAAAGCAGTTCTTCATGACTTGGCAACAATTCAATGTTTGAATAATCCGATTTAACTATATGTATGTTTTCTGTGTTTTGCAGCCCAGGAGTCTGGAGGTTCTCCCTGTCCCAGCTCATGTCCTGATCTCAACAAATCTCAGACCCTGAGCTCCTTATCAGAGAGTGGGGCGGTGCTTGTGGAAGTCTGCTGTCTGCTCGTGCTGGCCGTTGATAATAAGGTAATACTTTGCACGTGAAGTTTTGCCAACAACAAGGGTGTTTTTAAGAGCTAAATGGCAGTCAGCCTGGTTCATCTCTATGGTTAAGTTAGGAGAGACAGGTGAGAACATTAGCTTTTGAACCAAGGTGCACGGAAAATAAACTGACAGTGATGTGAATTATCCTCAAGAATGAAATGGACATTAACCTCTAATAGCCAGCAATTATTTTAATTAATGTCTGGAAAGACAGAGTTTAATAAAATGATTGCACAGGAAACCGCAGTCTGACCTGATTGACGTAATTAGCAGATTTTTCTTGTTTCCTACTAATGTAAAGACCAGAAACAGTAATTAGAGTTTGTTCTTTTCCTTGTCTTTCAGGCGGCAGCAGAGGAGCTGTGCCTTTTGCTCAGCCAAGTCTTTCAGATTGTTTACACAGAATCAACCATCGACTTCTTGGACAGAGCTATATTTGATGGGGCAACTACACCAACGAGACACCTTTCTCTGTACAGTGGTAAGGAAATGAACACATGAGCGCTCTAATAACAAACTGCTTGAAACCACACATGCACATTTCACAGATGTTTTTTCACAGGTACATATGTTGGCAAATGTTGCACAACACAGCTTGTCCAAGTTTTTAACATCGCAGCACGTCATCCACATATGAACTGAAATATGCATCTTCCTTAATTTTGCAGATGACTCTTCAAGCAAAGTCGATGTCAAAGAAGCCTTTGAAGCACAAGGAGGCACCTTGTACGTACACAGTCTGAGATTTTGTTACATAGTTTAGATGCAGTGGTTTCTACGTGAAAGTGGTTCGCATTGGCTTGTCACATACAAGGGATGTGTTCTCCTCCCAGTCCTTTCCAGGCTTCTGCAGAGGCAGAAGGAAACTCCCCAACAGCCTCCACCCCAGCATCCCCTCAGACGAAGACTGCGAGTGAAGGAGAGCTCAGTACCACTGCTGCGGAGCTGCTGCAGGACTACATGACCACAGTACGAGTCACCTTCTCTTATTTTGTCCCTTTTTGTTCAACAACAACATTTTGGGGGTTTTTTTGGGGGGGGGGTTCCAGCTTCATTGATTGTTATTTTGATGTTTCTGGGGTTTTTTTTTCTTCTTCTTCCGCTTACAGCTGCGGACAAAACTGTCATCGCAGGAGATCCAGCAGTTTGCTACTCTGCTCCATGAATACCGTAACGGTGCATCCATCCATGAGTTCTGCATAAACCTTCGACAACTCTACGGAGACAGCAGGAAGTTTCTCCTGCTTGGTATGACCATTCATAATGCTGTCTGATTGCCTGCTGACACTGGGAATCCTTTTCTCCACCTAAGCTTTGTTGTCTGTCTACTGTATTGAACTGGTCTCCCTCCTGTCTTCAGCGCTAATTTTTTTTTTTTTCGTCACACTTAATTGTGTTGACTAGCACTAAGTAGCTGCCCCCAAAATGCATTAATGTGCTGTCGTGGTCAGATTATTATGAGTGGATGGTGGGGAAAGGGTGTACCGAAGAGGCTACAGCAGTGTTACAAATGCAAAAACGCAGCTATGTCCTGGTGATGAGTATCAATGTTTACAGCTTTCTATTTGTTCCCCCTCCCTGCAGGCTTGCGTCCCTTCATACCAGAGAAGGACAGCCAGCACTTTGAGAATTTCCTCGAGACCATTGGTGTCAAAGACGGCCGAGGAATCATCACAGACAGCTTCGGTCGCTATCGGCGCACGGCCAGCTCCGCCTCCGATTCCACCACCAATGGCAACGGAGCAGCGGGAGGAAGCGGTGACAGCGCGGCCTCAGACGAGGGCCAGGAGGCCTCCGAGGGTGACGAATGGGACCGTATGATCACCGACATCAGTAATGACATTGAAGCTCTCGGCTGCAGTATGGACCAGGAGGGAGTGACACCCTGACACGTTGAACAACAGTGTATTTGCGAGAGCTGAGGACATGAACTGACAGCGGCACCTCAAATGAACAGTGGGCACGAGCTGAATGGATCAGATGAAGGTGGTCCTTAGCACTGACCTAAGATTTGGTTATTTGTATTTTCCTCTAATTGTCAAGAGGATGTTCCATAGTCCCTATGCACTCAAGGAAAACCTCAACTCAATACCACAAAAACATGAAGTCAACAAACGCACTTATGCAGCCCTGTAGATTCCATGCAGTTAGTTGGCTCTTTCCACATTTCAGAGGGACCCGTAGCCTCTGATATATTTGTAAAGTTTCTTTTGATTTTTGTACTCATTTATTGGCAGTATCTGCCACTGCTGTCAGCAATGTAGCGAAAATCTCCAGAGTCTTTGAGAACGTTTCTGTCTTGAATTCCCTCAAAGACTCTGGAGAGTCTATCTGAGGACTGTTGTGTGTACATGTTTAAAAAGTTAAGACTGAAGCTGTACTGGTTTGTGCTTTTGTATTTCGTTAGGTCAACCAGCTTCATCCACCAGAAGAACTTTGGTTTTCTTCAGTTATTTCACATTTGTGCATTTTGCTGTGAGAGTGTAACATTTTGATATATGTATATATATATATATATATATATATATATATAATTTTGTTTTTCCAATAAGTGTTGCGTACCACTTTTTACACTATCATTTGTAATGCGTGTTTACTCATTTATATAGTTTTGCCTTATTCAAACTGACCAAGGAAATGCTGTAAAAACAAAAATTCTCATTCAGTTTTCATGATTGAGTGGGGACTGTATTTGACAAAGCCAGTTAGTTGATGGCTGATGTAACTTTATGATTTTAGATATTGGTTCTTCTCATGCAGGTCATCTTGTTGTGTCTTGTGACATTACATCAATCTGTCATTGTGCCTTTACACTGCAGTACTGTTGCCAACTGTCTGTGACATACAGATAGGCCATTATGAACTGTACCTACAGTTGTTGAGCAAATCATAGTTATTAAATAACAGCTACTTTTCACTGTTTGTCTGGGTGTTGTAAAATTACAAGCATCATCATGCCCGCTGACGAGCACATGGTTATTATGCTTTACACCTGTCTGCTGCACTATCGGCAGTATGACTAACCTCATTTAGACGGACTTTTGTACAGCCAAATTTATGGGAGGTGAAGATTTCATGAACCAGACTTTGATCGTTTTTGACTGGTCATTTGCTTGGATGCACCTAAGCTGCTGTGGAACTTCAGTCTTTCGTCGAAGCAGTCACACTAGATGTTGCTAAATGCTCTCAAAGTTGGGGGATTAGTTTTGTGAATCCGAGGGAGAAGAAAATTGCCAGGGCAGCTGGAGTTGAGCACATTCCATTCTGCAAAGCCACTCACCAGGCTCTCAAACCATTTCCTTCACAGATCTACCATTTCATGACCCCCTTCCCCAGTTAAAAAGTATAAAACAAACTGGAATCAGAAAGATGATTGTGTGCGTTGTGTCATGTTTATTGTGGGACTGAAGCGGAGGTATAGGCATGCATGTACAGACTGGAACACTACACCTGGGCTCAAATAGCATCTCTTGAGACACTGTCTGCCTCAAACAAAAGGATTAGATAATCAAGAAGCCTGTGATCTCACTGTGCAAATACGGGTTCTTTCTCATTGCATCAACAGACAGTTCACGGTAAGTCGTGCCTGTTTGTGACAATGGTGTGACGCTGTTTTGGCACAGACGCAGAGTAAATGATTGTTTTTGACAAGCTAATAGCATAATTGAACTGTTTTCTCACAATACTTGGAGAAGTCCTAATTGGCCTCCTGTAACATGTCATCTTAATCCAATTTTAGACCAAACAGAAAGGCTCATTACACTGCCTCATTTGAGGCTCATAATTACTAAATAGATCAGTGGGTTTAATTAAGTCATTAAAAGTTCCCATGCTGTTTTATAATGAGGTTTCCTACTATCTTTACAACTGGAACCCCTGTTGTGCCTCCATAGTGACCTTATCACCCTGCATGAACTTCCCAAAGAAGATTCCCATAGCAATCGGATGCATTTCTTCTCATTTTAGTTAAAAGATCATTGTGGTCAGGAATGGAAACTGGAATTTTTTTTACCATAAGGGTAGAGGTCTGTGACTGTACAGACAAGTAACCTAATTTGACTAGAATTGCAATGACTTGAGAGAAGCTGTTTCCGTGGCGTTTCGGAGTAAAGTCTACATTAAGGAACATTGAGCAATTACCTCCACTGACTTTCTGCTAATTGACACTGTGCTTTGGTTGACAATGTGCTATAGTGAAAAGATAAACATTGAACTATGAATTTAAGATTAATTCATTTTACCTCCACACATTTATATCTATGTGATATGTATATAATTTCTCACATGTACAAAAAACCCATAACCTATGATTCAGTTAGACCGCTTTGCTTACCAGACAAGTCATACCGAGAGCGCAGCCTTGTCCAAAATTCAAAAAGTCTGCAAGCAAGGGGCTTTTATCCCAAATTAAAGTTCCACATAATGATTTGAAAGCTATTTTAAGCTCCTGGACATATTTAATATGTGTCCAGGAGCTGGTCCAAGTGTTCCTCTGACCTTATAAATCTGTCTCAACACTCCAGGGGTTTAATTGTGTGGTCAAGTTTAAATCCTCGTGAGTCTGCAATGCGCCTGGTTTCTCCAACAAAAACAGTCTGATTAGGGTCTCATTTCCACGCCATTAAAAACTAAGAGTGTCATTGCTTGTTAAATGTTTTTCAGTAAATCGCTCATCTTGGTCAAGCAAAATTCTGGCTTTGCAAAGTATCAGCAGGAAGGGAATGGGAAATTTTGTCATCACATTGCCTAAGTCAACATCCCAACACCGTGAGTAACTTGACAATTAAATACTGCGTTTTAACCCTCTTTGTCTATTTATCGTGTTATTCCCTGGACTGTGGTGTTCTGGTATTTAACCATCTCACCTTTAAGGTAAATGTTACTTGAGATGGGATGCACTGAGACACTCCTACAAAAAGACTCGGCCTGAGATGCAGTCTGGGAGTCTTGCCAGTCTCACCCTGTGGTTCACCTCGCTCAAGGTTTTTGTACGCCATTCATGCTCGAGTTTGCAGCTCAGTCATGGTGAGAAGTGCCTCTCTGTGGTGTCAAATCTGTTATATTCCTGGAACAGAATGGCACCTACATTCCCAGCCGTGAACATCAGAAGAAAAAGCTCCTAGTAGACAAAACAGTAAAGATAGCAACTGACTGATTTCTTCCCTCTTTAGGATACATCAAAATCAAACTGGAGGAAAGTACTTACATCCAAATCATATAAAACCAGCTGCTTATTTTAATCTCAACATGGCCTAATTTTGGTATCAGGACTAAGGCCACTGATACAATATCTGGTCTTCATGCTTCCACAGCAGAGATAGTGCTTGATTTTATGGCTGTCAAGTCATTTTGTCATGCAAATGAGATGGTTTAGGCATGAAATTAATAAAATGGCAAACTCCAGGGACAGCTGCTGGGCAGAACTGGAGTCTAAACAAGCCCAAAGTACTTTCTGTTTTTCCCTTTCTCTGGAACAAAGTGTTTCTTGGATTAAAAAACAGACAAACTGCACGTTATTTACTTCATTTTAATAGTTTAAATTTTGGCAAAAAAAGTAATCAAAAGAGGGGAAAAAAAGCAGTGAAACCACCTTGATCACCAACAGCTTGTGAGAAAATGTATGTGATGGCCGGATGGGCCCTTTGGCAGCCTTTCAGTCAAAAGGAGTTGTGGCTTTCAGCAGCAATAAGCCCACATAAAGCTGGAGCTCATGCATGAAAATCTCAGGCTCAACAAAGTCATTCATTACATGCCACTTCAGGCTCTCCAGATTGAACGGGACACAGGGATCAGCAAATGGGGTACACTGTCTCTCACATGCAAAAACCCATCACCACCATGCTTATGTCTTCTTAAGTACCAAACCTGTGGGAGCCTGCTGGTCCCAACTGTTTACACAAGTTCATGTGTAGCGTGCACAGATAGAACAAAGGCAAAAATGACAGGGGTGGATTTGAAGAAAAGAGATGAAACACCCAGTTCATGTAATAGTCCAAAACTTAGAAAAATAATAATAATAATAACACTTTCTGCCCAAAGGTTAGAATATAATGTATAATGTATAATTTAAATCTTTCTGTTGTGAAGTTGCAGCCTTCATGCCAGACAAAGTTAGCTTGCTTTAGCACAAAGACTGGAAACAAGGGGCAACAACTAGCTAGGCAGTGTAAACACTTCAAATAGTAATTTTTACACTATTTGTGCAATTTAAACAAACCAGATATGACTTATTGACGAGTGAACTCTGCTACTTTGCTACATTTTGACAAACCCAGGTTAGCTGTTTAACCCATTTCCAGGCTAAGCTAACTGGCTACAGGCTATATCTTCATATTTACTGTAAGCTAAAGATGGTTATAGCTACAGTGGTATCATTCTCCTTATCGTACTTATTCCTTTAAACATCTGTTAATAAAATGTGTCTCCTATCACAGTAGAAACTTTGGTGTCCAAGATCTTTCCATGCCTCTGTGAACACTTAATACATATATGTACTGATAAGACTCCATTCTTATCTTGTGTTTAAGTTACAATTCTCACTGCAAGAAAACATAAAAGGCCAAGAATATTTGTTAAGATGATAGCAAAATAAAGGCTTAACTAGTAATACATCCAATCTCTATATTTCCAGTACATTTGTGAACAACAAATCGCACCAACAATGACCCATTATTTTACCAACCAGTTTTAAAGTACAGTATGTTCCACTTGATAATAGGCTTATTAACGCAAGATCAAGTCGACATAGCAGTTGTTTTCTTGCCAGGTGGACCTCGCCTCACTGATCAGGGGACAGTGTGAACTGAGATAAAGGCCAAGTATTGTGTTGGTACAGAAATGCTGGAACAGTCTGAGCAGTAACGCACAGTGTTACTGCCATATTCAGAGGTGGATATAAGAGGTGATCTGTTCTAGCTGTGATTTTGTTCAGATCGAGGCCACAAAGAGGGGCACCCTAAACCCTGACATTCAGTTTCCGAGAGCGTGGTCTGTGTATTGTGGAATGGACTCGAGCTTCATTTGCTAACGTTTCAAAACCAAGTCCCTCAAACCTGATTTCCTGTTATGAAAAATGAGTATATATCAAATGATCCAATTATATGGCAACAGCAAGACAAGAGGGGTTATAACGAGCCACATAATCATGTCACCCGATAGACACACAGAGATCAAAATGAGTTATAATTCTATGTTTATACATCAAACTCCAAGTTGTTTATGATTCAAATAGACAATTCCATCTAAAATGGTTACTTCCTCACTGGAGGCCAGCTATTAGAGAAAAAGCCAAAGCTTCGACCAAGAGCTCAAGACCTTAATTCTAAGAAGCAAACGACTGGAAAACTATAAAGAGTTCAGTAGCTAATGCTATCTGACAACCATTATAAAGAATAAATCAATTCCATCATATTCTACAAAAATATACTCCCTAAATTGATGCTACTAATCAAATAACCATTAGGTATATAGTGTACAATTTGTATCAAGGCATCCTTTTAAAAGCAAACATTAAAAAAATATCATGACTGTTGCTGAAAGCATCATGCAGAGGTCTGTATACAGTAAATATGATCAAATATTTAATCTGTGCTTGATAAATCTTGTCTTATAGAGAGAAACCACAAATGCCTCAGCAAACAACCAAATTACATGTAAGGTAAACTGGTAACAAGGAAACCGATAAGGCTTAAAAAGTGGACAGGAACAAGCTTGAGAAACTACTAGTTTAAAACTGCAAGCTTCAAAACATGATGGCCTTATAGCCTAAAAGTCTGCCATAACAAAGGAGCGACTAGCAGAGTGAGAATCGGCGAGAATTAATGTTCATCTTTGTCACGCCGATGAGTCTTAGCGGGGCAGAGAGGCCAAGGCCTGGGGTCACCGGGCATTCACAGAGCAGGTCCGACAGCTCGTCCCGCTCCTCCAGGCCGAACGTGGCGTCATTGAGCATCCGGCGATGCAGGTGGCATGTCTGTTCGATCTTCAGCTTGTTGATGTCATTCCTGAGCCGCATGAGCTGCCTTGCCAGCTGTTGGTCCTGCAAGCGCATGTCAGTCTGCAAAAGAGAAGATAGAGATGGAGGAACACAGTCAATTAATCAAGTAGAAACAGGTTGAGTGCTTATAAAATGTTGAAAAACACCCCCAGAAATGATTCCAGCGACAGAGTCACTGGCGGTCTTTGCATTATTGAGTGAGAGAATCTGAAAAGAAAACTCACAGTGGGGGATCCACAAACAAATCTCCCAAAATTGGCTCTCAATTTTTTCTCTTTCGTGGCCCACTGCCTTTGTGCAAAATGTTTGTGGCCACATACTGTGAGTACAAGTATGCTTCTGTCAGCGCCTCTTGCATGCTCAGTCCAAGGTTGTGGACCATGGATGAATGTCCAGAGTAATTGAGCAGAGTAAAATGATTAGACTTGCAGAAACTGTGTGTCAGTAATGTCTGACGCTGCTGCCGGAGACTCATTCAATCTCACTCACTAATTTGAATGGAATTCTTCCGGATGGTAATTGGACATGGTGTGCATTGTTGAATTCTAATTAGCTGAGTAGCAGGAAGGCTTCTCAGAAAACTCCATATCTTTTCTTAAAAATGTAAAATAACATGTAATTGAATCCAATAATACTGCCTGCAATATGAAACCAAAAAATTGATTTTTTTACATTGTGAAGAAGTTAAGCAATGTCTCACCAGTTCTCTCCTGAGCCAACTGAGAGCCTCATCAATATTCCCAAAACCTTTTAGCACACCTGATGGCAATTTGCACTCAATCACACCAGAGTTCACTACGGCCTCTTTGGTTCCAACTAGTTTCCCTTCAGGCTCCACTTGTCTTGGGCCTTTTCCTGCTCCTGACTCTCTGAAGCTTTCTGTCTCCAGCCGGGCTTTCCACTCCAGGTAAGAAGGTCTCCTGGTCTCCAGTCTTAATTTCTCTGTCAAGGCCTTCAAGGTCATGAGGTGGTCATCTGTAGGCAAATCCAGATCTCCCCTACATTCTGCCTCCTCTGAGACGCTATCCATCATGATCTGAGGAGGTGAAGGTGCGTCCATCATAAATCTTCTGGATGCAAAAAGCTGCTCAAAAATGTGTCACAATGACCCCAAAATTTTGTTATCTGCTCTTCATTGGCGGCCTCTGCTCTTGCTACAAATGACAACAGTCATCACTTTTGTGCTTTTCTTCTAATTTCTCTGCTGTGTGTCAGGCAAGTCGATCTTTAAAGATTTTTTAATCGATCCATTGGTGCTTCAAAGGCAGATAATCTTAAAACCTGCAGAGGAGAGAAGAAGCAAGTTATATATTTGCTGACAATACCACTGGCAACCATCTCCATAGTATGAGAGACAAGAGTGATTTGACATCTGACAAAAGAGCTAAACCTCAACTTTGGCTTGACGAGCCACATTAAAGTGAAAGTTTGTGCACCCTCTCCAGTAATCCTGTAAACTGACTTCTTCTGAGCATTTGGCTTTGGGTGTATTGGACCTTAAAAGGAGCAGCACACTGAGGGAACACACCTCCAAGATTTTCATTTCACAGGAACAAATCGTTTCTATAGCAATGACACAGGCACTGTAAATGAATCAGCAATTTTCCACCTCCTGTCCTTGGGGGCTTATTGCCTGTACCAACATGAAGTGACAGACAACTGGCAGCAGGGCACATTGGCTGGTAGTCTTGTTCTTTTACAGAAACCCTTCTATATACAGCTCAAAACGGGATTCGCATGTTTCATAAATGAATTTAATGGAACATTACAGGCATATTGAACAACAGCTCCTTAGACTTGGGTCTAGGATACAGTTAGTTTTCCACCATTTTTTAATGATTTTCATTTTTCATTATTCAACAATATGGATTGTATAGCCATGCTGCATCAAACAGTGCTCACAGTGATAATGCCGGCATGCTGATGTTTAGAAGGTATGTTTATTGCATTCATTATCTTAGTTTAGTGTGTTAGTGCGCTACAGTATATGTCCCTATACAATTAAATTCATGCCATAAAACCAAATGTTGGTATTTTCTCTTACCATTTAAAAAAAAAAAATGGGGGGTGACTCTGGAGACCCACTGGAAAGACTAACTCAGGAAATTAAGTGTCAAACTAAATCTTTAATGCTGCCTCTTAAATGATATGGCAAGCGCACGCTTATACTAGTGGCAGCGAAGGCAGACTTTCTGCCCAGAATCTTCAGGCACTCAATAAGTGGTTACTGCTCAGTTATTCCATAATGGGTACAGCAGACCAGCAGTGAAGTCATTGCCCTTGTATCTAATGATAGGCTTGGCTGTTGTGCAAGGTAAAAAAAGACCTCTGACTGTGAAGAGTAGCTGCCTTATGAATGTGCAGGAATGGATCCTCTCTCTATTTTCTGCAGGAATCAGTGTGTCTCTGGAGATCACATTGTCACAGGACACCAATAAAAGAGAGGGAAAATCCATGCCCCATGCATTTTTAAAGAGTCTGTAAAGACCATGTATGATATTGTAAGAACTAAAAAGAAACTGCAGGGCTAAGAGGTTTAGAATGATGGGGAAAAGTGAGTGTAATCAAATATTATATCCCAAGCTGTGATCACAGCTAGGAAGAAATAAAGAGTTTAAAATCATAACAGTCATAAGAGGCGCTTTTGGTGAACCAAGCCACATTTGAGTAGACCAGCAGGAAACCGTCACTGCAAGAAAGCCAAAATTTACATCCTGAATATTTAATGGAGTCTGGGGCAAATACAAAACTGGACTAATCTTGGGGGGAAAAGATTTATCTCTATTATCCAAATGTCCTAACGGGCATCCACATCGCTTAGCATTACCCATGCATTCCTCTGGTTTCATGGCTGCTGGATTTGATTGCTCGGCAACATCCAGTTGCAGTGTTGCCACACCAATAAAATTTATTTTGTGGTGTTCAAGGTTCAAGGTTCATGGTTCTTTTATTGTCATATGCACAATAATTACAGGAGTAGTCATTGGCAATGAAATTCTTGGGTCTCTGTTGGAATATGAGTTGCCAAAACCTCATCAGGCCTAAGAGCTTATAGGAAGTCTGGTCTCTCTTGTCTGGAAAATGCATTCATGTCTACATAACAAACATGACCTCAGAGTAAATCATCGGACTTTAGCATGTATCTCTCCAGACTATAGCATAACCTGCCTCTGAGTCGTTCCCATTCAGAGGTGCTGAATTTCAATCTGCAGTGTTGATATACAGTACATGGGAATATGAGGATTATACATAGAAATCGCCAGCAGGATCATGGGTTAACTCAAAGACGTGAATAGCCTGTCAACACAAAAGCTATTCATAAAGGTAAGTACCCAATTACCTAGGCATATTGGATTCCTCCATTATGGCAACAGAAACCTAATAAAATAGTCTTTTGTTCACCGTGGCGAAACCAATCAAACAGGACTTCACTGAAAATAATGTGGGATATCGATATAGAGATCTGCTCTTTTCTAATTGTATTTAGGCATGAATTTAAATTTAAATAAATTATTTGCTACAGTATCTTTGTAAATGGCATGTGTGGCCGTGAGGAGACAATCGAACATTTTGCGAATCGAACACATTCCCACCCTTTATTACAATTACACAACCTGAAATTGTGTCTGCATAGCAATATGGGATGGGTTGTAGCCACACATAACACATGCTCACAGTGCATAAAGAGAAATGGTGGAAAGTGACACTTTGCTGTGCAGTAACAGCAATACAACGAAAACCTCAATTTGACCTTATTTTAGTCTTTTTTGGGCCCGTAAATGGGAGAAAGTCGAGATGTAACATCCTGTCCAAGTTTTGATCGTATTCATTTATGCAGCCCATATCATATTTTTTCAAGAAAATGCAACAGCGAGTGGACCTCGTTGTTTTCTTCAAATAGATTGGAGTAGTTTTTCTGTTAAAAAAATTACTTGGATAAAAAAAATAAATTTACTTAAATCTAGTGATGTCAGCCTACTTTCACATATTCCTTCTACACGCGAGTCATTTCATCCTCCTCTAGCTCTTCAAAAGCAGCGCTCACACACTGACACACACCGCGTGTGGCTCGTTTACCTCGTTAGCATCAGCGGTCCAACTCATACTCGGCCACCCCGAATCAGCGAAGACCATTTCTCTCCCTCTCCAATATTATTCCCCCGTGCGCCTCCACGGTCCGCTTGTTTTTGAGCAGAGAGCTACCGGAGGAGGGGCGGGAGGGGTTGCGTCAGGTCCCGGTTGCTTGGAGACGTCCCAGGAATCCCTATCATACTTCCCGCCGCGTGAACGTCGTTATTGCGAGAGTGCCACACTCTGAGTCTTTATATAGTTTATTTTCATTCAACAAAATGTGACAAATACAATAACTTTTTTTTTATAGAGCAATACAACCGGACAGTAAAGCAGCCTATTAAACATTACAAAATTCAGAACACGGAAAGTTTTCTCTGGTTACACGTTTCCATCATTTACGAAAATTCTGAAATGATAAATACAAAGAGCTTCTCAAGACCGTGTAAAAAAGAGACATATGTGAAGGAATATACAAATATTGATATTACAGCATACTAACTCAGTGTGGTAAAGAACAACTATAAGAATGTACAGTGATCATTCATTAACTAAATAAATGGAACTGAGTATATTCAGTTCAATACAGGTCAGACTCAACAGGTAGCTTTTCTTACAAGTTAGTTTGAGTGCTGATTGTCTGGTTGCTGTGGTGTTGCCATTACAGACAAACACATATTCACTGTTTAAGGATTTCGAACTGAGCTGGGGTTGTGGGGTCTGAATTTCTAGTGGCACTGCAATAAATAGCTCTCAAGAACCCAATAAGTTGGTGCTGCTGATCTTCATTTTTAATACAAAACATAAATTAGATTAATGACTAATACTCAGTGAGCGTAACCTTAGGTCACTTATTCTACATAATTTTATTTTCTAGGGGGGCAGTGACACTTTCCCTCTAACATTTGATTAGAATTGCAAATATTCATAAAGTTGTTCAAATAATATTTTATGTAACTGTCAGACATTCAGCGGTATGATTGTCTTATCACTTTGTGGTAAATTCCTGTGGTATGGACTCTAAATGTTTTTTGCTAAAGAATGATTCACACAAATAAATTAATAAAAGTAAAAATAAATAAAAAAATCTTGGATGCATAACCAACCAATAACACCAACCTCTAACTATTAACTCTTACTGCAACACACGGCAAAACGCTAAAATATGAAATATAAAGAAATGTGATCTACGTCCAGTTTCAGTGTGTCTGCCTCACTTGTGTGCTGGGTCTTTGTGTTTACTGGACAAATGCACAAGGGGATTCCATGTGCGTGCGTGGGGTGTCAATTGTATCGCTCAGGTGAATCTGGACTGTGACCAGTGAAACGTGCCTTCAGATTTATCAAGTGCAACAAATAAGCCTCAAGAGTGCAACTAATCATATGGTTTTCCTGTGTAACCAGTCACCAGAATACTTTAAAACCACATTATAAATCAATCGTATTCTATGTAAAGAAACAAAAAAGACAGTAACAAAGTTTTATACGGTCATATAGACACTTTTCAGAAAATCTCTTCCCTTCTGTGTTTCGTTAACAATGTTAAAGTTTTTTTGAATGGAAAATCACCCTCTATCTTGTATCTCGATGAGACTGATCTAAGTTACTTTCATAAAGTCAGTTCTTCTATGTCATCATCAAAAGAGGGGATGGCACGGATGGTAGGTCTGCTATCTGCTAAATGTAGGGTGCTTATAGAGGGTGCTGGGGGAGTGAAAGACCCTGAGTTGAAGCTGAGCAGTCCGTCTCTTCGTGAACGTACGCCATTGGTAGTTGGAGGACCGCTGAGGACCTCCATTTTATTGGAGGCGCCTACGCTATCACCAGTGGATGAGGCCAGGGCGCCAAACAGCTGGTGCATGAGGCTTGACTTCCTGTCCTTCTCTGCTCCTTTTTCCATGTCCTTTTCCCTTTCTGTCTCCAACCCTCTGACGCTGAAAACGCCTATTGCTTCTAATGCAGAGTTCCTGTCCTCTCGGGGTGGAGTTGGAGGGAAACCAGAAGACCCTCTGGAAGCTGAAAGTCCGAAAGAAGGTGCATAGCTCCCGAACGCCAGGTCGTCACTGGAGGTTTGGGTGCGTAGGGCTCTCCTCCCATTCCTGTCGTAACTGCCCCACTGTCTACGCCTGGTCTCCTCCTTCCACCCTCTCTGCTTCCAGCACCAGCATGCAGGCTGGCCGACTCCTCTGGTTCTGTGAGGCTGAAAATGGAAGCGTTTTGGTTCCCCTGCTCAGGAGGACGAGGAGAGGGATGGCCACTGGGACTCTTCTTGGTCTCAGAGGGACTCGACTTGGCAAACACGGAGCTCTGGGCTCCTTGGTTTAGATGATCTATTTCGCGCATCTTGGCGAGAAGCTGCTCTTTTTTGTGACGCGCTTCCTCTGCTGCCTGCTGATTGGCCAGAGCCTCCTGGTTCCACCTCTCCACTTCCTCCTGGACATGACCACGCCTCCTGCTGTTCTCTTCTTCCTCCTGGTTCAACAGGGAACTTGTCTTTCTGTTTTCTTCCTCCATTTCTCTCTCCCAGCCTGTGGACATAGCGTTTACATTAGCTTGAGTTGTAAGTACTTACTCTTGCTTTCTTAAGCTCTTTACTAATTCAGACAATAAGCACAGGTTGGGAAACTCTTATTTCTACCGTCTCTTAGTCTCTTTGCTGTCTCTTCAAGCACATTCAGCTCCTGGTGGAGTTGCTTTTTCTCCTGCTCCTGCTCTTTTTCCCCATCTCTTCCTTTTCCCTGGTTTCTGAACTTCTGCTGTTCCCAGTTTTGACGCCTGTCTTCTCCCTCGACCTGTCTGTCCGCTCTGTCAAGCTCCTGTTGACCGAAAGAGTTACAACAGGTGCATGGAAGAAAATAACAGCGACGGACCACGAAATGTGGATAGCGGGACAGGCAGCGCTTTACCTTGAGTGATAGATATTCATCGGTTCCCTGTTCACTGTAATCATTGGCATCAGTGAGGGCAGGGGGAGGTGTGGGGAAGTCCAGACTAGACACCCTGCCTTCAGTCTGTACAGCCTTGCTGCTGTTCCTGCTGGGGACTATATGTGAAATAAAAGCGGAGTATATATCAGAGCCAGTTTTGCTTATCGAACTCTAACCATCAGTTTTCACATTGTCTATCACCGTAAGAGCTATAGAAGCATTTTTGCATTTTTTTAGTGAGTTAGTTCTTACCTTTTCGCTTTGTGCAGCTTTCAGCATCTTTTCTCACTGAGGCTTTCGCTATGCGGTTAGCGTAAATGTTTTTGGCATCTAGCTCTCTCTCCTTCTCCTGATAAGAAAACCAAAATACACAAAATGTAAATTTCATACGCGGACAAAGCTGCTCTTTGTGCACAGTCATACAGGAAGACAATTTGTTTCAGTGATTATTTGAAGTACACGTTTTGTGTATTTGCACCTTAAGTTTATTGGTCAGTCGCTCCAGCTCCTCCTGCAGGGTCCTGATCTCCTCTTGAGCATGGATGGTCTTCTTCCTCTCTGCAGCCAACTGCCTCTGGCAACTGCCATTGTTCAGCTCCATGCTACGCTCCAGCTCCTTCAAACATATACAAATAAATAAATGCACAATGGACTCAAATCCCAAAGTGCCCTGTCAAGAAGAAGGGGGAAAGCTTATGTTCAGAAAAAAGTTGTCAGTAAGGAAACTGCCTAAGTTCCTCTGGTTACAGTGTATACTAGCATATACAGTGCTGTCAAAGAGCTTTCTATCTCCCTGATCTTATCCTGCATCTATAGCCTGACTACGGAAGAGATTGTTTTCGCTGCCTTGAAAGAAATGGCTAATAAAGTGAAAAAATAAAATTCAATAAAATTTAGTTCAAATTAAAAACAATAAATTCATAGACCATTTCATCATTGATTTGCACTGATTCTGAGGGACACAAAAAGAAATCTACCTTGATTTTGCGTTCCGCCTCTTGGCCTCGTGCCTTCTCTTCTTCCAGCCTGCGGCTGAGCTCATCCCTTGCTCCTAGCTCCCGCTGGTCGACCAGCTTCTTTAGCCGGGCGACGGTCGACTGACTCCTTAGCAGCTGCTCCTCGCTGTCCTTCAGCCTCCGCTCAGCTGCCCGCTCCCGCTCCTGGGTGCGCCTGAGCCGCTCGCGCAGCACGTGGGTCTCGTTGGAGTGGCGCGCCAACAGCTGGGCAATCTCACTTTCGGTGTCGTCGTAGCGCTGCAAGGCTTTCTCCTGGCGAACCTGAAGCTGCAGCAGGGGAAAAAGGACTTTACAATTTAGGGTGTAAAGTGAGGGGGAAGTGAAAAAAGAAAACAAATACGATTCCGGGCCAAAGTAGAGAGATAGGCCTACCTGTCTTAGAATACGGTTTTCCTTCTGCAGCTCATCAGTGTGCTGTTGCATCTCAGCAAGAGCGTTGCGCAATTCATTGATCTTCAGCAGGCGGGCCGAAAGCATCCGCTTGGTTACAAGGTCTATGTCTTTAGGGGGTGTGGACTCCTTGCTTTGAGACTGCACTCTCCTGCGATGCTGCTGGGTCAGGGGTTGGCCACGCTGCGGGCGGGACACGCCACCTACGAGACAGACACACACGATGTATAAATAATTTAAGACAATCAACGCTTACTTTTACAGGACATTACTGAAACGTGAAACTAACTGCATCAAAACTGAATGATAAACATGTTTTAAACTAAGTTTGGAGTTTCATATAAAATGCTAGCCAGCCAAAGCTCTTGCAAGAAGTTTTTGATATTTAAAATGGAACTACATTAGGATAAATATGTTGTCAGACTGCTCAGAATACTCTTATCCTCATAAGTGGATTTTTTTCTCCTCTGCAGATACCCCCACCTTAACATCTGCCTTGCACTGCCATCAACTGGACAGTACGGCAAATTTAACCTGAAAGGATTAACTTTCATTCATTCATACTTTTCTCACGTCCTTGCTTTACCTGTCTTGTATAGGGGGCTGCCAGAAATCCTCTTTGCCCGCACCCCTTTTTGACGAAAAGGGGATGGTGTCCGAGACCGAGGGTACGGTGACAGCGAACGCTCTGAAGGAGACTCATTCTCATAGTCCTCTGAGTAAAACGACCCGCTACTTCTCCGTCCCTCTCCGTCTGATATCTGGTCCCGATCAGGGTCCGAATGCCAGGTTCTGGTTTTAGATCTACTCTCAACACAGCTGTCTTTTTCATCCTCATCCTGGATCTTGTCCCGAAATTTCTTTTTGTGTTTTTGGAAGGATGATGCTCTGGAATCTTTCTTTGTACTCTGGAGGGACTGGCGACTTAGATCAGCGTCACGGTTGTCTTCATACAAGTCAGTGGCCTTTTCAGATTCCATCTTGTCACTCTGAGAAGAAATGCTATGATGCATTTAAACAGAAAAAAAATGGAAAAGAAACAAATCAGACTTTGCATTATATTAGGAGTTACAGTTTAACTTGAACATAGGCCTACTTGAGCAGGCTGTACCATGCTTGGTTTAGCAGACTTTTTTTAAAGTCCCCTGGTAAACTGATCTCGGCATTTACACTGTGCAACCCACATGAAAATTCACAAAATTCATCCAAAACAGTAACAAGAAGCTAGGCCAACTGGTTTCTCTCAGGTTTTCCGTATTGTGTATCTCGGTCACTAAGCGACGACAGAAATGAGGTGGAATTTTCCATGAGAAGGATGTATGATATCACTGCTCCACAACACTGTTGCTACACACAGAATAGTATCCTGCCCCCATCTGCTCTAGTGACTTATTAAACAGAAAGAATATATATATATGCAATACCATGTATATGTACAGACAACTATTCACAAATACAGAAAAAGAGGAGAACATTAAAAGTAAGTTGAAGTGAAGTCGAATGTTCCCGACTTATATTCCTTTTTTGTTGATTGTGGATATGGAGTTTCAGATTTAATATTTACTGTGCACCATAGTGAATATACTATCTTCTTGTGCAGCATTACTACTTGTTACAATAGAAAAAATGTCTTTCTATTGTCCCTGCTCAGTCCAACACCTCCCATTTTATTCTTCAAACAACCTGGATTAATTTGGAGAATATTCACGTTAATGGGACGTAAACATCATGCAGTCATCTGGCCCTTTCATCAAGCCTGACAATAATAGAATCACTTGATGGTCAAGTATCTATGGGACTACACCCAGACACAGGGCAAGAGCATCACTGTAGGTCAAACAGGGCATAAATATAATAACAATAGATATTAATGATTACTTTCATACTCACCATATACATTATTTCCCAGGCACCAATGTCATCTTCATCTTGACTTTATCGGATTCTCTCTCAATCTCTCTGGAGAAAACAAATGTACAAACAGATGCGCGTTACCGTGAGATTACAACAGCGGTGGTAGTAGCTATACCTGACCTGCTCTTTCTGGCACGGACGGATTGGATTAAAGCAGGCCATCTGTTGTTGACAGGTGTAGTGCCATTGTTGTCGGACTGCCTGCCAAGTAAAAGCAACCAAATGCAGCACTCGAAGCCGGCCACACAACTACTCATATGCAGCATTATAATAATAGACGTGAATGACAGATAAAGGGGTGATCCGACATCGAGTGCATTTCAGCATAGTGACGTTAGCAAACGTTAGCAGATAGGTGGTTCTAAAACGCTATCGGTGCTGTGAGCTTCCTGCTATCTAATGCTTGAATGGCGAAAAAAATTACCATCGACGGGTTGGGTGTTTTCGTAGTCTTCTGTCACGAACATGTCAGTTTCCACCTATAAAATATTGCTGCCCCTGTTTACGTTTAGCTTTGTAGCACCTTCTCGATTAGACTCTAATGGCTAATGTTAGCCGCATAGCTTCAACTATTAGCTGGCTAACTATCTGAAACTTTCGCGATCTTAGCTACCGTTAGGTATGAGCAAGCATAGCTCTCCGTCCTTTTTGGAAGCCACCAGTCATTGCTGTCGTTACAAAATGCGTCGGCCTATAATTATCAACAACAAAACAGAAGCACGGAGTAATCCTGCCAGGCAGGGGCGTTCAGATACTATTTTTTGTTTTAGGTCCACGCCTGGAGGTTTGCTCCAGTCCAGCCGCTGACGCCGTACCATGGCAACCGCAGCACTCCCTGCAATAGCACTATTCTACCAGAGTGGCGCTGTATATCTCATTAATGCACTGTTGTCTGACTGATAGAAACAAGCCTGGTGTCACCACTTCAGTATCTGACCAAATGTGAAATATAGTCACTGTCTCCCCTCTATTCTTGAGTTAGGGCATTGAACAGTGACTACAAAAAGTGTTTTTTTCAGAACATTGTGATGGCACAGCAAAGTTGACCTATGACCCTCTGTACACAGATTGTGTTATCACACAATCATTTTATCCTATTCAATCATTGTGTTAAACTTTATTATAATTAGCACATGCAATATTAATTTATGGCAAAAAAGTGTTTTCTGAGGTCAAAGTGACCTTTACCTTTGACCTTTGACTATCAAACAATGGGTTAATTTTTGAAACCAAGCGAAGGTTTAACATAAATTTGAAGAAATTCCCTAAAGGCTTTCCTGAGATATCACATTTACAAGAATGGCCAGTATTCAAATTTCCTTTGTAATGATAGTCATGTGAAAAATTGATGCAACAAAGACAGCCTGTGGTAAAATCAATCGTGAGGTGTCCCACGTACGGCCCGCGGGCCGGAAGTGGCCCACCAGGAGGTCCAATCTGACCCGCAGGATAAATCTACAATGTGGAAAAAATACATAAAAGTCACTGACCACATACCTATATTGTCAGCTAAGGGCACATTGTTTTAGTCAGAGTAGAGAGCACGACACAACACTACAACTCAGAAGTAGCAGCAGATGGCAGCAGTGCGGCATCTCGGTCTGTAAGCAGCATTTTGTCCTAATTGAAATTGTACCCGCCTTTCAGTCGGCCCTGACACCCTCATCAGCTAACTGTCAAAAAAGAGAAAAGTGGACATCGAGTGTAGCACTTCCCAAGAAAAAAATGACTATTTCCTATTTGTTCACAGAGGTGAATGAGAAACCTGTGTGCTTGGTGTGTATGCAACAATTGTCAGTGCTCAAGGAATATAATCTTCGGTGCCATTATGAGACTCTGCATGGTGTAATATACAGCAGCTTGCACGGAGAACTGAGAAGATATAAGATAAACAAATTGTTGCTGGGTCTGAGGAAACAGCAGTCTGTTTTCACTCGGAGTCGGGAGGTCAGCGATGCCGCAGTAAAAGCCAGCTACCTAATTGCTAGCAAGATAGCAAAAAAAAAAAAAAAAAAATTAGCATCAAAGCCGTACTGTGAGGGTGAGTTCCTCAAAACGTGCATGCTGAAGGCTGCAGAAATTGTGTGTCCCGAGAAATGAGAAGCTTTTGCCAACATCAGCCTGACGAGGAATACTGTGGCAGAAAGGATTTTGGAACTGTCGACAGATTTGGACAGCCAACTGAAAGGCAAAGTGGAATCATTTGTGACATTTTCTGTTGCCAGTGATGAGAGCGTTGATACGGATGTCGCTCAACTGGCCATATATGGCAAATGTAAAAATAAGTGAAATGAGTCAAGAGGTTGTTGATTTTGATGACAGCGATGTTGTAACTGGATGTTATTAGTTAGATTATGATTGGATATTTGAAAGGTGGCATCAACAGGCATTTGATTGGACAGATGCTCTATTCAGTGAAGTGGTTGAGTTTTATTCTCCATATTTTAAAAAGGTAGATAATTACTTAAGATGTCACTAATTTTGATGAATTCTGGGCAGTGTGGCAAAATATGGATTAGAAATTACATTTGAACCATTATCCTTCAAACCATGTACTTCGAACAAGAGCACTGAAATGGGTACAAACTGGGAAGTTGAAACTTTGTTATGCTTATGTGGATCTGAAATGTGGCTCATAAAACAAAAACAAGCAAGACCAACAACAGCAGCAACACACACAACACGTGCTCTTGACCAAACAGTAGCGGGGTTTTTTTTTTTATTGTGAAAAGCCCAGAACCGGAAGTCCAGTCATCCGCGCATCGTCTGTGCGGAGAGGTGAGTGGCGGAGCGCCACAGGCAAGCAGCAGCGCTGATTAACATGGCCCAGGTTAGATCCAGGAGACGCGTGTGTTTTCTCATCTGAAGCAGTCTGTGTAGTTCAAAGTCTTCAGTCGTAACTTGGAGAAATAAACGGGACTCGCTGCCACTAAACAGTTTGCTGTCGACTATCTGCATTAGTTTGGGATTAAAATGGTCATTAAGGTTTTCATCGCCTCTTCAACCGGCTCTGTCGCGGTGAGTGCCCGTTGCAATCGCTGATAGGTGATTCCAGCCTGGTTGACAGGTGCAAGTCGTTTTATTCTGCTGTGTGGTGTGTGCCACGAAAGCTCCCCGTGGTGAATTTTCATTTACAGAAACAGTAATTTGTTTAAAATTCATACAGGTGACAGTGTTGGTTGCAAACACCTACCTGGGCTGTAAAAGTGGAGACGTTGTGCAAATTGAACATTCTTGTAAAACTTCTCCAAGGACAAAGTACGTGTTTGGTGTGCAAACAAGTCATGAATAGTCCATTTGCTTTCCCTCACGATGTAGATGTGTATTTTGTATACTTTTTTAAAAAAAATATGGCCTTAGAAACCACAGTAGAGACAATATTTGTCAAGTTGATACAGTTTAAACTAAGATGAACATTATACAACTCAAACACTATCTCAGAATTGCATTATGTGATAGAGGAGGGGACTGATATTTGTTTATTATTTGGTGTTGGAGTAAGGTTATTCACCGTTCAAAGACATTGTTCTTATCTGAAGCAATTTTGTTATACTTTGAAATGAGTTGAAGAGCAAACCTGAGGAAGCATGTCTCTTTCCTTTTTTAGTACCTTTATTCCATATATAAATTGAAAGACAGTGGACCTCCTGGTGCCTGGAACAACCTCTTTACCTTGTTCATTCTAGGGAGGGGCTTCTACAGCTTAAGCAGCAGTATCCCGCAGCCAGGCTTAATCTCAATAAATAAGACTGATATATGTCAGATAAAATTATTAGTTGGGCAATGGAACAGTGCCAACTATTTCATTAAACCATGTCTTGTTTCAGCTTCTCAAGTGTGAGGATTTGGTGTTTTTCCACTGTTTTTATATCATAAATTGCACATGTTTAGGATTTTGATGGTTCATCATACTAAAAAACATGATTGATGTGTGTGATGTTATTTTTGTCTCTGGGACATTGTGAATTCTACCCGTCACTCTTTTCTGACATTTCATAGACTTAAGGAGGAAAAAATTCAACAATGAACTAATCTACTGTAAAAATAATGGCAAGCTGCAGCTCCAGTCTCACAGTGCCTTTTGGCAAACAGGAGGCACATGCCATAGAGAGAGTCCAGCTGATACTGAGTTTGAGCAGAAAATCATCAAACAACACTCCTGCCCGAATGCTTAAACTCTTAGGTAATGGGACAAATGAGTAATATATTTATTTTATCATGCTCCGTCGTGGTGGAACAGGGCAGCACAATCTTTGAGTGTTTACAGGGGAGTTATTTTTAACTCCATGACACATACATTCAAAACACACACACTCTCTCTCACTCACACACACCCCCACACAAACACACATACACACACACGCGCGCGCACAGTACATTCACACTTGAGTAGGTTCACCATTTGGGTCAGTTATCTGAGGGTGGAGCTCATGTGAATGTAATTCATTCTGAATGCTTTTGGATTGAGTTAAACATTATTGAATCAAGTGGAGAGGTGAGGCTGGATCTCTCAGCTGATTTTAAAGTGAAATGCATGTGTGTAGAACCAAAAAAAACAACAACAAAAAAGTTGTACTGGTGTGAGATGAGCAGAAGAAAGTGAAGCCTGGAAAATGCACGGGTTTGCAACAATGTGTGGGGAGAAAAAAGACAGGGATAAAAAGGATAATTAAAAGACTACAGTGCCCCCATAAAACGAACGGTTCACAGCTTTACAGCAGCAAATTAGTGGGGCGGAAATCATAAGCACAGAGTGAATGAAGTGCAAATTAGGTTATCCCCCACTTCTCTGTGGATGTGTGTCGGCTTCAGTCTCCTCAAATTTGCATTTTGTATTTCCCATTTTCCTCATGATATTCACAAATGTAGGTTTTAAGAATTAAAAGAGGTCATGGTTCCATATCTTCACATAAACTGAACTAATAAATTGTTATCCACTGTTGTTCAGGTGTAATTTATTGGTTTTTGATTATTTTTCAATCACAACCTCCCTTTTCACCCTATCTCTTTCAGCCCGTGACCGAAGGATTAGTTCTTCTTTAACCTTGAGCTAATCCCTGCATTTCGGAAAGTGCTCTCAAACAATGCATGCTAACTCATATACTGTAATTTGAGTGTTTGCATGCGTTTATGTCTTAAATCTTACATGCACACACACAGAAATCTGAACACACATTATTTGGGCTGATGCTGCTTGCCTTTCAGCTCAGAGGAAGACCCAGTCACTTATACAACATTGCTCACCAGCAATGTGACAAACATTATAGACTCAGACGAGAAACTAACACTGTTTCTGTGTGGAGCTTTAACCTTTGACCAGAACAGACAACGGGTATTTTTTTCTCTCTTGAAGACAGTCAGTATTCATGTAATGAATTTACTTTTTGGTGGGCTGTTTTATGGCCACGCAACAGAGAATCACTGTAAGAGAGAAACAATAGATTATTTGCAGATTAGTCCGGGTGTGCGTGCGTGTGTGTGTCCATAACTCATTGTCCAGAACAATCCCTTACTGTCTTTTAAGGTAGAACAATAGCTCCATTGTGGCGCTTGGCATCTCCAAAATAATGGGTACACATGCACATGTACACAGGCACAAGGTTGCAACGACATTAAATTTAGTTTTTCATATTTTATCTCCTCCATCAGAGAGAGAGAGTTCATAGAAATCTGTCTTCAGGGTACTGGCTAATAAATTCTAATATATAATCACAAAATAAAAGCCTGTGTTTATATTTGTTCATTCTTCCTGATCAGGCTTTTGTGATGATAATGAATTTTCAAGCATACATGGTGGAAGAATCTGAGCCCCCCCCCGCATCAAATCTACACTAAGAACTACATTGCAGTTACAGGTTCAAGACATTTGAACTATGTCTTCCGTGGGAGTTTTTTGCCTGCTAAAATTATACTTGAGTTCTTTTTTTCCCTCAGAATTCCTAAACACTGTCATGCAGTTTCACTCACACATAAACCAGGGCCATGTTTTCCCAGAGCACATGGGAAAGCACCAAAGGGAGCTGTTGCATCCATCCACCAGACCACAGCTGGGAGAGGCGACTGCCTGCTGTTTAGGATAATTTTCCCTTTACAGTAGGATGATAAAGTAGATTTATTAAAAAATGAAAATCACCACAACCCATGCCACTCTGAAGGCAGTTCAATGAAGGATGTCAGCTTTCTGATTTCCAAACCTAACCTCTTTCACTAATCAATAATCCTCCCAAGTGTTGCCATTACCAACAGAGTTGCAGTGTGGTCGATACATCGGTATGTGTGTTTGACTGATTGAGAAACTCTCCTCTGGTTCGATGGGTGTCACCTTACTGTTTGTCATTACAGGAGTGTGTTATACACCAAACCACTTGGCCAAGCGCATTACACAGAGACAGGGGGCATACTAAACACACATATTGTCCACTTGCACTTTATGTATATATATGTTTGTTTTATCTGTGTCTCTTAAATTTGCATCTTTATCTCTTCTCTCCCTCATTTCCTAATCTTCTTCACCACCTCTCTATCACTTCAAAACCAACCTTCCTCCAACTTCTTCTTCCTCTTCTTGTTTTTTTTTTACTGCCCCACCCCTCCAGGTTAAAAAGCATCAGCAGGCCGTGGTTGGTTTCCTGGAGGCCAATCGAATCAGCTTCCAGGCAGTAGACATCACCATGATGGAGGAGCAGAGGCTCTGGATGTACCGTAACATACCACGGGACAAGCAGCCGGAGAAAGGCAACCCGCTGCCTCCACAGATCTTCAATGAGGACCGTTACTGTGGGGTATGAGGGACATCGGTTTATAGTGTTAATGGTCTCCAAGTGTGCAGTAGCTCTGCACACGTGGAGACAGTGTTGATCTTTGCAACAAAATTCATTATATACTACATATATCCTTATGGATTAACAAACAACTCCAATCTCATAAAACAAACACACATTCTTGACTTTTTTTTTTGCCCATTTAATCCATCTGCACTATACAAGCACCCCCAACTATAAACCTCACCCTGTGCTTGCACTCATGCTTATCAAATATTAAAAAGAAACAATATACGGACCTACTGATCAGAATATTATCTACAGAGGGCACCTTAAACCTTAAAATGATACATAAGATCCTGTAAAGGTAGATGATGGTGAAGCTAAAATAGTCTTAGAAGAAAATAGTTCACATCAATAGTTTGTGCAATGCTGGTGAATGAGTTCGATCAGGTAGCACTTGCCAGTTTATGTCCTCCACTGAGATTGGATGCTCCTCTGTAATCCTGTCGTAATCCAGTTTCATGGACGGGGCAGATTATCTGATCTGCTTGCCGTCACTCTCACTGGCCAAGGTAATCCAACATTACGCAGCAATGACATGGTCCCTGAATTATGATAAAAGCTGGAGTGGAAGGGCTCTTTAGTGAGCATGTTTGCAACCATATTTCTTACTTGTACAGATTATGTAACATCCCACATCCTCATTTTTGGTCCCCCCCCCCATCAGGACTATGAAGACTTCTTCCAGGCAAAGGAGGACAACACTGTGTTTGCATTCCTTGGGCTCAACTCCCAACCGTCAGTGAAAGTGAGTTAATGTACATGCACAGAAGTACACTGCTGTGTTGTAAGATGTACCGCCATGTGACTTCCCCAAAAACCACACACCCCACTGTCTCTCAACAGTGCTGGGTCAGCAGCAACAATTTTTTGAAGAGGCCTCTGAAATATTTGATTTATGAATTCTGGTGTTTCCTGCACATCAGCTATTTTTTTTTGGTGAAAAGAGAAGTCAGTGCATCTAAGTTCATTAGGCTTGTCTCCTTCCCTCAATCCATTTAAGAAATATCAAAATGAATGTGCTGTGTTTCCCAGAGATCATCTTAGAATTTAAGTAATCTTAGCTCCTCCATCAACCACAGTCAGTCTCAGTGTTTAGATTATCTGGAAAATGAATACAATATTTACAATATCTGTCTTTTTCAAATTAGTACATTAGTTGAACTGAAGTGGTGCATTTGGAAGAATACAAAATTACAGGGGCCGTTCTATGATGCACTTCTCAAACAACAAAGGGGCCTATTTTCATTCATCACTGAGGAGCATTTATTTGATTTTCCTCCAGTCACATCCCTTCTCCCTTCTAGAGCTTCAATTGATAATTCAGTTAGAAGAGATTTGATTATGTATAAACCAGCAGCATATTGTGGATGCACTCAGCCTGGAAATGTTCTTGAGTTTGATGTTCAGCAGGGATATCTTGCTATATAGTATATAATGCTTAGTCTATAAAATGTAACAATAATTAAGAGGAAACAAAGTTTGATCTCTTGTATTTCATAAATGAATAATTAGACTATTTTGCTGTCCCCCCCAACCCTCACCCCACAATATATCCAGGATTCTGAGTCATAGATCAAATCGCTGCTGTCCAGGTCACCCTAAAATACAAGGACACAAACGGTTCCTGTGTTGCAAGCGCGTCCTTTACCATGATCCCCCCTTGCTACGACGCCAACCACTTGCCAAAACTCAGCCCAGGTGGATTTCACCCTGTATGACCTCTCCTGACTTCAGAAAACTGTTTCAACAACATTCCAGCATCAATGAAGTCTCCAAGAAGTGTCTGACTCTCAAGAGGCCACTGAAACTTAATCACAGAGGAAGGGGATTAACTTTATGGCGGATGTATTGGTGTTCCCTTTTTAATGTTTGACACACTGTGACAGCAAACACTCTTTTCAAAATGCAGTAGCATAAAATGTAGAATATGATGTAGCAGGGTTTTACCAGAGTAGACCTGTTGCTTTTGGTCAGGCTACAGTGCAGTGGACAGGGAAGAAATGATCAGGTGCCACAATGCAGCATCGCACCACCTGAATACACACCTGTATTGTGCGCGTGCATTTGTGCATGGGTTTGTATGTACAGATGTGGGAGTGAGGACTCTTTCCCGCAGGTGACAGTGACACTGCAACAAAGCAGATGAAGCCAAATGCTGAGAAGCTTGAAACATTTAATATGATTGTCAGCCTTCATGTTGTGATTAGTGTTTTATAGTCACCATCATTAAATAAAACACAACCACTGCCAGTTTGATTAAAGTACAAGGTTGGCATTAATATATATGTTTTTGTTGTCTGCAGATCCCATAAAAAAGACCAAAACCAACAATGTCTTATCTGCCTGTATGTTTTGACTTCTCCATCATATCCACATTACTCAGTCCTCAACCCATTAATTTGTAGGGGCTATTTGAAGATGCGGATTACACATTTTACACATTTACACATTCTCTTACACATTTGGTGTTCTAGTGCTGAGAACTGCAACAGAATGGTGTATGTGGGATCTACTCAAAATAAACTACAACGCCCAGATTTATTTATACTAAAGGAAAATGTCACCCAGTGCAACAGTGTTGTGCTGTTTTTAATTGTTGAAAACAATTGAGTTCTATGGCAGAAGAGATATAAGATATTTCAGGGTAACAGGTTTTTTAGTGGAATCTGTTGACTGCATGAAAAATATTGATTATCACCAGCTGTCCCCTCTAATCAAGATCACTATATTGAGCATGGTCACAGTCAGTGTCATGGAAGAAAAGATTGCTGCCAACCTCAGCTCCTCCCTGCTGTGCTTCTATGTCTCTCTCTCTCTCTCTCTCTCTCTCTGTATTTCCAAATGTCTGAGTAAACAATTGCATTAAATGGACAGGTTGACATGTCGTGGCCAGCTTGTTCTGCAACCCTTAAATCTGAATTCTGTGTCTCTCTCCTTAACACAGACACTAAGCAGTTTCTTTTTATCTCCCTCTCTCTCCCTCCAATTAAATCATCACAGTTGGGTGATGATTGATTCCTTTATGTTTACACATGAAGGGCACACATAAACAGGTACATCCTCAGTAGCCATTTTTCCCAATGTTGTGCCATCTGGTGAAAGGATGTCATTTATTTTCAATTTCAAGTCACACACAGGAAATCAGTGTTGACCCTGCCAACATTGGTGTTTTTGCTGATTTGTGACATGTATTGTGAAATCTTGAATTTTTCCAACTTATAGACTACAAACTAAATTTACTTTATTTTACACCTCCTTGCCTGTGACTATTCTGTGATTAATTTTTTTATTTTGTATTTTTGTGTTTGTAACAGCCTCATGAGAATTGTAATCTGTGACACATTTCTATGAAGGTTATTTTGCACAAGAAAGCAGATTACAGTATTTTAAGTTTATTTGCCTCAGTATTTTTAATGTGCATGTTTTTAAGTAATGTTCTTCCATAAGCAACACATATTGTTTTTTGCAAATTTGAGGTTGAGATTCAACTTGGAAAGTCATTGTTCTTTGCCATAGAGAAGACTCAGATTGCCCACTGAAGGCAAAATTTAAAAAACATATTTTCAGAAGCTCTGTGTTTCCTATGTGGTATTATGTAAGCCTAGCATACACACAGAATAAACTCACTGAGTTGAGATCACCACCTTTTGAATAAAAGTGCAGTGGCTTAAAAAAACTGGATAAAGAGGTTGGATTCTACTACAGATTCAGCTAAATGTTTACTTGATCAAAAAGCAGGAGTATTGAGACAGTCCAAAAAGGCGTATAATCGTCTGACTAAGGCAGACAGGTGAAAAAAACAAACAAAATGTTCCATGAGTTATCAGAAGAAAAACACAAGCATATATACAGCATATGGCATCAAAGAATGAGTGTGAGTAGTTACACTGAGTTGAATGGAGCAGCTAGGCAGGTGTGGTGCTCAGGAGTTGCAATGGCAACTAGTGGGCGGGTGATGAATGGCAGTTCTTGAAGGGGAAGAGGGAATGTGCAAATGTAAACAGACAAAACAAAGGCAAGCAGAGGTAGAAGAATGAATTTAATATAGAAAACTTTTTGTTGCAGCTGTAATTGCAAATCTTGAAGTTAAAAAGCAAAAGAAAAGGTTGCACTTTTACTGTAACAGAAAGGCAACATTTGACCTGTTACCTCTTGCATTTCAACTTGTGATGCAACCATCCACATTTGTGATGTGATCATCCTGTTTGTAGGGCCGCTCGTAGTGCCCCCTTGCCCCAGATTAGCTGTGATTTCCCAGCATGATGCATATCTGTGTGTGTAATGATTTACCCAGACATCAATATGTGCTTAACCTGCTGTCCTCTCCAAATCTCAGTGTTCTCTACTTCTGCCATGAAAGGAGAATACAGATAGAAGGATTATGGATGGGGACTGCGGTCTGTCATTCTTTTCAGTCTTAGATCCTCTGCAGTGCTGCGGTTCTATTCTGTAAAAGACAGGCGGGTTGAGGGTGGTTTTCAAGGTAGATTTATGTCAAACTGAATTTTAAAGGGCTGCATCCATTTGGTGGTTGCAAGGAACATCATCAATGAAATTCGTGGCTCAATGTAAAGTCTCCTGTAAGCGCACATTTCTATTTTCTTCAGTCCCACAGAGCTTGGTTAGCATACAAAAATATAGTACTTTATTACAAGGTACAGAAAGTATGAGAAAAACATTAAATTTTTACTGTATCAGTTGTATAGTAATTAAATCAGCATATGCATGTGTGAATTGGTGAATAGCAAGGCAAAATAAGAATGTGATGATTTTCAATAATGCATTAGCATCAAGGAGAAGTTTCAGTTGCTGGTGGTTTTGTGAAGCTGAGATGTAGGGCTGTAACCGGAGGCAAATTAAGGAAATACATTATGTGTGCAAACAGATTGCCAAACCAAGCGACCCAAAATGCTGAATAGACAAATCAGTTGGGGAACATCATGTAGGCTACAACCACTATGTGAACAGGAACAATAATTGAAAGAACAACATGTCCAGGGAAGTGAGTTGAGGCAAGAACCACATTCATTCAACAAATGAAAAAAAATGTTTGATTATATTCCTTGATAATGACAAGGGCAGTGCTGTCTCAAGCCACATATTAAAAAGACAGCATGTTTTGTGAAATTCATATATATAACCTAATAAGTATGCATGAGATATAGTATGGAAAATTATGCCAATTAATTCCCAAAAAATATAGACGCATTCCTTGATATTTCTGATTTTGCATCTGATGTTCCACTAATTGGGACACTTAGAGATCTACTTGCAGCAACTGTGGCACCAAAGGTCTGTTTGTCGGGTTGGTCATATTTTCAAATCCTTGACAGGAAATGAATGAATGCAAAAAATTACAGTTGAATTTCGCAAGCTCAAGTTCACTCCTGGTCCCATAGAGAAAGAAAGGTTTGGGACAGGAATTGGTTTTGTCGAGTCAAGCATTTGTGAAAGAAGAGACCTTGGTGGATAGAGATCTGTCGCCTCAGACTGCAAATGATTCTGTCAATCTGATGAGAAACCTGCATCAACCCATTTTCTAAGGTAAGAAGGTTATCTGTAAAATAGGATATTTTAGTGGTTTAATCTTTGTAATGTTTGAAGTTCTGTGCATCTAACCTTTAGGGTTTACAAAGTTGAAAATGAAGACCTGGTTCATTTTGCAGCAAAAGCCATGTCTTCTGCAGCCAAAGGATGATAGTATGTAAATGCCACAGTCCAAGAAAGGCATAATTCTGTGAAGAAGTCTGTTATTTGCTGTGTATATTTATATATTTTGTATTTGGTACCATTTTACTGAATTTAAAAAAAACCCATCTGTGCTATGTACAAATTCAACAAGCTGCTGTGAACAATAACCACAGGTGGGAGGGGACAGGTGGTGGGGTTTGGAGTCAGTAGTCAAGTTCACCTCTTGACATTTGCTCATGACAACACTCCTTTTGATCTACGTTTGTCTCTCATTTTTCTGCAGCAGATCTTTTGCCTTAAATCACTGTTAGTATTATATGCAACTGCTTTCCAGCATTGTGTTAACTGTGGTCGTGTTTTCCCGATGACATTGTGTCTTTTTCGAATAGTAAAATTGTGCATATTGTGAAAACAAAGTACAATTTCTTTCTGATTGTCTTTCTTTAATGATTGATCAAAATGTCAACATGCTTCCAGTTTGCAGTCCAAGTCCAGGCAGTCCCGCTGATTCAGTTACTGGATCTGTACATGGCATGTCTGTCTTTGAAAATTTCAAATATGACTAATTTTGGATTGTGAATTTATTTTCACAGAGTTGCTGGATTTCAGAGGTAAGGGGGCTGATTAATCACCTTTTCATCTTTTTTATGAAGTGTAACAATACTTCTTCTCTTCGTTTTTAATTTTCATTGTGCCATTACAGCATTGGACCTACACTGAAGTGGCAATATGACATTCATTTCTGCCAAACAACTACATTTTGTTCTTTATTTGTCAGTAGGTGAGTTGGTATTTTCTTGCTTTGATGTCAACCTTTTGTCTTTTTCTTTGTCATTTGACATTGACATTTGACATTGTTGAATACCTTCAGAACCATAAGAGAGATGAAGAGAAGTGTGAGCCTCATTTGTATTAAAAGAAACAATAGTAGTTTATTGAAAATAATTTAAAGGGGAAAAACTTATTTCTCTGAACTGTCCTGATAAATCTGATGGAATGCAGCACTAACAACTGCTGAATTCACTGGATAATATTTCTTAAACTCTTCAAGACTGGCAACATTTTACATTTTACTCTCTATTTCTGATGTAGGTCTGCTGAATCTACCACTGCTTACAGGTCCGTAAGTTTCATGCCTGAAAACCCATAGATATTATTTAAATATACATATATCTACACACTTATGAATAAAAATTGACTTTTTGTAATTTAGTTCATCATGCTGCAGCCTCCAATCATTGTGCTTTTACTTCCCAATTTGCAGAATGTGACAAAACAAGGCTGATTGGGCCTTCACGTTGTTCTGGTAGAGTGGAGGTCTACCACAGAGACAGCTGGGGAACAGTGTGTGATGACAACTGGAACCTTGCCAATGCCGACGTGGTGTGTCGAGAGTCAAACTGTGGGATAGCTCTTCAGGCCAAAAAGGGGGCCTTCTTTGGACAAGGAAAGGACGAGATCTGGTTGGATGATGTGCACTGTACTGGTCAAGAGGCCTCCATCATCGACTGCCAACACAGACCACTAGGAGAAAATAACTGTGGTCATGGTGAAGATGCTGGGGTCATCTGTTCAGGTAAGACTGAGTCCACTCATTTAAATCAGTCACATTTGCTTCACTTGATGCACTTGCACCTTAAACAATTGCTCAAATAGCAAACTTTGTACCTTTATTAAAGGAATAGTGGGATATTTGGGGAAATACACTTCTTTTCTTTCATGTGAACAGTTGAAAAGGCTGATATCACGCTCATATAAACAAACTCAACAAACAGTGTATAATGTGGTAATTAATGAGCTATAAAGGTGCTGGTAGGTGAATTATGTTGCATTTTAGAGAGTCAGTCTAGCAGTTTTCCTCTGTTTGCAGTCCTTGCCAAGCAGCAGCTAAATGTCTGCTGGCTGATGTCTCACTGCACAATGGATGTAAAAAAGACTGTGTCTTTGCATTATTGTTAATTCCACAAACAGAGATATCTTATTAAATCAAGCATCACAAAACCCTGCATCTAGCTATAAGCCCTGTCCTCAAGAAACTGTCCTGAAATGTGGAACTGTCAAGTGAAATTGGGAAATGCAGCTGTGGAGAAACACAGCTAGCACAGCATTTATCTTAGCAACCAAACGTATTATCATGTTATTGTATCTTACATTCGGAAACCTGGAGAAATCTCTCGAGAAACCTACAGATTGCATTGTCACTCTGCTTCCATTCTTTAGGCTAAGCTGAGATAGCTAAGTTTTTGCTTGTTGTTGCTTTATATCTAACGGACAAACATGAGATTGGTATCAATTATGTCACAAGGCTCTCTCCCAGAAAGTAAATAAAACGTATTTCCCTAAATGTCACACTAACTCTTTTAACATCCCCATCCCCTTTTTCCCCTAACACAAGTTTAAAGCTTATAAAATGAGTTTACTCCAAATCTTCAGTAGTAGAATAATAGTGATAGTGGCAAGTAACAGCATACATTATCTAAAGTCACTTTACACAGTACCTTACAACTGGAATATTCACACAGAATTTTACACAGAAATATTAAAACTAAAAATCATTTTGATGGCTTTACAATTCCATCAAATGTTGGATCTTTGTGCAAGATATATATTTGCTGTTGCTGTCACTAGAAATTAATGTAAAAGGTTTTTTAAATTTGAACAATATAATGCTATGTAGATTTACCCACTTTTCACTGTATTATTCATCAAGTTATTTTTTCAAACACTTGCTGGCAATCATTTTTTGCATATTGGCTTATTTTTTCTTTTTTTCACATTTCTGACCACTTCATTTGCAGAGCATTTGAGGGTGGCCAATGGAACCAGTCGGTGCAACGGCAGAGTAGAAGTCTTTCACGATGGCCACTGGAAACGAATATGCAGCAACAACTTCGGCAGGGAAGAGGCCGAGATATTGTGCAAAGAGTTAGACTGTGGTCTTCCTGTCGCTCAGGCTGTAACACCATATTTTGGAGAGGCACGTCACCTGGGTGGTGTCAAAGCCACCTGTTTTGGGAATGAGAGCTCTATTTCACAGTGCACAATTCAAGACTTCAAGGAAACCTGTGTTGATGCTGCTATTTTCTGTGCAAGTATGTGCTCCATATGCTCAGACTACTACATCAGTAATTTTATGGTGAAGTTTACATGATTAGACTACTTGCTTGTTTGAACAGCCTCTGAATAAACATGCCCTTTACCTCTTCTTTTCACCCTAAAAGACAGTAAACCAATTCGTCTGATGAATGGGACTAATCAGTGTTCTGGTCGTGTGGAAGTCTACCATGATGGACAGTGGGGAACAATTTGTGATGACAGATGGGGGATGCAAGAAGCAATTGTTGCATGCCGAGAGATGAATTGTGGGAATGCCCTCTCCGTCAAGTACAAAGCATTCTATGGCAGAGGTCAAGACCAGGTTTGGATGGACGATGTTGAGTGTACTGGTCTTGAAAAGTCACTTTCTGACTGCCCTCACAGAGGCTTTGGTGAGCATGACTGTGACCACAATGAAGATGCTGGTGTTGAATGCTCAGGTAAAACATTGCATGCTGTACTCAACTTCTACTACTACTACTTGTTGCTCCAAAGTATCATTTTTTTTTTGAAGTATGTGAATGAAATTTGGTAAGAATCCAGGCGACACCCACGCTGCTATTGATGAAGTTATGTAAACACTCTCTCCAAATTTCTATTACTTTAAAGCAAGAGTGTCATCGCTAAGCCTCTACCATGTTTATTCATGATTTAGTATTATAATCTATTCTTCTATTTACCACCAAAACTATCAACTTAAAAAGCAAGGAAATGTGTCATTGTTGATATTTTCGTCATTTTGCACACTTTTAGTGCAATTCCTCTAATTCACTGCTGTTTTTCAGAAGCAGTGAGATTGAGCAATGGGACTGATCATTGTTCTGGCAGACTGGAGATCTTCCACAGCGGCCAGTGGGGGAAGATTTGCAATTATAACTGGGGCCTTAAAGACACTACAATGGTGTGTAATGAACTCAATTGTGGAACGCCAAAGCCATCCCAAGGAGGATTCAATTTTGGTGACAGCAAATTGAGAGGGCTTACTAGTAGATGCTCTGGCAATGTGAGCTCCATCACCCAATGTGCACTTGAAGAATTCACAGGGACATGTAATGGTGTTTCTCTTTCATGTACAGGTAAGACACATAAGATAGGGACATGCCAAAACACTGCTGAAAAAGAATAACACAGCCCTTACGATATTCTATATTTTTGTTATTGTCTATGTCTAAGCTAGCAGAATCTAGTAATACGTTGTGTACGTCATGTAATTTTTAAAATATATTTTCTACCTGCAGCTGTCTTTTTACTTGATAATCCTTCACTCTCTATCTAAACCAAGCAAACATTTCTAATATTAGTGTACCTGTCCTCAGGTAGCCCACCAATAAGGCTTGCCAATGGCACCAATCGATGTTCTGGCAGAGTGGAAATTCTGCATAACGGCCAGTGGGGAACAGTGTGCGATGATGAGTGGGACATCAGAGATGCTCAGGTGGTGTGTCGAGCCTTGGACTGTGGAACAGCTCAGACAGCCAAATCCCAGGCCTTCTTTGGTCAAGGCCTAGGAGACATCTGGTTGGATGATGTTGGCTGTTTTGGGAATGAGACCTCCCTTATCCACTGCCGACATCCCAACCTTGGAGAAAATAACTGTGGCCATGGTGAAGATGCTGGCGTGGTGTGTTCAGGTATCATCTCAGTTATTACTCTGCTGTGTTATTCCCCTCCTCTTTCTTAGGGTTTTTTCATTCATTTCACCAAGTGGCATTTATGCTTATCTGTTACCTCAAATGACAGAATATCACAAACAGTTAGAAGGAAAAAAAGAAAGTGAAATGAGTCCAAACACCCCACTAACTGATGATTCTTTCTACTTTGCTTTCTAGCTGACATTAGACTGATCAATGGGACTGACATATGCTCAGGCAGGGTGGAGATCCACCATTTGGACCACTGGGCACCAGTATATAATTTTAACTGGGGGATGACTCAAGCTAGAGTGGCGTGCAGAGAGATGAACTGTGGAGATCCTGTTAAAGTCACAGGGTCGTTTGGTCAAGGTGGCATTCGGAGAGGGTATAAGGTCAGTTGCAGTGGCAGCGAGAGCTCTCTCACACAGTGCTCACTGACAGAATATGCACTGACGAGCCATGATCGCACTGAGGATGCAACCGTCGAATGTTCAGGTGAGGCTTGAAGTTGAGCTGAAATTTGATTTCTCCTCACTTATTGTGTATGGAAATATAAAATCTAATGATACTCCAGCTATTGTGCACATTTTGGCCCATTTTTCATGTGGAAATTAAGTTGTCCTACAAACTATATTTTACTGCCTGCCCTCACATATATTGCACCCATCAAATTAAAGAATTGACATTGACAGTTGGAGCCAAAAAATCCATACCCCATGGAGAGCACCAATGTAGGGGGCTCTGTCATGGCAGTAAACAATTTCTTATTTAAGGTCATAGCAACTTTTTACATCAGAACAAAAACCTGGGATATTTACAATATAGTTTTTATACCAAATATGTATTTTAATTCCACTCCTCTTTCAGACACCTTCAGTTGTATTTCATGTAAATCATTATAACATCAATCATTTCTAGGTAATGTGAGACTGGCTGATGGGTACAATCGTTGTGCTGGGAGAGTGGAGTATTATGACAAAGGCGAGTGGCGGAACGTGTGTGGTGAATCCTGGGATATAAATGATGCCAAGGTGGTTTGCAGGCAGCTAGACTGTGGGAAGAGTCATAAGATTACCACCATGACTGAGTATGGGCACGGCACGGGAAAGACCTGGATCGATCAAATTGAATGCAACGGAATGGAGAGTACATTGAATCAGTGCCCACAAAGACCATATAGAGACAAAACTTGCAACACCACATCAGTTGCTGGTGTTGTCTGCACAGGTAAACTTGAATTCATAGTCCCTCAATTCATAATATAAAAAAAGGAAGAAAAAAACTTTGTATTTTTCCTTTATTATTTTTATCTACCATGTATTAGACTGCATTTTAATCACTTATGTTTACTAAATCTCACAGGAAGCCTGGAGGTCCGGTTGGCTAATGGTCAGGATGAGTGCTCTGGCAGAATAGAGGTCCGTCATGGTGAAGTGTGGCAAACAGTGTGTGACACAGACTGGACTCTGAGTAAAGCTCAGGTAGTATGTGAACTGCTAGAGTGTGGGCGTGCTGTGAACACTCTCAACAGTGCCCACTTTGGCCAAGGCAATGGATCAGTTGTGGAGGCCAGCGATCTGTGTTTTGAAAATGTGACAACTCTCAAGCAATGCTCGCTCAATGGTTTCAGAGCAGCAGCAGCAACGTGTGGACATGACCATGATGCTGGTGCTCTCTGTGCAGGTAAAGCCTTTTCAAATTATACTTTTAAAAAATTAAAATTCAGTTCGGACAGGTAATATACAGTATTAAGACATTCAAAAATAGGTTTTAAATCTGAATATGCATTCAGAATTGTATATAAATGCATGTCTCAAGGACTGTCTGTGGCATTTGTTCTCACATCTTTTCTCTTTGCACATGCAGCACAGCTTCGTTTGGTAAGCGGAACAGGTGAATGCTCCGGTAGAGTGGAGATTCTCTATAAAGGCGAGTGGGGGACAGTGTGTGATGATGAATGGGAAATGAGCAATGCCGATGTGGTGTGTAGACAGCTTGGCTGCGGTCATGCAGTTTCTGCTCCGACAAGTGCCCACTTTGGTCGAGGCACTGGTCCAATTTGGCTGGATAATGTGGAGTGTACAGGCCAAGAGTCTGCCCTCACACACTGTTCACATCACAAGTTTGGAGAAAATAACTGCGGTCACGGTGAAGATGCTGGTGTTATCTGTTTAGGTAAGAGGCTCATCATAAATCTGTGAAAGAAGTCATTACCCGCCAATTGGTTGTGCCCTCCTTAAATTTACTGCCCTCTTGACACCTTTGTGGCATAAATTTACATGCACAAAAAACTGCTATTAAATAATCATACAATATTTCAATATTTTTTCTCTACCAAACATTCAATCATTTTCAGGATTGTTACCCTTTAAATGCCAGTTTAATTATTTGAATTATTCATTATTTATTACAAAAAACCCATAAAAATTTGACATTTTTACTGTATTCCACCAGATTCAACCATTTTCCCATTGTAGGCTGATGCATGAAATTCTTCTATTTTTGCAAGTTATATCTTGGAGCCCTGTCACTACCAGGGGGCCCCAAGAGTGATTTACATAAAACATAAAAAAAATCAAATCAAAACCAAGTAAGAAAAAAAAAAGTTGATGAAAATGTTCAAAAATGAAAGAGGAGGGCATAAGGGTGAAGCTGTGTTGGCTTATGTCACAAGAAAATAATTACAATGTATCATCATTTTCAGGTGCTCTAGAGAAACCCCAAATCTCTATCAGTCCGGCTTCAGAGGTATGCTGGGGTGACAGAGTTGAAATCACCTGCACGATAGTAACCGAACAAATGGGTGGGACATTTGTCCTGAAAAAGTCAGAAGGATCATTTCAGATGGAAAAATTCTCTGAACATGAAGCCGCAACCTTTGCCTTCCCTTCAGTGGACTTCAGCCAAAAGGGGTCATACTTCTGTGAATATCAAAAGAAAATGTCCAATCAAGTCATCTATTATCCTCAAGGAAATGTTGCAGAGCTCTCTGTCACATGTCAGTAATTCCTTCATTTGTCTGTCCAGTTGAACAAAACTGTTGGAAATTTGACATTTGATAACATGAGATGTTATGTATATATGATAAATGTGGCTTTTTTCCTCAGTGACACTTGAGAAGCCCACCATCTCGCTGGCATCACCTCATGCAATGGTGATCTACACTCCTGACAAAATATCAGTCAACCAAGGCAGCAGCTTCTCCATCACTTGCTCTACTCCTTCCAAATATCGCAATGGTGCTTTCCATCTGATAAATTCTAACACGAACACCACGGAAATAAAGCCATCTTTTGGCAACAATATGTTCTACATGGCTTACTTTGAATTCCCTGCAATAGATTACAAACACCAGGGAGAATATAGCTGTGTCTATAGCGTTAACATATCCTCACTGGCTTTCAGTTCCATTCCCTCAAAGTCAATCCAAGTCACTGTACTCGGTAAGAGCCACAGAAGAATAATTAACTTTAGTTTTCATGGTGATTATTGGTGTTTTTTATCCTTTGTCAACTCGTTGAAATGATCATTTACTCCTTACAGCAACCTCATCATCTTCAGTTGTCACAGGAGTTGTGGTTAGTCTAGTCGTATTACTACTCATGGTGGTTATAGGCTACATGGTGTGGAGAAGGAGATGGCAAGGTGCTGGTAAGTAGCAGATGGACACAATTTATATTACAAAATTACCGTCAAAGTGTATGAATGTAGATATCATGGTGATGCTATATTATCATTTCAGGTATCATGGTTCAGTTTAGCAACAGGTTTGGAGGAATAATAAAACAGGATTTTGAAGACAGAAGCAATGCGACATTCGGCTCGGTCAAGGACCACGAACCCCAGGTAAATGAACGTGCCACACACAATCATGGCCCAGAAGACAAGGATGCGGATGTGGATAATGATAACTCTGTTGAGAGAGTCCCTGAAGACCTGGCTGGGAGAGTGTGTTATGAGCTCGAACCACTCGTTCTCTCGTGATAACAAAATGACTCAAGGAATAACCTGTTTCAAGTGGTTTCACGGAATTTAAAGAGTAAATGCAACACCAGGCTGAGAAGACTGTGTTTCTCCTCCTTCTCTTGTTGGAAGTTTAATTTCTGTCCTGCCTGTAACCACACCCAACCCAGGATATACCTCCAAATCACAGCAACAAAGTTAAAGGTCAGCAAAAACAAGATCAGCTGGTGTTATGTTGCTCTTTAAGGCAGACCGTAGAAACATTAGGGACCTGTGTTAATTGTGTTTACAGCTCTTTTTAAGTAAACAAATAAGTCAGAAACATACCAATTTAGTATTTCCTCAGCTAGATGCTGTGTTATTTGTGAAAAAGATTTAGAAAATTAACTCTTCAGAAATTGAAAATGTGATTATATTTTAAAAAGCATATAATGTGGCATATATTTCCTCTTTTTAAAGTTTAGAACATTTTTTTATTCTTGTAGTGATTTTTAAAAAAATAAATTTTATCAGAGATTCTGCCAATCACAATGTTGGAAAATACTGATCATTGATAGCATCTTTGCTAGGCTTTTTACATTGTCTTTGTACTGCATGAGAATTTGCTTTTTTGGTGTATATGAGTGCGGATCAATAAATTTGTTTCTTCTTTATTTCTTACAACACATCGGCCAGTGTTTTTCATCCATTTCAGTAATTGTGACATTCCGACAAGAGATTCCATTGAAGTTGGCAATAAATTCCTAATTTTAGTAAAATCTTGAAGTAATCAGGTCAGTTATAAGCTCCTAGCAGGAACATTCACAATGATTCTATTCAAGAGTCCCAATGACAGTGTGATGGTGAGTCATCAATTTTCTTATTATTTACACCTTTGCTTTTACTACATGTCTTCCATGAGAAAGGCCCGTAGGACTTGAGTAAATGTAATAAGTTACTTTCCACCTCTGGCAGTAGTGTTAGTGCTTTCACAATTGTTGCAGACAGGCTGGAACTGGAATGGTATAGTCACATAAATGGGTGTGCCCATGCAGGCAGGGAAGCCGTGTCCAAACCTGCTTACCTTGTCTGCTGTTGCAGCAAACCAGCAGCACATACCTGCGTCTAAGACACTGGAACATTCTCTGGTTTTCCACTTCTCTCTCTCTCTCTAGCTGTCTGGGTCTCTGTAAACCTGCTCATGTGTGTCTAGATTCTCTTAAAGTAGCAGATATGCCACTCAAAGTTTTTTTTTCCAGCGTGACCAGTTCTGTGGAGGTACAGTATGCAGTCTTACTTTTGTCATTCTTTTAGCTATTCATTGTTGATAGTTATGCGCATTTCACTGCAAGACAGACTTGGTTTAAGTGTATAAGTGAAAAAGGATATGCTTGCATTTAATACTAAATGAAACACTGTCTCCTCCAGATGACAAAAAGACAGACCAGAATCTTCAATGTCCTGCAATCCATGAATATTCCCCATGAAGTTGTGGACATTTCTCAGGATTCTAAAGACAAGGATTTAATGAGGGTGATTGCAGGGAACCCAACAGCACTGCCACCTCAAATATGCAATGGGGATGTCTACTGTGGAGTAAGTCTTGCAAAATAACCTGTAAAAGTAATGGTGAGAATCATGCACCACCTTTTCAGAAGTTATGATTTAATGTAAATCACTTACACGTTTGCCACATTTCACACAGGGAAGTAAACCTGTGTTAGTCTAGGGTGCGGACACATGTATTAAATCAATATTTACAACATATTATACCACTCACAGGCTTGCTTGCAGGCAGGCACACACACACACACACACACACACACACACACCAGAGTGCTCCTGGAGGGTTTTGACATTCATGTCACCATTCCATTCAGACTTTGGTGCCTTAGTTAGTTGCTCTGACTAAAGGACATTGCCCCTGATCCTTGCAAATGACCTCTAAAGAAGCACATATTTACATTGACTTGCATTTTATGCCATCATAAACATAATTTATAGTCACGCCAACTAGCACCTTGGTCCATACTGAAATGTCTCAACACGTATTGGATGGATTGACTTAAAAAACAAAGAGGGGGAACCACTGACATTTCCTTTAGCTCCACCTGGAGGTTGACTTCTCTTTTTCAAACAGGAATATCTTGATAGCTTTTGCATTGAATGGACTGACACTTGGTACAGAGAGATTCATCAACTTTACCAAATTATGAATTTCAGTGACTTTCAATTTGTCAAATAGTCTCCAAATACCTGCAAAACTAATGATATCCCCATCAGCTACAGCTGTATTTTGCAAGCACACTAAAAAACTGGTGAACATTACCTGCTAAATTTGTTTGCTGATGTTAGCAGCACTCAAGGCAGTGCTATAGCAAAATGGTTTGTTTGGGGCATTCTGACACCTTAAGTACTGTTGGACAGAACCAGTGTAATGGTTGTCCACTCTTGTTATGATATTTGCATGTGCATTCTGACAGACACAGGAATAGCAACAACTGTCTTGATATCAACTAAGTTTGGCAATTATGAGATTGTATAGCAATAGCAACACATTGTCTGAAACATCTCATATATGATAGTAAAAGTAAATATATATGATACTAAATGTTTCTCTCTCTCCCTCTCTCTTGTCTCTCTGCAACTCCCATTCGCTAATCCCTGAATCCCTGATTCACCTCGCACACCCACCTTTTTATTCATTTAGGACTTCATCGCCTTTGAGAATGCGGTTGAGATGGAGGAATTGGAGCAGTTTCTGAAACTTTAAAGGGAATGGTGACCAGCCATGGGATACTCAACCAAATCACCATGTTCACTGCAGTATCTATGTCTTGTTATACAAACATTTAATAAAACAGTAAAGGCATATTTTGATTTTTCTGTTGCCTTGTGTTTGATTTGATGGTGACAGATTCTCTATTTGTATTTGGTGACTACTTCTGCAAGCTCAGGCTAAAAATTAAACAGTTATTTTCTAGCAAACAAACACAATGATGCAGACATAATGTCCAAGAACATGAGTAGAACATCAGTGCTGCAACACTTTACACTTAGATCTGAAACAAACCTACACACACTAGCACTCACGGTATAGCCATATTTGCCCCTATACTGACTGAAATGACTGAATATCTGTCCAAACGTGGTTGTTGTCCTTGTCCTTGCAAAGGGGCCTTCACATACCATTACAAAAATCTATCACAAAAAATGCATCATATAACGCCACAGACAATTTGACACAATGCTGTAAGTTAAAGTGTTCATTGTCAGATTGAAGAGGTTGTGATTACATTTATTTTGCTTGCATTTATTTTTACTTCTGTTGTTATGAAGATAAGCAAGCTGGATTAATAAAGTTGGATTTTAAAAACATTATAAACAACCTGCATATATTAATTAGTATCAATTAATGATATTATTTATTTCATAATGTGTCATTAAGTTAGGCCATGTGATATTGAAAACGGGTTTACATATGATACTCTGCCTGTATAAATACCAAAATGTATTTCTTTAACTTTATTTTACAATAAGTGTTTCTCCTAATAAAATGGGAAAGACTGTTTCGAGGGAAGAAAGATCATCTGAAGGAATCAGATAGTACCTGTTCACATCATAGACCGAAAAAAATAGTAAAGTAAATCAACTCTGCACAGCGGAAACTGATTCAGGCAATACACTGGACTCAAATGGGACCTGTCTGTTAAAGCAGCGTCGCGGGCTTATGACGTCCTCTTTACCCGCTGCCCCAGAGGAGGACAGGGTGCGTTTCTTCAACCACGGAGACAATCCGCGGGATTAATCAAACATCTCGCTATATAAACCGATCTCAAAAGGGTGTTTGAAATGGATAATAACTCTTGTCTCATATCTGGTCTTTATTGTAGAACTTTAAGTCCGCCATCCATCGCAAATCTACAATGGCCGAGGAAGGGTGAGCATGACGCTTCTGTCCGCCATAACGTTACAGTGCACGCCAGATTGCATAGGATAAAAAACTAACAACTTTTTTCCCCCTTTTGCTTGATAGCGGCGTTATGTGAAGTTTTGGTGTCATTCAACTAGTGTAGAGATTCGTTACAGGCCCACTAATTTCAGTTTACTGAACTTTAGTTATACTGGAGTCTTGGAGAATTTCCTGAGTTTCCAAACAAGTCTTTTGAGTCCTCGAATGTATAATTTAACTGAAAGTCAATGCTTGCAAGGCAAATGCCAGGTGTGATGTAACAAGGCGTATCTGATGGGTTAGGTCTTTCTGAACTTAAACAGTGGGCATTGCAGTTAACTCTCTACTATTCCATCAGTGTGAATATGTATCACATTAGCCTTAGGAAACGTCCTGTAAATATAACTTAAGCAAGTTCAGAAATGCATGTGGTAATTAGACACGGTATCCGTGGCAGGTAGTGTGTATTAGTGTGTTTAGGATAGTTCAAGTAATGCAAAAATGCAGTAAGCAGATGACATTTCAAAAAACTGATGCAAGGTGTAGCAGATCTATCTGGTGATAACAGAATCACTCCCTTTAAATTATAGGATAGTTTGGGCAACTGCCACATCCCTCGTCTGTCCAGCAGCTCGAGATTTGTAACCCCCTTGATATGAAAGGGTCAGTTTGTCCTGAGGCATAGAAGTTGAATTTTTATGTGCCAGTGCCAAACATTCATCCTCAAGTGAGCTCTCTGGTGCTTGAATGATGACTCAACATTCTTTTGTCGGATACCCCTTCACTCAACAATGAGTGAGATCCTCGATCTGACATGCTGGAAGCTCAACTGGAATACGTCAATCGTTGATGTTCGTTTTGGTCAAATATTAAGCCTTTGTTTTTTGTTTTTTTTTCCCCTCACGCGTGTGCGACAGCATCGCTGCCGGAGGTGTGATGGATGTCAACACCGCTCTCCCCGAAGTGCTCAAGACCGCACTCATCCACGATGGCCTCGCCCGTGGCATCCGCGAGGCTGCCAAGGCTTTGGACAAGTGAGTATTGGGGGGAATGATTGAACTTGATCAGTGTTTAGTTCTTTAACAGGATATCGCTGATGATATGTTGGCTCCCTCTACTGAACACTATGTGGAAGCCTGCCATCGTTACCCAATTTCTGTCTGAGATATACCTTGTTTTCTTAAAACGTGTCTAAGCGGCGTGCGACCCCTTGCTGTGAGTTAATCGGCGCTCTCTTGCAGGCGTCAGGCCCATCTCTGCGTCCTTGCAGCCAACTGCGACGAGCCCATGTACGTCAAGCTGGTGGAGGCCCTCTGCGCCGAGCATCAGATCAACCTGATCAAGGTATTGAGCTCGTTGATAATCAGGCTGTCAGAATGAGCAAGGGGTCTACTGGGACTGTGTAGTGTTTCGGATACATCTCTTGTGGAGTTGAGGCTAGCATGTTATGTGCTGCTGTATCGCTGATGATAATCTGGCTCCCTCTACTGAATACTGTGAGGAGATTGCCACTGTTACCCAATTTCTGTCTGAGATGCAGTCAACGCCACAATGTTTTTCATTTCACTTTTCGCTTGTGTATTGTCTAAAAAAATCTAATCTGAAAGCATTTGACTGCTCATCGATGCACACCCATTTCAGTTGTGAAAACATGTCGTTTAACTTTATTTCAGGTCGATGACAACAAGAAGCTCGGTGAGTGGGTTGGTCTGTGCAAGATCGACCGTGAGGGCAAACCCCGCAAAGTGGTGGGCTGCAGCTGCGTCGTGGTCAAGGTAAATTTGGCTCTTTCTTGGGGGGGGGGGGTTGGGCAAGCTTGAACCGAGTATGATAAAAGTACAGTGAAGGCAGGAAAGATGCTTTCTGTCTTATTTAGTCATGACAGTTTGAGGTTGATTTTAGACTGTTCTCTTAATGAAACGGACAGCTGTTGATTACAGGAATTACGACTCAGGACTACGTCTGCCAGTCAAGTGCAGTTGCTGTACTTTGTGTCATGCAGCTGTTGTTTTTAAACACCTGGCTAAATGAGCGCCAGGGTACGAGCCCCTTCATCTGCCTGTGGTGTCTGGGGTCCCTCAGAATGGCTACATTAACATGACAGCGGGCGCCGCGACCGATAGCGCGTCCTATCGATCGGCCTCTCAAACTTTGCTTGCATCTGAATATATTTGCATGAACCTCTGTTGGCAAGGCCAAAATTTCCAAAGGTAACGGCATCTGGCTGAGTTTTGGGAAGACGATGCAAAGGAATCATCTTGGAAGATTAGAGGTTAAGTGGTGTTCACAGGGCGAACTGGTCATGACGGAGTCTGACACTAATTTGAGATAGAGTAGAACCTGTAATGAAAACCTGATTCAAATATATATATACTTGGTTTAAAAAAAAACAAAACCCACACAGTCTTACTTTTTTGTCCACAGGACTATGGCAAGGAATCTCAAGCCAAGGATGTGATTGAGGAATACTTCAAATCCAAGAAATGAGATGCCAATAAAAAGTGAAAACGAAGCTGTTTCAGTTGTTCCTTTTACCCCTTCAAATACTTAACTGACCGCTAGGAAGTTGAAGTCAAACTGCGGGAACTAACGTGTGTTGATCGGAAACTTTGCAGATGGTAGCTGGTATATGGGAACAAATGCTCACCATGCCTCATAAAATTATATTAAAAGGGAGACGTGTGCTCGGCTCAAATGGGAGAGGTGGGAATTATGGGATCTTGGTTTCACATCATTGCTGCAAAAATTCTATCTTTATTTCATATGTATGAAATGGATGGGTGTGTTGCGATTGGCTAATAGTAAAGGTGGCCGGTATTCAATAATATGCAGCTCTGCATCTTAACTGACATTGCATAAATTTCATTAAGGGAGACAAGACGCGTAGGTTGTTTGGATAAGGTTCCTCCTTTATATCTACATACATAGACATTTGTGAATAAAGAAAAGACATTCAAACACATTAAGGCACAACACATCATGATGCACATCCTCAGTTTCTCAAAAAGAAGGGGGGGAGGGGTGGAATTACAAAAATCCAAAGGAAAAAACAAGACCCCAAAACATTACAATTCCTTGACAAAAGCATCCACCACTGCCCTGTAAGTTTATTGTTAATAATTTACACAAGTGTCTGCCACAGACTGCATTGTTGTGATTATACCACCAGGAAGAAAACAGTTAAAGCAGCTGTTATCCCTGCAAACGTAATCCTGCCTATTTAGAGAAGCCCCTCATCGTTTGAGGTTTACCCGGGTGACCCATAAAATAGTCCTGATACTAGCCTGGGCGCCCCAGAACAGACCAGTCGTCGAGGAGCTGCCCAAAGAAACGTATTCCCAGGTCAGGGAGGGTCTTCAGTCTGCAGGGTTTCATTCTGCTACAGCTGCATGACAGGGTTTTTCACAGAGGTCCGTCCTCAGCATCAGGGTGGGATGGGCAGAGAGTGTGTGTGTGTGTGTGTGTGTGTGTGTGGGGTGGGGGTGGGGGGTGTGTTTCAGAGCTGAGTCATGTCGTAACCCCACTGCCCTTTTTTTTACTTCCTTTCTCCTCTCTGTTGCTTCTTAAGACCGTTCAGAGTTTGTAAATCCAGATGTTCAAAAAAAAGACAAAAAAAATCACAAAAACAGTTGCAGTGTATTGTTTGTTCTTAAATAGTTATACAAAAGAAGGGGGGGCTGCCTTGCTGACCATGTCCATGGTAACATTGCTCGAGTCCGTATTGCTATAATAGTTACAGGTACTCAAACTCCAGTGCTTGGTGTAATGCCAGCAGGTCAGAGTGACTGGATATCCTCCAGAAAGGCATGTTGTGCTGCGGAGTGGGCACACACACATCATTAAAACCAGCAGTACTGTAGATAAAACAAAAAGGAAAAAAAAAAGATACACACCACCACCTAATGTCATGCAAGCTACACTACAGTAGCTTGTAGCTGCTTGCTTTGCAAAAGCACTGCAGACAGTCCAAGTCCATGCAATCCCAAGGCCGAACAGAATAGCTCGGCATTTTGGGAACTGTGCTCATCCACTCTTCTGCTGAAAGCTGTCCGTCCCTCGGCAAGAGAGCAAATAAAAGCGTTTCCCAAAATGTCGAATTATTCCTTTATCAATCCCAGCACCCAGCATTATGAATGAAACCCAGAGCTGGAGAAGAAATAGGACTCATATTCACACTTATGAAAATATGTCCTAGTGCTACAAATTGGAGTATATCACTGCTTGTAATCTGGTCCGTCCTGATACAACTCTACTTTTCTCCCCCAAGAGCGCTACAGTGTCACACTACTGGATAACAACCCAAAACAAATGAGATTGTTCAAAGCTTAATCGCTGTGTACATTTGAGCAGCCGTTCATTTTTGGTGTCAAATGTGATGGCGGTCAAACCGGCATTTGAAATGCGTAATGCAAATGGATTAACCTAATTTTAGATCACAAGGAGTAGGCAGGCCACATAAATATTGAGGTGCAAAATGTACAACTTTAGCCAAGCTTCAATCTCAGATTTCCACTCTAACGCTTGCAATCAAAAGTTTACTGTCACGCCGTAAAAAGGTGGAAAAAAAGCAACAGAAAAAGGTACACGACCGACACAAAACCGCTAGAGCAAAGAAAGGCAGGCTTCGTCCAATCAGAGCTCACACTGTGTGGAGTAGGCGGGGTCACGGTGAGGGTCCATTACCTTTTTGGCCGCCTGCTCCTCTTCCACACCGTCCCCAATTACAACATACACTACTTTCCTGCCAAACCTTTGCATTATGCGCTCAAAGCAACTCTCTTTTCCTGCAAAAAAACAAATAAACAAGGGGAGGAAGGAGGGTCACAAGGTCAGAGGGGTCAAAGTTCAGAAGTCGTGTGTTTACCTGGCTGGCCGCATGCTCTTCATCCTTCCCATCGCCAATCACAACATATGTAATGTTAGTGCCAAAGCGGGAGACTATACGCTCAAAACAGCTCTCTTTGCCTGGAGACAAACAAATGGCTTTCACAGTTTTTTTCACAGCATTTTCCCCACAAGTGATCACTCTTGATTTCTCCTGACATTCACTTGGGTGCATCCTGAGAGGTACTTCAGTTCAGCTAAATATAATCAGCCTGGTTGTCGTGACAGGTCAAAGACAAGGCGTGCTTGTCAGTCACACCCCATGTTATAACCTTTGACCTTTTCCCTGTGCAAATATACAGTATGCCGACTGCATATAAAGTAATTCCGTGTGCTGAGTAATGTATCCAGCAGTCTAAGGGATGTGGCATCTGACCTCAAACCTCAGATGGTTGTCATGGCTACCACATTACTACATCCATTTGAATCAAGGCACCACGGGGTTGAAGAGGGTGTAACGTAAGCTTGCAAACATACAGACGCACACATGCACTCACACTTGGCTTGAGCTTTCTTTCCTAAATGTATTTTGGCTCTCTACCCCCCCGCCTAATCCGAGTTGTTTTGTTTCCTGTGTTCAGATTGACGCACGGTTGAATATAATTCACTGCTGGCCACAGCTGCGGTACATTGGCGTAACCAGCTGAGGTTGAGGCTCGTGGAGTCCGTTCAGAACGCGGGCGTCCGGCCCCGATGGTCCCACGAGTGTCAGAGCCGTTCAAGGCCAGATCACGAGCACTCGAGGTGAGGACAGATACGTTATCATGTTGTTTAGGTTTCAGTGCGAGCTGAAACAATAAGTTTGGGATTAGTGGTCTCAGCCCTTCAGTGCTCACAATGCAGTATTTCTACACGGCCAGTTTTGGTGGTGTTGTGCAATAGGCTCACCAGAAACCATACTTTCTTTAAAATCTTTAAAATTGAAACTCAGTTCAGTGTGAAACGTCACAATTTAATGATATATTGTAATTTTTCTATGTATTTTTAAAAAATGTATTATTTAGAGTTACTAGTATCGTGCGGCACAATGCGGCTTGATATGTAATTACTACAGTATAATACGTATTACAGCCATTTTATGTCTTCAATCAAATACATTTAAAAACTACCCCGTGAATTCTATATCTGAGAACTAGCGTGATCTTTTTTCCTTTAATGGCGATTTAATGTGCATTGGGTTAAGTTTAACCCCCCCCACCCACACACACACACACACAGGCACACACACACTCACATGAAAAGGGTATAAAATGAAGCATGCTGTAACTCAAAACATTTCCAACCAACCGTTCAGTGAACCTGAGCCCAACTAAAGCAATAAGTTTAATATCTTAACAGGGAACAGGATATCAATAACATATGGAGTAGATGAACATCAAAATGACGCATAACCAACAAAATACATGTGACTTTTGAACTGTTAGCATATCATACCATCAAACATGTACCGTCGGTTACTATTTAATTACCTCCATTCCGCATTATCTTGTATTGTTTCCATCAGTATTAGATTACTGGTGTAGCATTTATGTGGCGTGCGTGTGCTTGTGTGTGTGCGGGACTTTCTTACCTATTTTTGTCGCACTGTAAATATTCTCAATAGGGAAAACAGATCCCAGACTGTATAAGAGAACTTTAGCCAGTGCTGGTATGAGCTGCGTTGTGGTCACCAACACGTTTACACAGTTACTCCTGTGGGACCGAGACAAAGAGAGAGAACAGACCCTATTATGTAAGGACAGGTGACAGGTTAGATTAATGGATGGACAGACAGGTAGATGGATCATAAATCAACTAGATTTGCTGCTCAATATGGATCAGCTCCCAGTCCCTAAATCTCAAGCTTAGTAATCAACAGCGCAGAGGACTGCGAGAGGAAGAGTTTTATGGCTTCTGGGAGTGAAAGAATAGAAACGTAAAGAGGCACCTGGAGCTGATGATGGACAAGGACTTGAGTGCGTGGGTGAGCCAGGAGTCGGTCAGAGCCTCCACCTCCGCTCTGAGCTGCAGCCAGGCGTCTCTCTTAGCAGGACCCAGCAGGCCTTAAAAAAACAAAACAAAAACAGCACAAACTTCATTTAATCTATCAACAAGTTGGAAACCATTAGCAAAGTCCACGAGGACAAGACTTTGCGATGTGAATGAAATCTCACATATTGGCTTTGTTGTTGTTTATCGCACCGAAGCCAATATGTGATGACAGTTTAGTTTTTTTGCACAAAATTGTGCTTTATTAAACTTTCAGACAGAACTCATTTTAACCAGAGCAGCTCCAGTGAGGAATTCACGGCTTCAACTGAACAAAAACTCATAAGATCAGCTTTCCGTTCTGTATCACCCTCTAAATTGCCACAGTATCCGGTGAACTGCCGTCTGATTGGCTTACCCCCCACATTGTTTTTGTATGTGCTATACAACTCTTTGACTCGTCGGTAGCGGAAGGCCAGTTTCCTCATCCAGTCGACACCGCCGCGGACACCCGTAGCCAGGCACAGGTTGGCGCTGGTTGCAGCTGCATGGAAGCCATCAGTTGCAAAACTGTAAGTACTGTCAATAATAATGATATGTTTTATTTGAAAATCTGCTCTGGTAGAACACAAAAAGATGTCAAATGGTTAGTTTTGTTATTCAGAATTCTAAACATAAGTCCTAATATGTATTTGTAAGAAGGCATTTCATTACCATCTTTAAAGAGTAAAATGTATGCATTTGAATTTTGTCTTTTATTTAAATTAAATCATCAAATTAACTGCAGTAAAGTACAAATAAGGCCTTTGGGCACCAAATAATAACTGAGTTGATACTGTTATTTGTGAATTCACAGCACATGGACAAACAATAAATCAGCTGGTTACGTAGTATATTTAAATTTCTCACCTTAGGTCCTGGCCATTGTCATCCGATGATACGTCATCGATATGTACCTGATCGCATTCCTGTACACACAAGCATAGACACAAATTGTAGATGTAGACAAATGATCATCTTTTCACTATAGATGATGCTAACAAAACAGCATGCAGGATAATTGCATTAGAAACATGGTGCAGCACCTAAATTAATGGTATGTCACATCACTGTGCCACCACTAGAGGACAGTAGTGGTATTTCACTGAATGACAGCGTGGCTTCAAAGAAACTTGTGCTTTGTGCAAAGTTTGAATACCGTGCCAGAAAAAAAGTCCAAGCCTTTCGACATGTGCTTGACTTTTAGAAATGCGTCTATGTGTGTGTTTGTTTGTGTGCGTGTGTGTGTCAGCTGACATCCGTCTTTCACCTCCAGGTCGTTAAAGAATAAGTGTGTGTCGGCCAAGTTGAAGATCATCTCTTCCATCCTCAGACCCAGCGTGACGGCCATGGGAGGGTCCTATCAACAAGGAAGAAGAGGACAACATCATCATGACATTACCATGACAACCAATTACTGAGATATCCTTTTACGCCCCAAAACCACCCCCCACCTTCAGACACACACACACACACACACACACACACTCTCGCTCGCAGAATTGGTATGCTCCATTCATCACAGCAGATGCTGACAGACAAGTTGCACTTGCTCTGTCCCATCAACATTCCTCATGCTTGGTAGGGGGTTGTGTTTGTGGGGGGTGGGAGAGGAAGAGTACGTGTCTTCATTTGTGTGTATTGCAGAGTAGGTACCCTCAAAGGGGAGGCACTTGAAGTGTTATGTGGCATGTGAATGGTTTGTGCACGCGTGTGTATGTGTGTGTGCGTGCGTGCGTGCGTGTGTGTTTGGGAGAACGCAGCCCATTCTGCCAGCCCCGGGGCTCAGCTGCAAAAACCATCATCTGTGATAGGTCAGCGAGGGTCGACAGCTTGCCACGCGATTCGCTGACGCCGTCAGACGACCAGAATAGAAAGAAACTAACAGGAAGGAGAGTGAAAGTGAGTGAGCGAGGTGCGCAGACACAGAAAGGGAGACGGATGATCAGCATTCCCCAGTTTCCCAAGAAAGTGAAAAAAAAAAAATAGCTGAGTGCTCCACGAAGTTGAAAGACGTGACGTGTGTAAGGCAAAAGTTAACAGCTGCTAATAGTGAAAGCAGCAATTTTGACTTGAGTTCTTTTCCTGCTTCCCTGTCAGTCACACAGACAAGAGGCACTTAGGTTTGTGTCTCAGGTAATGATTGCATTGGCTGCCAGCCAAGCCAGAGTTATGGACATTCATGTCAAAACACTCACAGCTGAAATGTGTTCATTCCCTTTGTGCGGTTGAGTTTGGCCACGCTTTGGGCTCCAAAAAGGCTGAGGTGGATTTTTTTTTTTGTGTAATATTTTTGCCAGATAAGTTGCATCAGTCACAGAGAATTGCAAATGCTGTATAACCTTGGCCTGGCGAGGGTTACCTGAACTGATTCCTCTCTCCACCTTGGCTTTTATCACTCAAGCTCTGAAAAGTTAAAACTTTATGATGATATGAACATTATCCTCCGTTATAATAAGTTTTTTATGAAATATCTTTCAAAAGAGACACATCCTCAGTTACCTTCCTTGTGGTTTCTGCATCAACAGTGTAAACACTATTTTGGGAGAGGTGTGAACAGACGCAGCTGCCATCATGCTTCCAGGGGCAACAGCAGCAAATAAGGTAAGGCAGATATCATAGTATAATACATTAAAGCATATATTCTGGCACATATCTAGTTTCATGCTAGTGTTGTTGAGTTGAGTTGGGCGGTGAATTGAAACCATTGAATTTGTTAATTGTTTGTGAATGAAGGGAAATGCACAACTTTCTCCACTCAGTGCCAAGACATGATTTGTGTTGCCATCATTTGGCATTTTGTATTTCTCCACTGTAAAAACAAAGCAAACCACATTAAATTTACCACAAGGCTGCATGTGTTCTCTGTCTCTCAGACACATACACACACACACACACACAGTGATTTACAACTCACCAGGGCCTTTCTTATACTCATTAAAACCCAACTGCCAAACATTAAATTCCCCGGCTGCAGAGCAACGAGGAAGTGCATCAGTGCCCACAAACCCGATCTGTAAAAGGTCCAGGTTCCTATGGCTGTATGCAAGTCTGGCACCAAATGGTGCGTGTGTGCCGTGCCAGCTTTTGTCCGACTGCCAAAACGAGATGTCAGAACAGACTTGGGATGCAAAACCAGTACGGGCAGGCTGTGATGTCTATGACAGTGCCCACAGGAAACGACATCACCCAGTAAAAATCTGTGGCCACCGCCACATAGGACGATACCTGATCAGAGCCAAGAACTGTTAAAATAAAAGGAACTATAAACAGTGCTGATGTTATTTGAGAAGGTGAGACCACCAAACAAGTTCACAGTGTCTCAAAATAAACATCAGTCCAGGTAGGAAATTAGCATATTAAACACATGATTAGATTAATGTAAGCATGAACCCATTATTAATGGCTTTTAAATGTATTCTTAATATGTAGCACATTTTAGGACTCATTAATCTTATTATGTATGTGGTCATTATCATAAATTGACCATAGAATTCCTGTTGTAGTGGGTATAATGTTAGAAATATACTGAGGGGTCTCTCAAAAAATCACATAGAATTCAATTCTGCTCTCTACAGGATATATTTATTATTATTATTATATTAATAATGCACTCCAGATTTAAAATCATTCTGTTTGGATGGTTGATAATCTAGTCGCGGCTCCTTTGCTAAACTGAACTCTTATTTGACTGACGTTTCATTAAAGCATTTTTTTAGGAATATTTACTTTTGGGAGATTTTTATTTTTTGATCTGAAAAATATTGAGAGGAGTTGGAAATACTTTTTTAAGCCCCGGATAGGGTTGGCAGCTCTTCAGGCCATGTGCATCCCCATCCTCCAGTAATATGTAGCCTGTGAGTCAAAGTCTGGGGGAAAAAAAGAACACCCGCAGAACCCTCGCTGCAGGTGCACTTCTAAGGCTTATTGTGTTCAGCTTGCAGTAATAACTGAAGGCGAGCAAGATGAACGTATGAGTGATATTATGTCCGGATCTTGAGTTGGGCAGCAGTTATGACCTTTCACGAATGATGCTTTGATTACAAACCCACAATTTTGCGAGTTGTGGTAATCGTTGAAGCAAAGGAATTCATCATCCTTTATTTAATCAAAATTAAGCCATTGTTGCTGTAGCTGTAACCTGGGATACCATGTTTGGTAAGAAGAAATAAACTGGATAGACCAAATGTTCACTTATATTAGAGGGTGCTGGGTGGATGCCACAGCAATGGTAGGGAGACAGTGGAGGCACAGGGACGATCTTACCTTGCCATATTTCTGCGCGTAGGACCCAGTGAGCAGAGAATGGAAGACAATGATTGTCTCGTCCAGATCCCACACAAACACCCTCTGGAGAGTGAAAGAAGTGAGATGTTAAAAAGATCAGGGGGGTTCCCTCAGAAATCCTATATCCATCTGTACACACAAGCTCAAATAGACAGTGACACAGGGTGGTCCGCCTTCCTATCAGCCTCTGTTGTATTGGAGTAGAGAGAATGAAGACACATCCATTGAGACTTCAGTGGAATAGTCGGTCAGTAATGTAAGTAATGTGAGTAAGCGCACTGTCATCGGGTGTTTTCTGCTCCCTTACCTCCAGGTCACTATCAGGGGGAGGGGTCGGGTTGTTCTTTCGGCCCCTGCCCCGGGACTTGGACCCCCCACTCCGGCAGGCCCGGTCATCCAGCTCTTTGATGGGCGTTGAGGGGCTCTGCACTGTGTCAAAGTCCCCTGAGGGTGAACACAAACACAGTACGGGACATTTAAAAACATTGCAGATTTTCAAGCGATCGAGTGTCTGTCTCAAACTCCGCGAGCAATCGCAAACGACAGTATATTCGTCGCATTAAAGCAGCAGTAATGATGTGGTTTGAGCTGATCCCACAGGTGCTCTGGAGCTGTATCCACTTCAGGAAAGGCAATAACTCAGCCTTTGTACAGTAATAAGCCATCTTGTCACATTTAATAATTCAAGGTAATTGGCATGACAGATCAATTTAGAGACAACCAGGAAACCTAAACAAAAGTAATGTTGGTATTCCGAAAGATTCATGCACACATTTGACAGAGGAGGGGAAGAATGGGACTGCACAATAAATTAAAAAAAAGTTTGGTAATATGAAGCTTTGCGCAAAGATACTGTACCAGAAATTTTAAAAAAAAAAATCTGCAGGAGCATACACGAGCGCTCACACAAATTCTTGAGCAGACACACACACCCTCCTAATGCCATATGCTCCCACTGCTGTGTGGTAACTAGAACCAGACTCTAAGCTTCAGCTCTCATATTGTTATGTCTCAATCAGGGAAAGGGGAGGGGATGGGGTTGGGGGTGGAGAGAGAGAGGGAGAGATAGTGATAGAGATAGAGAGGGGGTGGACGTTGGGGTGGATAAAGGCACAGAGAGCACGTTAGCAACCAAAAGAAAAAGATACCAAGTGTAAAAAAAAAAAAAGAGAGCGAGAGAGAAGGAGAAAAAGTGAGAAAGGCAGCAAGAGGGAAAGTGCCAGTGACAGGAAGAACGATAAGCTCCTTTAATCAGGCTTCCTGAATTACAGCCAAGATAAACCAAAGAAAAAATGCGAAAAAAAGAAAAATATGAATATGAAGCCATATTCCTGCACATGTGGCTGCACTTTAGCTCTTTCTTATTTCTTCTTTTCCTCTCTTTCTCTGACTTGTCGGTGAAAGTGCAATATTTAACATAGCTTCACTCTAATCAAAGTCTCTGAGGCTAATGTAAACACATGCCGACGCTCCAATTAGCGTGCATGATGCCAGGTAACTATGGCTACGGTCTGAAGTTACTTCCTGTGCTTCATCATAGGCTGAAAGAGGGTTTTGAACTCAGTTACCCAAACCGTGGTATTTTTCTCCTGGAAACGGGATTACGGCACCACAATTGAGCGGTGAAAAATTGGACATTTTGTTTGCATTTAAAATAAATAAATAAATAAATAAAGTTAGAACTGAGCACAAACCTGGGTGAAGCTCTGGGGCCTGTCCAGTCATGGCAGGGGTGGGATCTTGCAGCTGGTAGGCTGCTGTGGAGCCTGTGCCATCCACGCTGTTGGAGGTCATATATGTTCCGTAGGTGGAGGCGGAATAATACTGGGCGTACTGGTTTTGGCCAAACGTTGTATACGAGGGGTAATCCTGCAGAGAACAACATGAAATTGTGAGCGCGCGAGGACGCGGTGCAATGAGCAACAAAGAAGAAAGAGAAGAAAGAAGGGAACTGGGAAATTGAGATGTTTTGCTTTTCTGGAAAGGTTCAGGCTGACTTTTGAAAGCAGATTTTACAAGTGTTCCCTTGCATTGCTCTAATCTTTTATTCCCTCCATTCTGAATTTTATATCTCCAAAACAATTAAAGCCTTGTGTTGCTGCTTTTTACTGACTCTGGAGATGGGTGCTTTTACGAGTCAGTTCTCTAAACCTGTCACTACGTCCATCTCTACAAGTCCTTATAAACTGGAATGCGCACACACACACATGCACAGTTGGCGCGTAGTCAGCAAAGTGTGCATGTATTGCAAGCATGCATACGCACACATACGGTACACTTACAGTACAGGCTTGCTTTTAATCAGTCTCTCGCTCTCTGTTTTTGTCTCTTGCTCTCTTTCACTTTTTCTGTTAAACTCATACATGCACACACACACACACACACACACTCTATATTCCCCTTAATCTGCCCACACGGGCCAAGCCTTGACTTTCCTCCTGTAAACAGCCACATCTATCATAATGGGACATTAAAATCCCCCTTTAAGCATTTTACTACCGCAATACAATTCATCATATAGACACAGAGAAATACTTAGAACAAAACACTCTTTCACAGAGCCTCATTTTCTGTTGCTCTCCTAAGTTTTTTCCCCTATTGCAAGGTCGCAGCGTTATTAGATTTCATTTCTTAAAGCTGCTCTGAATGAGGAACGTTGTGTGGGAGCGTGACTGTAAAACCACTTCTGTTCTCAACCACTATTGCAATCGTGCACTATACAAAATCCTCCTCTTTTGTTTTGAGCCGGCATAATGACGAAAATGACGTTCACTTGACCACTCATACCAGTCATGCGGCATAGTTTATCTGCCCTGGCCATGGGCTTTCTCACCGGCCCTGGGAAAGGGACTGCTTAGGTTTAAACTGGACTGACAGTCTTGGACGCACACACATGCACGTACATAAACACACACAAATTTACCTGCTGGGTGGCAGTGTAGTTGGCGGGGTTGGACACTGAGTTGTTGGTGGCGTAGAGGCCTGAGGAAGGAGTGAAACTGGAACCTGAAGAGAATAAAAGGACAGAGAGAAGAAGAGTGGAGAGAGAAACGTTGTGTCACAGCACAAAAGGTAAGCTCGTTTTCAATGGGAGTTCAGGATTTCTGACAACATCCTATTTTTCAACATCAGAATGTGTGATTTTGTTTATGCTTTGTTGTTTTGCAGCATGCTTCGCCCACCGACCTGGCATCTGATAGGGTGAGTATGCAGTCTGTCCAGGCTGTGGTGTGGTGAAACCGGGACTGTAGCTGAGACCTGTCTGCAGAGGAGACTGACTCTGGGCCAGGCCGCTCTCTGTCTTGATGCCCGGCAGCATCACACCGAGGTCTAACATGAGACAGAAACATCGAATAGTATATAAAATTTTAATATTTGACAACAACTGCATGACTGGAATAGAAATGCTATCAGAAGATATCATCAATGATCATCATAATTGTCTTTGTGTATGTGTGCTTGTTGGTACCATAGGTGGACAGTCCGTAGGCCTGCCCTGTCTGGGAGTAAGCCGTGTACACCGTTGACTGTTGCATGCTGCTGAACTGGGGCTGACCAGCGTACGTCGGCATGGGAGGGGCTGCAGGCGTGGAGAGGATGTGAGGGTAGGGCCTGGGAAAAGAAAGGGTGAGAGAAACATGGATAGAAAGGTGATGTAGGTACTGGTCAGATTATAGCATGCAGGAGGTCATTTAATGGCTAAATTGGTGAAATTGGAATCTGACTGGAAAGCAGCCTGCATTGGGTGAAAAAGTCACACTTACTTTGAAGGGTACAGGGGAGGTGAGTACTGGTGGGCCGAACGAGGGCTGTACCCACTGCTGGTGATCACTACAAACGGCACGATAATCAGAAACAAGGCAAAAATCAGGTTATGGATGGTGTCAGCTCAGATCTCCTGTTTTCTTTCACCTTCAGCAAAGCCGCTCATGAACAGCACAACTCAAGGCCTCCAGCTCGTTGGCGCTGAAATGCTGTTCCAGTAAACATAATTTGAATCATTTTGAATGGAGAGGAGCCAAGTTATCCCTCCACAGAGAACACTGTAGTCCACAAAACCCTTACACTGGGCCTCATAATAAAACACAATGTCTGTTTGTGGTCATTGAGATGTCAGAGCCCAATACTGACAAACACCCCGCTGCTTCTAAACCAGCACTGTGTGTTGTTTAATGGGTGTCTTGCAGTGTAAAGGAGCACAGACCTGTGCGAGAGTCTAAAAAAAAAAAGACAAGTGTAAAATTGTCTGTCCTGCTCTCTCATCCCTCTCCCCGCCTTTGATGACGCAACCCAAGGACAGGCAATGCTTCATGGGATTAAAGCTTTCAGCGGGCCTACCACTGAGCTGGAATGGATGATGGTGTTTGTGTGTGTGTGTGTGTTTATGTGACTTCTGTGGGTCTGGGAAAACAGAGCGAGAAAGAGCTGAGATTAGAGGGCTCTGCATTGAAATTTCTATGTGCCTATCCAGCAAGGATATTTACTTGTGTGTATTTATGTTCATAGCTGTGTGTGTGTTACCTGAGCCTGCGTATGTGTCCAGTGCTGTGTCGCCTGTTGTAGTCACTGTATCGCTGTTGTTCATAGGCTCCGTTTTCACTTAAGGAAGAGGGAAAGGGTCAGTATCAGGGGAGGCCATTAACAAAGTACCATCACACACACACACACACACACACACACACACACACACACACACGCACGCACACAAACACACACAGAAAGAAAGCCTTATTGAGTAAAGGGCAGAAAACTACCATGCAGTTCCAGTATGGGTGCAAATGTGTGCAGAGTTCCCACTACAACTAATGTAAAATTCCTTTCTACAACCAAGTCAAAACACCACCGTGACCTCAAGGTTTTATTCCACCTTGTTTTGTTTTTTTTCCAAGTCACTTTTTTAGCTCAGGAAAAGTATGACAACCCCAAAATGTAATGATTAAGATTGTGATAAATTCACAATGCGATCCAAAGAGAAGAGAACACTGCACAGCAAATGAAAATCACAGCAATTCTGGCACAAAAACATCACATCTGGGACCAGCCTTTTTTGCATTTAAGCTAATATCACTTTTGGCCTGGGATTCACACACATGCACCTCTGTACCATAGTCCTTGGAGCCTGGGGCGGGGGGCGGGCTGCTGCAGCCCAACAGCCAATCAGCCGTGTTTAGAATGGTCATATTTTCACCTAAAGAGGGGTGCAAGGTGGGAAGGTGGTGAGGATATGATGCACTGAGAACCAGACACCAGTCTCAGCTGCATGCCACACGGTGATCATTTTAAAAAGCAGACATTCGTACTGTAAAAGTTATTTTTAAAGGAATACTTTTAAATTTCAGGAAACAGCCCACACTTATCCTTGCTTTTTTTGCTGAAAGTTAATTGAGGGAAATATTTGTCTCTTTAGCCGCTAAATGCTTCACTCTGTTCACCTTTTCATTTGGTGCTTGACAGGTACTCTAAAGTGTGTTTTTAGAGCTTTTTTATGCTCAAAACAACTTCTTGATGTGGCTGAAAACTATGCTGAAGTGGGGAGAGTGAGCCAATGCAGGAAAGTTACAGGCCTGAAAACCAAAATGCTCCGAACAGCTGATGGGACTTTGCAGCTCCGTACAGCTGCAGAGTTTTTTTCCCCCCCCAAATTTTTTGAATTATTCCTTTAAATAACAATTAATCTCTCACCACATGATCACAGTTTTTTTAAGAGAAGCACACCTGTTAACTACCTTTAACATCCAACTTGCTGTTTTTCAGTTCCTTTCCTTGTTTCTCTCTGAAGAACGATTAAAGCTCATCATCGCAGACCTTCTGAGAGCTCCATTTAATTCAGGACAACTTCATTAATCCCCTCAGGGAGCAATACAACCCATTGGACAAGCCCTAATGAAGACAAATGAGTTGCTATGGAGATGGCCCGTGGGCCCAAGCGCCGGCTGATGTCAGGTGAGGGGAATGTTGGGTATGTAGTTTGTCTTGGCTGTGAGCGTGTAGTCCCAGCTCTGTCTGCTTAAAACATTAACTGTGAGCTCATCAAAAATGATTTAATGTGCTCTAATATGGTCTGAGCGCACCGTTGAGTCCACTATGAGCACGGCTCTTTCCGTGAGGGTGAGTGTGTTTTGACACATCAAGTTGACCAAAATGCAGCATCTCACTTTTTCCATTACATTACTATTGAAAGTGGTCTCCATAGCCCGTTAAATCAGCAGTAGATCAAAGGATTGCCCTCAACAAAAGCACTTACATCCAGTGCTATTACATCAAACTGCCCCGTCAAAATCAATTCCAGAGGACAGAGAGTGGGGGGGGGGGGGTTCAAGGGTGACAGTAGAAAAAGATGAGAAGAGGGAAAGCGAGTCACACGGTTAGAGGAAAAAGGAAAGGAGAAAGAGAGCAAGTGGGACAAGGGGAAGAAAAAGAGAGACGAGGGCTCACTGGTGTTGACATCTAAGAGAGCGGTGATGCTTTAATGCTCTTGTAGAGGAAATAGTTTCCAGTGGGATTTTGGGCCTGCACCCAAACATATATACTCAAACACACACACACTACACTATACACACACTTTGCAAAGCGGTTAGCGGAGGAGAGCAGAAGTGCTTCACCGTGTGTTTACACACATTCTCCAGTGGTTTACTCAAGTGCTCATGCCAGTGTGTGTGTGTGTGTGTGTGTGTGTGTGTCTCCTTCCGCCCTTATAAATTCCTCAAAAAGCACTTATCTCTGTGCGTTGAAAGTTTTTCTGACTGATGATTTTGCAATAGATTTCCTTTTATTACATTACACTCATCAAACTCTTTGCCCATGTGACTAACAGTATGCCCTTTAAACCTCCGCTGGAGCAAGAAACAGATACAATTGATATATTTTCTTCTTAAGAAACGACGCATCGTTAAATCTTATCATGAGGTGTTGAAGTGTAGTCTGAACCAGTGCAATTCCTTCTTTTAGCAGCTGATGGCTGGTGACTCCACTGTCCCGAATCCAAAGACATCACTCATGAGCTGTTCTTCATTTTAGATACACTTCTTTCCTTTCTCTTCAAGATTTTGATGGAGAAGCATGATACCAGAGAGGGATAGGGTAAATATGAAGCTACAGCTAGCCTCTTAGCTTAGCTTAGCTTAGTTTAGCTTAGCAAAAGACTATACATTAGGGAAAAGGATAGCCTGGTTTAACTAAGTTTTTTCCTGAGTTTTTTCTGTAAAAAAAAAAAAAAAAAGTGTTAAAAAGCCAAGTTGCAATTTCAGAGGGTCGAGGGACGATTATGTGCCAAACTATTTCTCAGCTGGGTGCAGCGACTTCCTGGAGGCTCTGCCAATTCTGAGCCCAGAAATAGTCCTTCATCTAAACCTCCTCTAAAACTGTAATTCCTTTTTATGCATAGGTTATGAGAGTGCCATCAATCTTCTCATGACTTTCAATAAGAAAGTGAAAGAGTTTCCCCCTTTCATGTGGAATGTACACAGTCTTATTCAGTGTTTGAGCGGCAGAACTTTGTCTTTCTAATGTTTTGAATTGTCACTGATGACTGAATACCCACTGAAAAATAGAAACGATTCCAGAAAAAACACAGTGATTTAAAAAACTGAAGGTAAAAACTATATTTGGAATGGTGAAACTAAGAAACCCTAACTAACAGAGACACAACTGCCCTCGCCGTAGCACCAAACACGTTCGGCCTTCTCACCTCCTGTTCCATTGGTGGTGATGGAGGGGCTGCCAAGGTTGTTCTTGTCGAGCTTGGAGCCTGTTGAATCTCCACCTCCCACACGGTTATGAGGACTGGCTAGGTCCTGCATTTCCATAGACCTACCGGAGGGAGGGGGAGAAAATGAGATGATGTGATTTTTGAATGGATAACAGATCAACAGCGATGTGCTCACACAGCTGGGAATGTCCCACCTCTGCATATTACATTTTGATCTCAGCGAACACATTCAGTGACCTGCTGTGTGTCCACACAGGACACACACATAAACTCCAGGGTTCTCCATACCATTTAGCTTACGCAAGCGTGCGTTTAGGGGCACTAGACATTGTCTGTGGGCCTTTTGGCTCTTTGGCTCTTTTACAGAGTGTGTTTGTGTATACAGTATGTGTATGTATGTGTACTTCTGGGCCCCAATACAAACCCACAGACTGCCAGCATGCTTTAGGTAGACAACGTGTTCCACATGCATGACTGGGACTGTGTGTGAGTGAGAGAAAGAGAAAAAGAGAGAGTGTGAGGATAGCTGGAGGTGAAAGTAAATAGAGACGAGCAGAATGAAGATGCAAATGACAGAGTAGTAGTCTGCCCCTCATATATTGGTGTTTATTGTTTATTTGGATCCCTATTACAGTAGTCGTTACCGTGGCAACGGCTACTCTTCCATGTCCATGACCGCCAGTGAGAGGTGTAATTGTATTTAATACATTTTCATGCATGCACACTGTAGGAAAAGCAACATAAAACACTCGCTCATGACTCTTCATCACTGCTGCCACAAACCCACATGCTGACATGTTCTTTGGTGAAAGACATAGTTGAATGTTGAGTCAGTGTGTGTGTGTGTGTGCATGTGCGCAAGTGTGAGCCCTGACTCATGCTGCCCGCAGGTTGGTCACACTCGTGCTCTTGTGTGAGACATCAAAGCGAGAAATGACAGAGATGGAGGGAGAATTAAATAAATGCGGGCTGCCGGTCTGAGACTATGTGCGTATGTGTGTGTGTGTGTGTGTGTGTGTGTTAAAAGAGAGAGTGCACATCTGTGTGGCGGTCTGGAAGCAGTCCATCTCAATGCTATGGGCAGATAGCATCACCACACATGACTGCAACCCACAGTCAGACTGACAGGTATAAACATACAGCTTTCAGCAGATGAGAAAAGACCCAACTAAAGGGTGCAAAAGACAGAACGTACGAAAGATAAACACCCTAAATCAACTCCCACTGTCAACTCTTTTTTTCTATTTACAGCTAAACATTAATTCTTCTCTCTTGTAGACTAAAAACACTGATCACTGTTTTAACATCAACAGAACTTTATTGTGCATGGGATGTTGAGCCAACCCCCGACTTCAAACAAGAGCCTAAAATATCCCCCGTTATACTTGGCAATAAAAGTTAAGAACTTTCACAGATTACAACGCTTTTTCACTTTTCACTCTCTTTTTTCGTCTTTGCTTTTCTGTGCTTCAACACTCTCCATCCATCCTTTTCTTTTGTCTCTCAGCAGCAGGAAATGATTCTGTCTCCCCTCCTTGTCCCCCCCCCTTTGTTCTCCACTTCGCTTCTCTTGGGAGGCGATGGCAGGAGCTGGTGTTTCATAAACTCTTTTCTGGTTTTCACATTATGTCTGCTCATTGAAAAAATATGCTGCATCTCATCACGGTTTACTGTGTTTTGTGTAAACAGTTTTAGGCCTGTAATGAAAGTTGTAATTATCGATTAATCTGCTTTTAATTTTTCAATTGATCATTAATCATTTATTGCATGAAGATAAAAAAGCAATACCTATCACAACTTCCCCAAACTTTACATTGACACACACCTGCAATTTCTTTTGTTTCTTTCTTTGCAACTGCAAATTCGCTCATTTAGAAGCTGGAACCACAAAACTATTTCTCTTTTTATATATATACATTAAATAATATATTTTCTGTTAATCAACTAATTGGTTCAGCGCTAGATAATTTATTTAAATTAATTATTAATTAGTTTTTTTGTTTGTTTGTGCTGCATGTTTTCTTTTTGCCCTGAGATTGGATCAGCATATGCTTTTCTCTCTGTGTGTGTGTGTGTGTGTGTGTGTGTGTGTGTTTCAGGGCATTGAAGAAAGTATTGATGACCCCATCACAGCTGGCAACTACAGTTGATGCTGCATCATGACCAGAGGTGGGAGACACACACACACACACACACATCCATGCATGCAAATCACTCACAGAGAGTTCTGAAAGGAAACATCAGTTTCCTTTCACACACTATGCAATGAGACACATGTAAGCGTACCTGGCGTCTGAAGACTCTGGAACATGAGATTCACTGTGTGATTTCTTCACCTGCAGAGACACCAGAGAAGTGGAAATATTACTAAACACACACACAAACACATTACATCTAGCTAATAAGAACCAGTATTTAGTATGTCATAAACTGGCCTCATAAACCGGCGTTCATGACAAATTTATGACAAATTATGTTAGTGAGGGATAAACTTAAATGCGATGTAAAAACTGCATCATATTTGACAATTCGACTTCTTCAATGTGACTACAATGCAGAAACAATAATAACTCAAGAGTCACAGTGTGTAGTTGTGGCCACAACATCGACAGAAGCGCTAACTGCCGTCTAAATGACAGAATATTAACTTTCCCTTGTTTCACCTGTGACCTCGCTCCACCCTGAGCTCAAGCCCCTTCCTCAACCCTTAAAGAGTTGAGAGGTCGCGGCGGGGTCATGTTAGGTCATGGAGCTCACTCTTCGCCCTTAAACGGGTCAGAGTTGGACACTAAATCGAGCCTTGACTTTGGGGGGTAACCGAGACATTTGGTCGCGTCAATCACTGCACGCGCCTCAGCTTTTCCTTCATCACTGATGGAAAAAGGGAGAGGGAATTAAGAAAACACACTTCAGCCTTTCCACTGCAGTGTTTGTGCGCTCACACTCGCCACACTCACACACAGGCGGGTTTTTATATGCGTCGCTGTGTGTGAGGGGTATGCGGAGCTAGACGGCAGGGCAGCGGTTCTCTATTAAAATTCCTCTCTCTTATTTGGAACAGGAACTAATTAGAACAGTAAATGCAGGGCGGAGCGAGGGCCAATGTGTACCAGCTGCCCCATAATCACTGTGTCAACACACTGTGGAGGTGTAGGGCACGCGTGAGGTGCCAAACACACACACACACGCATGGAAATGCACATACAAGCACACACACATGCTCCAATTCACCCAGGCAGCATATATTCAAGTCATTTACACATTATCGCAATCACAGGTAAGTATACAGAGAAAGTGCTTGGCCAAGGAGACGCTAAACTCCAGGTATGTGGAAACTAGTGTGTGTGTGTGTGTGTCTGTGGAGGACTACATTGTGGTGTTATGGTTCTGATTAGAGGATCCTGCTGAGAGCGAATAAGAAGCAGCACTTAGCTGTTTAAGACAGGGTTCAGAGGTTAGTCGGTGCTCTCGTATGGATCGCTTTACTCACACAGGCACACACAGTCAGTCACTCACACACACACACACACACACACACACACACACACACACAGGCCACTTTCATGTCAGGTTTCATGCTTTACCGAAATTTAACAAGGCTGTCAGTCACGGCATCAACAGCATGGCCGTGAGAAACTGCAATCCACATGTAACGCACACGCAGGGCTAACGTACAAACGCTGGGGCGTACACGGCCCTGCATGTGTGCACCTGCACGCACACACGCACACACACACAGAAACACACAAGCCTGGCTGTTTCTGTCTCAACATGATCTGTGAAAACACAAGCACACGCAGGCTTTGATCCTGAAAAGCTTTTATCATTGCGCTTCATCCATTGCACACTTTCTCTCACTGTGGACATCACTGAGTATCTCACCACTTTTATTTTCATCTATCAGAAATACTTGCTCTATATATTTAAAAAAAAATCCATGCATATGTTTTATTTAACCAGACATTCGACTTTAGCATTACTGTTTAACACATAGGAATGACCTGAAACACTCTTTTCGATCATGTGCCAAAACTTTTTTTTACTTAAATTTTTATTAAATGGTACTTTTACTGTATCCGGTACACATCATGTTTATGATCCCATTGAGAGTTATTAAAAATGAACTATTTATGAAAACCTATACTGAAAAAATAGAGCTGCTATACTCTTTCACTGTTCGCTGTTCCAATTAGATTAAAGAAGTCCCGCATTCAAATTATTCACTGTAATCTTGCCTCTTTCCTCTATTTTGCAGTGAAAAAAGCACAAATTCATCTCTAACAACAAAATGAAAGGACCTGTGAGCACACTCCTCGGTGGACACGATGCCCAAAGCACCCGTTTGTGTCACCTGAGCCACTTAAATGGATGAACTTTGACCTGGTTGGCCTGGTGACCGGTCTAGAACACAACCCGCCTGGCTCAGGGACTCCCTAAGGGATAAATGCAGGTACCCGGGGTAATTAGCCCTAATAACAATGATTTATTTAAGGGAATTACACACTGATGCGTTTGTGTTGTTACTTGCTAATGATATTTATCAGCTAATGGATGTAATCATAATGATGTGAAAACAAAAGGCTGTAATAAGAAACAGTAGGTGTGAGTCATAAATAAGCAGAGACAGTTCTGGTCCTAGTTTTGTGTCCTGGCCTTCTCCCTTTTTTTTGTTTTTAATGATCTCACTCAAGAATATAGAATTTGACACAAAAGATGCGTCAACAAAGGTTGTGTCATTGTTTCTGGCGAAAACCCTGTGCAGAAAGAAAAAAAAGGGGAAAGAGAGGGAGAGCAGAGAAAGAAGAATAGCGCTATGTGTTTCTGGTAATAACCCAGCCCATCTGCAATGGGACATCCGACACCATGCATAGAGTTGCACACACACTCACAGTGACACACACACACAGAGACACATACACAACAGCTATATGAAAGCTTTGAAGAAAAATTGAAAGTTTGATACTTCCATATAAGGGGCAACTTCAATCGTAAACAAATTCCAAAAGAAATGTATTTTCAAATACTCTTTTGGTGTAAATGCAGAAACACCAGTCAAAAAACTTGCTACAATTTCAAATAGTTTTAATTTTTTTAATTATAGAAAAAAAATTAAAGGCCACTATGATCCTAAATATAACCCCAAATGTGTCAAATATAGAAATATAATAATAAAAATTTAATAATAAATCAATAATAATGATTTATAGTATCAAAAACAAAACCTCTGCAAAAAATATATGCATAATGAAAATATATTCTTTCTGTTTTTGTCTTGACGCATAGTTATAGTGTAAATTAACTTAATTAGAACATAAATTGATTTAAATACCTGACAACAATTAGAGTGTTATGGCAATAACCCACTGACCTCAATCATCCAAATCAATGTCATATCAAATATTAAAGAACAATGTTCATCTTTCTTTTACAAACAGAGGCATATATTTATTCAGACATGTGACAAATAAAATAGGATATTAAATACACTAACAGTCTACAATAGACTGATTTAAAAATATAACAATAGCATCTGTTTTTTTAAAAATAGAAAACACACGCACGTTCTCTCGCTTACGTAGAGTCAAAGATCCATTCTTACCTCAGGGTGTAATCGGGTCAGTTAGGAGTTGTATACTTCCACAAAGCATTACAGAGCCGTACGATCCCGCCAGCTTCCCGTCAGACTTGCTGGTCTCTCTCTCTCTCTCTTTCTCTATCTCTCTCTTACACACACACACATACAAACAGACACAAACAGAAAGACACACTCATGCACGCCTCCAACACAAGCACACTTCAGCTTGTCTCTATCTACCTGCCTCTCACTTTGTACTTCAGGTGCCACGTTTGTCTTGCTCTACAGGGGAAAATGCATTCTTTTTCTCCCTCTCTCTGTCTCTCACTCTTTTACTCTGAACAAACATGTAGTGGGTGGAAAAAGGAGACAGTGCATGTAAACTACACTCTTCTCTCTCCCTCCCTATCTCTCTGCCTCTAAGGTCAATCCACACACAGCTCCTGTCTTCCTCGAGTAATGGGGAACATTTCTCTCGTCCTGTTTCCCTCCTCCTCTGCCTCCTCCCCCTCTTTTTCTCTTCTCCTCCTCCTCCACCTCCTCCTTTCTCTCTCTCTCTCTCTCTCGCTCTATCGCGCAACTGTCACTCACTACTACAGGCTCACTCAAGCTTACGTTTAAAACCAAAGAACTTTTTTAATGTAATAGATGTAGCTTGTGTGTGTGTGTAGGTCCTTCCCTAAAATAGACATGAATAACCTGAACTCTGCATTGAAATTATAACTTGTACATGTATGACAGTAACATCATGATAAATTTCAAATGTAAAACAACTTGGCGCAACTAAAATCAAACCATCTGTGTAGGTGACTCAAATCCTGGACATGGAAGCTCTCGCGTGATTACTTTCAAAGAGCAAAAACGTTGAATGGAGAGATGGTGAGGATGTAATGTCAGTGTCATGCTGTGCAGTAGAGAGTACAGGCCAGACCATAAACTTCACACCATACCCCCCCCCCCCCTGCCCCCCGTCCAAGACACACACACGCACCTACCCCCACCACACCACACAGAGTCTCCCATGTACACCTGAGCACACACATCCAATCTGTGTTAATTACAACCACACGGGCTGCACGTGTGTGTCATATGTGAAGTGCTGCTGAGCTGGAGGGGTTGGGGTGTAGGTGTGTGCGCACAACATCATTTAGGTGCACAGACACACACATAAATCTCCTCAGTCTGAAGATGGCACTCTTTCGCTGTCGTCATCAAGGTGTTGTCAGGGCAAGCACAAGCTCAAAACACACACACACACACACAGACACACACATACACAATGTGAAAAATGATGTACGTACACATGCTTAAACCAGGCCAGCACCAGTTCGTGGTGCTCAACAGCAACATTTTTCACAGAAATAGTTCATCGGAATATTCCACAGGCTTCACTATCAACTATTTTCATTGGAAATACTTCCTGACTATGAAAACTGTTGCCGGTGTGTTAGTCAGTGCTGGACTCTGACTTGTGGTAATGATCATGGCGTTCACTCAGACTTTCATAGTATTTAGCATTGCGTCTTTCTCAATTAGGATGTTCATCATTTTAGAGATGAGCAGGCCAAAATCTCAAAACTCCACTGGCAGATAAAAACATCTGCACAGATTATCTGCCACCAGTGTAATCAAACGAGAATTTGAATTTAGGTGAACTGACCCTTTACCGACATACACAGCAGTTTGAACGTTACTGTGCATGTGCGAGGCAACAGAAAACAGCTGAGGATGTGCCAAAGGAATACAGGACCTAAAGACCAATTTGGAAGAGGGCCACTGTCTCCAACTGTGAACCGGCCACCTTTAGCTCGGTCACCATGGTGACAGCATGTGGCCCTGTCCCGCAGCATTCCCCCCCCCAATAAACACCTTGATTGATAGACTGTCTGCAGTCCTGTGCGCACACATCAGTGCAAATATCTGCTGCTATACGTGCGTGTGCTGGACGTCTGAGAGTGTAAGTTGGAGGACTAGCTGTCAGAACAGATTAGGGTGTTGCCGAAGCGCTTGACAACTCAAGCACTTTATTATTAGCCAGGCAGGACCCCATCGGGAGGGGGTTGTCCAAAAACATCCCCGATGAAATATTTTCACAGCAAGTGGAGAAGGGAGCAGGGGAGGTGTCTCAAAACATGCCTGATGAAATACAAAAAAAAGAAGAAAAAAAAAAAGAAAACAGTAGCATGGCATGGGCACAACAGAGCAGTGAACTGTGCAGGAAGGAAGCAGGCTTAGGCATTCGTTTTGTTGACTTTAGGAGTGTTTTAAAAGTGTCTGACAGAGGTGCATCGCTCCCTTTTTAAGAGGCCCTCGAGAACAACTTTGTTCTCCAAGAGGAACAACAGCAGTTTATACTCCCTTCAGCAGACAGTGAGGCAGACGGAGACAGTCTGATCCTGTCCATCTCATCTGTCTGTCTTGTTGTTGAGATTTGGATTACTTTTTTTTTATTTTGGCTAATATTCTTTATCACTCTCTTGCCAAGAATTAGCTAAGAGGATCCCTCACCACACACACGCACACACAGAAACACATACACCTGTGCAACGTGATCGTGCAGCTGACATTGGCTGGTGTGTGTAAACCACAAAACAAACTCATGAAGGATGTAACTCACCACAAAAACACATCCTCCATCTCTATCTCTGTCTCTCTCTCTCTCTCTGTCTGTCTGTCTGTCTGTCTCTCTCTTTCTCTCTCATGCACCCACCCACACACACACACACACACACACACACACACACACACACACACACACACACACACACACACACAAAGTCTCACCCGTTTACCTGTCCCCTGCTCAAAGCTCCCTGCTCTCCCCATTTGTATGAGTGGTTATCGGTGTGGTAACTCAATCCCCTTCCTTTCATGTAAAATACATTGTGCCGGGCCTCCTCCCTCCCTTCACCTCTCCTCCACCCCCCCAGTTCCCCCAGCCTGGGGAGGTGTAAAACTATCCCTCTCTTTATGCCTCCAAAAATGCCCCTTTTTCAGGTGTAGTAGGAAGCTATAAAAGAAAAAAAGAAGTGAGGGAGTGAAAGGGAAGAACAGGGTGAGTCTGTGGAGCAGGGAAGAGGTGGAGGAGGAGGAGTGGGAGGAGGTGTTTGGGTGAAAAGGTACTCTCCGAAAACATCTCTCTCTCCCTGACTAGGTGTACCTCTCTCTACCTGAACTATGTAAATTCACAGGCAGTTTCTGCACCTACAGTATCACATGTCTTTGAACCTTTGCCCAGGCAGAAAAGAAAAAAAGACAAAAATAGAGCTAAAACTAGACACTGGCCTCTGAGCTGAACCCCCCGAGACAATATGAAGAGAAACGAGAGAAAAACGCAAAGCATAGTCACTCCGCGCATGGAGATGTTATTCCATTCAAGTCATAGAAAGGAGTTACGGTGAAAGAAAAAACAACTTTGGAAATATCAAGACATTTTAAAGCTCTGTTCTATTTTCTTAATTCTTCATTTAAATTAAAACCAACCAGGTTACATTAATTTGAATTTATTTATTACTAAATATCCCACAGTGAATGGTGATTTTACCACATTTCACCAAACAGTTATTATTTTATACAGTAGCATAAGTGGGGACAAAAATAGTCCCACTCAAAACTACACCCTGTCATTTCTACTATCTCCTATCTTTATATTTATCAGACAGCAATGATAGTGGTATCAGTCTTCTCACATAACTGTTGGAATGAAAGCCAGTAATTAAATATTTATCAATGATAAATATCAGCTTCACAGAGAGAGAAATAAAAAATAAAGGCTGGAGTCTTCGAGATTTTAACTTGACAGTGAAAAGCCCGGAGCCTCTGCTCCATGAAATAAGTTTTATCTTCCAAAATCAGCCCTTTTTCAACCTCATTAGTGACTTGTCAATTACTTAATACAAAATGAGTCATTCAAAAAGTCATTACATTATTTTACCAATTACTCACTAAACTGCTCATTAAAGTATTCAGATTACTCTAAGAAGTTACCAAGTAGTGCATTACTGCTGGTGACAGAGCAGTGGACCACTATCTCCTTGTAGCCTGGTATGATTTGTTTGGCTAAAATTCTACTTTTACAGTATCACATGTTTCCATTTTGTGTTATTTATTTCTTCTGATGATGAGGCAAGGACTCATGGAGTTTTAATGAGTTCAATTTTAAGCAAGTAAATAGTTGGGTGGTCAGTACACCTTACTCACTCAAGGTTATTTTTATTTATTTGACTCATTTTGAAGACACATTGTGGGAGGAGGAGCAGTGGAGGGGAACAGTAACTAAGGCTGCTCTCCATCCTCCTCGCCGTCCTGGTGGTCTTCATAGCTGCCATTTAAATTGGCTCCTCATTGTCTCGGAGAGTGAGGGGATCACAGACATGATTTAATGCAGCTTTACTCAGTGGAGACAAATGAAAAGTCACTGATGGATGTGTGTGTATGTACGTGTGTGTGCGGGCCGGTTCTGCGCTGTTAATTGTGAAGCGTTTGGCCTCGACTGCCCCTGCTCAGCTAATCTGATGAGAGTGATTAAAAAAACAACTGGGAGAAACCTAAACCAATCCATGGCTGACCAGGCACACACACACACACACACACACACACACACACACACACAGCACTGACCATCTCTCCACTCAGGGGCACAGAAACACACAGCTCAACATGAACCGTCTCAAGAGACTGGGACAGACAACTGAATTGTGGACTGAGTACATAAATGCGGTGCTCTAATAACTAGTTGATTAATCATTAACATTTCTTATAAACAAAATCAATTACTTTGGCATCCCTAAATAATTGATCTGAATGACTCAGTGTATGAGTCAATACGTCAATATGACTTCCAACTCAACACGCTTTGTGATGAGTATGAGTCATAGCAGGAGGGCAGGCACAGATTAGTCTCATAGGTAGAAGCTGTCACAGTATATAGGATATAATATTACAGACACCTATTTGTTAATGATGATATTTAAAGTTAAAGCTTGATTTAGACAGATATTAAAGATCACAACAAACCCATTTTTATGTTGTTGCTGATTGGTGTATACATAGGTGTTCGAAACTCTGCAGCTATTTAAAGGAAAAGAAAGTGGGGGAAATGATGTCTCTCTCCTTTTTTCTTTTTTAAGCAACCTTTAGTCCAGTTTTAACAGATAAATGTCTTAAACATTTTTTCTGTCCTTACCGTTTGCTCCAGTAACAAACTGAGACGTTGGGGGAAAAAGTAAAAGCCTTTTTGCTCCACTGATTGTTAAAGACCGAGCAGTCAGCCTACACTGGGCCAATGGTGAGCCGCTGTCCTGCATGTCTCTTTCTGGTTCGGTGCTATGCTCCCTGGCTGAAATTCCACTTTAATAGTTTCATGTACACACAAAACATGTTTCTGATTTGTATGAAATGATTACAAGACTAAGAAATAATGGCGTTTGACCATGTCAAGGGTTTTAAGGGGGGGGTAAAATGGGAGAACGGGATGTGGAAGGGTTCAGTAACGCTTAGAGTGAGACAGAAGGTTTTTGAAATACATCCAGTGGTATTTATATGGACTCCATGTCATCTTACTAGAACAGTAAGAGCTCCTCTCTGCTGCTGCTGTGTGAAACCTGAAGAAACACAACACCATCCTCCTGCAACCCCCCCTCCTCCACACACACACACACACACCCCTACCCCCCCATTTCACCCTTCCTCATCCCCAACCCAACCGCAGCTACCGCACCCCCCGCTCGGTCCCCATACCGCAGCCTTCCCCCTCTGAATGCACCACCCCACCCCCTGAGCCCCCTTCATCCCACCGTGAAGCGAAATCAATGAGATGTGTGTGCGTATGTGTGTTGAGGAAAAAGATCAGGTATGAGAGCTAAAGAGCAAAAAAGTGCACATGCAAGGGTTTGGTGTGTTAAGATTGAGAGTCTAATGTGCATCTAGTGCATGTGGTGGTTATAATTGTGTATACGTGTGTGTGTGTGTGTCTGTGTGCGTGCGTGCTAGTGAACCTGTGTGAGTAAGTGCGTGTCTGTGGCAGCAGCAGCAGCAGCAGCATCAATAATTAAAGCTAATCTCATTAGGCCTCAGATCCCTTTCAGACGCTTTTAATTAAATGATGAATGGCCTCCCAGCTGCCTGTTAAATAATGCTGCTCATGACATCACAGTGTGTGTGTGTGCGTGTGCATGCATGTGAGGGCTACGACATAAGGTAGATATCCTTAAAAAAAAGACACATTCAGCAGACAGATAGGTATGCTCTCACACACATACACACACACGCCATCTGCTCCCAGATCCAATATGCAGGCGATTATTAGAAGTTAGCGAGGACAGGGAGCAGGAGTTGAGTGTCTCAAAAGTCACAAGCTGTTCCATCATACCAGGCCCTGAAACACTTCATATCATCTTCCTAATAAAATCACTCACAATGCCATATGTCTGCGAAGAAGGAAGGCAGACGTAGGGAGAAGAGGCTGTGTGCAAGCATGGAAAAGAGAAGAGGGGATGGGCAGAGAGTCCATAAAGAGACAGTGAGGAGCTCGGGGGTGTGAGAAAGATAAAGATAAAGGAAGACAAAGAGAGAGAGAGAGCACAGGCCAAATTAGAGAATGAGAGCAACAGGTAAAGCAGAGGACAGGTAAAGGTGCCAAAGCGCCTTGGGCTCCAGACAGCATGGACCTGGCTATGAGAAAACTCATAATCCCTTCTGTTTCTTAACTCCCCCCACCCCCCCACCCACCACTCTCCCTCTCTCCATCCCACCCCCCACCCCCCTCGCTCTCAGGCTGGCTCTGTATCGGATTGCTGACTTCACAATAGACCCTGAATCATCACTCCGGCCAGAGACACACAGGGAGAGACGAAGAGGCGGGCAGGCCCAGCAGAGAAAGAGGAGGTGGGACAAGCAGATAGACAGACAGAAAGACAGACAGACAGAATCAATGACAAGGGGGGTAAAATGCATTTCCTTGGGCATCAATACAGGTTAGATCCAGCCCAAACATGGTCACACGCACAAAGGTGTGCCCTTAAATTCATTGATAAATAAACCTACCACAATCTGAAATCAGACATGCAAATCTTCATTGTGTTGCGTGACATGTTGATCCAACCTTTTGCTACGTACTGTACCACCCGCAAACTCTCTTACATTCACTTAGTCCTAATGGCCTGTAGCCTCATGGCTCATGTTAAATGACATAAAGAAAGTTAGATCTTAAATTTTGGGAATAACACACACTGGTATCAGATCAGTGCTCGATATGAGAAGATAAGCTGAGGTATCTGAATCGATAGCAGGAAAGAGAAGGTTGGATTGGTGCATTTATATAGTAGATTCCCCCCAAAATTCAACCAAGTCAGTTATTGCTTTAACAGTTTGTCAATCGAGGAGATGATCAATGAGATCTGCCAAAACAAATCTGAGAATCTTGTTCATTTATCAAGCACAAGCACAAATGCTAACAATGCCCACCTGAGGCATTGTTTTCTTTTGACATTTTGTAGCGTGACTTCAACTTTACTATTATCCAGACGAAAATGTAGTTTGCAGCCAGACGTTAAATGCATAAGTCACATGAACATAATGTTCTACAGCAAATCCCCCATGGAATTTCAAAAGAAATACAAAATGTGTCTAAAAAACAGACATACTTAATAGATAATAAAAAGAGTCATTAGTTTCACCCCTAGTGTAGGGTATGTCAGTCAGTACAGAAACCCAGGTCACAGCCCATCTGGCCTCACCGACCCCTCTGCTACCTCTCTGATTCCATACTGCAGAGAGAGAAATCCAATCTCCCAGCAGAGCAGCAGAGGAAGTTCTCGCGGCAGGCGGGGCAGGCAGGTTCCTCCGTAACCAAAGCACAATTGTTGCAATTTCATTTCCTTCCCAGCAAAATGAGGAAATATGCTCCTTTTTTGTAACCAATGGCAGATGAGCAGACCAGAGTGAACAAACGGTGGGCTGTGGGCTCTATTTATGGAAGTTGCTGGGAACGAAGAATAAAATGTTTTAGTTCTTTACCGAGGATGTCTGAACATGTACAGTAAATTTCTGGAACCAATCAATCAAACAGTCAGCTTCACCGTGTTAAAATGTTCAGGAGAGAGAAATGCAACATAAGGCAAAGATGTGATTTTCTTTGAAAACCTTGTGAGTAATCAATATAAAGTGAGGAATCTTGGCATAGGATATTGTGCCCTGATTGACCTACATTAAAACAAGCATGGTCACAATATGAGACAGTCTCCACTTAGATGACCTCAGCCTTCCCACACCACAGAAAGTATATGTGTATAACAGAGAAAGAAACACCTACACACACACATACTCTCACACAGACATACACAGCAGACACTCCAAGCACACATATCATGTGGTTTCCTGTCTGGTGCGTTCCTTAAGAAAGCCCACGCCGGTTGCTCTAGGTTTCTAGATGGATTCTCCAGTCTGTTTGGGGGGGTTTTGACTCCATTACATTGTGATTGGCTCACAGGCTCGTCTGTGACCCGCTGACCTCACACCTAGCTGGCTTTCCCTGGCCCGGCAAGAATCTCACTCAGTTCTCTTATATGTGAGTTATAAATTATCCGAATCAGGGCAAGAGCTGAATGGGTTTTGGTGAAAGACAGATGTTTCGGTTATTTCGTGCATCTTAAATAAAAGTAATGTCAAAACAATGGTTGTAGAAGTTCCTACTTCATTTTTCACGTAAGTAAGTTCATTCGGTATTCACTCAGGCTGCTTTCTCCAAGTTTCCCAGAACTCAGCATAGTATTTTTTTTTTGTGAATAACAAAAATTATCATTTCACTGTGTGGGTGAATCTAATACTTTGCTGAATTCCAGTAAACCCCAGCATGTTACACTGTACAAAATAACGAATACTAAAGGAATAATTTTGTGAAATGTGTTTATTCACTGTCTTAAGTAGCATGCTCATGTTTATCTCCATATGCAGCCAGTTAGCTTAGCTTAGCATGAAGACTGGAAGTAGGGAAGAACTTTATCGTGGTTCTGACCAAAGGTAGCAAACCAGCCTACCACTAACCCTACAGAGTTATTGGTGTTACTGAAGCAATCAGTCCATTCAGTCCAAATTAATTCTATTCTGCTGTTTCCATTCTCAGAAACAACTTTCCTGTCCAGCAGCGGCTCAGGAGGAAATAAGAGGACAGCGACCAGTCAAACTGTCTCTGCTGGGTTGACCAACAGTAGACATTTCCTGGCAGAAAATCATTTTCACCTAGGCTACATGGGAGGAAGTAAGCATTGTTTTTTGGTCTTTGATTCACCGTGTCACTCATTACAACTTCATTGATCATTATAGAAACTGTCAATAAGTTCAGATCATAAAAACAACAAAAAATTTAAAAACACGGGGGGGGGGGTCTTCGGATATAGCGTATTTTAAGAACACTCCAAATTTTGCTTCTCTTTTGACTTCATCTCTTCCACTACCATAGTTATTAACTATAATGAAATCAAGAATAGTGGCTTTTCTGTCATAAGTGTCACAGGTATTTTCTCCCCTCAGTGCAGCTCAGACGGCGGTGACGAGAAGTCTGAACAGCAGACTCTCTCAGCAGCGCTCAGCTGTCAACTAAACATAAATCTTACAAGAATCACTGTACACTAAGCTGAAATTGAAGTGCACCTCGGTGCCACAACTAGGATGCCAGCCTACTAGAGGGATGCCAGGGGGTAGCTGTTACACTCCACACTCCTGTGATCCGTTCACATGCCTTGTCGCCGGGCAGATTTTGAGACGACTGTCTATGACGCCAATGCAATCCTGGCAATCAGGGTTGGGCCGTGCTCGTATTTAGCTACTGCTGCTGCATGTAACTTTGTGTGAATGTGTCTGTATGGGGTTGTAGGGGTGAAAGAGGGGTGCAACCCGACCCCTTTCCTCCTCTAACTTGGTCTCTCTCTCTCTCTCTGCCTTTCTGTCTCACACACACACACACACACACACACACACACACACGGACTGGGACAGCTGCCATACTCGGGGCCTCTCCCAGTGCACCAGAGGAAAAGGCTACGGCTAAAAGAACCTTTTTTCCCCTCTTTTTTCATCCCCCGTTCCATCTCTCTCACTTTTTTCTTCTTGTGGTCATACGTTTAAATCCTGCAAGGCTCCCAGGGGTCAACAAACACTGCCCCCCCCCACCACCACCACCACCACCCATCTTTCACTGCTTCCTCCACTAGCCAACAGACTGGAGACTTCAATCAGGGCTCTGTCGGATCACGAGTCATTGAGTGAATGTGTGTAGTTTGTGCATATGCTTACAGACTCGTGCTGGTTTGGCTTTAAAATGTATTTGCCTAATGCTTATACAGTCTGATACTAACAATTTAACTAAATTCATAAAGACAAATTCATCCAAAAAGAATCATTCTTCTGTCCTCGTCATCATCTCACAGAGCATCACTCAAAAATAAACAAAAAAACCCCAATAGTTATCACCTTTTCGCCGAAGCTAAACAAGTATGTGACAACAGGTGGAGTGAGACACTTAAGCTAAAAGTAGCATTACGGGGCTAACTGCTGTTGGCCCTGCCTTGGGCTCCTTCCAGCGGTCCCCGAGGACCCCAGACGGCAGGCTGGCCTTCGGCAAGCAGGCGTCCGGAGCGGACGCTTGACCATAACCCAGATGACAAGCGACGGATGCGGTGGGAAAAGGGTGGGGTGGAGGAAGTAAGGGACTGGTGGGGGGGCTATAAAGGGTAGAGGGAAGGGGTGGGGGTATCAGGTGTCAACAGACAACTCCCCGAAACTTTGTGTGTGAGGTCTGCGCTGTTTTCTTAGTCACCCAAGACACGCCTTTTTCAATGAAGCAGTGTGGGGAAAGAATTAGCCACTTTCAGTTTAATTATTAAACAAGAGGAAATCATTCAAAGGAAGTGAATTACAATTACTGAATCAATTTACAAATTAAAACCTTCACTTCAGTTGAAGCTAAATTCAGTTTGTGAAAACGGTCACTAGTAATTAGAATTTGAGGTTCCAAAAGTGCAATTTCAGCTACAAAGTAATTTTACAAACCATGAAAAAAGCAAGAAAATATGTTCACCATTTACGATAATGATATTTTTGTATGATCTGAATATCGTCTCGGATTTGGTTATTGTGTAGGCTGCACAGGGTCCCTAGAAAATCAACTGCCAAATATTCTGATATGGTACAATGTCGTTTGAGTCATTTTTATTGGAGGAAATATCAAATGTTAATTGATTTCAGCTTCTGAATTGAGAAATGGTTTTGTTCAGTAATTGTTAGTTTTGAAGCTGCATGTCAGCAACATTTTCACTTCACTGATTATACACTGTCATCATACCCTACATGAAATTACACAAAATTATGTCCTCCACATTGTTACTGAGAACATTTTAGTGTTGCTGAGAACAAGACTTGAAAATTACAGCCTTCATATTGCTGGACTCTTGTGTTGGACTTAATTCAGCTTAGCTTGGTGTATTCAAAAGATAAATCCACGGTAACTGAACCAATTAAATTCAGTTCTCCAACTATCAGCGTTGTCAACATGAATATTTCGAGCCATAAAAAATAAAGAAAAAAAAATGTTTCCATAAGTTACAAATCCCAGCTCTGCAAGCTTATAGGTCTGTGTGGTATGATTAAAATCTCTGCCCTTGCGCTGAGATCTCATTTCCAACCTGAACAATTAATCAATGTCTTTGAGCTGCAGCTCAAATTCACATTATAAATGATATCACTGCCCTATTTAAAGCAGGTGAAGTAATTGTGGAATATGGACATCAATATTTGATATTTAGACGCCAGCAGGACAAGATGGATGCTTCTTTCTTTCTTTTCTTTCTTTCTTTAACAGCTCTCTGTGCATTTGCGTTGTTGTGCTCATGTACCGTACAGCATGTGTGAGTGACAGCACTCCACTGGGGTCAGCCCGTAATCTAACCCAGGGCGAGTCTGACGGGACAACACAAAAAGTGGGAGAAAAACAACATACTTCATGTGCTCTGTCCCACTTTGTGCTATTATTACTGTCGAGGCTGGCAGGTCAGAGAGAGAGAGAGAGAGAGTGAGATAGGGAGAGAGGGGACCAGGCTTGATGGAGGAGGAGGAGGAGGAGGAGGAGGAGGAGGAGATGAAATTACACCTGTTCTGGTGGCTGACTAACGACTTTGAAATGCGAGTGGACCTCGCTCGCCGCCAAAATCATTTTCCCAACAATACGGCCTGATCTTTAAACAAGCAGAACTGGGACGCTGTGCTGACGTGACACAGAGACAGCCTGCTGTGCTGAGACACTGACAAACCCTCAGGCTCTATGTGTGTGTGTGTGTGTGTGTGTTTCTGTGTGTGTGTGTGTCTGACTGTGTGATTGAGGTCAAAAAGATATGGGAGTGACAAAAAAATAAATCCACCTTTTTTTCAATTAGTTGATCAGTCATTTATGAATCACTTGAAATACGTGTACATACACCTACGCTCACAAATTCACACACACACACACACACATTTCCTAAATTGATGTCTATGTCCAAGTCTCATTCACTCTGACTGCTGCCATATGGTTACTGTACCCTCACTGAACCACATCTGCTGTGTATTTACACACACACACACACACACTCACACAGACACGCATCTCCCTCCATTGCACCCATACTTTAGACTTGTGTGGTCGATACGAGGTATACCCACCCACTCACACACGCGCACACACACACACACACACAAACCCACACTCACATGCATACAGTAGCCTTTAACTCACCATCTGTTCGTTGAGGTCCTGTGAGGCCTCCATGGCTTCTTTGATTGTGATCCACCGCACACTTGAGGGGCAAATAGAGAGAAAATAACATGTGGCTCAGTGGACAGAAAAGTAAAAAGTCACTGTTTTTCAATTATCTGTACATAGGTTTAATAATACCTGTACTGTAACTGTTTTGCAGGGAAGTTAGTGTAAAGATCATTTGAGACACAGCCTTAGGGGTCTGACTGCCAAATTTACTCACTTATCCTGACATTTTGGATACAACCTCCCGTTATATTGTATTCATTTCTCTTTTTTCTTGTCTTTGCACATCTGTCGCTTTGGCCTTCTGTCGTTGTGTTTATGTGTGAGCAACAGGAGACTGAAGGAGGGAAGCAGCAGCGCTAACTTCGGCATATCATCTTCAGCCGAGGGTGAAGTGGAGAGATAATTGCAGAAGTAAATATCAACAATGAAAATGGAGAAGTGTAAATGATACGGCTGCCTGGCTGCCTCCGGACCACAGACACAGTGGCTGGCTAGCACACGAACACAGTGAGTGACCCTATTAATACTAGACAAGAGACAGGTTGGTGCAGGAGTCTGGAGCAGCAGAGAGGACAAGGTGATTGTCTTCAGTTTTTAGTGAGATAAGATTTTGCCATCAGAAAAAATGACGACAGAAATTGCATTGTCCTTGACTTTTCTGTTCTTTTCCCCCCCCCTTTACTGTCATGCAGAGAATGATGTCGCATCCAAAGGCCAGTTGAAGACAATGGAAAACAATGCCATCATCCCAACAGAATGGCCCAAAATGGCTCCTGTCTGCTTTATCGTGCAAAGGCCGTCAGAAAAGTTTGACAGTTAAACAAAGAGTGGGCTGCAACGACACACACTTGCATGCAAACACAAAAGCCCTTCCCTGTCATTAGACTGGCGGTTCCCACCAAGTTAGGTAAGGAGTGCCACTAAACCATCTCCAGTTAGTTCCCCCCCCAAACACACACACACACACACACACATTTTTATGAATTTGCTCTATTTCACTTCAGCTATATGAATAAATAATGTTCTGCACCTGCACTTATGCTTTGATTTCTGCAGTGTATGTACATATGTGTGCATGTGCATTCACACAGAAGACGCATAAGGAATAAGGGAACTGTCTCGTCTTCTACAAAGGATGGTGAAGTCGAATTAACTTAATATCAGAATGAAATTAGATATATTATACATGGTTTTTTCCAGTGAGGTCAGTGTGCGTTTCTGTGTGCATTTGCGTGTGCACGCATGCTCGCACGCTGTGGAGAGTTCTGGCTCGATCCTTTAAACTAACTGGCATCCTTTTAATTTTTCATAGCGTTCAGCTCCTCCTCGCCTGAAACCGAAGACAATAATGCGTCTCTCAGGTGAATTGATTTGTGCCCAAGCCTCCCTGACACCCCCCACCACCACCACCACCACCCCACTCCCTCTCTCTTTCTCTCTCTCTCCCTCTCTCTCACCTTTGTGGAGGGCAGAATCAGCCTTCTATCTGGTTTCCTTTCACTCTCCCCTTATGATCCCTTCTTTAGAAGAGATGTAGTGGACACACAAGAACTAAAGTTTAAAGTTTGCCCACCACTCTGTGAGTAGTGAAGGTTTTGTCTGACTTTTGGGACATTAAAGTGTTTCATTTATTCACTATGTGAACTCAGAGGGAGTTTAGATTTGGTTCTTTAGATTTAGTTCAGATTAAAATATGTCTATAATAATAAATGTCACATTTGTAAATTCTGACAATTTGTGAGCTGTCGGTGGCTTTCTGGTTTTCCCCACCTTTCTTTATGTTGTTGTATCCCACTGCACATGGTTGCCTCGCATGGCCCCTGCAACCACCACCCAGCAGTTACCTGACACTGCACTGGGAATCAATAATGCCTGCCATTTCTTTCAGGGTCCCAGAAGAGAGAATTATATTTCTCACCATGGCTATTGACAGCGACATAAGAAACACATATGGGACGACGGAGGAGCAGAGAGTGGACTACACAGCTACACACTGCGGTAATTTCACGCTATAAAAGCCGAAGAGAGGAGAGTGTTGAACAAACCGCAGGCTGCTGCTATAGGTGGGGAATTCGTAGTGAGAAGTCACATATTAAATTCAACTCAAACCTTATTGACTTAGCAATTGTTTTGGATTTTCGATTTTTATTGGAATTATCCCTCCCAAACGTCATTATTGTTAAGATGCAGACACGCCTCTTCTGTTTTATGTCTGTAACTCCTGAATGTAACTGGGCCACGGGTGAGCTGCTGTTTTCACCAGCAATACTGTGGACGAAAACCCACTTCATTCGTGGCAATAATTGTGTGTTATCTAAAAAGTCCAATCTGAGTCGAGTATACAGGTTACCACAATTTTAGAACCAGAAATACAGACACAGACGATTGAGAAAAAAATACATGAGGGTGTGAAGATTTATCTTAATCTCTGAAACACCAATAAATAAAAAAACGTTATGTTAAATGCTCAAAGTTCCTCTCCTTTTCGGGGGCCAAATTCTACTTCTTATGTGTTTCTCCATAGTTTTGTAAGAGTTTTATATTGAATTTATTAGAAAAAATCTGTTTCAGATCATTATCCAGGAAGTGTGAAATAAAATTAATAAATTTCAAAAAGGCAACGAATAATGTGAAATAAATATGACACAAAATAGAGAATTTAATGGATCAAAAACTTGCCCCTCATAAATTGATATTTTACTTATCAAACATTTTAAATATATATTTTTACAAGCCAGTAAACGTCAGTCCCCAGTATCATTTCTTTACATCATTATGTAATAACGACTGTTTCAAATTAAGTGATTTACTATCCTTGATGGAGTTGCTATTTAATGCATAATAAATTCCTGTATATTAATTTGTCTTCACCCTCTTTCTCTGCTTGACCCCAAATCTCTACAACCCGAATCCCGTCCATCCACCTCTTGCGCATTAATGCGCGTTGGTTAAGTATGAGTCCTTAATGTGAAATCTAATCTGCGCGGATTACGGCGCACGGAGGCCCTATCAGATTTTAAATTGACGCGTAACTTGTCATGGGCAGGCCAATAGCCAGGGGCAATTGAAGCCCTGAGAGTCCGGGGCCGGTCGTGGTATAAGATTCCTATTTCCCACATATCAAATATAAACACAAACTCCACGTGGGGTGAGGAGAGCGACGCACGGGGAGAAAAACCCGTGGACACAGTGCGTGTCATGATGGAGGCTGAGCACCGAGGGGGGACACTGAGGAGACTCTACTGAGTCAACTGATGAAATCTGGACAAAAAGATGTAGAAATGACACTGACACTGCCTGTCACAGCTCTTCATACGACAAATAATTATCAGATTACAGTTAATTTTTAACCAAGTCATTTTTAACCATTTTCCTTTATTAGAAAAGATTCTTGTAACACCAATTTTGCTTGAATTTGGTTGAATAAATTCACAGTATTTTACTGTTAATACTATTCTGGTGAAGGTAAAGCATTTACGTGAAAATCGTTGGATAAAATCAACATTAGAGTGGTTTAAACTGCCGTGGGCGAAGTTCAACATATCTCCTTTGATTTATTAATAGGTATATAACTGTTTTACAACAGCAATTTGTCTAAAGAAATTCATGATATTGTCATAATGGTCAATTGTGAAAGTTAAACTCTTTATAATTCGTTGTCGGAAGACAATTCATTTTAGACTAAGGAGTGATTTAAATCAGGATACGCTTTGATAATTATTTCTAAAAATCACTGAATGAATCAGACTGAATCAAAGTTAATAACTGTGACAGCTATCGAGTGATCATCCTCAGACTTTCAGCCCCCTTAACTTTCTCTGATCTGCTGTCTGTCTGGGTAAAACTGCAGACCTGTAACTGCCTGAAAACAGAAAAATAAAACAGTGGCCATACCTGTGTTGAAATTTGTTTTCGCAAGAAAACAGCTCTCAGATTTCCTTCACTTCTTGGAAGCGCTCATAGTCGAGTGCAGCGTGCGGTCGCCGCACAGCTCTCCCTGCTGTCTGCAGGCTGTCACTGACCCGACCAAAACACTTCAGCCACTGCTGGCCATTAACAGCAAGACTCAAAAAAAAAAAAAAAAAGACACACAAGCCCGAGAAGTTAGTCAGACTCGACTAAACAAATTTATAAGCTCAAGTGCACGTCCCGGGACTCGGTGTCGGTGACCGGACCGCTCGCTTGTGCGGGAAACACCATTATTTTTCAGTCCGCGTCCAAGTTTGAGCACCAGGCTGTTCACAGGCATTAGACTCAACTTCATTATCGAAGACCGTGCCGCTGCGCATGCGTTCAGCTGCCATGCGGACACTGCTGGGCAAGTGTCCAAAAGAGTAATGGGGTTCAGAGGGGGTGGGGTGGGGGGTAATACCGATATGACATTATTATTAATAGTTTGGCCCAATGACGTGGTCGCAGTTTTATTTATCTCATCTGTGCAAAAACAACATGCACCATCTATCTATCTATCTATCTATCTATCTATCTATCTATCTATCTATCTATCTATCTATCTATCTATCTATCTATCTATCTATCTATCTATCTATCTATCTATCTATCTATTATCTATCTATCTATCTATCTATCTATCTATCAAATAACATTTTTATTACTGTAACAGGGAAATAAAACGTTAAAGCTTTATGGGCAATTAAGGATTGGCTCATCCAAATTTCAATGAATTGATAAACATATAAACAAATAAATATACAGCAATAACTTTTTCTTAGTAGTACCAGAGTTATTATAAAAATATTTACTCTAAGGTCTCTGTCTGGGTTGTAGCCAGACTTAAAAAAAATAAAATAAAATAAAATACTGAAGTCTTGAGTCCATAGCCCACCCCTAATCAAAAACTGCCAGTCAAGACGTTTTTTGCCACTTGATTTTAGTTGAGGTCTACTTCAATTCCCAACACCATTTTTTTAATGCTGCTTCAAAAGCCTTTAGTTCTATGCAGTCATTTTTATTTGAATCTAATTGATTTTTGTTTGGCCAAAAATGTCATAGGACAAAAGCTATGCTTAAAAAACATTTAAGAAGAAAAATAAAACAAATAAAAGAGAATAAAACATAGATGCATGACATATAATACAACTGGAGAGTCAGACAGAGTGAAAACATGGTGCTAGTTAAGCTGTATACAGTTATAACTGGAGAAATAAAGAACAATTTACACAAAGGAAAGCCAGAAAACATGCTGGATGTACAAAACGGATATAAATGAATCTTGTGAGAGTAAAATCAGGCAGCAGTGTTCCTCAGGGGCCCCAACAAGATGACAGATTTGGCCACAGAGTGTAGTTTATTTGAAAAATTGAATGTTTGTTATGGCTTATGGATTCTGTGACTGTTGTATCCCGCTGGCCTCAGACCAGCGCTCTTTTACCATGCTGTCATTTATTTGGGATGATGATGATGTCAGCAGCCTCTCTGGCCGATTGTTGGTTTAGAGATCCTGCTGACGTTCTCACACACACACACACACACACAATACACACAAACACATCTTACATTTGTTCCCCCACTTTCTCTGTCCCTCTCATGTACACAAATGCAATTTATTTGTTTATGGGTTTTTTTTGCTAATATTATGGAGACTGAAAAGAGCAAAAGTTTCCCTGGTCTCCCTGTACACAAACACAAAAAAAGTTCTTTGTGGTATTGGTTGGCAGGCCAGAGAAAGAGAAAGTCACTCACAGAACAGCAAAACAAAATAAAAACAGAGGGAGCACAGAGAGAAGAAGTTGTCATATTCATTTTCTTCCATTGCTGCAATGCTAACCCTCACTCCTTTAATCCTTTTCATCATTCTCTTAATTTTCCTTTTCCATTTGTCTATTTCACTGGCTGCTAGAGCTGATCCCAGCTGCGCGCTGCAGGAAAACGTGAATGCTGTATTAGCGATGTCACATTCACAGCTGGATTTTCACAAAAAAAAAAGTGGAACACTCAGCTTTGGGTTTATCTCCTTTCACCTATAAAGGAGCGAGGCATTTTAAGTGTGGTTGGAGCAAAGACTGGGTGAGGATTGTTTGCCCATGCTGTCACGGTCATCCTTGGAGACTTGGTAGAGAAACCTTGTTTTCTTTGGGGACCCTGCTTTGGTTATTTTTCTGTTTTATTGTGGTATTAATTCCATAATATGTCTTATGGCTTTCAGTTTTACTTCCTGTTCTTGTGATTGTCTGCCCCATCCTAATATGTTACACCTGTGCCCTATTATTCCTGCCTTCCTTGTGTATTAAGTCTTGGTCTCGCCCTTTGTTCATGTCAGTGTCTGTTCAGTTTGATTCTGTTTCAGCTCAGCTCTTTAGTGTTCCCCCATGTTTTGCCATGTGTCCTGTATCCTTTTGCCTGCCTGAGATGTTTGTAAGTACCTTTTTGTTCCTCCGATCCCTCATTTATATTTTTGATTTTGCTTTCCTTTTTGTGTTTTAAGGATTTAGTCTCTTCTGGCCACTGTGGGCTCAACCTCGTTTTGTTTCCCTTCCCTGTCTGCTCCTGTACGTCAGGTTGACATCATTTTGTCTGTGCTTATCCAAACCACTTCAAATTCCAAAACTAACAAAAACAACAACTGCCATGTAACAACTTGGTTTGGTTTAGGGAAAAAGGTAAAGCTTTATTTACAATAATTACTTTGTTAAGATTTGGGAAACATTGCGGTTTGGGCTAAAATCACTACTTTATTAAGGTTAGCTGAGCTTTGTCGTCATGGTGACAGTAATAAATATGTGGTTTAGGTTGGGGATTCATTGTGGTCACGCTTTAAGTAGAAAAAAAATGTTGGGTGGAAGCAGAAAAGGACCAGTGGTCTCCTGTGTTAATATTTGATGTTTCTCTTGCAGAGGATGAGGGAGTGCAGTGACAAGGACATAATCCCTTTCTGGCTTTCCACCCTATTGGAATTAACTTTTTCTTTCCTTTTGGTTTGTAGCGAGGAAAGCCCTGAGAAAATCCAGGTGCAAGTCAGTTTTCGTGCTCAACTTTAAGAACAATGTCTTTAAAAATCAAGGTAGTTATTTTCCAAAGAAATTTACCACTGTTTTTTACTGAGTAGTTGTTCTCACAACTGCTGCTGGGTCACATAAGACGAAGTGAAATGATCTACTTAAAATATATCTTCAAGCGGAAATAATATTTTCATTTTTAGGGGAATGGTCGAAATTGCATTGCATCAGTTCAAGTGCAGGAAGTGATTTATTAAAGTCAGAGTGTGACAATTACCAGAGAAAACCCAAGTGACAGCTCTCATGGCACTCTCATTAACAGCGACTGTCGACTGACACACTGGGTAGATGCCGTGGTTTCTCAACCTGTGAGGTGATGCCGCTTCTCAGCCGAGCGTTTGAGTCATTTATTACATGGAACCAAACAGGACAAGCGCTTCAAAGTCATACGATGCCATGCGTAGTAGGCATGACATTACATGATGAGTGATGTGTGTGTGTTTTGGCACCGCCTGGGGTGGGTCAAATTCAAACCCTTGGCATGGCCTGTGGGCAGGCACCGGCATGGCAAACAGTGGCCCGACATTAAGAGTGAGCATAATAGTCTGTAAGTGCTGCACCAGAAATCCCTAAATCAGTCCACTCACTTAAAATGGCCATAGATGCTCAATTAAAATTGTCCCCTGTAGTTGCTGGGATGAGAGTGAATTACCGTAATATCAAATTCATCTTGGAGCATAATGTACTTTAAATGATGCCATGTCCACACTAACACAGGGACATATCATAAAATACTGAAGGAACTTCTTCGTTGAATAAAATTTCCAGATTTATATTAATTCATTTGGAATGCACAGTTTGCTGTGTACAGTACAAAAATCATACTTCCCCTTTCCATGTATTCATGTATCCATTTGGGACTTGTGTCAGCTGGAATTTGAAACTAAGTGTTGTGCCGCTTTTTTCCTCCCCTCAATGGCTTCTGTGCAAACCACCTATGCAAAAAAACAAGGTATTACAAACAGAATCATCTGCCATTCTGTTTGTAGGGCTGCAGACATGTGACACCTCACTAGTCATTTCTTTTCTCCAGCCGTTGAATTAATGAGTTTCCCTGCCAGAGCATGACACAGAATATATCCCATGTACCTCCTTGCCCCAATACAGACTTAAGAACACAATCCTTCTCTGGCTTCCCACCTCATTAAAAATATTTCTTGCTTTTGAGAGTAGACAGCTAACTTTTACAAAATGATCTGAAGACGCTTGTGTGGACCACATAAACCACCAACACTTGATTTTTTAAAACCATTTTGTTTAGTTTTTTTCCCGAATGTTGGCATGGTCTGGAAAGCTTGGGAGGATGTAATGACAACAGTGTTCACGTGCTGTCATAGTATCTGTTTCTTTTTGGTTCAACCCTTCCGTAAGAATAAGGCTTAACCCCCTGTGCCTGTCTCCTTCCCACAGCAGACTCGGGCCTGAACCCTGCTACTCGGTGATTGACACACTCTAGCAGAATAAATTAAAACCTCAAGCTGTGACAGAGCCCGAAATAGCGGGAAGCTGTCGTTGACCTGCAGTCTCTACGGCCACATGTCAGCGAGCTTAAAAAAGTTGGCAGAACATTCTGCACAAAGGCAGCACGTACAGGTGTTGGTGTGTTTCTGGTGTGTGGATGTGAATGTCTGTGTGTATTTACATGAGTCGACAAGCTCTGGTGTATGACGATGCTATAACATAACTCACCTACAGGTGATTTTAACTGTTCCGACGTGCTACAGTTTGTTACTTTTTACTAAATCCTGTGAAAATCAATTTCAACTTGTTCAATTAAATTGAAACCACTTTGGAATTTGTAGGCAGTGGCAGATGGATCTATTTTTTTGGCCAGCTGTTCTCCGGAGGGTAACGCTGGGGTGGGGGGGCTAAGCCCCAAGATGTTTAGTGGTGTAGGACTGCGGGTCCCTTTGCCAAGTCACAGAGCTCCTGGTTCTTGCCAAGCAGGGGGGTGGGTGAGAGAAAATGCCATTTAGCTGGCTGGTATTTATAGATATGTGAGGAACTTGTGCTCAGGCTGGGTCGAGGTGCTGACGACGTAAAACGAGAGGACGCTTCCAGAAGCCGAGTGTCAGGGCACACAGATAAAAATACCCAGTGAAAGATGGGCCTGGTCATTAGTGGCACAGTCTGGCATGTGACATGGCAGCATTTCAGAGGTGATTTATGATTATTACTACAGCTAACCTATACCTCTCCCTTTCCTGCCCGCACCCTCCATCCCAAATTGGTTTGCTAAATGGAATGGCGCATGGGGTTTATTTCAGGGGCCGAGGGCACAGGAAAAAAAATTCAGCTGGCATTTTGGCAAAGTCCCCCAGTTGGGTTTCAGATTTTACCACAATACTGAAAGGGAAACAAAAGCAACATTAAATCAGAATCCTCTGGTAATGAAGATGGTGGTGCATGAGGCAAACACATGCTACTTTCATATTTCTGTCAGCTAGACAAGGATGCAGGGGAAGAATTATTCTAAACATTAATGAAATGGTGCTGAATTGCTAGGCACATGCAGTGATGTACTGCTAGAAGTAGCAATCAATCAGCAATTCAATGCATCGGTGCCCCTTGATCCTATTTGGAAACAAAAGAAGTGAACCCGAGCGCTTAACAGAAATGATGTTAGATAAAGACACTGATGGGATGTTAGCTCATTGCAGGCTGCTGCCTTCCCTAATTGTCGACGCGAGCTGCCACAGGGAGGAACAAAGGAAACATTTAACACATCGTAAATTCCTGTAATGTCCTGCTGAGAAGCTGCCGCTCTGCTCGCACATCCCCTCCCCGCTTTATTAGTGTGCAGTTACAAAAAAGACACACAAATAACACAGTGAAAGAAAGTTAATCCTAAATAATTATTTGGCTTTTTTTTTTCTACATGTACGAAGTTTCATTGTGTGTGTATTCTCTTTGGATGAGATGGTGAAAAGGCTAATAAAACAGCTCTGGGATGTCAGATACTGGTTTAAGTCTGAGATGCTTTCAACCTTCATGTGGCAGTAAAAGTTGTTTCAGTTTCAAATGAAGGCATTTAACATTTAAAAGTTTGACACATGCCCTTGGAAAGAGATTGCTGGCATTAACATGCAACTCCTTTCAGCCATAATTGGAGCCATATATTATCTAAAGAACATGACTAATGTCTTCTTCTTTTCATTTGAAACAGTGTACATTGAATATCAAGTCCAGATTTAGACTTGCATAGTGTTTCACAGACAGGAAAGCAGCGTGGGTGAACACTGCTAATGCACATTAATACAGCGTTTCTCTCCAAGAGCCTGCAGAGAAGTGCTGCAGCGTTTCACTGAATTCCTTCCCAGTCTTTTATCCCTCAAGGCAAATGATGGAGCATATGTCTTACTTGGTGCGATGGTGATCAAGTGCGTGTGAGAACAGTTGAGGGAAAAGATGGAAAGAGCAAGCGAGAGAAAGAGCGAGTGTGTGATTTTGTCCCACTTAGAGAGTCCTGAGAGACTCCTCACTTGTGTGGAAGCCTGATACAGTACAGTATGTGTGTTCCACATAGATGTGTGCGCTGTGCGTATGAACGCAACACGTACTGCACGTGTGTGTGTGTGTGGTTTTTAGAGGGGGGAAGGGGGTATCAGGCCAACAAAATTAGTTTACCATCAGCTGTGCTCTCGCTCTGGTTTCGGTCCCAGCCGTTGTCCAGTATTTCTTCCAGCTCGCTCCACCTAATGGCGGCTCAAGGCGGTTTTACTGCACCACTCTGGGGAGGCTACTGTGGCCAGATCCAGAACACTTGGCTTTATGTGGATTGAATGTTTTATGGTTATGGACATAATATTTAAGTATAGGAACAGTCTCACTAGAATCCACCCCCGCACCACTATCCCTGGGCCTAATAATCACAGCAGCCTAGGGAAGGTAGAGTGGAAGTGGGAAAAATGTATACTGTATGAGAGACATTATCATGAAGTTACGTATGTTATGTTCTTCAGTGTTACTTTAATATCAGTTTTGAATATTGTTTCATGCCACACAAATGTAATGGCAAATCTAATGTCTAAAAGTTGTCATTCCTGCAGCCATCAATGATAGATTAATTAGAGAGAAATTTTGAAATTACACATAACAATGCTTTAAATCCAGTTTTACAGTTTTGTTGTTGTTGATGGTACAACAGATAAATCAAGTTTTTTTCTTGAGGGAAACATGTTGAGAAAAGAAAAGAGGGAGAGGAAGGTAAAGAGCCGCCACATTAGCTGGCCACATGGTGGTGTGTGCCGTTATGTTAAAACAGTTAGCGTTTGAAAGCTATTGCTGCAGCGGTCAAGGGGCAAATCGCTTGTGATTTTCACTGCTGGGAACATGACGTAGGCAGCTCGTGTGTGTCCTTTAAAGTGCACATGTGCATGTGCATAAGAGAAAGAGAGAGAGAGAAACAAATGTGTGAATGCACGAAAGAGAGAAAGGTGCTGAAATAGAGTTGAAGAAATTGTGTGTGTTAAAATGCAAACACGTCGCTATGATTTGATATATTTGACATCACACGGGTGCAGAGGTGGCCTGTGTGCAGCTGCTGCTGCAGAATTTTTGATGTCAACCTCCCACCAGCTTTTACAAATGTGCCATCCACACTCACCACTGAGTATTAATGAGAGATCTCAATAGTTAATGACCAGGGATCAAGATCCTAGGACTTCACAGGTAATACCTGCTGGGTCCTAGGTTGTTTTGCATGCAAGCGCCTGCGTGTTTGCATGCCGTGTATGTACTGAAACAGAGACACCCTCCTCAGACCGCATTAACACTGTTGTAGATATAGTCCAAGCATAAACCGATTTTCACCCGCAGTGTTTTTTTCTAATTAACCTATGGGGCAGACAACAGACTGAGATTCACCATGTAATACTTTTCAAGTAATTTATTTGCTCTTTTAAAACCTTCAACATGTTGGTTTGAAATGACTGATACCAACATCTGGGACCTGCTAATGTTTTGTACAATTTGAGTCCCTCTTTAAGATAAAATCAATGATACCTGGAATGGAAATCCATTTATTTTTATTTTATTTTACCATGCTTTAGAATTTTAAGATGGATTGATCCTACTTGATGTCGTCTTTCGTTGCAAAGTTAAAAGCCCTGTCCAACTTTGTGTGGTTTAGGTAGCATTTAGTAGCAAGACAACTAAATGGATAATAGCCACAAAAAATTATACTCACCAAATAAAATATTCATCTGAGCAACCACAGAGGAATGACAGAAACAATTCGAGAGCAGCAGGAATATTTATTGTATTTTACTTTTTGCCTGGACCATACGCATGTAAAATTAATTCTTTTACAGGGAAGGCCAGAGCTGCAGAAATCTCCCCTTTTCATAAGACTAACCCTAACCCATAAACTTAATCCTAACCCTAACCCCAACCCCTAACCCTAACCCATAACCCTAATCCTAACCCTAACCCTAACCCCTAACCCTAGATCTCCTCGCTCACAGACAAAATCAAAAATATACAGAGAGAGCTGAAAGCCGAGCACACCTCATTTATGATGGTAAATTGGTTTTGGATTATTTGTGTCAATCAACGTTCTGAATATTGATCGAAATTTAATGTACTTCTCTTTATTTGGCAGAATGTCAAAGCGACAATGAAGCGGTAAGTTGATTTTTATGCTCTATAAAGGCACTGAAACTTTAAATCTCACTTTGGTGTATATTGTTAAAATGATCTATGTCATTACCGACAAAGTCAAAACCATGGCCTAATGTTACCTATAAATACTAATTTCTGATCCATCTGTGGTTACTGTAGGCAAAACCTGTAATAAACGTCTTATAAATTGCTGGAGGCTAGGCTAATCCTTTTTATGATCTTGATATATATAATATGATTTTGAGCCCAACTATTCTGCTCTTCCGTAGTACCATAATTTGACCTCAGTGTCCAGCCCTTGTCTTTCAAATTTCTAACCACAAATCAAGAAAATTGGGTTTGATGTGATCAAAACTATAAGGAACAGGTATTTGCTGCATTTTCAACAAACAGGAAACCCGACCAATGTGTGTATTTGGAGATATTTGACTGGTAATCTCTGACATTCTTTCAGATCCCAGTGCAACCTGCAAGTACCAGAGACTCCATCAAGAGCCCTGATCAATGAGGCCCAACATTTGGGGAACTCGCTGTTCACGCTTTGGGTGAAGATGAAGAATATAATCCAATACAGTAAGTGACATAATTGTTGTTTCTGCCTGACTGTATTTTCATATTTTAATCTGCAGTGAAACTTTCTCATCAAAGTGAAATTGTTTGACAAATACAGTGCAACGCCTTCAGTAAAACATTTCATGTTAATGAACATCTCAGTAAAAGTTCCCTTTTGTTTCCTCATCTCTGAAGCACTGTGACTGTAACGGAAAACTTGACCCGTTTAACACTGGGCCCTAAGATTAAGCTAGTACCTGAAAATCCTGAAAGGCTGGGCGAATCGGAAATTTTTGGATCTGAAAGTTTTGGCTCTGGGAAACACAGCTGGGATGTGGAGCTTGAAGGGTTTTGGGCTGTTGGTGTGGCCGCCTCAACCAAGGATCAAACTCCCGAAAAGATCTGGTGCATCTACATATGTAGTTGCCTAGACATTATGGTTGAAAGTACTCCAGAGAAGTGAAACCATATCTAAACAGTTTTTTCCACAAAAGATCAGAGTGCAGCTGGATTATGACCAAGGAGTACTATCATTTTTTGACCTAGACAGGAAAACACCTGTACACACCATCAGGCACCCATTCACAGATCCAGTTTTTCCATATTTCCTTCTTTCCTTCTTCAGTGGATGTACGAAAACTGTAGTAAACATTTTGCAGCTCTGCAGATGTGCTGTCATCATGCAGACTTTCCCTGTTTCCTATTTTCTTTCCTCAGCCAGGATGCAATCCAGAGATTTTTACACATATCAGTTTTCTTACCTCGTCTTGGTTTTGAAACTTCCAATCTTCAACTAACTGAAGGTCTACTCTTTGAAAGAAACAGACATTAAGGAGGCAATGCGTGTCTGATGAAGTATAATGTTGCATTATGGGAAATGTAGGACCTTGTGTCTTGGGAGGTTGACTAAAAGTCAGAATATCTCACCTTCTGCAGCTTTAGTTTGGACCATTCCTTTTCGAAAACTTGTGACTGAGTTTCCCTAAATCTTTGTAAGTATGATACAAAATCAGTGGAAAAACCAAGTAACGTTATTCACTCAGGTTTTTAATAGACTGTATCTTTTACAGGTTGGTAGAGATATGGCTGAATATGCAAATCTGTTTTGGTTTTTATTGGTTTAAATTCAGAATTTATTCTGCAAGTATTTCCTGTTATGATTTGAGTTTATATACTGGTTGATTTAAGGCTAGTCGTGTAAATATTTAATGATCAGACGAATAAAAACGAAAACAAAAAACCTTGAAACATTTCCAATTTTTTCCTTTTGTTTTCACACATTAAGGCACATTTGTGATTTTGGGCTTAATAAATAAATAGGTAAAATAAATAAATAGGTAAATGTAAGTAACTTAACTTGAGCATGTGTGCAATATCTGCTGAAACAAATATAAAATACACACAAAAATACTGTAAAAAACAATGGTAATGCATTTAAGGTCACAACATTTAACACAAGCTTTGAAAAAAATCTTTAAGGCAGCTAAAAACCAACAAATATGAAGATGTGGGCCAATTTGAATGTCTTCAGTGGGAATCTCTAGTATTCCCATAATGCCCCAGTGTGGCTGATATGGCTGCCTACATGTACACATAGCACAAGGATGAATCATTATGAGGCAATGCCTAATGTCTCTAGTGTACTGCCATCTCTCTCTCTGCTCACCACTGACACACACACACACACATCTGAATCTCCACAGTGATACTGAATCTCAGTGGTATTACAGCTGGAATGCCTGCTATGTTTTTTCAACTAATGAAAGAATGAAGAAAAACAAACAGAGGGGCCAAATTAAAAGAGAAAAAGGACCGAGAGAAGAAAACACAGTGAGGGAGAAGAGGAAACAGAGGGGGCATAACAGGCGTCTCTCATTCAATTTGTATTCCTCCGCATGTTTTACACTGCGAGTGTTTCTTGGTCCAGTTTTCTCAGGGCTAATGAAGGTTGGAGATCAGAGGTTGACTGACACAACATCTGCTCAGATGTGGTCTTTAGGGGACCCCTGCCCCCCTGGATTACCCAAGATAAATTTCAAACTCTATAAGTCTTTTCTTTAGAGGAAGCTGGAGGAGCGCAATTGTCAGTTTGAGTGATTACTTTTCCATTAATTTAACTAGGCAAAGTGTATTTTACAGGTTTGTCCAAAATTTAATCCAAGAATGCAAGAAGAGTTTGGCTGCTTGACATATATGTTATACATTTAGGCATCTTTTAATGGTTCAATTAGTTATGAGGTTAAAGCTGCTCCCTAAATGTGCAAACTTGCATGCAGCTGAGGAATGATCTGGCAGATTTCACATTTTGGAATAAAAACCATCTTCTTTGCTGTTTTATTTTAATTTTTTTTGCTTCTCTCTCTGCATATCATCATTCTTCCTGTATAAACCATTGCTTTAGCGCAAAGGAATGACAGCAAACCAGCGTATCCACCCCCCCTTTTTTTCTCCTTCTCAAAATCCCCTTTGAATGATCAGTGATTCGATGTTGACCAGAGATCACCAAGGAGCCACTGAGGTGAATACGTCAGATGTTGTTTTACTGAAAGTGCCATTTTTCTACTAATCAGATGAAATAAACACATTATTCCTGAAGAATTTCAAAGCGTCAGATATTGTTTTTGTAACCATGTGGAAATCAGCTTTGTCCCAAAATGGAACAAAGCAAATCAGTCACATTTAACATCACTGATTTTACTTACTTATGTACTTAAAAGGCATACCAAAGGGATCTGTGTGCGTTCTGTACAGGGGTACAATGTGTTCATGTTAAATCTCCGCAGAACATGCAGAACAGCATGCTACTCATAAGTTATGGTGTGTGAGACATAAAGGCAGGGACAATGAATGAATCAGGACAGAGAGATCAAAAGGAGCTCTTGCTGATCAGAATGACAACATGGCTCTGAACTGGAGCCAAAACAGTAGGTAGATATCAAGTTAAAGAGGCAAATAGAAAGAAAACGGGGGAGATAAACAGAGGGAAGGGGGAGATGTGCCAATCGCCTGAAGGTCTGAGACAGAAGACGCACAGTAACTCTGTCTGTCTGGAATAGCACCTATGTAGTTTGACTTGGCTTGGCTTCTGAAGAGAGAAGTGTGTGTGTGTGTGTGTGTGTGTGTGTGTGTGTGTGTGTGTTGGGGTGTTGCAAATGCATATGAGGGACTGGATAGTGGGAGATTGGACAAAACAAGCAAATCGTGTAACGAGAAATGAACCCGTGTACAAGCCCCACCGTAACTATTGGCTGAATCAGCACAGTCGGTGTGTACATAGTGTAATTGTATAGATACAAGAACGCGCGCACGGAAACACGCACACACTTTTATGTGGTTGTTTTTCCATCTGCTCCTTGTTTTCAGGTCCCTTTTGGTCACTTTTTTCTCATGTTATTGAGGTCTGGATATCTTCAAGAAACAGGACTCTAAATGTATGATGTTGTCATTTCTCTCTCCTTCTCCCGCTCTCTCTCTCTCACCCACACACACCGTGGCGCTCTCTCTCGAAGGGTTTATTGTTTTGTTTGGCATTTATGTTTCGTTTGGAGGCAATCATTGAAGAATTTGAGCAGCACGTGTCCTCAGCAATCATAATCATGAAATCCCTCCTGGTCAGTCTCTTGCTCTCTCTCTCTCTCTCTCTCTCTCTCTCACTCTCTCTCTCTCTCTCTCTCTCTCTCTCTCTCTCTCTCTCTCGCACACACACACACCACACACATGCAGGCCTGATTGCTACTCAGTCTGGTCTCTATAATGTTATAGATGCAGATTGAACGTGTCAGTCACGACCTCACAGGAGGATGTTGCTGAAGGATGATGAAGGAAGGAAGGAGGAAGGAGGAAAGAAAAGGAGGGAAAAAGGAAATTAGCTTCTTCAGGAATGAATGAAACACAAGGTTAAAATTTGTATGAGTAAAATGAGGCTGGATTGTTTTTAAGACAAGCCTGACAAGTAAGGCCTGTATGTTTCTACCAAAATGCCTACACATAACAAAGTGTTTGGTTAAAGCTCCTCTGTGCTCTTTCTAACGCACTGACACACACACACACACACACTTGGACTGGCTGGCCTGGATGGTCAAGTGCTGTGATAAAGTGCTGTCTGGTGTTCTCTCACTCGCTAAGCCCCCTGAGAGTAGATCAATACTCACTCAGCATCAGGTTACTGCTAATGTCTTCATGTTTTTAACCAGGCAGTGTGTGTGTGTGCATGTTGTTAGCGAGCCAATGTGTGTGTGTACGCTCATCTGCCCCCGGTGTGACCCAAGTTATAATTATCATTAAATGTCAATGAAGGCGATAGGAAGAGCTTGACGCAGTGGAGAAACCCCAAAGCCCAGCATCACAGCGCCCCCCCAAGGACACCTGTTTGAAACTGCAGCCATGGTGAATGTTGAGAGAGAAAAGATGAGGCATTTGGAGATATTGAAAAGCAAAGCAAATCACTGCCCTTTGATTTGCAATGTGTAACTTTAATGAGAAGAAGGCCTTTACCTCATATAACCCCCTCTCCCATCATCTGACTCTGCTGAGCTACTGTTTCACATCTACAGTTGTGTTGCGGAGTCACACGGGATAGTTAACATGTTAATAATATATGTCTTGAATCAACAGGTACGCATTAATTTTAATAGATACTTGAGATTGGAGATCAGCAGGGTTAGTGGTTTGCAGGATTTCAAAATGTGTGTATGAGGCACCATTGTTCCAATACCGTCTTAAAGGAACATCCCGTTTATGGATCATGGCATTGAAGTTTCAGGAGGTGGGGACAAGCAGTGTGAGAAACCACAATCATTGGTGGTAAAAACCAAAAATGAGCACAGTCAGTAATACAGTAATCCTTCATTGCACAGGAAAGCTACATTGCTGTGTTGAACCACAACAATCCCGTCTCCTCAAAATTACATTCTGCAAATATTACTGCTGCCCAGATTATGTTCACTAGTATTGTTTTTTTATTTATTTTATTTTTTTACCAGTTCAGGACACTTCCTTACAATCACTCCACTTCACTGAATATCTATACTATATGAATAACACTGTGTCAAAAATAACCTAGTAATGTTTTAGTGTGCATGTTGTTTCATAAACGTATATAAGGATAATTTGTCGGAGACAGGACTGACCAGAAAGTTAGTCTGTAACTGCAAATGATTGTTTGTGATGGAAAGTTAATCATATCAACATGTCTTCCCTGAGGTTTTGATTAAAACCTGAAGGATCGCCTGACTTGCTGTGTTTCTGGTCTTATCTAATTTTGGTGCATCAGTGCAGCCACATGATCCAATCTCAGCAAAAAGCATTGAGTGAGAAAAATGTATATGTTGTTGACGAGACCCTCCAAAATAAAAGCCAAGGTGTATGAGGCCAACTTCCCTTTAAATGTAAAAGAAAAGGCTGAGAATGCAGAAAGAGGAGGAGGTGGAGGTCAGAGTGAAAGAGAACAACGAGAGCTTATCATGAAATTCAGGAGGCAGGTGTAAGTGCCATAGATACAATGCTGAATACAAGGGCGCAGATCTTTATAATAAAAAAGACAAAGTGTCTCATCGCATTCACCCTCCTCTCTCTCACCTCTACCAGTCTTTATCCATTCCCTCATCTCTCCATCCCAATCAATCCCCCCCCCGCTAATGCACTCTTTCATGTGCTCTCCTATTTCTCCCTCTCTCCCTGCTGCTCTCTCTCCCTCACCCTGATGTCTCATGGCCCTTTTGTAGGCCCTCTACATTTTTGGGGGTAATGTGATCTCCCCCATTTTTCCCCAGGGTGGTCCGCTCCTCTCATTCAGACAACAAGCTCAGGCTGAATGGAGCTGGCTGTGAGAGGGGGAGGCAGAGAGATAGAGAGAGAGCTGAAGACTAAAGGAGAGGATGGAGGGAGAGTATGATAATGGGTATGTAAAACAACCAGTATACCTCATCTTTCTTCATTCATATCTAACACCAACAGGTAGGATGTACATATGTAATGCATCACATCAGGCAAGTGTATCTCGTGTGTGTCTGTATCAGGGCTGTACCTGTGCCATCTGTTTAGCCACATCCAGCAGCTGCTATTGCTACTCCCTATTGCCCCAAAGCAGCATGTCAGTTAAAATCCACCTTTTAGTCAAAAACAAGTCAAAATATCCACACAAAGAAGTACTTTATAAAAAGGCAATTTACTTGAAAAATGTTTTTTCCTTTTTTGTAGCAGAAGAAGAGTTGACCATGACCTATCTACAGTCATGGTTCTGGTAACCTGATGGATATACTGTAAGTCCAATATTCACTCTCCTTAGCACTATTTTCAGTCTCCACCATATGTACCTCTATCAGCTGCTAAATGCTCTGCTATGTTCTCCAGCTAATTGCTGACTTTGTCTTTCTTTGCTTGGCAGCTTTATCATATGGCAGTTTTCATAAGATCAAGAAGTGAGTCTATGCAGTAAAGTGACTTGGTTGCTTTGGCTCATAAGCAGCTGAGCAAACCGCTGGAAGACATGGATGTCAGAAAATACACTTTCCACATTTCCATGAACAGTTTGAATTGTCTCTCTTTACAGTGGCAGACGATAAGCATTTTAGAGAAGGAGATACACTGGCCAATCAAGATCCACTAATGTGAGAACTGAGTCTTTAAGACACAGTGGCAGCTACTGTTTCCTTCCTTCAATTCACTTTGACATCTATCAAGTGTACACATTCAAAGAGGAAGTAGGACAAACTCTGTTTCTGTCTCATCCTTTCCCTGCTTTTATTACAGCATCCCTTTTCTAATCTCCTCCTGTTTTCAGGTGACACATAATTTTTTTTCTGTTCCTCCTCTCTAGTTGTTTCCCTCATTCTTTCATGCCCTCACTTTCAATTCACCTCTTATTCAGCCTCAGGCTGTCATCCACCTTTCCTGTCATCCCTGACTCTTTGGGATTACACACACACACACACTCACCTATACATACCATCATACCAGTGCGGTGCCCCAGACAGCCCTCCATAGTGTGGATGCCCCAAGGGAGCTTGGGTAACTCAGTCCCCTCTATCTGCCAACTGCTGTGTCACAAAGAGGCTCACAACACACACACACACACACACACACACACAGGCAAAATACACTCTTTCACATAATTAAACACAAAGGCTCATAGAGATAGACAAGCACATACATACATACTAATTAGACATGCAAGTACACTTTCCCATATGACACACAAGCAAACACACAGATGCTTTCAGCAGATATTAAGCCAAGTCTCTTTCATTGCTGTCTCCAATGTGAATCTTATAAAGAGGGAGAGATAGAGGATTAAGAGAGGGGGGGGTGAAACTGAGCTAATGTCCTTACATGCCAACAAGAAAAGGTTCAAAGCCTCACACAGTTCACTGTTACACAATCACTGACACAACCCAAAACACACATTCATTCCTTCCATCAATGCACCCTGACTAAGTTATTTCAAGGACACAATAATTCTTGTCACCCCGGATTTAGTGACTTTTTCATCAGAGGCTTTCTAAAAAACTGTGTGTTCAAATGAAAAATCATTTTATCCTCACTTGTCACCTCTCAGAGTGCAAATGTGTTTAACCAAGTCTCTCTGTGTGTGTACGTGTGTGTATGTGCTTGAGTTAGGGGTTGTTGTTATTGGCTGCACAACCGACGTTCAGCTCCAGTTTGGCTTCAAGCTACAAACCTCAGACCCACACACACACACAAAGCTCACACACACGTACACACAGTGGTTTGTTGAAGTGCATGGAGGGAATGCTGTGGTCACACCTGGGAATGCTCTTTCAGCTGACCTGCCTAACGTTTTCTCTCTCCTCATCATTTCCTCTCTCTAGAGGTGGAAAGTAACAAATTACATTTAGTTTACTTAGGTTTGCTTATACTTTAAAGCAGGCTTTGGTTATAGGAATAAGCACACAGAGTGAGATTTGTCAAATAAGCTGTTTTTGTTAAAGAGAAAATGACACGATTTTTTAAGGGATTCAAATCTGCTCATTTCCAAACAATGGTCTTGCTGAGAGTTAGATGGGAAAATTAAGTCCACTTACAGGCCTGTGCAGTAAATATTAAGCAACAGCCAGCCAGCAGCTGGTTAACAGCTAGTTGGGGGGTGGCAACTAGCCTGGCTCTGTCCAAATGTAACAAAATCTGCCTACCATCACCTCCAAAGCTCACAAATTAACACTTTATATTTTCTTGTTTTAAATCCTGTTAAATGCCAAACTGTAAAAAAAAATTGAAAAATTGTGGTTTAATGGGGTGGTTATGTGTGGGACTCTTTCTTGGTAGAAGGATTTTGCAACCTTCACACAGAGCCAGGGCGTCTGTTTCCAGTCTTTATGCTAAGCTAAGCTAACACCTGTTGGCCTTCGTATTTAAAAGAAAGACATGAGTTTGGTATTAGTGTATATTATCTTATTTCTCATAGTGTCAAGCTACTTCTTTTGTTATGTATAGATCTAAGTTTAAGATTTAATCCAACTCTCCATCTCTGTCCCTCCTCCCAGTTGGAATTAAATGAACTATCCCTTTATTGGTTATACTATAGTTTCAATTAAGAGTACTCAGTAATATCTCTCTACCCTCAGTGAATGGATTACACTGTCCAGAGGCAAAGTCAGCACAGGGGAGAATCCACACACATGCAAGCATGCACGCATGCATGCACAGACACACACAGTTAAGCACACAGCAGGCTGCCATCACCATGGGGAGGATGCACACAGTCTCACAGCGTCAATTTTAATTCTGATTTGATTGGAATTAAAGTGGTTTTAAGACAGAGTTAATGGGTTTAGACTGGCTCTAATCCTGGTTTAATGAAGACCTTGGTGGGCTGCTTGCCTCTTTCATCATCCTGGACTTCAGCCCATCATAATCCAAGTAGTGAATTAATCAACCACTTCAGGATAAGTGGAGGATGAGTGTGTGTGCCTTGAAAAGCACAAGAGAGTTAAAATAAATTATCTAACAAGGCTGTTTATATGAATTTTTGGACAGATCTAGTCTTACAGCATAGTTGGGTCATTCTTGACTTTCTTAGCTATATCCATGTGTGTGTGTGTGTGTGTGTGTGTGTGTGTGTGTATGTGTGTTATTTTGTGTGTGCATTCCTCACCGTACCCACCCGGGTACATGCTCGCTTGCTCACTCGTTCTCCATCCCTATGTAACTAGAGCCAGCCCTCCCCTGTCAAAAATAAAAATCATTTGTCCGCTGCACGAGTGTGTCCATTAAAAATGCATGGTGGAGGGAACTGGGGGCCGCGGGGGGAGGTAAGCTGATACTCGTCTCTCCGGAAGGGCATCAGAGTACCAAGGTGGACAAATGGCATCTGGAGAGAAAGGACAGAATGGAGAGAGAGAGAGAGTGACGGTGAAGTGAACGGATGTCGGGTCGCTGCCCCCTAAAAGAGCTCATCTCTTGATTTGCTGAAGAAACATTAATGTTTTGGGGTCTAGTGAAAGTGCCCCTTTCTTCTTCACTACACACACACACACACACACACACACACACACACACACACACAGACATAAAAGTAGTCAACACCTCAAACCAAAGATGCATTACAGTGTGAATTAAAGGCAGGACCCTCACAGACTGTTTTCTTATACAACCATCACCAAAATTTATTTGGAAATAGATATGGTTAAAGAATCTCACAATGGCAACTCCCTGAGACTGAGAGAGGGTGGAAAATTTACCTGTCAGACCACAGGGGAAGAGCCTGGTAAGAGGAAGTTCCAAAAGGACTGGGGATGCTCAGTTCAAGCCTTTTGATTTTGAGCAGTTTGCAGTGCATCTAAATTAATCGTTTGTGAAGTCCAGACAGAGGAAGTCAAATAAGAATTGGATGGTACAGTACAATGAATATATCACAATAGTCCCTTTCATTTTGACACATTTTTGGCACTGGACTGGCAAAGGACTTTGCTACCAAAGTTTCCTCTTTCGAATGCTGGTGTGACTGGTGACTGAATCCAATTAACAAGATAAATTCTTCAGTCACTTGTTCTAAAGTTATGTTTTCGACCTGTGAGCAACTTCATCTTAAGCAACAAAAATAGACTTCAGGAACAGAAGAGCCAAGTAAAACACTGACAAATCTATGGGGATAAGAACCAAGGCCATAGTTGACTGCTTCCTCATGTTTGAGTGGATGTGCTGCTTTTTAACTGCCTAAACAGGAACAGAGCCAAATTATGTGCCAGTGTGCACTTATCAGATGATGTTTTTCTGTCGATGTAAAATTTGAAACACTTTAAGATTTGAGATGGCCTTAGGAATGGTGTCATTCATATAGATTATTTAAAATCTTATATCAATAGGAAAATATGGTTTGATTTGGGCCCCCTGCTCTCCATCCAACATACACGGCTGGTCTGCATTGTCTTCTGTCATGAAACAGGAAAAATAAAGAGGTGAGTGTTTTTAATGTCTCTCCTACTCTCCATGTCTGTCACTCTGTGAGTGAACGGTAGTTTTTCCCCTCACAGAGCTGTCGGTACAGATGAATGCGCTGTTGTGAATTGTGTCACTCCACTCGCCTGATAAATCAGTCAAAAGTACGCATATGACTGCGTATGTCCGTGTCTGTGAGTGTATGGAGACTGGTGGTCTGTCATGGTGTCAAACTTGTGGCCTGGTGTGTTAAATGCATTAAAGAAAGTGAGTGATCAGAGCCCCAGATTTACTGTGTAGCCTTCTATCTAACATTCCACTGTACATACATTCATATATTTTGATCAATAAGGTTGAACTTGGCTGCTCAGCAGAGGAGAGCATTTTGTCGTCCCCCCTGCCCCCCCGACATCCCAGTTTCTTGTTTTGTCAGACTGACTCTTTCTATTTTTCACTCTCAACCTCTCTCTTCCTCTCTTCTAGTACTCACTGTTTTCTTTCCCTGGTCCTGTCCATCTGCTTCTTATAACGCGAGGGCAGTCTGATCTGGTTTGCAAAAAGCCCCTCTGAAAAATCAGACATTTATTCACGTACAACCAAAATAGTCCTTTTTTCATCAAAATAACCCCACTAAGAAAAACTGTCTGAGCACTGTTTCAATAGGGTGGTCAAATCTGGACCCAATTAAATGGGGACCCCCTAAATTTCCTTCACACCCAGCTTGAGGAAGACCTCAGATTAGAGGAATATTTTCCTTATTGCCGACTTTACTTTTTGTGGAATTCCATCAGATAATAATTGAGCCCATGTGTGCTTGGTATTCCGGGGTGTTCTTACTTTGTTGGAGCGTGGATAAAAATGGTACATTGTTATAGCCATCAGGGCAGGCACAGGTTTGACAAATCCATTTTGTTTTTCTTCCTTTTCTTCCTTTTCTTCTTCTTCTGGGTTTTCACCGCAATCCTTGCTTGGAATTAATAGAAGGGGATTTTTTTTTCTTTTTTTCTAGTCTTGGTCAAATTTCCATGTGGGAAGAGGCGGAGGCTTAATTGAGATCAAATAAACAAAGTCACCTGTGAATGATTTCAGCTCATAATGAGACACATGTTCGCTTGTTCGAACACGCACACAAGGCCGCTCGCGCCCGTACACACTCACCACTTCAATTTCAATAAGCACTAAAGCAGGTGTTTGTATCACTCCAATACTCAGTGAGAATCCTGGACATGCCATATGCCTCCACACAAACATGCTGGCACTAGCTTCTTGTCTAAACTTTCTCTCACACACACACACACACACACTCACCAAGGATTAGCCACGGCTTCTCATAAACTCCAAGACTCAACAGTGAGAGCTTGTGTTCTGCTCCCCTATGCAGTGACCCATCATCATCCCGCTCCCTCTGGCTTTGTGAGTGCTCTGCTCCAACCGGGAATGAATGGCCACTTGTTAAATAAACTTGGGACACTGCTTAGGTATCATAGTTGTCTGCAAGGTATTATTGTAAGTGGTAATAATAAGAAAAGCATTGGGTCCCCATCTGACTCTGTGGTGCTCAGCAGGCAGTTCTCTGCTGTGGTCTGTGGAGAACTGTGGGAGCTGGACTTTTGATTCATGTCTTCCTAATTGTAATAGACCTGAATCCTCTAAAAACAACATGCGGATAATTCTTACGCACACAGACACACACACACTGATACACACGTGCAGAGGCCTGTGCGCGTGGATGCATAGAAACATGCACAAACTCTACACACAGGTAATTATGCCCACCTGGGAAAACATCATTTAGTCAGGCGCCCCTTCCTTCTACTAACACTGCTCTTACAGCATGGATGTGTGTGTGTGTGCGTGCATATATGTGTGTATAAGGGTGACCTCCTTTACCCTTTGCTTGCTCTTTGATCTTAAATTGCATTTGACTATCAACACTCACTAAGCCCTAAACCATCAAATTACAATACTAAATTTTAGAAGCTTAGTAGTTCAAGGTTTTGAAGAAAAATGACTTTGCCTCTTTGTGCAGCCCTAACAGCCAACCACGTTATAGCACAATCCGCCATCCATCATGAGTCTTCCAGATATCAGAGAAATACTTTTGCTGTTTCAGTCAACTTCTTGTCCAATCCACAGGACTGTTAAGTGCAAGCTCCAAGTCCATATGCATTAGTGATTTTAATTATTGTAACATAATCACCAAAGCACTGGCTGACAACCACCATGTTTGGGTCAAATTCCTTCACAGACCACTGAATGTAAAGTACTGCACGCGACATAAATCTGAGTGTGCGTGCAAGCAAGGACTTCATGGCAAGAGACACAAGAACTTCTTTGAGCTCATGTTTGGGTTTCACTGTTTTTTTCACATATGTGCTGTAATAATAGCTCAAAAGGAGGAGGATGGTAAAAAGCACCCGGGCAAAATATTCATTTGTTCTAGTTGTCTGCCTAACAGTTATGTCTGTTTTTAGTGTGAAAGGGTGTGTGTTTTCTGAGCTTTGATGTGACTATGATAAGTGGCAGGCTGTGACATCTTCTTTTGTGCTTTTCCACATCACAATTTATGTTTTAAAATAAATAGGCAATGGTTTGTTATTTTTCTGTGTAAAACCAGCACAATGAAATACATATCAGCATCTTCATCACCTAATTTAATATAAATACATCTGGCAAGATGACATGAAGAAAGGAATTGTTTGACATTTTGCTTCTCTGCCGAGAGCCGAATGTGATGATTTTTTTTCTTATGTAAGTCACATAAGTTATATGTGAGGCTGAAGCCAAAATAATGTTAGCACAGCTGAGTCTATAGACACAGAATAAAAATCCATCTACCAGCACCTCTAAGCTCATTAACTCACATCTCCTGTTTAACCTCCGCAAAAAACGAATCTTGCCTTCTTAGAGCTAAGTGAGACAAACATGTGGGAGATGAGGGCAGAGAGCTGGCTCCATAGATGTCCCCAGCATTGACGTAAAAGCCAGGAGTCTCATGGCAGACACCTGCTGTGCTCCTTTTAATAATCACTCACCGGTGCCAACAATGACACACACACTCGAGTGTGAGCATGCCAGTAAACATGGGTAGGTGATTTGGGCAGGCCCCAGCTATCTTTGGCATCTCCTCGGCTGTGGTGGCTGCTGTGCCAGGCTGCCCAGGCAGCAATGCCATCTGATACGAACTGACAGCAGTACCAGCTGTTCCCCAACCTCAGCCATGTGAGTATATCTGCCAATTTTGTAAATACATGATGAGCGTGGAGGTTTGCATGATTTAAAGCTGCACACTGATGTCCAGCACTTACTGTGTCTAATTAAAAAAAAAAAAAAAAAAGCACAAGTCACAAATTGGTCACAGCAGTCAGTAACTCCAAAACATCTTGTGTTGCAGACACTTCCCTGCTGTGGTCCTCGGCAACCCTTAACCCTACCTCAGCTCTAGCGTGCTGTGCGCCATTTATTTGGTGTACTCCATCATCAGCTGACAGCGTCCCTAAGCCCTTCAATGTCCATGCAATTCCTTTTTATTCCTCGCTTAACCCTGACCCTACCCCTTTAGTTTTTGCCCTAAAGTTTTTCATTATACTGTAACTGTATACTGTATCCTCTGCTGCCATCTACTGGTCTAAAAATATATTGTTAGCCAATTCTTGAGAAGTACTTTCAAACATCTTTGTTTCCTCTTTTGAACATGACTAAATAGTAAGTGGTGAACATCTTGTGCCACCTTAGATTATGTGAGTCAAGTGACTGAGGCTGAGAAAATGCCGGTAGTGATGTCAGTTTAGGGTCATTATAATAAAGACTATTACAACTGTCATCTGAAATGATAATGATATTCTTCTCAACATACACAAAATGAAGACAATTACGCTTTGTTTCGCTTCTTTTCACAAGCAAAGTTTTGCAGCATTTTGTCAAAAGGGCTGAAGCATATGTCTTTGAAAGACAGTTTCACAGAATCACTGATGACATAGTACAAGCCGGTGCACAGACTGATGGAAAGATGAGGGCCATGGAAGAAAATCCCTAATGGAGATTCATCCAAATATAATTAACAACTTTTTTTCGCTACAAAATATGAAAATTGGCCAAATGGAAAGTTAGGGACTCAGATTGATTGATTGTAGATTCCAAGTTGTCAAGATGTTCCCAAAACACTTCATACTTTGTCCAAAAGATGGCAGTCTGAGGACACTGTCAGCAGATAGATGCATTAGGGAGGAGCCTGAGGGAAAATTAATGAAATGTCATGTACAGTATATAGTGACGTAATATTTTCTGGAATTATTTGGAGAGATCTTCAGAAACACATCTTCCAGTTTAAACAGGTTTTAAAATTTAACAAAGAAAATCAATTGGTATATGTCTCTCTATAAGCTAAAATACCTGTCCAATATTTATGTGCAGGCAGAGAGAGCTTTTGGATTGACTGTAGCCTATACTGCATCAATCATATAGCCCAGTCATGTCACGATAAAGTCAGTGATTTGAAGGAAGAATGAGGGCAGATGGGAAACATGATGGGATCAGCTGGAACACAATGTGATTTCTGTCCTCCCCTCAGACCTTTTTCACATCACAGTTTGGGCAGTTGTCCAACAACACAATTAGCAAGTATGGGAATCCCGGCCCTGCTCTCGTACAGGCCCCTCCTTCCCTCCCTTCTCTATCTCTTGTCCTCTCCCGCTCTCTGCAGCTGGCCCCAGGAGAGAGGCGGCCAAGTTTATTTTCTCCACGGTGGTCCCTTTGGGGTGGCGGCGAGGCCCCTGCCACGACGCTGCTGATGTATTAGGTGCGGGTCCTTGAAGAGATGTCGGTGGGACTCTTTTATTACTACTGCACTCAATCTTATTGTTCCTGTTGAGGGATACTTGGTACTGTGCTTTTTGCATGGAGTGAAGGAGTCAGCCAGCCTCATCCCCCCTGACCAGACCCCCATACTAGTCACTGCAAAGTAGTTTTAATGACTAATAAAGCAACAGCCCAATTTCACTGGAATTTGCCTCAATAATAATGTGAATATGTGAATTGCAACCGAGAAAACTCCTGTTATTGAAATCTTTGGGTGTCCATGAGATGTCATAAATGGAAAATAGCATGTGGACCTTGATGGATTATTTTCAGAGGCGAAGAATGAAATATCACATTCAGTTTGATTAGAATTCAAATATTGAACATTAATTTTGGTCAAATACGGAAAACATCATTCAATTTAACTTACTTGTGCTAACCAAGTTGGTAGCTGATCTTTCACTTGGTAAAAGTAGCAATCTCAAGGAAAAATGCTCTTATACAAGTAAAGGCAAATACTCATCAAGAATTAGCGTGGCTCAAATCAGCATTCGATTTGGCACATCGCTACCAAGCATTACTGTAAGCAGCATTTTAATGTTTTAATGGACAGCGGTGACCAGGGCTGTAGCCATCGTTAACTGTGTAGTTATCAGAGGGGAGTTTGTCTATACAGTTAAAATAATCAAGCTCACCCTGGTTATTTTGGGCATATTACATTGTTTCTGGGTGGCATGCATTTAAAATGAATCACTTCTAGTTTAAAACAATCATTCATCAGATTAGTATAGTGGAGCAGAAAATACAAGTACCTCAAATCTTAAGTAAAGCAATTTGAACAACTGCCTTAACATGATTTTTGTCACAGTGCTGCATTCATACACATTCTTGAAATATGCATTGAGCTTAATGCAGAAAAGCATGAAGCACTTAGGCCAGTAAAAAATGTTACTACCTCTACCACCGTTCTGAGCAGTATCCTCCTTTACTTTCTGCCCAGTGCACCACAATGAGAACGAAAGAGGGAGAGAAGGAGAGAGAGGGAGAGGCCGTGTGTCAGACTGCATACATAACTGTCGGCATGATGTAAACACAGCGGTCATAACCCGAGCGAATTAAAACAACTGGTCTGGGCGGGATTAAAGCTCAGTTTTTCTACAATTTAAAAAAACAACAAAAAAAAACGTCTTCAAAGTCCTCTGATGCCGACCCAAGCAGCTCTCTTCTGATTGGCTGACTCTTAATTAGTCCAGCCAATCAGTGCACTAAATGGCTAATTAAAATGGCACTGGTGTTGTGTTTTTTTGTTTTTTTTTGAGAAATAGAAATATTACAAAGCCGTGTTATCGTTGTCAAATAATGTTCTAATAGAATTTCTGGCCTCACAATCATCTGTCGTATTAATAGTGAAATTGTACCTCAATTACATCTCCAACAGTTTTGTTTAAATTACAAGGGCATTAACTTAGGATCCCAAATATCTTTGAAGGCAAAAGTTTGTTTATGTAAAGACAAGCATGTCCATTGTTATCTTTTAGAAACAACACAGAGAGACTTATCTGCTCTGCCGCTTTGTTGGTGCTCAGGTTCTGCTATTCTGAAAGGAGTGGAGTGATGAGAGAGGCTACGATAGGTCACGGCGCTGGCCCACACACGGAAATAAAAAAAAAACAGTTGGAGGTGGGAAAAAGACATTCAGTACACAAGGTGTAAAAGTGATACAAATATATTTTATACATGTAATCTGTACAACCATTGGAGACGTATCGTGTGCACAGCTGTCCATCAGAATGCAGCTGCCACAACAGGTCTGCTCGAGTAGAAAAAAATGCATTTGCAGAGTATTAAGAAAAGAAGCAACTTAATGCACGCAGTTTATCTTTGAACCAGCAAAGACAACGATGAGTGACAGGATTCATTTAAATAATAATAATAAAAAAATCAGCTCGTCTTGTACGGGAATGAAGGAGTAGAGAGGATACGCTCCCTCCATTTTTCCCACTCACATGTCTGCGGAGATCAGACGTGCGCTTCAGTTCATATCCAGCCCCAGCAACAACAAAAAACAAAAAAAAAAACCCCAAAACGTAGCCCACAAAGAGGTACATCAGGACGCCGTTCCACATAACCTCGTCGTATTCAGCATCTCCTTCAAGTCGTTCTCCGGCTTCCCTGCGACCATGAAAGGCCACGTCTGCAGAGGAACACACGATCAGTTAACAGGCCAAACTGCTTCTTTAAACGAAGACACTTCAATCGAAATCAAACATTAATACATTAATGAAAAACACTAATGGTGTGTTTAAAATATGTCTGTCACCTATATCGTGCTAAAACATCCACAAAAGTTATCTGCTATTATTTTTTTTAGATGCAGAATTAATGACAGCAAAATTAGTAAGAAACGATTCTCTCTGGGATAAACATTTTCTGGGTCTGCGTATCGATCTTAACGTTACTGATCGTGCAATTTGGAGTTTATGTCCGTTTTTACGCACCTGTTTGACATGGCTATCATCCTACTTTTGTAGCATACAGCATAAGGGCTTGTGTGGCGTTTGCAGGCCATATTCTAATCCTGACAACTTTAAAAGTTCTACATAGTTCTTATGTAAAGTGAAACAGCGTATCATGAAGCAAACAGTGGTTATTCTCTTGTAACAAAATAATCAGTAAATCGCTACCCTCGGGAATATATTAGACGATTAAAATCGACGTTAGACGATAAATAACCACAGATTTGCTTCATTCAAAAACACTTGAATATGATAAACATCCAGAAAGGGTTCTTTTCCCTGGATCTCCAGATCTCACCAGGTTGACAGGGTGGATATATCCGTTTTCATATTTGTCGTTGGCCAGTATCTGCCGGAGGTGCGCGATGTAGCTGGATGCAAGGCGCAGTGTGTCCAGTTTGGAGAGCTTGGTGTCCGCTGGTACCCAGGGTAGAGAGGTCTTCAGTCGGGAGAAGGCTTTCGACAGGACGCGCATCCTGGCTCTCTCCCGAGCGTTGGCCGCGTTCCTCTGCACCTGCTTGCCCTCCTGCTGTGCCACACCCTTGGACGCCGTTTTCCGGGACGCTGTCTTCCTTTTTTTGGCCGGCGCGTCTCCCCGGTCGTCGTTTGCGCAGGGGCCCTCGCAGTTGGAGCTCTCCTCTGTGCTCTCGTTGGAGTCTTTGCCGGAAGAGCCAAACTTCAGGATGCCGTCCAGGAGCTCGTCGTCGACATCGCTGAGAGACCCGGTGGACATAGTGAACTGTCTCCGATTGGAGCGGGACTCAAAACATGGGAGCAGGAAGCTTCGGCTGGACACGAATGGACAGCGTGGGGAAACACACGCTTCGGTGATGCGTTCATGAACGAACTGTTGTTAACTGTGCGTGGACACAGCAGAATGGAACTGACTTTTTATCTCCATGACCAGAGAGGGCGTTACCTCATGCTGGGAGGAGACACTGTTACTGATCTCACTTGGTTTCCAGGACCCCATGGGACCCTGGGTCCCCAACCAAATGCAGAATATATAGTTAATTTTAAACAAAGTTGAACGTTCTGTTAGAGAATAAATTATGTTTTAATTACTGTAATCTGTAAAACAAAATTAGAAAATGTGCTTTTACCCATCCAATAAGTCAGTAGTTTCTTACACAACGATAATTTAGACTTTATCTAATAATGACATATAAGAGTGTTTAAGATTTAACCTGTTCCACTCAGGGGCCCATGTAACTTTCAGCACATTTTGCCAGTTAACAGGATAAAGTGCAAGGACAGGGGGGTGTCATGTCTCAAATGGCAAACTGGCGCCTCGGTCCCCTCTGATGTAACGGATACCCGGCACCCACAATCCCCTGTTTGGCCTTCCACATCATTCCACACCGATGCTCCACGCGTTGGTCCACTCAGGGCCAAGTCCAAACAACGAAGGTCCCTGGAGCAGCTTCAAATGGAAAATGATTGGGTGCAAGGGGTGAGTACATGCATCTTGTTCACTTACATATTGTATTAATGAATCATTGTGAGTGACGAAACCAATATAGTGTGAGTCTGAGCGACGTGAAGCTGCAGATATTTCTAACTGGGATGCAGGACTGTGTGTGTGTGTGTGTGTGTGTGTGTGTGTGTGTGTGTGTGTGTGTGTGTGTGTGTACCCAATGCCTTTGCCTGCTGCTGAAGTGTGTGCAAGTATAAGAAGTGTGTCTCCTGAGAGCTGACCTTTAATCTCTTTTCTTCCGGTGTCACAGTGCATTTAAACAGCCACTGCCGCTACGTGTTATCCACTAGAAAGACGCAACGAAAAATGTTGGTCAAGCTGCGGTTACTTCATTTGGAAAAGTTTAAAGTCTTGACAGGGACGAACAAAACAAATATCACAAACCTGAAAGAACAGTGCACTTTTGGCAAGAAGTGCATATAGCTGAGCTGCAAAGGAGAAAGAGAAGCACTGCACAGAGCAGACAGAAAGGGAAAAAGGGAAAACAAGATATAGGTGAGGGGATGGAGGGAGAGGAAAGAGAGGAAGAAGGCGCTTAATCTTCTGGGTGGGCTGGAAATCAAAGCACTTAGTGGAAAAGTAATAATAGAGTCTGCTAGATTGATGATCACCTCTGAGATACATGGATCCACCAGAGAGTAACAGAAGAGAGAGTGAGTGCGAGGGAGATGAACTAAAATAGCTCATGAAAGAGATTTGCACAGACCTTTTTTCCTTCTCTCTCCTGTGCGTCGATAAAAAAGGCCCTGATGTAACACTGTCATAACTATTATTTGTACTTACAAAAGCTTTAAATCTCATAATAAAAAGGAACATTTCAATGTTCCTAACTGTGCCAAGGCCTGTTTAGTCATCTGACATATTTTGTCAGCCCTTTATGTGAATGATAAAACACTGTCAGACTGTGTGTTGTTAAGGAAACCCTTTTTTGATGACAGCCCCCCCCCCTTCTCAGACCCTGGGTCACACGAACAGTGACATGAGGCAACAGGTGGAGAGGGGGTGAGAAAAATTAAGAGCGGGAGAAAAAGAGGAGACCCTGGCAGTTATGGAGGGACATACTGCTAATTAGCCGGTTTGGGAGTCAAAGGCGATGCTGGTTGTGTGATGTCACCACGGAGGGACGGGTTCCAGATGTTGCTCGCAGGGGCCACCGGGGGGGACACCTGACTCCTCGGGGTCATTATCATTTCTCACACAAAAGCGCACACACAAACACCTTTGTTAAATGTTTGAAGTGACAGCATGTGCTGAGAAACAGGAAACAGAGGATCTGAAACTGTATGGGAATGACAAAATCTGCGTATTTACCCTTAAAGTTGTTTGGGTTGCGTACATATTACTGCCAACTGCCAATGTCAGTATTAGTAATTTGATTGGTGCAATAGCTTGTGCATGTGTGTTTGTGTGTGAGGGTGGGGGCACAGTTTTATATCCTATTATATGCTGCAGTTAACAGGACTACCCATTGTTGTGTGTTCTGGCAGTCTGGTCATTTGCTTTCATCACAAATGAACCCATATAACAGAGAGGCAGCTAATGTTACCTGGAAATCCCTCTTTTCCATAATGTAGGCCCAAGGACCAACATTGAGTGTGCGAGCAAAGAAACAGCAATGGGACCGTGAGGAGCTGTTTGCATAGAGGCCACCCTCGGTATTGCAGCTTCTGGCAGCATCATCAGCTTGCGGTACCAACTTCTCCTTCATGCATCCATGTCAGTGACTTAACAGGTGTATAGGTCACAGAAGTAATGGTTAGTGGGAATAAGTACCAGAAAACTGGATAGAGTAGCTGCAGTATCTTTACAGCTTTTATTTTCTTGACTCTCTTTTTGCTTGACTACAAAACATGAAAAGGGTTACATTAGGACACTGGGATTGAGGAGGGTAGTATTTCTTTGATTTCACATTGAGCAAAAAATGGAAATTGAAAACATGAATGCTGTCACTGGTGCTTAATGCTTGGAGCTACTGCACTTCAGTATGACATCAGGTTATCAGAAATGATCTCAAAAGAACAACATTTACTCCTTAAAAGCTAACTAAGCCAGGTTTCACTTTCAAATAAAAAATAGTTGTTTCATCCTGTTTCATCAAGTTTTTCTTCAACCTTGTGAGCATTTACTAAAAAAAAAAGGCAAAGTGAGGACAATACATCACACTGTGGAAAAACTCACTAATGTGAGAGAGGAGGGGCATCTAAATACAATTTTATTTACTGGAAAAACATTCCACATGCATTTTTATGCTTTAAAGAATGAAATGAAAAACAAGAAGTTGCTTGGTTGCTGTTGAAAAACAGAATGAGAGACTGTAATCTTGGAATGAGGCTTAGGGTGAGAAAAACATCATCCATCTATGTCTAAGAACACCATTTCCCTGTCCCTTATCACAGCCATACTCCCCCAACACACACGCTCACACACACACACACACATATGCACAAATTGCTTTTCTCCTCAGTTCAAGTGCCTCTAAAAAAAGAAGAAAAATCAAAGCAGAATAACGAGAGGAGAGGTTGCTGAGAGTGCAAAGATACAGCAGGGAGTGGAGAAAGTCGCTGTAAAAGGATGTGGCAGACAAACCCGGCAATAAGAGAGAATTATGAACATGTTTATGGGAGTGGAAATATCATATTATATTTCAAAAAGACTACAATCCTTTGATATCCTGTGACAGGAACATCCGGGGGGAGGAAAACAGCGATTCTCCAGAATAAGACTGATATTCTGTCAAAGTGTAGGTTAATGACCTGGAAGTCTTGTCCTTACAGTGTGAGGGAGTTGGAGTATTGGGTCTGTGGAATGTGTGCACACATGCACACTTATGCGCATGTGCATCTGGGTCAAATGTAGTGGGTTTCACAACATGTTTGATGGATGGGTATGGATCTGGTGGAGCGTATGAAATTGTGTAATATCTCAGCAAATGGTGGAATCTGTAAAATGTCCAGTGTGGGATATGGGTAAACTTTGTTCTCCTCCATCACCTCGTGAACCAACCGGATGATAGCACAGCGGCCAGTTTTATCAGACCAGATCTGGGATGCTGCCGCTCTGTTGTTTTGGACCACATAAAGGAGGATTACTCAGCCAGTTGAATTTGAAGAGGCTGCTTCGGGCGCGTCCCCTCTCTTTATATTTCATTTGCAATGCAGCTGGTTGTTAAAGACAAAAGAAGAAAATGAGTCACATCCGAGTCAAATAGATGGAGGTCAATGACAAATCAACTGTTGCAAAAGATGAGAGCGAGAAACAGACTTTGTCAGAATGCAGATAAAACAACCAATTTACATAAGGAGATGTACAGCATTGTGCACCAAGGTTTTTCTGAAATATCCACCAGGCACTGCTGTCTTGATGGTTCTACCCAGCATACACACACACTTAAGCTGTGTTGGCTTGAAGTTGAACTGGCTGAGCGCCCAAAGTGTCCTGTCGGAAGTAAGTGAGACGTGATGCAGCTGCAGTTTGAGTGTGTGTGTGTTCTACTACAGTATATGGCACTTTTTTAACCTCTGCTGGAACCTCTGGTCTAACTTGTGGCCTGGTGATCGGATGCACAGATAAAGACAGGGCGTGTGTGTGTGTGTATGTGTAGGGGGGTAAGGGTGGGAAGCTGGGGGTGGCGTCACTCTTCAGGACCGGGCAGTAGGGCAGTGTAGGACAGTGCTAGGTTTCAGAGTTAGAGGTCTGGTATCTGTCATTGTGATTGAGGCTGCAGTATATAAACAGAGAGAGGGACACCGCTCAGTTTTCTGTCTTACACAGTGGTACCATTTGGATGTGTGAGTATGTGCGTTTGTGTGCGTGGTGGTGGTGGTGGTGGTGGTGGGGGGACTTGCACCCACCCACCCACCCACCCAACTAATCCTTCACAGCAGTCGTCCGTGCTCTCTCCCCCCTTCTGTCCCCACTGCTGTTGCTGGATGTCTGGTCAGTTCAGTCTAGCCAAAACAAATAGAGTCAAAACAGTTTAGAAAAAAACAAGCTAAGATGCAGCCACTCACTTGACGCTGCTTAAACACTAATACCTGTATTTCGAAGTGGTATTCAGCTTTGCGGTCACAGGCCAGTGTAAACAGACTCTTAAGTGTCAAACAAACATGAGTAAAAACCTGCCATTAATAATTTTAAATAACTCACAGATGCCTTGTGTATGCGACAACAAAAGCATAAGTATAGCTAAAATGGCAAAAAGATTTCAACCTAACAATGAATTAAAAGTTTCCTTTTGAATAAAATGAACACATACTAAATGTGATTTCCATCCATTTCAAAACAGTAACAATTTAGAGTCATGGTTATCATGTGAAAATACAAGTTTGTTATGACTAATTTTTTTTAAACTTAGGGTTTTTAGCAAAAACAGCAGTACAGATTATCCTTGCCTTGCATGAGACGTTTATGAACTTAAAATTGAAATTAGTAAAATTGACAAGCAGGTTGGAATGTTTTCACCATGTCTCAATTTTTTTGTTTAGCTTGCTTTAGTTCTCCTCGCGGAAATCCAAATGGACTTAGCTGAGTTTCGGGATTCACAGTGCTGTTTATTAAGTGAAGTCAAAATCCATCACAAATATAAATCATATGAAAATCAATTTTACTTAACCAGGATGAGGACTTTTTAAATCTATCCAAATGACAAAATTAGGTAAACTTCATTAAATTATGAATAATCATGATGTTCCCAAACAGAACTTTGGGATTAAAATGAATCAATCTCAAGGTTGGATGTGAGACAAAATACAGATTCAACACTACCTATAGATATAACATCCAAGATTTTAGACTGAAATGAGCAGTGTATGAGGAGTGTTGGAGTTAAATATATCCAGTATACAGTTTATTGAAGACTCAAAATCATTTTATATCTCTGTACCGGTGTAAGCTCTAACTGCTCTCCATATATATGAAAGGAGATATGATGTCAGAATTATCATTGCACACACCTAATTAGTGGTGTAACGCTCGACCGTCGCTGATATTATTCACACCTGATCAGTCAGGCCATTGTTAACATGGAGGGCGGTGATGGAGAGGGATGATAAACAGCGCGGCACTCTTATTGGCTGGATCAGGTTCTACGCTTTGATCTTCTTCCTCCTCATTACTCAGGCAGAACGACAGGTATGTGTGTGTGTGTGCCGCATGTGTATAATGTGTGTCTGTTTATATATGAAGAAACTTTTGAAACATGTTAAATAAGGTGCACAAATTCCTGAGTTGTTTCCAAGGGGGGGCGGACTGTTTATTGAGTAGCCTGCATTGTATTTATTATCAACATTTTTACTCCTAGCAGATGCTTGAAATGCAGCATCTTTATTTTATTTTGAAAAATGAACTTATGTTCAACCCCCCCACCCACACACCCCCTTCGCAGATGAAATGATCTCACCACATCATATCTCCTCTGTCTCAGCAGTCTGGTTAGCTCATAGCTGCACACTCACAAACAGGCCACTGATACAGTCAAACACACATACTGATAACTTTCAATGGCATTTGGTGGTAATGACTGTAGCTTACGGTGCAGAAGGAGACAGACGGCGCATTATCCGACCCCAGGAAGAGAGATAGGAGCGGTCCCTGAAGACACCTTGTAATCAGACTAGTAAAACACACCCAAACTTCACTGTGGGTAAACGGTCCACTTTTGCATCTATGTATGTATATGCATGTCTCTGCGCAGAGATGTGTATGTGTGCGGAGGGGTTGTCTATCTGCTCTTGTCTGCATGAACAAACTCCAGGCTCAAGTGAGATACACCCACATAACCTGCCGATATCTCCGGATAGACCATCCAGAACCGCTGATAGCTGGGGATGTGTTGATTGCCCCGAAACACAGGAAAAACCTCTGCCTTCCTGGGTGAAGACATTACGCATATCCCCCTTCCTCCCTGGCCGCGTCCCCCCAGTCCTGCAATCTCCCTTCAGGTCCCACAGGGGACCATTGCCCCCACCAGAGTGAGGATGGAGGCTCCTCCTGGGCTACTCCACTGATACTCCCCCCCAACTCCTGAACGTGGGTCTGATGCACAGGGAGGGAACTTGTACAAACATTGCATATTTGACTTATGTGTACAGTCACTTACACAAACACACACACACTCACGCACTAACATACTGTACACACACAGAAAGGCAGGCATAGAATATACAACAACAAATCTCCTACACTTGTAATATAAACATGAAAAGCCATTGGTTTTATTAATGACAGAAAAATAGGATTGCAGAGAAGGAAAATTGAAAGAGAGACAAAGAAAGGAATGTGAAATTATGAAATAGACCAGACATGCTTGGCTGTTCAAGACTTTTGATTTGGCACATCACTGAGCTAATGGTGTGCGTGCATGTTTTAAGACAGCTGACCTTAGCAGCACCATCTCATTTCAACCTAATCTGTGTTTGCACCAGTGCGTGTGTATCAGTTCTCCCATGAGACACGGACATAATGCTACCGGAGGCTAACAGGAGATGACAAAGAGGTGAGATGTGAGTTGTGATAAAAGTGCCCCTCACACACACACAACTAACATTAAATCTCAAGAGACCCCTGGCATCCTCTGAACCCCAAGTCCCAAGGCAGGAAGCAGACAAGTGTGTGTGTGAAGTAGCTCATTAGTATGTGCACGTGTTTGTGTGTGTGTGTGTGTGTGTGTGAGAGAGAGAGAGAGAGAGAGACAGACACCCACCCAGCTCCGGTGCAGCTAACAGACAGGTCCACTTAGTGGTTAGTGCACAGACACAACAGCACCTCACCTTCATGCTCTAAATCACAAAGATATGCCCAGTGACATCTTTGCTAAATGCTCAATCTAAAGTTTAATTAATTACGGGTTTTTCATGCTAAACATTGAGTGCAAGTAGCATGTCCATGCATATTTCTTTGATGACACCACCACAGGAGGATTATGAGAAAACTCAGCACAAAAATATCTGTGCAATGTCGATGCCAGATAAACTGACATTTAAAACTCTTAGCAAGCTGCCTCCTATTTAGCATTTGAAAAGTTCCATCTGAAATGCTGTATATCCATTCAGAAAAATGATTCTGTCTAAACAGAAGACAGGGCTTTATGGCCCCTGTATTAGCAATAATTAGCAGTGGAATTGCAAAATCAGCGTGAAAGGGCATTCTCCACAAGACACCATTGCAACCGTGCTCAACATAGTCTTTCAGAGAGTGTGTCTGTCTAAATTCATTATAAAAGAGACTGGGCTATCTGACTCCACCAACCATAGAAGAAAGCAGTGGAGCCAGTCATGATGCACTGTGCAAAAATTTGGTGTCTTTTCCTTATTCTCAGCTGGAGGGATGTGTGTGCTCGCATCTGTTGTCCATATAAATACCCTAATTTGGACATTAGATACTGGCAAGTTAAATGAAAAATAAATCCTGAGAAAGGAAACAATGCAGTGATTAGTTACAAAAATCTGAGAAAGACAGGAAAGTCAAAGTCTAACAGGAATTGAAGTTGTTGAGTCAGATTATGCGAATGTCTGTGCAAACATGAATCAGGATTTGAAAATTCATTGTTCAATAAACATGTGACCGCTATTTCATCAATAGGGAGACTTGATGACTGCATGCACACCATACACAGATGGCCTTCCTTGCACAGAACCTTTATTTCGTTCTTGCTGCTCTGCACTTTTCAGTGCTATGGTTCAATGTGTCATTTTCCGAAAAAAGTGGTGTTGCTTCTGAAACACACAGGCGCACACACACACACACACACACACAGTTACGCAAAGCAGTTCTGTCTCTGTGGCGTATCAGCTGTTGTCCAGCTGTTTGATGCATATTTACTTTTTTGCTGTATTTATTTGACAGCGGCAATCTGCATCTTAAGAGGTGAGAGTGTTTCTGTGTGTGCGCCTATGTAAACTCTAGGATTTCAGTTTAGAAGGAAGAAGTTAGCCTACTACGTGTCAGAGGCTCTTATGGTCATAACTTGTCGTCATCACCATCACAATCATAATAACCTACAGTATATAACCTTAACTGTTGACATTTTTGTGCATTTGTTATGTTGTTTGATTGTTGTCCAAGTAGAAAAAAATCGTTATTATATTATTGCCATCATGGCCATCATGGTGTGATGTGATTTCTTAAGACTTTTTCAGAAAAAATGTTCTTGCATTATCAAAAATCTGTTCTGTGAGAGCCAGGTCACACTAGTGGAGTTGTTTGTATGGGTGAAGCAGATCCATCAGTTTTTTGGAAACAGTTAAAGAATACTTTGACATTTTGGGAAATACACTTATTCATTTTTTTTCTGAAGGTCCGTGGCTCATTTGATTATCTATCTGAAATAACTGCCTGACCAAGAAATGGTGGAGTGGAGTATTCAAAATGCAAGAAGTCATTGCATTACATTCGACCCATCCTGTTCTATCAAACCCAGTTTGGGGTACAGTAAACATAGTGTGAAGTTGAACTATGACTTGATGTTCCTTTGAATTACTTGGATTACTTTACATCTAGTGACAGATTAATTAATTTGTGCTAATTCCTGGTGCCGCTATGCACGAAAAGTCCCTTAAACACATTTACTTTTCATATGAATGCTCAGGTATGTGTATGTGGAGATATTGCCATCCAGATTATGATCAAAAATAAAGGCATGGCTGGAGGCATCAGGGCTTTTCAGGAAATGATGATACCTTCATACTTTTTAAAGACACCATTTCTTCTTGGTTTGGGAAAAAAAACACAGAATACATCCATCAGCGAAGTGGTGGTCCTTATCTATCTCTTTCCCTCTGGATGCTAATTAAAGATAATAAACCTTGCAGATCATTTCTCTGCTGCTTTAAACTCACCGTCACCTCTGCTCCTCTCGCACCCACACACACATGGTCAGTTGGGGTGAGAGCTCACACACAGACGCCTCAGCATATGGTTGTTGGATTTCCCTGAGGCAGCAGGTGTGTGTGTGTGTGTGTGTGTGTGTGTGTCTGTCTCATTTCTGCTTGCGTCTCTGCACATAGAAAGTTTGCATAGGCAACACACTGAAATGCATGTTTAAATAAGCATTGAATGATAAAAATAGTGTCAAAGGCTTTTAAATACACACACAGCTACATCTTTCAAACATGTGCCTGGGTTTACACACACACACACACACACAGATTAATTTTTCTGTATGTCTAAGTTTAAACCCCTCATTTATCTTCCGTCCACGCCTTAAACACAGGTGTTTGGAGAGTTTACAGATGAGAGCCTGATGCCAGATATCATGATATCATGTAACTAGGTTCAAGTCCAATCTTTCTCTCTTTCTCACTCTTTCTTTTACACACACACAATTGTTTCCCACAGAAAAAAATCCCCCTCCGCTTCACTTATCACAAACACAGACTCTCCAGTGCTTCTTCTTTTTTTTTTACCCCACTCACCAGCTTCGTCAATATACAGATATTTCTTTAGCTCAGAGACAAAGAGTCTCATGAGCAGACTGGCCCCTAAGATTTTTATTGAGCAAGAAGATAAAAAGCCCGACTCTGCTCTGTGTCCATTACTGCTAAAATGGCCAGAAGAGTGTCTGATGAAATGGAATAAACTGTTGTGGTTATCTGCTTTTGCTGCTGCAGTGGAGGAGAGCCAGAGAGAGTGAAAGAGACTACATGCTCATGGAGCAACACATTACTACACAGATGCAAAACCATTCTCTCTCTCTCTCTCTTTCTCGCTCTCTCTCTCTCTCTTGCTCTCTCTCTCTCTCAAACACACACACACACATCCCTCCATGGTATTGCCCGAGTCTGTATTTATCCTTAACCATAACAGAGCAGGCAGATAATGGCCGATGGGACCGTCGTAAAAATAACCTGGCACAGGTCTGTTTGGATTAACCTCGTCTCCTCACCCCTTCTCCATCCCTCCATCATGTTTTATTGCTCTCTTCTTTTCCTACTTTTTATTTCTATCTATCTATCTATCTGTAAGAAACAGTACAAAACAAACAAACTTTGATTACACCATGATTTCCATGAATAACACATTCTTGTCTTGCTGTATTACTAATATGTGGCATATTTATTTTGGAAGTGCATGAACAGCCTTATCAACAAAAAAAAGCAACAGAGGCTGCTTATTTTCCCTCCAAACTAACCTCTTTGTTTGAATAAGATATAAAATACTTGTCCAAATATGTTGAAAAAATTGAATCTGAGAAGGGAAAAACAGGACAAACAGAGAAACGTAACAGCATATATCATCACAGGCACATCCCATCTGGGGGGGGTTGAACTCAGAGACATGCACCCACAGTGGACCCACACGCGCAAGTCCCACATTCAGTCTCCTTTTAACTCTATGTTTTGGTCTCTACTGACCCCTGCAAAAAATATCTGGTTCTTTAGCTGTTAAATGTAGCAATTGTATGCAAACACAATACTCAAAATGAGTTCATAAAATGAGATATGGTGGGGTATATATATACATCAGGCTGGTTTGATCTGTCTCTGCCCACTAGTGGCCACAAAATCAATTAATGCTGCTTTCAGTTTGACTTGCATGGCACAGTTTTTTTTTTAAATCCCAGAACTGGCTCATTCCCAAATAAAACAGTTTTTTTCTTTTAATCGAGGACAAGGAGCTTTTACGACCCAGTGCTGAGGTCAATAACGCATTCCCACATTTAAAAACTTTGTGTTACCCAGGATGCCCCTTTCAAGTTTGAGTCACGTTCAATAAAACCGGAAACAATTATGTTGCAACCCAACAAGACAGTTGATAACTTCTGTAAACTCTCTGAACTCAAAAGGAGGACATTGTGGGCTTGTAAAATGCTGATCCTCATGTCCGATGAGAATGGGAGGCCAATATTTTATATCTCTGTGGAGAACAGGGATACAATATATCTGACACAGCTTTATTGGCTTATACTCTTTAATGACTTCCTGCACATAGTGAGGCTGAAGGAGATGGAGGGAGTCTAACTCGCTGAGATTTTTTTTTTACTCTTTCTTTCTGTTTTTGAACTGTCTCAACTATTTATGGCCTTTACCTCATTACCTTTGTCTACTCCTCACACCAAAGGCCGATTCCTCGTTCACTTCTTTCTATCTACCGCTTTCACCGTCATTTGGAGAGACTGTAAAGTAAATGCCTTCAACATGATAAGTATATGACCTTGTCTACGTATTCCTTAGTGTACCTCTCTCTGGATGGCTAAGATGGGGTTACTAATGAGCAAATGTTCAGATGATGAAGCCTTTTTCCAAGAATCTTTTCTCCCAAACGCCCGTGGCCTTTGGATGACTCCCCAAGGAGACCATTAATTTAGATATCAGTGTATGTTCATGAGAGTGTGTGTGTGTGTGTGTGTTTGTGTGTGTGAAAGTGTGTTACATGTGCGTGGGCATGCCTTGTTCGTGTGTGTGTTGCTTGCATACACGAGGGAGATTTTTTTTGCTTTGTTTTATCACACACAGACACAAGTATGAGCAAAAGCAGATCGATTGGAGAGAGCGTGCGTCTGCAAACATGCAACAATACCGCACACACCGTACACTCCCAAACTCTTAGCCACTAAAACACAACATCCCCCCACCCCCCCTTATCACATATCCCTCCTTCCTGTCATCATTCTACACCTTCACCCCAACTCGCTCCCCAAACGCCACCCCAAAACATCCTTCTGTGTCAACACTTCCCACCCCCATTCCACCCAAATTTAGACCTTTACCAGCACAAAGTTTAGGGGAGTCCATTTGCACACACACCCACGGAGACGCAGGGAAAGAGGGCCAAAATCTTGACTTTAGCTTTAGCAATAACATACAGGACATACATTAAGACACACGGCGACAATGATGCATTTATCTTGAAAGCACACACACTTTATCTCTGAGGGCGACCAGGTGTGTAATTGGAGTTAGCTCTAATCACCCTCCTCCTGAGTCCTATGCTGACCAGATAACTCACGTGTGGGTTTCCTCTCTGACTGTGAGGTGCCCTTTGGACGGACTCCTCCATGCTCTTGTACCAGTTTGTTTTTGCAGCGTTCTGTTTTTTAGCGAGAGAGGAAGAATCCACTCCACATGGCTTACAGCAACTCCTTTTCTATCCAAACACTGGTTGTCTGTGTGTCTGAGGCACTGACAAAATGGCCAGCAGGCCCCAGTTCTGTAGCAGAAATGTATTGCTTCTTCAAATAAAACCAGAGACTTTGATTTCATCCTGATCGAGGTTCCTTAGTTTCATTTTAATTCTCTTATTCTGCAAATAGCAGGTGATTTCTCTGCGCCATACAATGCTCATGGCAGCGTTACCATTTCCAAAACTAGTCTAAACATGGCTTAGGCAGGGGAAGCCATAACAGATCAGTGCAGGTGTGTTAATGTTAGTCCAGTAAATCTAACACATTTAGTGTTGGAGCGATTGTTCCTCTGTCTGAGCTCTGACGTCTTGGAGCTTTGACAGAAGAGAGAGGAGATTTCGCTTTTCTTTGTAGAAACTCCTTTTGTTTGGTTCATCAACCTGCTCTTCGATCCCACTGAGGTAACTACTTTCACTTTTGATTAGAATTTAGGGCTTAAAAAGATGGGACTGGCAGGTATATTCTTCATTATACTGATGAAATATGAATTTTCTCTTCCATTAAGCAAAACATGTTAAACACGAACTAAACCAGCATCACCTGCTGAATCGAGGATTTTAAGGGATTATGCCTATGTGTCTACAAACCTGCTTACAAGTACCTCTGCATATGCGTGTCTATAAATTTGCTTGAGTGTATCTGCACACAAAGCCAGTGTGTTGACTGTGCCCCTGATGCCTGGCTGACTGGTCCCAGTAAGAACGTAGCTGATATAAACAGGCATGGCCGTTCCCACGTCTCTGTTTACACTGGGAGACCCCAGAGCAGCACCAGCAGAGCACTGGATTCCCTCTGCATGGCTAACTCACACACTATCCATCTCCATCTCATACAGAAACACTTACTCATAACTTCATGCATACAGTGCAGAGGTGAGAAGATACATTATTATGCACATATGCATCAATGCAACCATGCAGGTGACTAGAGCAATGATAGCAGGGGTGCAATCAGTCTTGTGTTTTTTTCTTCTTCTACACACTTAACTACATACTCTCCCTTTTAACTTTAAGTGCCTTTTTTTATTATGCTTTTATTTTTGTAATTTCCAGCTCTGTTGTTCTGTCCCACTATTCAGTCCCTGTTGAAGAAACCAAACCTTGTAACATGTTTGCAATCTTACAGTTCCCACACAGCTCCCAAACCGGTGCTGACCTCAGTTTTACAACACTATCACAAATACTCTCAAAAGCTTTAACTTTGCTCTCTAAGTCCTTTTGAAATGGGCCTGTGATGTACGCCCAACATAAACAGAACACTGGGGTCCTGACAAACACACCCAGTTTAGAGGCAACGGTGAGGTCAACCCAGCAGCACATCTCTGCAAAGATGCATCTGCAGGCATTGACGTTTCCAATTTTTAAAAGAATTGTTCAGGGTTTTTTAGAAAACAAGGGAAGATAGAGAGAGAGAGAGAAACTCAGAGAGGAACTTTTTTATAAAATGTTTCTCAAAATTCTTGGAGAAAATTATGTGACCATGTCAATTTTCTGTCAAAAGAATACCAAACTGTCCAGGTTCTCCAGACATTTGAAAGAAAACACAACCCCTGGGGCCTGAGTAACATGTGGATATGTGACCTTAGTTTTCCCTTCTTGGGTAATATTTTTGCACCTAATAGCAAACACTGTATTATTTGAATTATTTCTGCATCACAATCTATAGTATAAACATAAAACAAAATATAATATCAATATCAAAACTATCTATATAGTACATAGACATACACCCACAAGCAAGCACAAAAACACAAACATTCCCAGAAGCATTAAAAAAATGATTTATCTGTCACTTTCCCCCAGTCACTCTCTCTTTGACACACACACAGGGACAGTAGTTACAGTGATGGACCTTCTATTTATTCTTAGACATATCTGCATCTATTATGCTGTAAGTGCTCACATCTGTGTGTTTACATGCTGCGTCGTATGACCTAATGAGAATAAGAGCATTGTTCCCCTGGGAAGCGACTGCCCCAGTCATGTGCAGCCCAACAAACTGTAAACATACTCCTGCGCCCTACGTCAGCTGCCTCACAACATGCACTCAAACACACGCACACCATCAATGCGAGCGGTCTGACTTTCCTAACCTGCTCTAAATCTAAACCTTTATAGTAAACATCTTAGGACATCTGAACAAGGCTCTTGTGCACAATGGATGTGAATTACAAGGCTATATTTCACCAGGACAAACCCAGGAGGACAAATTGAGAGGAGGAAACAGACAATTTGGTAACCAGCGGGGGACGAACAATAACAACAAGGCTGAATCATAAAGAAGATATTTTTCTGTTTTGTTTGGGCACAGGCCAGGCAGGAAAAGAGTTTGCAGTGATCTGAGCAGAAGAACTAGTTTGCAGCACACAGTGTCCAAACATACAAAGGCAGAAATAAGTCATTGATATTAACATGCACAAATACACATGAAAGTGAGTGCAGACTCACATTTCAAATCTGTGTTGCAACCTTATAACATAGAGATTACATGTCGTCTTTATCTGTTTCATGCAGTGCTGTGCAAAACCAGGCAAAATTGAACCAGCCATATGATCTCAAAAACATGTCAAACCAACTCAGATGCTTGTGAACATATGCCTAATGGTCACAGTTACTACAGGATGACACATGCAGGACAGCATTCATTCACTGAATTCATTCATGAGCCACAGCAGCGGCTGTGAATTCTCTCATTGATAACACAAACATTCCCGGCCGCCTCCAAACTTTACTCCTTCTCCTCTTTTGTAGCCTGTCCAGAATTCCCTGCGGAGCATTTACTGACCAGATGTGCTCATTTTCCTTGGAGATGTTACTAATCCACATATCTTAAATGTCAATACACCATAAACACTGAAAAAAGTTACACATTGTTGTCTGGAAATGGTGTTAACACAAGGCTGTTAAGTGTAATATTGGCAGACAGAGATGATTGCAAAGACAAATTTGTGGACACATATTCTGGCTAGAGTCGATGAGTATTTTAACCCTTACTTGGGTTTTTTAAGATTTAAATTAATTCATGCCAAGTTTACCAATAACATTAAGTTATTAGCTCATTCTGTGGGACATGGTGTAGGAGACAAGCTTTTCTTACCCTAAATAATGTCTTAATTTTCCCATAAGAAGACCACTGTCCACATGGTGGTGCAAGATCCCAACCTTTGACGACTTCTTGTCCCTCTGGGTTGGCCCCCATGGTATAAATGTTAATCCCGTTCTCGTCAAGGGAACACTTTATGGTTAAATTTGATTAAAAGAAAATCACTGGACTTTGGTTTATTAGTTTCCCCCCCCAACAGAGCTCTGTATCCTTACTTGATCCTTTGGTGTTTGTGTTTATACCTTCTTCTCATCTCTACTCTTTTTATTGTTTGTAAAACAAAATTAATTAAAAAAAAAAAAAACCCTATTTGATAAATATGTTGCTTAACATCATCTGTAGTATGTTTTCGCAGTCGTTCTGCTCAGTTTCAGTAATATTTCCAGTCAGCTCTATACACAACTTGTTGCATTGAAATGTTTTCCGCCATGTCTTGAAAGTTTTAACTTGAAGTTGTTACTCTAAAATTCACGAGTTCATTTGTTTTTTATTTTGAAAGCGGAAAGCGGAAGTGATTTGCTTGCTAGTCAATCGTCTGCGGAGGAAGGGGTTTGTCCACAAATTTCACCGATAACTGGCTGGTTTGTGTCTTGGGGTAACGTCAGTGAGCCTTTGAAGAGGTAGCTAAAAATTAAAGCAAACATTTCAGAATCACACGTTTAGTTAACCCGCAGAACCACCTGGAAACTGTCGAGCTACTGCGTACTCAGTGTAGCGTTTGATTGCTAGCGTGCTAAGCTAGCAAAGCTAACAACTTTTCATTCATTAGTGCCTGTGCAATTTTCTTTGTTGCTAGCTAGCGGATAGCCTTCTTCACAACATTAGCTGAGCAGTAGCGAGGTGACGTTATTGTTTCTTTTAGCCCTTCGTCTCTGTAGACCCTGAGCCACGCCAGAAAGTTAGTTCATGCAGGTATGCTAAATTACTTCGGAATTAAATTTTGACAGTCGTTGTTGGGCTGGAAAGATTAGCTAGCATCATTTTCCAAACATCCGTACCAGTTGCGTTACTGTGTAGTAACGTACACCACTGAAAGGATCAATGAAATGCATTGCTGTAACGCAAATAATCCTACATCATAAGCAAAACTGCGATGGCTTTCACAAATTTAAGTGATAAATGCAATAGACGGTATTGTTCTTCATGTTGGTTGAGAGAGTAGCTAACATGTCAGGCTAACGTCGTATTAGTAGCGAGTAAGCTAACGTTAGTACATGGTCAAAATAACGAGGAAACCAATAAAAACGAAATAATGTTGGAATTATTTATCTCGCAGATGCACGTGTGATTCGTGTCGCGAACCCTACGCTTAAAATCTCAAGCAGAGGGAGCTGATGAGGTGACGAGCCCCCCTTCTATCATCTTCACGTTTTTTGCAGGTGATCATTAAGTGCAGCATCAACACTCAGCCTCGAATAACATAGCCGTACTCACACACTGTCTCTGTGTGCTACTTGATTATACTGTATGTTCAAGTGCTAATGTGACTCATGAAACAAAAAACAAAACAAAGCCCCCCCCCCCAAAAAAAAATGATGTAAGAAGGGGTACGGGGCATACCATTACATACCATAGTTATGTAGCATTACCAAGAAATAAGAAATATTTTGGTGTCAACTTTAAACAACATGGGCCTTTTTCTTGTCTCTTTCAGTAAATCTCGTCTCCCTGCCCGTCCATGAAATGGTGATGTGGTGATGGTGGTGTTGACGATGAGCGTGTGAGGAGAAAGCCATCCGTGGACCCCCGCCTGCACCGCACACTTCCTCATGGATTCCAGCAATGACGAGGCACTTGATATCATTGTCACCAATGTGGTGGCGACCTTCAGGACTAGGTGCCACCTCAACTTGCGCACCATTGCCCTGGAGGGAACCAATGTCATCTATAAGCCAGAAGTTGGGGTAAGGAAACCAAAGTTTGGGAAAGAGGGAGAGATATTCCTCCTGTATAAACTGGAGAAAGCTTGCATATTGAACTATTTAGAACCTGACTGTATCATCAAAGATTAGCCATCATCTGAAAGAATGGAAAATGGACCAAGATGGAATTATACCGCAACTTTTATTTCCAGAAAGTCCTGATGAAGCTTCGTAAACCCATGATAACCGCCTCAATTTGGTCTTCAGGAAAAATCATCTGCACGGGAGCAACAAGGTAAACACACGCCATACAAAACATAGATACAATGCTGACATGCGAGTTGGTAATTAAATCCACTGCACATTAGCCACCACATGTTAGCACAGTCATGTTGTTGGTTGTCAGTGCCCTGAACCTACAGTTCTAAAGGTTGCCACTTACTGTTTGTGCGTGTCACTGCCCCTCACATGCCAGACCATATAATGTGTGTGTATATATATATATATATATATGTAACTGTTATGCTGGGTCTCACTCCTGCTCTCCTCTTTTGTTCAGTGAGGACGAGGCAAAGCTGGGTGCTCGGAGGTTAGCACGCTGTCTGCAGAAACTAGGCTTCAAGGTGAGATTGATTGCATAGCTGCTGGTTTACGGGATTAACGGGCAAGAGCATTAGTTTTTGCCTTGAAAGGAAAGACCTTAAACCAGGCTTTTCTTGAAGAAATCCTCTGACGCACAGGACGGCATTTTTGTTTGAATTCTCATTTGCCTTAGTCTCGTGACTTGCTGTAAACAAAACGGCAACGGGCAGCCGGGACAGCCTGCGACTTGAACCTGCAATACAGTAGCTCTGCGGTGTAAAATAGCTGAGGCTCAACTGCGCTCAAGTTAAATCTTTATCCACTAAATCACTCGCGGACGCTACTTTTCCAGTAACTGGGCTGAGTGCAAATGAGGCTAACCTTTAGGAATTCTTGCCCACGCTCAGCCTCGAGGCCTGAGAAATAAAGTATGAGAAGAATTTTCCTTTCATTTTTGGGGCTAAAAAGTTTGTATGTATGAACGCGTTCATAGAAGCATCTGCATGTGTGTGCTGTCTGTCCAGGTGCGGTTTTCAGCCTTCAGAGTAGTGAACGTGCTGGCGGTGTGCTCCATGCCTTTTGCGATCCGCCTCATAGACTTTACGAAGAACAACCGACCCATTGCCAGGTAATACAGTCCTGCACATCAGAACCATGTAATTAATTAAAACCACCACTATCATCGTCGTCATCATTATTAATGAACTTAAGAAATCATTTAGTGCAATGATTTTTGCCTGTAGTAACACTTACCCTTCAGACGTCAGTCCAGAACCTCCCGTGTTCCACGACGCTTGATTTGGTTCATCAGTTTTTTTAAAATTCTGACACCATAAGAAAAAAAGTACAGATCGCTCTCACAATTACCCGTCAGTTAGGATTTGCTTTTGAGACACGATGCAATACGCGTGTCGTGAACAGGCCAACGACCCTGCTGCGAGTGGCTAGGGTGGGATGACCTCTAGTGGTGGGAGCACTCGTCTGCGAGCGAGTGGGCGGAAGGTGTCGGTCGGCCCGATTCCATTGTTTACACAACAACGCATGGATATGCTGGCACCCCATGCAAACACCCCTAAAAGTGTATATTAATCATGTGTTTGTGTGTGTTAGTTATGAACCAGAGCTCCACCCTGCTGCCACGTACAGGATCAAGAATCTCAAGGCCACAATACAAGTGTTCTCCACTGGCAGCCTCACAGTTACAGGTATGCACACACCTGCAGACACACACTCATTTCTCTAATTTGCATACAACTAGAAGGCACTCTAGTTTATGGGATTGAGGTCAGAGTCATTATGCACTTTTATAGTCTGTTACAACCAGGAAAGCAGTTTGTAAATGAGATAATCCCCTCAAGGAATTTTGCCCAAGAGTGAAATAGTTTATGCCTTCTTTGTATGGCATGGCATGAATTAGGCTGAACTTGACCCCAAAAAGGAAGTTGTCTTATTGATTTTCTTGATTTGATTTTACTGCTTTTTATTTTAATTCCTTCATTGTGCACAGAACAATGTTCTTACACACTCATCCCACCACCACTCCCCCATGTTCAATGATTCAGGACCAAACGTGCAGAACGTGGCCACAGCTGTGGAGCAGGTATACCCGCTACTGTTCGAGTGTCAGAAACCCCGCAAATAAAACGGAAAATATGTTCACGAAGACACGAGAAGCGAACGAAAGAGGAGGCGAGACCGGGGAAGCACCTTATCTGTGGATTTTATTTGCTCGATTTCACCACTACGTGGCAACAGCCACGAAATGTCAACGGACCACATATCATCTGGATTTTGGATTTTTTTTTTAAAAAAACTCTCAGCGACCCCACTTGGAGTCTTAAAATCTCCCTGCTGTGTTGTGGATTCTGCGGCTCCTGGGATTTTAACCGTCTAAACCCGCAAATGTCTTCCAGGCTTCGTATCATTCAGCAGAAACTGCTCCTCCAAACCTGATTTACCGGAGGCGGTGGAAGTTATTTGATCTCACTCCACATTTGTTCTGGGTGTTTTTGCATGGACGGGAAGGCCGGCCTTCAACAATCTAACCATTTCAGAGTCCGTTTTGGTCCTTTTTTCCTGTATCCAAGAAGTCGTCCGATTTGCCGCCCTCTCCGGGAAGGATCTCCGTCCATGACATCATTTGTAGAGGTATTAACGAAAATGCAAGGCATCCCCTGTATTGCTCACGTTTTTGCTTTTAGAGAAACAAACCATCGACTGAGTCTGGACTGCCTTTATGCACGCACACGCACACATATCCGCTCACAATATGCATTCATCTCTGATTTTAATTGCTGTTTAATTTCCTGATTTTGTTCATTTGTCAGATCGCTATGAATTTTTTCTTGTCTCACAACTGTGACACTGGTTCAGAATGCAAACACTATGTGACATAATTTCTTGCCATCTTCTAACAGTTTTAAACATAAGTTAACTTTGGTGATATTCAACTGTTTGTTTTTTTAGGTTTGATTTGGAACAATGTAAAGAATAATATTGATGTCCAAAATGTTAGAAGTCATGAAAGCTTTTAAAGAATATTTAGAATATTTTATTGTTCGGGTGGTGAATTGTCGAACCTTTTTCGTTTAGCTCGAATTGGACTTCCTGGTTAGTAAAGGCGGTACTGGCACTGAGACAAGGCGAGACATTCAAAATTATCTTTCTAATCAGCGGAGGAACAAAGAACTATTCAGACGCTGAGGAAAAGGAACTTATTGAGAAAAAGGAGTGTAAGGTTTAGGCTACTCTGTTTAGTCTGAAGGTTTGGCATTAAATGTTCAAATGAGCAGGTTTCTAAAGCAACAAAAGACCAGTAACAGTGTCCAAATCACGTCTTGTTCTCATGCCAACTGTCTGAGAAAGAAAACCTTCCCTAGAATACCCATCTCCTAAATTACAGCGCAAGGAAGTGCTTTTAAATGGGAACCGCGATCCCAGACGTAATGCGACTGCTGACACTTGTGCTGGGTGTCACATCCACACAGGTTATGTATGTATGTATGTATATAATAAATGCATCTGATAGGAAAGATGTTGACAAAGTCTTTGACATGATGTCTGAAGTGTGTGGGATGGAGGACTTTTCGAACCACTGTCAGCTGGTTCAGGCTTTGTGACACTTGTTCAGAATTTTGTATTTTGTATAAAATAATAAAGGCAAGTGATTAAACGGGCCGAGACACTCTTGACTTTTTCATCATCTCTTCATTTGTCCGTATTAGAGGTCGTATAAACAGAGTACCCTTTATAAGATTTTCAATGTGACAGACTTAGCAAATACATCTCTACGTTTCACAACATGAAAACGAGAAGTTCAAAAGTGCAGATTAAAAAATGTGTAATGTAATTGCGAAAAGGTTCACATGAGTAGCTCCTTTCTTGCAGTAAAACATTTCACTCGTTAATCAACTGAGCATAATTTTGGCATCACTGATAAAAGTTTAAAAAAAACAAAACCACTTACACTACAGCACTCGCGTATTGTACTAGGTCATCACTATTTGATAAATTATTCACCCAATTTTTGTTACAAGACCTGATGGGTTTAGTATTTTTCCTTCACTTCTTGTTTTTGTGAATTCAGCAGCCAACCAGTCTTTTCCCATAAAATGTAAATGAGGAGACACAGAGCGCTTCCTGAGACTACTGTGGCTGTCATTTGCGTTTCTGTCCCAATATGTAGGTTACAGTGCTTCCGTGAACATAACTGGTATGACTGGTCTGAGCTACACTGACGTTTTTGACTTGCATGTGACCCAGGAGCAGCAACCCAGAAAAGTGTTAAATACACTGCCATTTGAGGTGGTTAGCGTTCGATTTTCTAGTACAGCAAACTTGTGTAATCATTCGTCATAAGGTCAGGTCAGAATGGAAATACATTCATATGATAAAAAGACTCTAGCAGTACAGTTTCACCATGAATCCAAAGGCTGGAGGGGCATCAACTTCAATGCTGAAGCAAAGTTAGAAAATGTCCCTTTGTGCATTGGTTCTGTATGCTTAAACATAATAGAGGTAAAAAAAACAGAAGAAATTAAATAAGCCTTTTGTATATTTGATATAATCTCAATGCTGGTACTTTACCATTTTACTATTGTTATTTTAAAAGCAAGCATGAACCCTGAGCTATCCTCAACTGAGCAAATACTTGTCCATTATTTTTATTTATTTATTTTTTTAATTTATTTATTTTTTTACTGGATGTGTAATTTCCACCTTCCCTGATGTTTGGATGTTTTCTACCTTCTCACCAGTAGCTAGAACTAATGCGACACACACGCACATCACACTAACCAGCTGCTACCGGAGGCGTGTAAAGACGCAGGCGAGCGTGAATCCTGAAAAGTACCGCTGCAATGTCTTTCTTGATGTTTGCTCTTGACTCTTGTTCCGGTGAGGTGCGCAGTGAAGGTATGGCGACGGAGTCAGTTAGCTCACTGGCACTTCTGTGGATGGGCTGCTGCTGATCAGGCTCTCCTGAGGCTGAGCCTGACCACAGAGGCTCACCTTGAAATGCTTCCTGGGGAGAAAAAAGGGAGAGGAGAGAAAACTTGTTTTCGCGCAATCACGCTTGCAAGATGAATTCGGTAGCGCTGAAGAGGACGCTTACTTCTTAGCCAGTTCTTTTGATATCTCCTCCAGCGTGCGACCTTTGGTGTCAGGGACGCAGAGGATGACAAACACCAGCAGAATGAAGCTCATGGCAGAGTAGAGGAACATCACGTTGGGAACGCCAATCCTTTCTGGAAAAAGAACAGCAAGCAGCAGACGTCATCAAATGTCTGCACATAAACCCATTCTGCAAACTTGCGTCTTTTACTTGGCACGGCCCACTTGTTCTGTCACAGTTAGGACAATATTTAGATGTACAAGACAGACAAGAGTCAACTGCATGAAGAATAATAAAAATACGTATCAAAATATTCCATATTTGTACAGCAAATATCTGTAAATGCATGTCTCCGTGGGCTGAAGCAGGATCATAATGAGACACACCTCTGTTTTTACAGGGAGTTAACCAATTAAAGATGTGCTCTGGCTCTGAACCGTGGTTGGCACAGGTGTTGTGTACATTCAAATTTCTTTGTGTGTCCTGGGCAAAGAAAGTGCACTGACTGACTGACAGACAGATTTGCGGAACAGACTGCTGTCGAATTCACGACAAACGGTTTTAACATACGCCTTAATGTTGGTAGCCAATAAAAACACACACCCACCGGTAATCGTGAGGAAGGTCATGGAGATGAGCAGATTTGTGGCCCAGTTTACAGCTGACACCACAGACACAGCCCTGCCTCTGACTCCCATTGGAAAGATCTCACTGAGAACCACATACACCACTGGAAAAAGGAAGAAAGCAAAGAGGAACATGCAAGTAAACACTGACGGTTAACACATTATTAAGAAATAACAAGATCCATGACAGCTTTGCAAAATTTCCATATTTTTGTGTGGGGGTTTATAGGGAAGTTCTGAAGCTTAAAAGTCTGGGTTGCTCTGGGCCTTGGTTAACAGCTGAAGCTACATATTTGTCAAGATACTCAAGTTGTTTCTATCTTTACTTCTGCATGTGCATGGGTGTGCCACTGGAGTCAGTGAGTGAAACTGTGTGTGAGAATGTGTGCTTACTTGGCCCGAGGCTAATGGAGAAAGCTGCCACATACACCAGCAAACTGATCAATGATGCCCACTTGAGCCCGGGGGAAGCTTCTGCAAGAGCCCTTCCTCCCCCTGACTCCCCGGTCCTGTCATCCTCTCTGTTAGTCCTCAGTGCCTCCTCGCCGCCCAGCTGGCTGGGGAGGCGAGTGGAGAAAAAGTCGCTGTTGTCCAAGTCTTCGAAGGTTGTGTTTAAATCCCACAACGTGTGGGTGAGGTTTGGCATGTCGTGACTCTTACACAGGCTTGTGAGGTGAGTGTGGCTCTGTAGCGTCACTGTACCGAGAACAGCTAGCGACATTCCCATTGCCACAGCACCCACGCACAAAAAGCTCTTAGGTCCCACGCGGTCCACCAGGAAAACAGCGGGGATGGTGCCGACTACTTTGACCACTCCGAACCCTGTGGAGGCCAAGGTCGCTGCAGCATCGCTGTTGAAGCCTACGCTGCGGAGAAGTGGTGAAGCGTACGAGAGGATGTTGGGCTGACCAGTGGCCTGCTGGAGGAAAACTAAAGTGACACCTGTTAGCAGCCGTGAACACAGGTTGGCCTTGGCACTGAACAACTCCCAGAAACTGTGCTCCGATTCCTCTTTTAGTCCAGCCTGGATGTCCCTGAGCTCCACTTCTACGTGCTCCTTAACCCCACCCCTCAGTCTGGCCAGCACCATCTTGGCCTGCTCCACTTCCCCCTGAGCGACCAGGAAGCGTGGACTACGTGGTAGGAACATGAGTGCACCTATTTGCAGCAACGCTGGGGGGATAACTAGTCCAAAAGTATATGCCCAGCCATGGGGCAGAGTAGCGAAGGCGTAGCTGCAGCTGAATCCCAGCATCACTCCCACAACCAGCATGAGCTCGTACAGCGTCACGAGCAGGCCCCGCCTCTCCCTCGGCGAGATCTCTGCAATGTACAGACACGCTGCCGTCCCCGACAGCGCCGTTCCCATGCCCACTATCACTCGGCCCAGCGTCAGCGCGACGAGCGAACTCACGACAATGAGCACGGCGGTCCCAGCGACCACCAGGGCGTCGCTCAGGAGCAAAGAGCAGCGGCGGCCGTAGCGATCCAGGATGGGACCTCCGGCGAGGCAGATGAGGAGTGCGCCGAGCAGGTGGGAGCTGACCAGCAGTTCCTGTTCCCGGCAGGAGAGGGAGAGGAGGCCGCGCAGCTGCAGCAGGACTCCGGAGGTCAGGCCCATTTCGTAGCCCAGCATCAGCCCACTCATGGAGGCCGTGACAGCTGCCATCACCACCAGCCAGCTGCAGTCTGTAGAGAGCGACAGAAATGCAGAGTTAGAGAACTCACAGAAACATAGCAGCTAACTCAACCAAAGATAACAATGTCCACGGTCAAGAGGTTACAGATTTCGCCACATTTTCCAATATGTCAGCATTTGTTCTGTGATGACTTTATAGTGAGTACATAGTACATACAGTAAGCTATAATAAAAATCAAACTACACTCACAGTGCTAAACTGCATGAAACACAACATTAGTCTTGTCCCTTTCAATCGGTAGACACCGACAGACTTTCAGGTACATTTACAGAGGCATTAAGAATGAAATTAACATAGAGGGCTAACTAGCCTCAAACAAGATGTTTCCAACCCGAGTAAGAATTTAACAAAACACGTAAAATATATACTCGACGTGGATGCAAGGTTAGCCAGCTCAAACATCACGCTGAAGCCCCCATGTCACGAGCATCCGCTGCAACAAGGTATTAAAGAGGAAGACACTGAACCTCTTTCAGATCTGGTTATTATGTTAAATGCTGTCGCTGACCCCATGCATGGACCTCCCCGGAGCAGGGTCAACACGACGACAATCCATTCCCAAACTGTAAACTATTAACCATTAAACTGTGTCAAAGTACTGTGTTCTTGTTTAGAGCTAGTCAAGTTATAAAGCTGTTATGAAACTGTGTCATCATACAAGGTTAAGATGCAGGGGTGGGGGGTGTAAGTTACAAAATTGACTGCCATGTCTGGGTGTGGGGAAACCAGGCAGCTTTTGAGTTAAAAGTATAAATGAAACCTGACATTTGGAGGAAAGGTGCAAAAAAAAAGGTGTTTTTCAAAGAACTGCATGCCATAACTGTCGACAGGACCACAGCTTTTCCTCTCTGCAGGTCTCCCCTAACCATGAAGTTCCCTTCACATTGCTGACTGAGTGGAATTAGAGGTCAGAAGTTCGAAAGAAGAATGCTGAAGCAATCTTGTAAGCCATTGTATGTGCATGTGTCTGTGTGTGTGTGAGAGAGAGAGGGTTAAGGCCTCCATACGTTGTCTGTGAACTAAGGGGGGAATAAATGGGAAAACTGCGATTCAGTCACTTTGTTTTATATCACTGGAATCGGTCATAAATGCCATCATTAAAGTTCCTTGTTGCCGTTGTGCTATTCTCTGACTCACTTGAATGCTGATGTACGTAATTGACTGATATCGTCCCCATGATCAAGCTTGGACAATTTCTTTCTTTCTTTTTTTTCTTTCTTTGCAGGAAAAACAGAGATGCAGCTGCAAACTGCAGGGTCTTTGCCTGGACTGTTGCACTGGACCCCATCCCTCATTCTCTCTCCAAAAGTCACATTATCTATTAATGTTTTTCAAATGTCAGACTGTACTGTTTCATATCTATGTCAGGTTTCTTCCCGAAACTTTTTAAATGTGATTCATATGGATGTAGACTCACCGAAGGCTTCATTAGGAGCACCTGTAGACTTTTTCATGCAATTATTCAGTCAGTCAGTCATGTGGCAGCAGTGCAATTTGTAAAACCATGCTGATATATGTGAGGAGCTTCAATTAATGTTCACTGCAAACACTAGAATGGGGGAACGTGTGATCCTGCTCATTTAGTATTTCAGAAACTGCCGATCTCCTCGAATTTTCACACACAGCTATTTCTTTTCTGTTGACTTCTCCCTGCTGTGCAAAGCATTAATGTGCAGAAAGTTTCAAATTTGATCAGAATTTAGGGACTGTGGGGTTATGTGCAAGCAGATGCAGCCAATTTATTTAAATCCTGATCACAATTATCAGCAAGAGAGTAAAAAACGAGTGACTTGATTTGCAGTGTGGTATGTACAGAATGGGGTTTGGCAGATGAACAGGTTTTCCCCCAGAAATGATTTTTGCCCCAGGAAATGTTTTAGTGCCCAGTAACACATTAAATCTAATCGTACAGGTCATCTCCTCAGGTCATTTTGTCAATAAATTCAAAAGATAATCTGTCAGACGAAGTTAATGTTTTTACAGTGAGGTTGTGATTTTTGGTACTGCACCACCACGGTCAACATGACCGGTACACGAGCGTGAAAGACGTCATAGACAACTTTTGGCTTCATCATTAATCACACTTTGAGAAACAGTTGATGTGAAAAAGTTGTACATGCAGAAAACCACATTTATGCGGCGCTTGAATGATCACCGTTTTCTTACTTGCTTGGAAACTCATACACCTGGTCCAGGAGGCACATTCACCGAGTCATCTGGATAACTTTGCTGAGCAAAACTCAGCAGGACTTTATACAGTCCAAATTCCAGATTTGATTTTGCTAGGTTCACTCAGAAAGTTATCTAGATAACTCAGTTGAGCTGCTGCCTGGAGAGATTAGCACTTAACAAAGACTGATTATCAAGAGAGTCCAGTTTTAGCTTAGATTCAAGTGTTCTCTGTGGTGGAAACAAACAAAGGGAACAAAACTGTTGTGTTATTAACATGTTTTACATGACTTCAAATGTGATCATATGATTAAAAAATGTGTCTGTGTACCTGTGCCTCTGTTAGGGGCCAGTTTCTGGGTCTCAGAGGAGGCGTTGCCTGGGGTCATCTTTTCGCTCTCACTGTTGAGGTCCATCGTCAACCACCACTAACAGTAGGCCTAGGTAAAACAGAGACACAATTAGACCTAAAAAGACCTAAAAAGACATGAGCTGTCGAACGATACTGCGCCCTTCTACAAGAAGAAAACTTTCCAGTTCTTTGAGGATGGAGAGAAAGGAAATCAGTGTCCCATCTTAAGATGCTGGTCAAGTGTACTTTTTGTTGAAAATTATAAAACGCATTTTTTTTCACAAATATTCTCACATGTTAAATGCCGCAAGGGAGATTTAATACACACAATTTATCTTCCTAATAATCTCCATGCAACATCCTAACATGGGGAAAGGTGAAAAATAAATAACTGTTGGGCCAGATCTCCTATATTTTTGTCACCTTTTAGTGGCCCTGGGTACAAGCAAGCCTCCAAATGAAAGCTCTGTCATAAATACAGCTCGGTGAATTTCACAACAGACACTTGTTGTGATGTGAAGATGTTGAGTGAATTTGGATGCACTTCCGACTACTTCAGACTATGGTGTTGTAGTGTTTAGCACTGAACACACTTAATTATGTTGTTGCATGCGTCTTGCATACTGAATTGTATTTCGAGACTGTACTTCAACTGCAATCTTGAGTGCACTTTCTGCACCTGCTTTATTTCGGTAATGGTCGGGAGAACAGAACGGGACGACTTACTTTTTTTTTCGTCTGATTGTTTTTATGTCCCCTGCAGAACCATGACTGGAGCTAAAATGTTACAAGGTCATTTTGCGGAGGCCAAACAAGACAGAAACATCCAAAGTAAACACGTATTTACAGCAAAAGTCAAAGCTAACAGGTTTCTTTACGACACTTACTTTAAGTATGCGTTTGCCCAGTGTTTACGTGCGAATGAAACGCGTTTCGTAACATTAAAGTCTGACTAAACAGCACATTGCCGTTATAATAACGTTATAGATAACTGTATGCGGTGACACTGTCCCTACCTGACGCCCCAGGTGTGTTTCTGCTATTAGCTTAAAGTCGTGTTATTCGGGCCATTCGTTTTCTTCTTCTCCAGGCTTCCTCACCGGACAAAGTTTCCTCCTCAGTTCCCTGCCCTTCTGTCTCTCGTGTCAGTGCATGCGTTCGGCTTATTTTGGAGGGGGGGTGCTCTTGTTTAACCCTGCCCACGTCTCCCCAGACCACCAATAGGAAACGTGGCTTTGCCTTTTGAAATGCAAAGATAAACTCCTATTGGTCAAGACGTGTCTACCAGGTGTCTAAAGGAAAATGTATTTCTCGGGAAAGTAATGTATTCATGTGAACTCATTTATTTATTGTGATACTCTATAAAGAGCTACTAATGGGCTTATACTTCTCTGTGCTGTTTTGTGTGGCGCCCAGATGCAAACATAGATCATCATGGACTTTTTTTTTAAATCCAAAAGTGAAAAAAAACGCCATACTATACTATGTCGAAAAATGCCCAAAAATGTCAAAAAATTAAAAGTGCTAAAAATGCCCCAAAACATCAAGGAACAGTGTTTCCAACACCCTCAATAGCATTAGAGGTGTTACAAATGCAATAAAAGGTCAAAAAAAAAAAAAGGTCATAAACTTACATGTCCCAAAAAGTAGAAAAAAAAACGCCATACTATACTATGTCGAAAAAATGCCCAAAAATGTCAAAAAATTAAAAGTGCTAAAAATGCCCCAAAACATCAAGGAACAGTGTTTCCAACACCCTCAATAGCATTAGAGGTGTTACAAATGCAATAAAAGGTCAAAAAAGGTCATAAACTTACATGTCCCAAAAAGTGAAAAAAACGCCATACTATACTATGTCGAAAAATGCCCAAAAATGTCAAAAAATTAAAAGTGCTAAAAATGCCCCAAAACATCAAGGAACAGTGTTTCCAACACCCTCAATAGCATTAGAGGTGTTAAAATGCAATAAAAAGGTCAAAAAAGGTCATAAACTTACATGTCCCAAAAAAGAAAAAAAACGCCATACTATACTATGTCGAAAAACTGCCAAAAATGTCAAAAAATGAAAGGTGCTAAAAATGCCCCAAAACATCAAGGAACAGTGTTTCCAACACCCTCAATAGCATTTGAGGTTTTACAAATGCAATAAAAGGTCAAAAAAGGTCATAAACTTACATGTCCCAAAAGTAGAAAAAAAAACGCCATACTATACTATGTCGAAAAATGCCCAAAAATGTCAAAAAATTAAAAGTGCTAAAAATGCCCCAAAACATCAAGGAACAGTGTTTCCAACACCCTCAATAGCATTAGAGGTGTTACAAATGCAATAAAAGGTCAAAAAAGGTCATAAACTTACATGTCCCAAAAGTGAAAAAAACGCCATACTATACTATGTCGAAAAATGCCCAAAATGTCAAAAAATTAAAAGTGCTAAAAATGCCCCAAAACATCAAGGAACAGTGTTTCCAACACCCTCAATAGCATTAGAGGTGTTAAAAATGCAATAAAAAGGTCAAAAAAGGTCATAAACTTACATGTCCCAAAAGAAAAAAAACGCCGCCATACTATACTATGTCGAAAATGCCCAAAAATGTCAAAAAATGAAAATTGCTAAAAATGCCCCAAAACATCAAGGAACAGTGTTTCCAACACCCTCAATAGCATTAGAGGTGTTAAAAATGCAATAAAAGGTCAAAAAAGGTCATAAACTTACATGTCCCCAAAAGCAGAAAAAAAACGCATACATACTATACTATGTCGAAAAATGCCCAAAAATGTCAAAAAATTAAAAGTGCTAAAACTGCCCCAAAACATCAAGGAACAGTGTTTCCAACACCCTCAATAGCATTAGAGGTGTTACAAATGCAATAAAAGGTCAAAAAAGGTCATAAACTTACATGTCCCAAAAAAAAAGAAAAAAAAAACGCCATACTATACTATACTATGTCGAAAAATGCCCAAAAATGTCAAAAAATTAAAAGTGCTAAAAATGCCCCAAAACATCAAGGAACAGTGTTTCCAACACCCTCAATAGCATTAGAGGTGTTAAAAATGCAATAAAAGGTCAAAAAAGGTCATAAACTTACATGTCCCAAAAAGTGAAAAAAAACGCCATACTATACTATGTCGAAAAATGCCCAAAAATGTCAAAAAATGAAAAGTGCTAAAAATGCCCCAAAACATCAAGGAACAGTGTTTCCAACACCCTCAATAGCATTAGAGGTGTTACAAATGCAATAAAAGGTCAAAAAAGGTCATAAACTTACATGTCCCAAAAAGTGAAAAAAACGCCATACTATACTATGTCGAAAAATGCCCAAAAATGTCAAAAAATTAAAAGTGCTAAAAATGCCCCAAAACATCAAGGAACAGTGTTTCCAACACCCTCAATAGCATTAGAGGTGTTACAAATGCAATAAAAGGTCAAAAAAGGTCATAAACTTACATGTCCCAAAAAGTGAAAAAAAACGCCATACTATACTATGTCGAAAAATGCCCAAAAATGTCAAAAAATTAAAAGTGCTAAAATGCCCCAAAACATCAAGGAACAGTGTTTCCAACACCCTCAATAGCATTAGAGGTGTTACAAATGCAATAAAAGGTCAAAAAAGGTCATAAACTTACATGTCCCAAAAGTAGAAAAAAACGCCATACTATACTATGTCGAAAAATGCCCAAAAATGTCAAAAAATTAAAAGTGCTAAAAATGCCCCAAAACATCAAGGAACAGTGTTTCAACACCCTCAGTAGCATTAGAGGTGTTAAAAATGCAATAAAAGGTCAAAAAAGGTCATAAACTTACATGTCCCAAAAGTAGAAAAAAACGCCATACTATACTATGTCGAAAAATGCCCAAAAATGTCAAAAAATTAAAAGTGCTAAAAATGCCCCAAAACATCAAGGAACAGTGTTTCCAACACCCTCAATAGCATTAGAGGTGTTAAAAATGCAATAAAAGGTCAAAAAAGGTCATAAACTTACATGTCCCAAAAAGTGAAAAAAAAAAACGCCATACTATACTATATAAAAAATGCCCAAAAATGTCAAAAAAAAAAAAAGTGCTAAAAATGCCCCAAAACATCAAGGAACAGTGTTTCCAACACCCTCAATAGCATTAGAGGTGTTACAAATGCAATAAAAGGTCAAAAAAGGTCATAAACTTACATGTCCCAAAAAGTGAAAAAAAAACGCCATACTATACTATGTCGAAAAATGCCCAAAAATGTCAAAAAATTAAAAGTGCTAAAACTGCCCCAAAACATCAAGGAACAGTGTTTCCAACACCCTCAATAGCATTAGAGGTGTTACAAATGCAATAAAAAGGTCAAAAAAGGTCATAAACTTACATGTCCCAAAAAGTGAAAAAAACGCCATACTATACTATGTCGAAAAATGCCCAAAAATGTCAAAAAATTAAAAGTGCTAAAAATGCCCCAAAACATCAAGGAACAGTGTTTCCAACACCCTCAATAGCATTAGAGGTGTTACAAATGCAATAAAAGGTCAAAAAAGGTCATAAACTTACATGTCCCAAAAAGTGAAAAAAAACGCATATACTATACTATGTCGAAAAATGCCCAAAAATGTCAAAAAAATGAAAAGTGCAAAAAATGCCCCAAAACATCAAGGAACAGTTTTTCCAACACCCCCAGTAGCATTAGAGGTGTTAAAAATGCATAAAAAGGTCAAAAAAGGTCATAAACTTACATGTCCCAAAAAGTAAAAAAAAACGCCATACTATACTATATGTAAAAAAAATGCCCAAAATGTCAAAAAATTAAAAGTGCTAAAAATGCCCCAAAACATCAAGGAACAGTGTTTCCAACACCCTCAATAGCATTAGAGGTGTTAAAAATGCAATAAAAGGTCAAAAAAGGTCATAAACTTACATGTCCCAAAAGTAGAAAAAAACGCCATACTATACTATGTCGAAAAACTGCCAAAAATGTCAAAAAATTAAAGGTGCTAAAAATGCCCCAAAACATCAAGGAACAGTGTTTCCAACACCCTCAATAGCATTTGAGGTGTTAAAAATGCAATAAAAGGTCAAAAAAGGTCATAAACTTACATGTCCCAAAAAGTAAAAAAAACGCCATACTATACTATGTCGAAAAATGCCCAAAAATGTCAAAAAAATTAAAAGTGCTAAAAATGCCCCAAAACATCAAGGAACAGTGTTTCCAACACCCTCAATAGCATTAGAGGTGTTACAAATGCAATAAAAGGTCAAAAAAGGTCATAAACTTACATGTCCCAAAAAGTGAAAAAAACGCCATACTATACTATGTCGAAAAATGCCCAAAAATGTCAAAAAATTAAAAGTGCTAAAAATGCCCCAAAACATCAAGGAACAGTGTTTCCAACACCCTCAATAGCATTAGAGGTGTTAAAAATGCAATAAAAGGTCAAAAAAGGTCATAAACTTACATGTCCCAAAAGTAGAAAAAAACGCCATACTATACTATGTCGAAAAATGCCCAAAAATGTCAAAAAATGAAAAGTGCTAAAAATGCCCCAAAACATCAAGGAACAGTGTTTCCAACACCCTCAATAGCATTAGAGGTGTTACAAATGCAATAAAAGGTCAAAAAAGGTCATAAACTTACATGTCCCAAAAAGTGAAAAAAAACGCCATACTATACTATACTATGTCGAAAAATGCCCAAAAATGTCAAAAAATTAAAAGTGCTAAAAATGCCCCAAAACATCAAGGAACAGTGTTTCCAACACCCTCAATAGCATTAGAGGTGTTACAAATGCAATAAAAGGTCAAAAAAGGTCATAAACTTACATGTCCCAAAAGTAGAAAAAAAACGCCATACTATACTATGTCGAAAAATGCCCAAAAATGTCAAAAAATGAAAAGTGCTAAAAATGCCCCAAAACATCAAGGAACAGTGTTTCCAACACCCTCAATAGCATTAGAGGTGTTAAAAATGCAATAAAAGGTCAAAAAGGTCATAAACTTACATGTCCCAAAAGTAGAAAAAAACGCCATACTATACTATGTCGAAAAATGCCCAAAAATGTCAAAAAATGAAAAGTGCTAAAAATGCCCCAAAACATCAAGGAACAGTGTTTCCAACACCCTCAATAGCATTAGAGGTGTTAAAAATGCAATAAAAAGGTCAAAAAGGTCATAAACTTACATGTCCCAAAAGTAGAAAAAAAACGCCATACTATACTATGTGAAAAATGCCCAAAATGTCAAAAAATTAAAAAGTGCTAAAAATGCCCCAAAACATCAAGGAACAGTGTTTCCAACACCCTCAATAGCATTAGAGGTGTTAAAAATGCAATAAAAGGTCAAAAAGGTCATAAACTTACATGTCCCAAAAGTAGAAAAAAACGCCATACTATACTATGTCGAAAAATGCCCAAAAATGTCAAAAAAATGAAAAGTGCTAAAAATGCCCCAAAACATCAACGAACAGTGTTTCCAACACCCTCAATAGCATTAGAGGTGTTAAAAATGCAATAAAAAGGTCAAAAAAGGTCATAAACTTACATGTCCAAAAAAAGTAGAAAAAAAAACGCCATACTATACTATGTCTAAAAAATGCCCAAAATGTCAAAAAATGAAAAGTGCTAAAAATGCCCCAAAACATCAAGGAACAGTGTTTCCAACACCCTCAATAGCATTAGAGGTGTTAAAAATGCAATAAAAGGTCAAAAAAGGTCATAAACTTACATGTCCCAAAAAGTAGAAAAAAACGCCATACTATACTATGTCGAAAAATGCCCAAAAATGTCAAAAAATGAAAAGTGCTAAAAATGCCCCAAAACATCAAGGAACAGTGTTTCCAACACCCTCAGTAGCATTAGAGGTGTTAAAAATGCAATAAAAGGTCAAAAAAGGTCATAAACTTACATGTCCCAAAAAGTGAAAAAACCACCATACTATACTATGTCGAAAAATGCCCAAAAATGTCAAAAAAATGAAATGTGTAAAAAATGCCCCAAAACATCAAGGAACAGTGTTTCCAACACCCCCAGTAGCATTAGAGGTATTAAAAATGCAATAAAAGGTCAAAAAAGGTCATAAACTTACATGTCCCAAAAAGTAGAAAAAAACGCCATACTATACTATGTCGAAAAATGCCCAAAAATGTCAAAAAATTAAAAGTGCTAAAAATGCCCCAAAACATCAAGGAACAGTGTTTCCAACACCCTCAATAGCATTAGAGGTGTTAAAAATGCAATAAAAGGTCAAAAAAGGTCATAAACTTACATGTCCCAAAAGTAGAAAAAAACGCCATACTATACTATGTCGAAAAATGCCCAAAATGTCAAAAAAATGAAAAGTGCTAAAAAATGCCCCAAAACATCAATTGAACAGTGTTTCCAACACCCTCAATAGCATTAGAGGTGTTAAAAATGCAATAAAAAGGTCAAAAAAAAGGTCATAAACTTACATGTCCCAAAAAGTGAAAAAAAACCAGATCATACTATACTATATCAGAAAAATGCCATTTTTTTTTGGAGTTTGAAAATGTCAAAAAATCTGCCCTTGAAAAGTGCTCAAAAATGCATCCAAAACATCAAGGAACAGTGTTTCCAACACCCTCAATAGCATTAGAGGTTTTATCAATGCAATAAAAAGGTCAAAAAGGTCATAAACTTACATGTCCCATTTGTAATTAAGACAACGAGAAGGTGATGATTCTAAAATCTATTGTAACAATAGTTAATTTAACATTTCAATAATAAGAGGGCACAAACAACATATTAATTGGAGTACGGTGATTTGAAGAGTCAATCTCAAATCCAGCACATACTGTGTAGAACGCCATTATAAACTAGGTCCACAGAGTGAAATCTTTTACAGGTCTCCATCAGGGTACCATCCTCCCCGTCCTTTTATCATATAAATCTTTGTGGGGAAGGAAGTTTGAGGTCAGAGATCACCAACACAATCACCCCCCCCTGGATCTGGTAGACATTCAGCATTCACATCTTTAGACACAATATCATGAACAAGACCTTGAACTCCATCAGAAGGACAGCCTTTTTCACCAACACACTACCCTGCTGTATTCCGAATCTTGAAGACTTCATTTATATTATCTGTAAGATTCAGTAGTAGGTTCTGCATCAAAAATCACTTCTGCTCCACTGTATTGTTAAGCTTCTCTGCTAAACCGGGTCATTAATATCTTTTTTGCCCTGGAGTGGCCTTACTAGTCTATGTGAGACCAGCCAATAATTTGCCAAAGGGATCGTCCATGCACATGCACACACACGCTCACACGTTTGGGCACCACAGTCATTATTGCGTAATGCTGCTGACGCATGGAGGGCGGTTAAAGTCCATTTGACATTAATGTGGGACGTTGGCAGGGGTCAGTAACTCAAGTCCCTTTCAACCAGAACGGGTAACAGTTTACCATTTATTCTGAACTTTTTGCATTATTTTTGTTTACTCTATAACTTTAAAAAAATGTTTTGATGTGCTTATTTTCTGTAGAAACCGCAGCTACCAGTGATTCAGTGCCAGTGTTAAAACAGGATTATGTAAAAATTACCTGCATATTTCAGGCTAAAATAAAATCATTAAAATGAAGCCTTTTCTATGCACATGGTTAAGGTGTAATAAAGTTAAACTTTTATTGCAAACCAAACATGGTCACATAAATCTAAACAATTTTACAATTTACAGTACATTTAACATGAATTGTTACATATACATATTTAAGCATACCATTAGTCATTTTTTGTTCAATATACATTAAAACTAGTACACATAACTCCAAATATACAAACAAACTTAAATACCATCAAACTGCATTACAGCAATATTAAAATGGAATGTTCAGTTTCGATGCTGTCAGCCCATCTGCGGGCTGCCGTTACATTACCGTGAGGTGAATGGAAGACTGTATGAGGGGGACACAGTTGGCAAGCAGAGCTACACAAACCCCTCTGAACACATCACTCTAGCTAACTAACTAGCAGCAGTGCTCCCTCTCCCTCTCTCTCTCTCTTTATCAGCATTATCTTTATTGTTTTATGTGCAAACAAAGATATGAAACATCAGCTGAGCTCCTACTTCTGGTGTGTTAAAGACAGAACAGGTGTATAAAATGCAGTGCTACAACATTCCTCTCTGGTGACTTTGCCAAAAAAAAAAAGTGGGTGAAAATGGTGACATTTTGATTTGACGTAGACAAACCCTTAAGATGTGAGTTAAGATGGAGAGAGGAAAACAAAAGGCACATTCGAGAGAAATTAAACGTCCCCCTCTGTAACATTCAGCTTCAACCAACTCCCTTTTCAAACACGCAGAAGGGAAATGATAAGAAACTAAAGCACCAAAATGAATGCTGTCTCTAAAGCTACTCATTCAGACTCAACAGGCAGGTCCCCATTGGTGGTGGACAGGATTTCAAATCAGTGAAGATGTGTTTCGCTACATCGATGAAGATAGAACTCCTGTTCAGGGCTGGTAACAGTGCAGTCCAGCCTTCTTCTTGTGAGAAAAGGTGGACGTCAGTGTGTGCTTGTCAGTTGCGGCTTTGGGGTCAAGGGGAGCTTTTAAGCTGCCTGACCTATGTGCAAAGGACCTCCAATATCAGGTAAAAGATGGGAAATTGAAGGCTTAAGAGGGATCTTGGTTTACGTCCACTGTGGAAGGCTGAAGAATTTGTGCATTGGTAAATCATGGTAAAATAGAGGATTAAAACCCAGATGAGTCATTTTAAAGGCAGGCATCCTCTCGTAGCAAGTCTTAAATATATTCAAGAATTGGAGGGATTATGTCAAGTACACGTCTAACTTTTTTTTTTAGATGCAGAGTTGTTGCAGGGGTTGGTTCGGAAATACCCATCATCCTGAGGGGAAATGTAAGGTGGGGGTCAAGATGCAGATCCATGGACACACCACAGTTCATGTCCTGTAAGTCTACACTGGTGTCCATTGAGTGTCTCTGTTTAAATCCTATAGGTATGAGTCCATAGAGGGAGCATAGGAGAAGCCCACAAAGGCCTCAGCAGCCTCTTTGATGCTGGCCGTGACAAGTGCGCTGTCTGGGGAGCAGCCAATAGAGCTGGGCACTGGCTCATCTGTGAACTCTGGATCAAAGTGCCGCAAGTCATTGGGACCCGTCTGGGGGGGGGACAAAGGAGAGGAGGGAAGACAACAGGGGATTAGTCTGGCTGTAAAATACCAAGCCATAATTGGAAATGTTTAAAGTCACAGGATGCACAAATGCTCAAAATGCTAAGAAGGCTGAGGCAAGAAAGCAAGCCTGTGGACTTTGGCCACCATTCTATAAAAGATCTTAAATCTACCACCATCAGTACTTGATAAAATATTGAAAAGGAACATACCACGTTGGGGTTGAAGGGAGGGGTGATTTTTTTGGCATTGAGGTCATCCCAGTTGATGGGAGAGAAGAATACGTGGTTCTTAATTTCAATCTGGAAAAGAGCCAAGTCACAAATAATTAAATGATGGGCTTTAACAGAGCTGATATGTAAATAAGCATATACACACATAAAACTAATTAACCAAACACTTACAAAGTCTTCTGTGCAGCCCAGCCGCTTGGTCCGGTCTTTCTGCAGCAGACCCTCTAGCAAGTGCCTGGCTGCGTTGGAGATGTTGGGTTTCAGCTGCAGAGGCTTATTCAGGATGTTGTCATACATCTCTGCTGTGTTGCGGCTGTAGAACGGAGGCTGAGAAGAGACGAAAGGAAATGATTAGGATCTTCTTGGTGACACGAGAGAGTGAGGAATCCACGTGACGTACACTGATCATATCATTTTAAATCACACAGATTCCTTTGCAAACACATGTTGCACACAGGTTGCCAAAGAATTTTATCGTTGAACAGTCGCGTGATGTAGCGTGACTGTTACTCACCAGGCCATAGAGCATCTCATAGAGAACAGCTCCTAAACACCACCAGTCTACTGTCCGGTCATACGGCTGCTTGTGTAGCACCTCAGGAGCTAAATACTGCAGAGAGGAAAAAGACAAGAGTTACACTCTGAACATTACAGAGTGCTGTCAAAACAGAAACAGTAAGGTCAGTTTCACTGGCAATTTAATCCTGACCTCTGGTGTACCGCAGAAGGTCGACGTCGTCCCATTGGGTTCGATGTTCTCCTTGCACAAGCCGAAATCTGTGAGAATGATGTGTCCCTGGGAGTCCAGCAGGATGTTCTCGGGCTTCAGGTCTCTGTAGACAATGTTGAGGGAGTGGAGGTAGCCCAGGGCGCTGGCAATCTCTGCAGCGTAGAACCTGGCTCTGGGCTCAAGGAAGCAGCGCTCTCTCTGTAGGTGGTAGAACAACTGGAAGAAAGAAGAAAAAAAACAGGAGACAAGAAAAGATTATTTAGAAGCCATAATTTTTCTTGCGGTAATCTATAGAGGCTCTGAAATGACAGATACAGAAAGATGTGCAGAGACAGGAAATTAGTACTAGAAACAACAAAAAAAAAAGATAGAGATACAGAAAGGAAACCGGACAGTAGGAAATCAAGAGACAGGAAGGCCATGGTTTAAAATGTTTGACAGAGGGAAGACAGATGAAATGAGGGCCAAAGGTGGAATGAGAGACCAAAGGGTTGAAGAGAAAAAAAGAGGTAAAGAAGAAAAGAGAAAGGGGAGAAGGAGAGTAAATGCATCCTGTTTCCTGATGAGGCCCATATTTAATCAGCACTGTCTTTGCTCGGCCAACAATCGCAGGAAATTAGCTCGATTTGAAACACACTGAGCCTGAACGGCGCTGCTAATTTTGGCCCCCTTGAGTCTCTCCTGCTGTCCCAACCCATCCCCATGATTTCCTGAGAGGTGTTTCCTTTAGTGAAAGAAAGACAGAAAAAAAGAGAGCGACGGCCTCTATTCTGCTTCTCATGACAGGATATCCCCCCTCTGTCTGTCTCTGTCTCATCTTTATGTCTGGTTATGATTCTAAATTTACAGGCTGTGTCCACTATCTCCCTTCCCTATTTCTTTCAGCTACATTCATCTCAGGTTTTCAATCTCAATCAGTTCCTTCTTTAAATAGCACAGCTTCTCCCTTCTCCATTTTCATATTCTCTTTCTTTTCTGGTAGCAGTTCAGCCAGTTACTCACCTCTCCTCCATTGATGTAGTCCAAGATGAAGTACAGTTTGTCTGTTGTTTGGAAAGAGTAGTGCAGGCCCACCAAGAATGGGTGCTTGACATTCTTTAGCAGCACATTCCTCTCTGACATGATGTGTTTCTCCTGAGGAGCACAAAGAGCAGGGATTAGACAAGATGACAAGGAGACACCTTTCGCAGTGTGACCTTGTTTAAGTGTGTTTTTCTAGTCAAAGGCCTGTGTGCATTATGCATTTACCTCCTTCTTCTTAAGAATGGCCTTTTTCTGTAAGACTTTGACTGCGTAGAACTGGTCATCTGTGCGGTGGCGTGCCAGCAGGACCTTGCCAAAGCTGCCCTTACCGATAACCTTTAGGAAGTGAAAGTCACTGGGTTTGGCTGAAGGGTTGGAGGATGGACCGAGGTTGATCTGTTGGGATGGACTGGGCTGTGAGAGGGGGCAACAGAGGAGAAAAGGATTAGGAATACAGAGCCATAGCATAAGAGGAGATATTTGTGATATGTCAAATGTGTAAGCAAAGGAAGAAGCACACAATTCACCGTTCAATGCAAATATACTTACAGGAGGAGAAGGGTTTGTGTTCATGAACTCAGCATCCTGAGGAGGACTTAAGTTCAGAATAGACTGAACCTCAGGGCTAAAAAAAAACAGAGTTCAAAGTTAGTTCATCTAATAACAAAGCATCAAACATATGCTCAATTGTGTTTTTTAAAATGTGAATTAGCTGATCTGGGAGCCACAGTTAGTTGCACAGTTTCCCCACGGGACCGATAACTGGCATTTCTGCTTGTGTTTCCCAGTGTTTTTTGTCCTCCAGTGAATGCAGAACAATGACATGAGTCAAATGATACTCACTGCTTGCAGGCGTAGGAGTTTGTGGCAAGCCTCTGAATGAAGTCGTTCAGACCCATCCTCCTCTGTTTCATAAAAGCTGCAATGCAAAGGGAAAAATAGGAGCAGAAAAAGACGATTTAGATTGTTTAATGCAAGGCAAAATAGTTGTCCATCCATGTCATGAAGAATCAGCTTCAAGTATCCAGTTATAATTCCATACCGGTGACTAAGGCCACTAGCCCCCTCGATTTGGAGTAGGTCAGCACAGGCTTTTCTGTTTCTGTTTTGATCGTCATGATTTGATGAGTCAGGCGGCAGCTCTGTGCTCACCAACCAGCAAAGACAAAATATGACTGTCTTGCTTTTGGTTCTGCTTTTATGAGGCTGGGAGTAGGCGGAGGAGGGCGGAGGTGGGGAGCTGCCCCCCCCCCCCCCACACACACACACACACACCCTCTACCGCCCCCCGATGGGCGTGATTCCCTACAAACATTTCGTTCCGGTAAATGGACTAGGATAGAATGATCGATCCCGTTCTCGACCAATCAGTGGCCGTTGCGCTCCTTGTGCGTCACCGCCGCACCTTTAGATGTGCTTGCGTAAAAAAAAAAAAAAACATAGGAAAAAGAAGCTGAAAAAAATTCCAAACCACCTCTTACTTAAAGAGTGGGCTGTACTATTATATGCACATATGTTTTTGCAATAAATACCAAAGCAACATTGCTTAACATCCCGTGTGTCGCGGAGACTGAAGCTGTCACCAAATTTCCAGTCTACTCAAAGCTGCAGACACAAATCTTATAGACTAATGACATCCAGCTGTGTCTACTAAATAACATATGGTGTCACTTAATCTTCCAGGCCTCCAGAATAAACGGCAAATGAAGTGAAACTGCTGAAGATAGTTGAGCTTCAGGATTAGTCTTTAAGCCTATGATTAATTTTGTCGCATTGTATCCACGCTCCTTGCCTATCCCCACTTGAGTCTGCAAAGTAGGTGCTGTACAAATAACACGATAGCCTCCTAACTGGGCCTATCAGCTTCACAGTGTTTGGCTGCTTCTCAATTAAAACGGCCGGGAGTGACGCAAGTTGTACAAGAGACGAGAGGGAGAGCCTGAGACGGGGGAGGCCAGATGCCAAAAAAAAAGCCGCCGGTAGTGGAAAAGTACAGACTGAAAACCTCCCCAATGCGTCCAGCTCACGCAAAGAAAAAAAAGAAGCTCAGTTCCACAATCTGCTTAAACCTACCAAAGAGCCTCTAACAGCCTTAAAAACACTTCAGTGTATGTTCGAAAATGAAATAACGTGGGAAATGGCTACTTTGCGCTGCGTTTTGGACGCTGGCACACAGGGGGCCGACGGGCTCGGTGGGATTCGGTTATGTAAGGCACCTGGATCGACTTTTAGCAGCACCCTTCATTTGGTAAAAAAAAAAAAAGAGTATGTAAAGCGATATAACCCATGGAGGCCAAATCCGTTAAAACAGATCATGGATAACCGTGCGTACAAGGGAGAAGGAATTAAAAGTCACAAATGAAGTAACTGACACTTAGCTCTCTAAACACACAGTGGAAAAGGAAAACAGCTGTAGGCGACAACACAGTAGCCTACATTGTAGGTAAACCGCGGCGCGACGCATTATGCACCTTACGGAAGAACCTGTCTCCAATCAGAAAAGAAAAAAACCTTGCAAATTCGATTTAATAATCAGAAACCTTTTTCCATGAGAAAACAAACACACCTTTCAGGTCCGCGGGAGCTCTCATTTTTAAATACTCGACGCAGGGTTCAGCGAGCTGCAGAAGAGAGCAGCCAAGGTTCGCCTGGCTCTTTTAACGGAGCCACTATCAGCGGGGCATTTCCATAGATAACAGCCTCATAAATCCAGGTCACGGGAGTATGGGGTGAATGGAGCCCCCCCACTCCCTCCCCAAAGTATGTCTGCCAGTGTTTTTTTTTCTTTCCAACCACACAGACTCCAAAGACACACAAAGTGGGTGAGGAGATTAATCTTTAAAAAAGAACCTATACATATCACAGTAGACCGGTTACTTCAGAAATACCATTAAGCCTCACAATGAGATCGGCCCACAGTTTCATACAGGAGAATTACAGGAGGATTATTAAGACTTCTTGGATAAACCTATCGCCGTCGCTCTCTAATGAGTGTGCAGCCTACTTACACGTCAAAGCGGTGGTTTTGTCTTTCATATGGATGCCTTATTTCCGAATCACGGTGAGGAGAGTGGCTTTAGGCTCCTCGGCAAGGAGGTAATCGAACTACACCGCATTCTTCTTCTTGGAGAGTTTCATCAGGCAGATTTCCCCCCCTTTCTTTTCAGGGCGGAGACGTCCCGCCTCTATTTCCTTCGAATCTATGCACCGTGGATGACTTTTTCTCAGGGCGGGGTGGCGGCTGTTGATGATGATACATTGCCTTCTAATGCTCCCCATGAGCTTCCTGCTTTCGAGATTAGCCAAATACATTGCGATAAACTTTGACTTAATTCCAAAATGATCAAAAGGAAGACGTAGTATTTTTACTGATTTGTATTTCTGCTGCTGCCTCCCCTGCAATAACATAGGCAGAAAAGCATATGCTCCTTAAACCGATGGCTTTTTGAGTCAAATATTGCTTTTATGTTACTGTAAAGAAAAAAATAAGTGTTTGAAATGCTGTTTGTTTATACGGTAAACACGTGATTCCAATGACTGCTTGAATTATCATATTGGTTCAACAATTCTTAGTCACTTGAAACTTTGATATTTCAGCATCACACCAGGCAACAGATGTAGATGCATCGACCTGTGTTATTTAACTTTCCCCCTTTTACAAACTGTCTTGACCGGGAATTGAAAATAGAACCCAACTTTGGAAATTCATTTTGTTTTAGTATTATCTGCTTTTATACTGCTGTTTAGCTGTTTTGTTATACGTTTTATTATGTTATAGAGTTTTATATCTAAAGTTTTATTTTGTGGGTATTTATTTTAAAAAAATACACACTATTTTCAACTGTAATTGATTCTTAAGCCTTCACTTATTCTTGGAAGTTTCACTTAAAGCAGTGCTCTCATTTTTAGGAATGCCTTGACCACGCTCACACAGTTGCACCCATTCACCCCTGGAAGCTGCTGCCCAGTACAACCACAGTTTGATCCACTTGCCACAGGAGTGGGAGCAGAAGGAGTTTAAGGGCCTTCTCAGGGGTATTTGAGCAGTGGTAGCTAATTGGCATGTTTGCCATCAGATTCATCTCCTGCCAGTCTGAGTTCAAAACTTCAAAGGTGAGCGAGAGCAAGTGTGAAAATGTGTGCCTGTGCCCTGAGTGTGTGACTGTTACTGGACAGTAGAAACTCAGAGTCAAAGACAAGCAGCGATTAAGGCTCGTCCACAAATTATACAGAGATGGCTGCGTATGTGTGCCTGTGTGACAGACAGTGTGTGTATTTTTTGCTCCTGACCCCTGACCCCTCCTGGAGAAAATCATTGTGTGACTTTGCAGTTTTAAATATAGCCTCGACTTTTTTAAACTGCTGTCTCTGTTTCTCCCTCAACTTAGGTCAATTCTATTATTAATCTGTCCCACACAGCCACCTGATGCGGTCATATGCAGGCGCACACACACGGAGAGCTGGAGGGTAAAACAAACCTGCCAGGAAACTGACAGAACACACACACACACACTCTAAATTAGAGAGAGAAAGGGCACATTGGGTACTTCCTAAATTCCCTCAAGGTGTCCAACACATCCTCTTCCTCACTGCACCACCAAGAGTTTGTTAGAAAAAGCTATTTCTCCTTCAGACAGCAAAGGGTGCAGCGCTACAGAAGCTTCCCTCAGCGTGCATTTATAATTCCCGATATCTCACCCCTGACACCAGAGAAGAAGTTGACATGGGACATACACTTGAAAGTGAAAAGAGCACTAGCAGGATAAGGAAAGCGCCCCCTACCACAGAAAAAAGTGTTGTCCTTGAAAACTTTCTTGCTTGGCATAAAGACTAAAAGGAAGAACCAAAAAGTGCAGTCACGAGTACTTGAGAAGGGCGATGAAGAAGACATTACATTACCTCCACTGGGGTGTAAGCACTGCTCTTGTGTCTGCGTCTGTGGTCATAGCCCAGAATGGAATGAAATGAGAGAGAGAGAGAGGTGTTGAGACACGATCAGGAGTGAGAGAGAGAGAGAGAGAGAGAGAGAGAGAAAGAGAGAGAGAGAGAGGGAGTGATACTAACAAAAGCTCCACACAGTGTTTTTCCTTTCTGGCTCTCTTCCCCTCTGAATTTACAGGCTGCTCAAGGCTCAGGCCATGAACAAGAGGAGGCTCCACAATACTCAAGTTGTGCATTTACTGCCTCTATGTGAGATTGTGTGTGTGTGTTGGGGGGGTACTGTGACAGAAAGATTTGAATGCTATAACCCCGTAGTGGCACTGCCATTTTTGCCAAAGCCAGCATTGACTCTCACACACACACACACAGACATACCAGGGGTCATTTCATGAAAGGACAGTAAGGGGGTCACTGTAGCATCAGAAAGGTCGGGGTTGCAGGATATTAGAGTTGGAGGACAAACACATACAAACACACACACGCTCCCTCCCTGCCCACCCACCTACAGTGTCCCCACACCTACAAAAAGACCAGCATACGCCCATATTCACGCTGTCTCCGGCGGATGACATCCATCCATTAAGTCCGTTGGTGTTTGTCATCATCCTCCAATCCCTCCATCTCGTAATGTCCGTTCTCTGCTCAGGGGATCATGAGTATGTTTGTGGCTATAGTTGATCTGGTGATGAATGTGAATGAGCCTTGGTGGTGAGGAACCAAATGACACTGTTATATAAAGGCCTCAGCTATTCAGAGAGGACAGCCGGGCTTTTATTTTGCCGCTGGATACGGTGAACTGTCAGTGTGTGTGTGTGTGTGTGTGTGTGTGTGTGTGTGTGTGTGTGTGTGTGTGTGTGTGTATGTGGCCTGCTTGGCTAACTAGACTACCTAAAAGTAGCCTACGTACAGAGACGTTATAAGAGAGCCACAATCCACTGAAGGAATCCTGACAAGAAAAGACTGTGAAGGCCATCATCTGCAAGACCTTGTTACCATATCCATGATGTGAATTAGCGCAGATGGCATCATGTCCCGGTGCTCTGGATTGAGCCATGAAGACTGGCGACCGTAGAAAGTGCAGCCATGACTCTCTCACCTTTGATTTCGGTTGGAGAATGGTAGCCCATAATTACAACCCAGATGCTTTGCCAAGAGGGCTGCAGAGGGGCAGGATTTGCCTATAAGGAATTCCTTAGATAGTCATGTGACCATCGTTGTAGTGGAGTTGTAGTGGACTTTACAAGTTCCTATGGAAAACATACATTTTAAGTGAACATATATGGAGAGTGAATAATGGATTAATGGCTGCATAACAGGGTTATAATGGAGCCATTCTTTCAAGGAGCTCCCTCTGGAAATAAACAGCTGCTTATAGACTGAACACAACCAAAAATAATGCATTACAGTGTGTTCTAGTGCTTATATCTTTGAATGATCTTTTTTGGTATTTGAGTGTTTTGACAAGTACCAAAGGTCCCCTGCACAGCATGAAATGGGAATGTTGCCTTCTTAACCTCTATGCCAACAGTAAAAGCGAGAACAGTTTTGCTAAGAGAGGACATCTTGGTGCATCCTAAGTTTTTTAGTGGGGCCATATGAGGGTGAGGATTTGGCTTTATCGTTAAGGCTTGTATTAGGGCAGGGTTGTGATGATCAAAGGTGTGTTTAAGGGACAGGGAGCCCATTGTGTTACAGGCACTCCTGGCTCTGAATGCAGTGTGCACAAGCACAAGCACAAGCACAAGCACACGCACACGCACACACACACACACACACACACACACACACACCTTCCCTCAATCTGTCCATATTAAATCACTTAGTGTAAATCGTCAGGATATAAGGGCAACCAACATGTTCAGAAATTCTTCTCCAAACTGTTCCATGTCTGTGGTTTGGGAGTCCCTTTATGGATTCTGGACATATGATAGTGTTGTTTTGAATGTGTATGTGCGTGTCTGTGCAAAGGTGTGTTTGCCAGTTAAGCTGTGAAGGGCAGGTTGACACAGGTGAGTGATGCGTCATACTTGGTGTGAGAGAAAAGTAAATAACAGCTTCAGAAAAAGATCTGTTGATAGTGTTTTGTGCCATTGAGAACAAAAGAGTAAAATGTGAGAACACACACTCGAACATAGTAATCACACATAATATAAACCTGTTGGCATTGGAGAAACAAGAGCACTATAAGTCACTGGGTAAATGCTGATTAAACCGGACTGCAACAAGTTGATGAACATACTAATGTGTTTTAATAAGGGTGTCCTCAGCATTTGCTGTGTTACATAAGCCCACTCAGTGCTTTTTCTGAAAGAACACAGACGTGATTTGTTGTTTGTTCCTCTGTGAAATTAGATGGTCAAACTCTGCTCCACCATAATTATTATTACTGGGTCTATATCTTGCTCTCCATTGCTCTCTGCTGCGCCTAATGCCACACACATCACTGCATCACTGTAAATGACTCCGATATGTGAAAGTCTTCAACCTATAAGTGCTCCTATAAGCCACTAATTGCTGAACCTGGAACGACAGGTCGTAGGTGCGCCGCGGCTGTGGTCACAGGAATAGCTTGTCACCAGCTTTCCTAATTGCTTGGATTTCTCTTCGAAAACTCCCATAATTAATGGGGAGACTTCTCCCAGTGAAAAACATTTTCAGCAGAATAGGGTTCTTGTCACATTTCTTTCTTGGAGATGCTCCAGCAGGCAGCAGGTACATGAAGATCTGCCACCAAGTGTTCGACTGTTCCACAATTTAGGATTTGTACTTTGGGTATTTCAAATTTATGCCTCTATACTTTACAGTATCCAACAGTTACAGGCCACACCTTGACCAATTGCTTAAAATATAATTGTTTAACACTCACAGGACCAGTCTATGTTTACTTTTGATACTTTAAGTACATTTGCAGTACTCCCCGCACTCCCCCACAAAGCACACGTGAACATGTAAATTCACTCACGAGAGAAGCTCATGTCTGCAAGATTGCCAGCAAAGGTAAAGGCTATCAATAAAATAGGGAATAGGCCTCCTGTAGATAGGCTTTATGCCAAACTGTGACACTCACACACACACACACACACACACACACACACACACACACACACACACACACACACACACACAAAGTGCCCTTTGGATTGGACTATGATTTGTGGCACAAATAATGGGTAGAATTAAAGTACCATCACTTAAAGTCATGGTGGCTATAATCCGATTCTGGACTCTCACCCAGTGGCACACATGTAAGCAACGAGCACAGAAACATGCATTCATATTTCTGCTGCAGTGAAGCTGTAAGCAGAAAAGGTCACTGTGACATGTGTGTGATGATTGGTCCTGTGTTTTGTGCCTGTAACTACTGTTTTGCCCGTTTCCGCAAAAACAAAAAAATAGTCATCTTGGTTTATGGACAACAGTAATTATCCTGTTTAGAGGTTGGATTAGAGGGCCAAGGTAAGGTAATGCTGCAAAGTGTGTGTGTGTGCGCGCACACTGAATCATCTTGCTCCTTCAGCCATGGGATTTGGACAGCAAGCAAACAACAAACAACAGAAAAAATAGACAGAATAAATAGTAAATGAATGTTATTGGACTGATGGTGAAAATAAACAGAACTGCAGATAATAAAGAGAAATGACCCGGGAGTGACAATGAGAGAGGTGATGGAGAGAGATAAAAGACAAATGAGAGTTTGTGCACCAGAGTTGCAGTGTGAAAAATGGATGACCAAGAAGGGTGAAAAAGAGGAAATGGAAGAATGCAAAACAACAAGCTTAGTTGGGGGTGACTTACTGTTGTCGCCAGGGCAACAGTAGCTGTCATGGTCTGACTCATTGTGGTAGTAGAGGTCCATTGCCTGGGAGAGAAATATGGCATGACTTATTAAAAACAATCCAAACACTCAAAACACAAAGACAAGCAAATGAAAATGAGGACCTTTCTTAAAAGAAGTTGTAGAAAAGAAACACTCATGAAACTGTAAATCACTTATCAGCATATTAACAATGACATTAGCACTTTAGACTATGAATCTAACCCTGCAAATCTGGTTGTGCCATTTTCCTTGTTTGAATTCAGTTGATAACAATAATAGGTGTTGTGCATCTTGTAGAAGCTGTACAGCCCTTTCTTCTAATTATGCTACACCAAATTATGAGCTACAAAATATACTTAAAAATCAAGAAACAGCGCACTGATCTATGCGGCTTAGCTCTTGGAAAGACTGGGCATACAGTGACAAGATGAGCTCTGCTTTCTTTTAAACAGCATTTCCAAAACTACTGGTTCCCAACCGAGGAGGGTTCATGCCCCAGTTTTATCTGGTTTCACATGTACCCATCTTAATGAGGGTGAGTTTCCAGGGTGACAGTGCATTAAATCATGTGGGGGACCTGAGCTGAAAGTGGTGAGAAACCTCTGCTCTATAACATGACAACGCTGTGCAAGACTTAACATCAGTTTGAAACTGATTTTCCTCAGCTCGGGCCAAGGGATGAACAATGTGCTTGTATTTCCTCAGCTCAATGTTTTCTTTAATATGAATTCTTCATCCGAAAAGTAAAAGTACCTCAAAAATGTACTTAAATGAAGTACTCCAGCACTGCATGTTGAGTTGGGTTTGTGCGTGTTCATTTGAGGGAGCCGAACTTGACTCAATCCATTTGAGTATAAAAGTCAATACAGGGTTAAATGACTCAGAAATATACAAGTAAACACGCATGCACATCAGTCTCAACAGCAGCCACTTGAGTCTGTCCCACTTTTTCTTTTCATGTACAGGAAAAGTGCAATTGGCAGCTGTCCCGGGAAGGGAAGCTTTTGCATCTCAGGACATTCCCACGAAAACTGTGTTGTCGTGTCAGGTATTAGTTTTGCAAGATGTTGACGTCAGTCATAAACTTTTCAAAGTGGCTCTGTTAAATACAGTCTTAGCCTAGTTTGCTATTCCATGCTGCAGCTCTCGAAAACTTATCGCTGCTCTCAGTGTTCTCCCATGGGTGTTTTCTGAGAACAAGACAAGCTGAGGCATGTGTTTGTGTGTGTGCGTGCGAGTTGTTTCAGTCTCATCAGTTTGTTTATTCATTCAGAGGCACTGCTTTCGACAGTCTGCCCATCATGCTGGTCATTTCAGCTCTGTGTAAGTCTTAATATAGCTGACGGTAGCTTCATCTAGCCATCTTTTTTTCCTTTCAGATACACTCACACAAACACAAATGCAAATACTTATATTGCTTGCTGTTTATAACCCCTTGCACTGTCAACATCTCTCAACAGTCAAAATCAATTTGCCATCCATGCCCCTTTTTCCTTTCCCTTTGAGTTTGGTTCACTTCTGTCATGCCCTTTCCATTTCTTTCTTCAGATTGTTTATTGATTCAGTTAAAGAGATCTGGTGTAGTTGTATCCATAGTGATGGTGAATCTTGGCTTTCTGTTCATTAATATTTCATGGTGGACAGAAAGTTTGGGTTGTTCTAGCAGGGGCAAGAAGAGAGAGAGAGGGAGAGGGAATAGTTTTTGTCTTTGTAAGTGTCGAGGAGTGGTAGCGGCCTGCATGACTTGACTGTGAGTCATAAGATAAAGCTGATTTAGAAATGTGGATTTTTGCATTAAAACAAATTACTGTGTTTCTCTGGGTGTTTTTCCTTGGTTTGTATCCATTAAAACACAAGGGACATAAAAAAAAATCATGAAAATGTAGAGAGGGAGAAACTATGTACATTCTTTAATTAACAGCAATGTAAAAACTTGCTTTTTTTCTAAATCTTCCAATTGTTTGTAATCACTGTTTGTTCTGATTTTGCATAGGATAATTTGGTGTTATAATCTAGGAAATAGTTGAATCACCTTTAAAAGACAGTTGAACTGAGCCAATAAACTGTTAATGATTTCTTATGGTATGATGCAAGAACTTATTTTGCCATACACGTTTTTGGCAAAAGTGCCAAAAGTGCCAAATCATGTCTCCTACCAAGGTTTATTAACCTTGTTTTGTTTGGGTTAGGTAACTTTGGCTTAATAAGGTTTGGATAGGAGTGCAGAAAAGGTGTGAGGTAACTCAGACACAGAGACAAATGTTAAATATTACCATATGCTACAGTGAGCTTGTTACACATTTGTCTGAGAAGTACTTGAAAATGTGTTTTGTCTTTAAGATCATTCTCTTATGCTGCTTCAGTTGCTTAATAAGAGGAACAATGGGGAATGAGGAACTATGTTGAAAGGGAAACTATGAGAAAGAAAACTTGTTGTGTAATGTTGTGTAATTTCTTTAAGCCACTTATGTAGTTCAAATTTTGTCATGTTAAATACAGAATCATTACAGGACCTAAACTGTGAGATGGCTTTGTAACTATTACAAGTACTGCTACAAAGGTGGGTAATGTTACGGTTAATACCAATTAATGCTAGTGGTCAGCAATAAAAGTGGCGTGGCAGTCAGCACTTTGTACTACAATGAACAGAGCCAAATGATCTGTGGCCAAACTGTGCGTGAATCAGAAAGAAATTATATCATTAGTATCATTGTCATGATAATGCATGTCACACACAAACTGTACAACGACAAAGACCATAAGCTGAAATGAACAGTTAGCAATGGACAAACAGGGAAAACAGTGTTTCCAATATTAACTAAGTACTTCACACTTAAAGTCTTATGACATTTTTTCTTCGAAAAGAATTTAAACTTTTTCTTATACAACCTTCTAGTTTATGGTAACATATAATTAACAATTTTTTTGCAAGACATGGAATTGCTTACCCTACATAACCCAGCGAAAACAACCCTTTACTGTATATGGCTAATCTGTTGTGTAATAAATTAAGACCTTAATAGGCAATAATTTCTCTTCAGATCTTCTGAACTCCCCTATCAAGGACACCTGGAAGTCACCTCTTTGTGATCCACTGATTACTCTAATAAATTACTGTTTGCTACCTGTAAATGAATTAGCTGCAGAGAGAATTAACTTGCCTGTGTGCGTTGGCGTGGCTGCCAGATATCCTCCAGGGCGTAGCTGATGTAGGGTCCACTGCAGATGGAGCACTCCAGCATGACAGGGCTGGCTAGGAGGGGTGAGGCATGGATCCCCCAAGACTGACAACCCCCCAGATGGACATCTGACTCCACTTCCTTCTGCTTGCCTGCGCTGTCACCGTGATGGCGAGCCAGCATCTTCCACTTCCTGACCTTAAAGAACAAGAATTTTGGAATTTAAGTATATGCTCATACTGTTTAAATCCAAAAATCGTATTCATCAACCATCACCTTGTTTTCACAAAGCAGATAACAGGTCTGTTTTTCTTAGTTGGTGAAAAGTTGATGTCATATGACAGCTTTAACCGAGACCTTACACGAACCTCACAACTGATGTGTTTCCTACTCTTAACTTTTCATGTTATTCCTGTAACAAATCACCTAAATAATACATGAATAAAAGGAGCCCAATTCTTGAGCATTTTCACAGTTTTTTAGGTATTATCTAACCTAGCTGTGTATTCTTTATAGAAATATTTGTTTTGTTAACTTAATAATAAATTTGAAGAAGCCTTAAGGCTTCAAAATCTTTATAATGTCTTTCACACATAGGTTTGACCATGACAGTAAATGTTAAGCACTAAAGCATATGGGCAACCGTGTGTGTTATTTCAACATTCATTAATATTTTCAACCAACAAGGCTTTTCAACGAGCTTTGAAATTAGAGTCACTGATGGACCAGCCCCAAAATATGGATATTGACATAGATAATGGATATAAATATGTACTGTAAGTTATAGAGCATATTTATATGAGTCATTCAAATTCTTCAAAAAGGTCAAATTTCATATAATGCAGGAAACAAGATCAACAACAGCCCGAGTCAACATCATCACTTTGTGAGTACAGCATTTGAGGCTCATATTTCCGCAGCACAGGAGGCAAGGAGTGAGTAAACAGTAATCTTCTCTCATGTGACAGCTGCACATTGACGTACTCTCCCAGAGAACAGGTACACCACAAACTCTCAATCTTCTCAATCTTCCTTCACATACGACTTGAAAAACAGTCACAGGATACACGCAAACGGGCATTAAACACAAATACCCTTAGAGCATACACGCACAGAGGTAAGAGAAATAGACAGTGTAAGGCAAGGTCAAGGCGGACAGAGTTCTTGAGGAAAAGTGAATTGCATAGATGGATGTGTTAGTGGCCCGGAATGGTTGTTATGTAAGGTAAATGGTGTCCTTGGCACACAGAGCGGAGAGGTTCAGTGACTGCAGCCATTTCAAATGAGTCTTATCAAGGCCTCTATCAGTGGCTGCTGCTCTGCTGGGCTTCTACAGTATACCACAACTTGGCATGGGGAAATGTGTGTATTAGTGTGTGTGCGTGTATGTATTTGAGTCCAAAGTTGCAACTTTGCAAAAAAAAAAAACTTTCCTTGTGTGTGACCAGTTCTTCCCTTGACTTAAAGTGTTAAAGTAAGATTTCCAAATTTTGAGAACTACTGGAGGTAATACCAAAGCTCACTATGAACACATTATATCTCACATCTGATGTTGGACAGAGGTGGTTCAGCGGTAAGGAAATATGCACACAGGAAGTAAGACACAGACCCAAACACACACACACACACACACACACACACACACTCATATATATATATGCATACCCCGTCCAGGCTCCCCCTCCTCTTAACCCCGTTTCCTGCCCTTTGACCTGGTTTTGTGCTACGACCTTTTAAGACAGCAGTGATCCTGCTATTATTTATGTTGCATAAGATCGGTAATTTCACCTCATAAACCCAGGATGTGATATAGTCCAGGGAAATTCTCATACTAAGGCCAGGATGTACACATCAGCTACACAGTCCCATAAATCAAGAAAAAAAAACATCACACAGACCATATCCAGACTTCATCAGACAGCTTTCCTCTGTTGCCTCCTTGCTGACCTCTGTGACTGCCCTTTGCCTTTGCCTGTGTCCTGTACAGATTATCATTGAAAAACAGCATCTTAGTCTCTGCACATAACTCCAAGCAGAGTTATGTAAAACCTTCAGGAAAAGGTTCGCCCTTTACTCTCATACAGCAGATAGAGCCATAAACAGTATGGTGCGATAAAGGGGCAACTCAGTTTAGCGTAAATGTATCACCACACACTGGACCATCGTGTCAAAACTATCAAAACTGTCAAATCTATTGTAAAGAGTGATGCAGCACAGTCAATGCATAGTTCTTTTTATTCCATATATTCTTTTTCCTTGTCAAAACCGGACACCTGGGGCATTACCCATAATGCAATTTGACCACTTACAGTTGGCACAGAGATTTAGATGTATTATGCTAGTAGCAGCTAATGTAGCCTTAAAGTTGAGGTTGAGGATAATAAGTGGCTAAGCGTACACAACAGTACCATAATCACTGGAAACTGAAGTGTAACAATTGACTGTTGTAGTAACTGAAAGATATTTACCTGGAAATTTGGTGAATCGAGCAATTTGACAGGCTCACAAAAACAAACAAATTGAACAAAACATCATTATGAGCTTTACTTAACTGGTATTTACCGTTGCTGTGCTGTACTATACAGAAAATTCAGTTATTTTTTTCTATCCAATATAAACAACACCTCAGTATTAGCCCTTTGTACAATACACAGTAGATAAGTATAGTGTTTATAGCAATGTTAAGAGCCAGTCTATGGCCCTCTATCCTGGTAACCCCCTTAACACCTTTTACTGCTTATCCCTTCCTGTCCTCTACCAGATTTCCTTGGTGTGTTACTCTACCTTTAACAGGCTGTGTGATGTCCCACATATGCCGGACCATCAAAGTAATGAAATGAGAGAGCAGCATTGGGGAGGGATAAGGTATGATGAGGGAATAAGGTTGAAGCAGAGATGTGGAGACAAACAAAAAAATATGTTTGAAAGAAAACAAAAGAGAAATGGGGAGGATGAGGGCTCAAGATTGTCTTACATAAGCCATCCTATTCTCTGTCAGAGATAAGACTTGCTTATTAACACCAAGGTCACCGCTCTTTCCCCCCCTTTATTTTCCCTGCTTCTGTACCTTGATTGCAAATGCAGTTCTTAAAATGAATGAGCAAGGGCCAGAGTCGGTTCCCAGTGGGTAGAGAGGCAGAGATGATTCAGGCAGTCCAAAATGAAATACAAACACCAAGTGTACAGTATCTCCCATGGGAGATTAAGCCTCAGAAATACTGTTCAGAGCCAGCAAAGGGGGCGGGGGGGCAAACTGAAAAATGAGAGTGGGCATCTGTGGAACAAGACAGCAGGACAGAGAGAACTTTATTAACATTGTTGTTGCACAGGGAACCGGAATAAGGGGCGAGTTTGGGATTTTAAGATTGGGATACTGACTCTAAGATCCTTTTGTGTTTGTAACCACCGACAACATGTAGGGCAATACATAACTTTTTTCATCTTTAAATCCTGAGGAGCAATAAGATAGGGTCTCTGAACACTGACTTTCTAGTGAATCTTTAATAACCATGGTCATCCAGTATGCCTAATCCCATTCAAGCTTTGTTGAAATTTTAAAAAAGCGGTCCTCTCTTCTGACGTTATGTTGCGCCCTTCTCTTTCCTTTTTTCGCATCTCTACAAAAAGAAAGAGGAGAATATATGGCACTGAGCCTATTTACTCACTGCAGGGACTATTATGAGATTTGTTTCATTCTCCTTTGTTTTGACACTAAACCTCCCCTCTTGTTTCACTGAGATAGTCATAACAACCTAAACATTTCACGCTGCATGAGCACAGTTTGACTAAATTGGCCAAAGGTGAAAACAATTGGATCACCAACTTTAATAACACTGCAAAATATATTCAGAAACACAACTCATCTTATTTTAGATGTTTGAGGTTAAGATGAGGTGACTCTCTGGGCTTTCTTCAATCGCAACTTGATTCCACATGTCATTCTTCTCCTGTTTATCTCTAGATAACTCTGTTTAGAGAATTAGTCAGTAATTGTTCTGAAGTAAGCAAATTAACACTAAACACAAAGTTTAACTGAGGCTTACTGTGCTGTTGCTATTTTCAGGTCTTTAGTCATAAACCAAAGAAGTGGAAAAGGTGAAATCTGGACCTGATGAAGAAGTCACCAAAGTGATTCACCGAATAGTCATTAAGACGTTTTGCTCAAAACCAAAATGCTGCTGTTGATGTTAGATGGAAAGCCACTGGATCACCAAAGCCATTGAGACTCATCATCAGAGAACACAAGTGTCATAGCAATTTGGTAGCTGTTGACCTATTTCAGTCTGGACCAAAGTGGTGAAGCAACGGCTCAAATGACTGAGCAAACCCAAAGTTGACCTAAAGCCGATGTGGCTACACTTCTGCAACTAGATATACATTATCATTGGTGTGGAAGCATGTACATCCTAATTTTACATCTTCAATATTAATGTTAGATTACTTCTCTTTCTTTTTGTTGCTCCAGTTGATTTTGTCCATGATGATTTAGGAACACAAAACTGCACTTCCACTGGAAATGAAATAACAGAAAGACCAATAAGTCTGGGCCTTTTACAGTACAACAGAGCGCAGTATGTAGTAACAAAGCATAACCACAGTAACTTTTTGTGCACTGGTAATGCTGTGAGTAAGCATATTATCCATGCGGCGGCAGATCAGGTCAGTGTTAAGATAAAGTATGTGCCATAAACCCCAAAACCTCAGTGCTCAAAGCATCAGTGTGTGAATGCGATATAGAAAAAGTTATGCTGCTGAGCCTCTGTAGCGCAGTAGTTTTGGCTTGAGCTCTGGAACATTAAGATTGAAGATGGGATTATCTGGGTTCTCAGGGTAGATTAGAAGAACAATAATTCGCAAGTTCCCTCTCAGTGAGACTCGGAAGGGAGGGCGCTCCCCTTTTTTCGATTGGGACAAGGTCAGTGAAAAGAAAAGGCAGGGAGTAAGGGAAGGAGAGAGGAGAGAGGGAGCAGTAGGGATGCTGGTAGCAGTGAATCTACCAGATATGGAGGGTTTAATCCACAGGAGGTGTAGAAACTGATGCAGTATTTTTTAACCTCCCTTTTGCACCTTGTGAACATTGAAGTCACTTGTTATATTGCTGAATATATCCTACATCATGTCCATTTTCTATCACTTAATAGAACTAAAATTATATTTGAAGATGGAATAGAAAAGCATAATACCCTTTTCTTCAATCACTTTTGCAGTGAAATCATGAAATTACTGAAAGTAAAGCTGTCTTGCGTCAAAATCACCTTACATTTCACCACAACATTCAGTCATGCAGATGTGCATCCGTGTGTACCAATGCCTTCGCTGTCTCTATCACACCTTACTCAGACTAGTCAGGATACATCACAAAACACCTGCCTCGGTTTCCCCTCTTCAAATCCCCCTCCAGTTTGTTATAACTAGGTTTGGGTAAAGTTCTTCAAAGCTAATTCACACATCCCGCTGTGTAACGACAAGTAATATGGGAAACTGCAGCCAAGGCATGAAGTGCTAACTCTACATTTATTTATCTCCTTTCTGTGCATTGGCAGAAAATGGAGCTTGCATAATCCTGCAGTAGCAATGGAAACAAATGCACTGTGCCATTATTGGGATGTGTATATATTGTACACATCTACTGTGAGCAAAGAGGGGAGATTGTGCAAGAAAAGCAATTCCAAGTTTATTACTCCAACTGCATTCTTCCACTGCCAGGCTACTTGGCTTGGGAACAAAAGCATTGCTAAGGATTAGCAGTTTTCCATTGCTAAGTGTATGCTAAACAGTGGTAGAGCTGCTTTCCAGACCTCATTTAAATGCCGCTTAAATGTGTTGAAATCAGAGGAGAGTCATAACGATAAAGAGGGTAATATCTGGTAGCAGAAAAATATTCCAGGTTCACAAAAGATGTATGACATGATTTTAATGGAGAAACTGATACAAAGTGGCTCCGCACCAACCACTAGCTGGCAGCTCACCAGTTTACTTGCTAAGCATAGAATCTGAAAGACTCAGGGGGCTCTGACGTTTGGCATTTACACGAAGAGAATGCGAATTTGTGCTGAGGTCTTTAACAGGAGGGGGAAAAAAGTTTTGAGTCAATTAGCTGAACTGTTCAAAAGAATACAAACTGAAGTTTGGAGTGAGAGCCATTCCTCTAAGGTATTGGTACAGTATGACAAGCAAACAACTTGGAAAGGGATTTTGGCTCCCTGTGCTCTTTGTCCAACTCTTTGTATTAAATATAATTAGACCTTGTGGGTTGTTCCTCTTAATTTCTTCTTATTCCCAGTGCTGGCTAAAAACTGTTTTGACAGTAATGCAATTTGTGGCAGATAGAGCTTTTTGCAAGACTGTGTTACCTGTTTGGCAAGTGGGGAGAAGCATGGGATGATCAGCAGAGCAACAGTGTTTACCAAGTCAATGAAATACATTGAGTATAGGTTTTTTGGTATTTCACTGGATGTCATTACACTGAAATGGGTTTCTAAATACTGACCTAAATGTTGGTGGAAAACCGTGAACTTGTTAATTCAGCAGCCTATCGTGATTTTCTATCCAGTGTTCATAGTTCCGCTATAAACAGCTGCGTGGGGAGACGTCTGCATTCCAGACTTTGTTTCCTTGCCTCGAAAACGTCAGTAAAAGGTCACCAGCACAGCGCTGCAATCTTGACTGTGACACACAAGTCATTAACCATTACCTACTTCAAGGAGTGAACTGATGCTTCTCTGAAGAGGCATTTCTCAGATAAGACGTCAAGAACCAAAGTCTGGGAGTGCAAAGTCCAGCAGAGACATCACATCACAGAGAAAATGCAACCCAGCAGGAAAGTAAGACATAATTTTTTCTAAGAAATAAGTGTTAACAGCTAATATTTAGTCCTAGGGTATGGCCATTTCTGTTTCTAAAGCAAAATCCCCCTGACCTGTTGTGACACACCTGAATTGCATTTGTGCCTGTGATCGACTCACAGTTTCACTTGACAAGAACTTTGTGAAATCTTTGAGAGAAACCATCACTGCCCATTCCCAGTCTAATTCACCAACTTGATGCATTAGCACTCATGGACAAGAGCTTCAGCCTGCAGGGCCTTTTCAGGAACAAGCAAGATCAAGAGAGGTGGATTTTCTTTTTCCACAAGTCAGCTCCTTCTGTTTGCTCTCCGCAGAGAGTGAAACCGGTTGGCCAACGAAAGCGACACACATTTAAAACACTAGAGTCACCACCAATCATATGAGCTGGCCGTTTTTGAGCTGGGAGGACAAAGGTATGGCGTGATCACTTTTCTGTTCCTGCTGACTCTGACAAAACATTAACAAGATGAGCTCCCCTCACTGACAAAACAGCTAAGTAGATAAAAATCACTTCTTGGACACGCTTGACTTCTTTCATTTCCTTGGATTTCTTCTCTGCTTCCCTTCCTGCCATCCTTCCTTCCTTCCTTCCTTCTTTTCTCTCTCTCTCTCTTTCTCTCCTGCATGAATGACTTTTGGACACTGAACACAAATAGGACCGGAGAGACTCATTCCCTTCTGGGTAACATTGTTGTTTAAACCACCATACTGATTAACACAATCACCTGATAGAGCAGACCATAACGGAGTGGTACAATACCAGGCAGCAACTTATATAATGGCCAAAAGCTTGTGCAATAGATGTAACATGGAAATATTATAATAAAGCTATTTTCTTGTCTCTTGAATTCCCATTGCTGTTCTATTGTATTTGACTCAATGAAGTTTTACTAACACAAGATTACAACTCACATCTTGCAAGGGGATTATTTTGTGTATAGCAAGTCTGAATAAAATATCAACTGGGTACCTATAGGATCAAAGACAAGAGTTTAGCAAATATGACTGCATTACCAGTGTAATAGAGTTGAAGGGTGGGGGTGGGGTATCATGAGGCCATGATGCTGCAGGAGATGAGAGGGTCAGGTGCATGCTGATGTTCCAATGAAAGTAGGAAGTTAATTATTTGACCATCTTATTTAGCCCACTTGGTCAGCGGCTGGAGTTTCATCAGCACCTGTGACGCACACCTCCCTTAACGTCCCTGCTTTAATGCTCTGCTGCCACAATTTGTGCCAAAGTTCTTCCTCTTTCTCTGAGTCATACATCCAGTTAAACATACATTTAGATTCCGTGTGATTTATAAATCATTATCTCAGATTCCATTGTGAATACACAACCACAAATATGCTTAGGAGTCAGGAAAACAGACTGTGCTTTCAAAACTGAGAGAATAAGTAGCTCCCAAACTGAACAGGCAGAAAATAACAACAGCAGCTACAAATCCACTTTCTTTGAGATGCACTAATAATATATTTTAGACAACAAAGAGAAACTACTTTTTTATAATTGTTGCTGCATTGGGAGGAAAACTGGAGGGACAGCTTCATCTTAATGTACAATGCAAATTTGTATTTCCTTTTGCTTCTAATTAGTGTTTCACTCGTTCCCTGTATGAACAAAATATTTACCCTGTAGTTTACAGGCTGTTAGCATTGCTGAAATACCTGCAAGATGTGTAGAAAAAAATTGCAGTAGAAAAGAGATAACATGTCAGGACAAGCAGCAGTCAGCAAAAGTTTGTGTTCTTTTCATTTTTCACTATGGCTTCATCAAGAACAGTACAGGCTTGATGTAAGAGATTAGTGGAAAGGCTGCGTTTGCATTAGCTTTATGTGCGTTTGTGCATGATGACTAAGCTGGTGTGTACATGGCACAGTACAGGACGTCCTTAGGAGGATTTATATGCTTTTGATTTCTGGTCATGCTCAGGCAGTGGGGCAGATGCTTTGACCTCATCGCCTCTATCTTTCGAATAAAACTGTCTTCTCAGCTCTCTCTCTCTCTCTCTCTCTCTCTCTCTCCCTCTCACTGCTGTTTCCTCTATTTATATCTCTCCCCTCAGCTCTGTCAATTTATCATTTCCCCTCAAGCCATTATTTTTTTTACTTTGTCTGTTTTTAATTACTATTTCTTCCAAACAATCTTGTTACCTTTCCTTCTACTTACAGTAAACCACTCCTTCTTTATTTTCACTGGCAGGTGTCATAAATTTAGTGCACTCATTTCATAATATAACAAAATCAGTGCCATAAAGTTTGATCTATATTTAGCTTTGGCTCTGATAGAGCATTGAAAGTAGCACCAAGGCGAAGGCCATGGAAAGCACAGGGTCAAGGCTAAACTAAGCTGCCTGCATTATTAATAGTGCTGATGCTTTGTAATTAGGAAAAAGGGGCTGTGATAGATTTTTAATAAGGAGGAGGTGGACAATCTATCAAGGACTTTTTTGTAAACAGAACAACACTCAAATGTGTAAAAGGGTTGAGCAAATGTCCGCATATTAAATCAAATGTTGCACAGTTCATATTTTATTTATTTTGTACCTCTCAGGGGTTGGTGAAAACTTTAATTTCACCTCGGATGCAGGTCCTCTGGCAACAAACAACTGCAGCAACATTTTACTGCCAAGTACAGATTAACAATATCCAACAAAAGCTACTGCTCGCAGTGATCATTACGTAGAAAAGCTACAGCAAGCAACACAAAAGCAGAGCACTCAGCTCAACCGTACAGGGCACTTAAGGCAAAATAATACATGCATTCCTGCATTAACAACAGCATTAAGTAAAGACTAAAGAGCAACATATCAGAACATGACAAATATCCAAAGAGATTTCCCCTCTGTCTCTGCTCACTAAAGAGTAAGCTGATACTCTCTGTCATCACCTGGTGCCTTGTTCATCTTCACTTCCTCTAAAATGTGACGGCAACCTCCGTGTCATTGCCCCACTTTCTTAAGTCTGAGTTGGAGACACTTGGCTAGACAGTAAGTGATACGGTTCACTTTGATGGGCTGACAAATTTCAAACCGAAGCTTTGCTCATTTGCATCTGAGTCGGGGTACGTGGGTGGCCCTCCTGCGGAACAGGAGCAGAGTCTTTGGCATGTGAGGGAATCGTTTCATTTCCCACTGCATATGTTGCTCCGAGAGAGTTTGGCAAACCAACGTTGAGGGCCGCAGCCGTGAAGTGTTTGAACAGAATGTGCCGAGATATGGTACACTACGCAGGGAACAATATCAGGACATGACGTCTGTGTGCTGAACTTTGTCATGGACTGTTTGGCATTGCCACACAAAGTCAAACTGGAAGAATACAGTTCAAATCCATATGAAGGTTTTGCTGTATGTTGTAAGTTTCCATTTGAATCATTTATTGAGCCACGGTTCGACTGCTAGGTCGACCCTGTTTAGCTTCGCACGGGCTTTTTATTGACTCATGCACAAACACACTCTGCAGTGAAAACTGGCTATGACTCACCACTGAGCCCCCTCCTCTTTAACCCGTCAGCCTGCTCCCTCCGCACCGCGACACCCACACACACACACACACACACACACACACACACACCGGTTATCTCCACTGAGGCATTAGTGACAGATCTATTGGTAGCGAGGGCAAGAGGTGGAATTGATAGAGATAGAGTGAGGCAGAACAGCCTAGAAGAAAACCAGAGCAAAATGAAACAAAACGGAAAAAAGCATCTACAGGGCTGTTGGGAGGAGAACAGAGTAATGGACGACTGTACGGTCCTGTTTTATATTCTTACTCTCCTCAGTGTGGTTTCTCAGCGCACACACTCTAGCATGCAAGCACAACCAGTACAGTGTGGCTTTGTCTTGCTGGGATGGTGATGACTCACTCTCTCCGGTCGCCCATGGGATTGGATAAACACACACACACACACACACACACACACACAAGAGGGGACACAATTGATGGGTATGATGATTGATAAGGAGTGGGATAGCCATTGTGATTGCAGCTGCATAACCAAGGACAACCTGGACACCTGCAGCAGCAATAGTGTGAACAGACTGGTGTGTCTGGCTTTTGGCCTAGGTGACATCTCTGCTTTGCACCTACTTGTGTTAATTTTTCAACTTCTTTTCCAAAATTTTGGATTTTAAAAAAAGAAGCCAATTTCAATTCTCTGCTTATAATCTGTCCTCCTACACCAGCCCACGTTGAGCAACAACATCAGGGTGGAGGGGTGTGTGTGTGTGTGTGCGCGTGTGTGTGCGTGGGGGGGTCCTTGAAAAATGCCCCAATCTTCAGCCTCCCTCCTTTGTGTTAATGTTACGTAACAGCAATAATGGTAGAGCTTTAAAGGAGAACAAACAGAATAATGTCAGGAGTCCTGTTAGCACCTTGTTTGTTTCTCTCGATGAGCACTAATGGGCAAACAGTGGGAGGTTGGTGAAATGAGTTGGTTGGTATGGAGTGTGTTAGTGGTCATACGCTGGCTTGCAAAGATACTCACTAGAAATGTTTGTTAAGGCAGAGTTTAGGATGTCTGAGGTGGTAAAAAGGTGTCTGAGGGGTCTGAGCAAACCCCCAGGTTTGTCAATAAATCAAGGATAATCGTACCAAACAGGCTTCGACTTTGACCTACCAAACTTAATGCATTTCTTTCTGCCACAGTAATTGATGAATGGCAGCATTTCTGATGTGGTCACTTTCAGCAAATCCGAAGGGTTATGTGATGATTCTATAGTGGTAGTGATGTATTTGGTGAATAAAATGTGGCTACAACTGATACAGTAGAAATGATGGCCAGACTTTGAAAATAATGCATTAAAGAGGAATGATCCCTTAAATAAAGTCAGAGTGTTTTATTCACTGCCTGCAGCTGTGTGTGATGGAGGTGACAAATGATACTAATGGTACAGGCAGTTGATGTGTGCGTCACAGGGTAGTGTGACTCAATGAATGGGTGGTGACACAAACACGCTCATGGACACACACGCTATGTTTGTTTTCCCCTTTACCTTACAGCCCTTGCTCTTGTCATGGCTGCTGGTTTGCCCGCCAGGGCATGGGGAGCACGGCTCGTATTGGCCGCCCCCCTGCTGGCCAGCGTAGTGACAGCAACCGTACGGCGAGGGGAAGTGCGTATACCACAGGTCCTCAGCCAGCGGACACTTTGGACAGGGGTACAGGAGACCCTTCCCCTGGGCCTTCTCCACGCTCACCTTGGGATTTCGCATCCATCTTCGCACCTGTGAGGGAAAGAAGTGTCATGTCAAAAAAAAAAAGGTTTGAGAGAAGAATTCTTTGAGTAAAAAAGGGTGGTTTGATCTCACCATCTCACCTTTACTTTGTAATTCCTTTTATTCACGTGTATTCATGAGTAACTCGTGCAAGAGCTCCACAAACACACACACTCACTGTCAACCCTGCCAGTTGCAACCTTTGATCAGAGAAAGATGAGTTTTTCATGTTACTCCTGATTACATGTCAGTTCAAGTGAGACACACACATATATACACACACACACACACACACACACACACACAGCAGTGCACTTCAAAGAGGCACAGACTGCATCTCTGCTCAGCCACACTTTGAACACATGAATCAGTAAGGGAACACGCACAATGACACACAATCTATGCACATATGCATGTCGCATGTTGATGACATGGTAAAATGTTGGTGGCACTTTCAAATATGATGTAAATTGAAGCCATTTTTCTTTGAAACCTTAGCTTTTGACTCGCTTCAATGTCAACCTTACTTTAGAGACACTTGGAGACAGTTGGCCCGCAGACGAGGGAGATCAATCTGTACAGGATGCTATTATGATAAATGATCACAAATGAAATCCCTCTACATTCTTGTCACTAACAAATGATCACATTAAGTGACACATTGTGTTTGATGGTGTCACATTACCAGCACAGGCACAAGTCGGCGCATGCAAAGCACAACACTGTGCACCCATGCCTTTTTGCAGCAACTGTGACTTCCAAGTCACTCCCCACTGTTTTTAACCATAAAACCACAGGTGTATGTGTTTGTGCATGCGCGTGTGTGTAGAGGAAACAGAAAAAAATGGCATAAGAGAAACAGAAGGAGAGCCTCGTGAAATCTTGCCCTGCTGCTCGAGTCAAAAAATTTAGCAAACCCACACGCCATGGGGCAGTAGCCTATGGGGTTGAGCAGCACAGAGTCCAGACAGCTGTGTCTCACACATACACACACTGAGATTAGACGCCTGAGTCGATGGGTAGCCAGTCAGCGTGTCAAGGCATGTCAGGTTTAAAGGGAAACAGCCTTGGAAAAACACTCCAACAGGTTAACACAAAAACAAACCGTGAGACTGACACGGGAGTCCAGTGAAACGCACCTAAATTAAGAAGACTTCTGCACTCCTTCCTTTAATGTGATTGACTTTGCGTCAAATTAATTTACTCTTTCTTTTGTAATTTGTCATTAGATTCAAAGAGGGAGAAAATCTTTTGGCATCATCGCAGGGACCACACTGTGCTGTCATACCATGTCACCCAATGTCAGTGACGCTTACGATCGTCTAACGTTGTCTAAAGCTTAAACACTTGTTCACCTCGCACACAGAAACATGAGTCATGCCGTGCTCACAGCAGCAGCAGCAATATGTTGTTTTCTTTCTTTTAGGCCCACTTTTAAATTCATATAAAAGCTATACATTACATTGGTGTATTTCAGTTAAGGAGTGAAGCATGTTCTGCTTTGACGTTTTTATTTCCAATAATGCATTTGTATATCCTCTCAAAGCAAAAACTTGCGCTCACGGAATCATTGATTTTATATTCCCTCCTACAATTTCCCTCACCCATTTGTATGATGCAGAGCTCAGTCTGGGCCCGTGTTCTCCCCGTTATGTGATTAGGCTTATTTTTACACAGATAGAGAGACAAATGAAACCTGAACAGCAGCAGACATTCATTCTGATTTGGGTGCGTGTGCTCTCAAGGGTGAAATATGGAGGGAAAGCCAGATTTATACAGAAATATGCAAAAGGAAAAAGTAGCAATGGATGGATGGATGGATGGATAGATGGATAGATAGATAAAAATAGGACAGGATCGGATCTCCCATAGGAGAATCATCACAGCAGTGGCAGAATGTGCCTGCAGTGCAAGAGTGTTTGTGTGCGTGGGTGTTAACACAACACGTTCTGCCCATATTAACCAAGCCAGTCATCAGCGATCCGCACCATACTGTACACCATCTGAGACAATAACACACACTTGAGACAACAACATTGCGAGCCAAAATATATGGCAAGGACACATCCAGAGCAGAAAAGTTTGTAAATCTACGTGGCAACCAAAGAGCAAAGAAATATTTATCAAGTACACACTATGACTGATTGTTGATTTTTGCCACTTTGTTGTCATACTGCAATGTATTCACTCCCCAAGGCTGGAAATTTGTTAACTTGAACCTGTGCAAATACAGCCCTTAACTTATTATCAGATTTATCTTATTACACTCTTTGGGTAATGGAAAAAAAACCTCAATGTGGTGCAACATCCTCTGAGCAGTGCAGTGATTAGTGAGCGAATGCATCAATCCACATCTCCTCCACAGGCTGGAAGTAATGTTAGTCATTTCCTTCCCGTCATACCCAGCAGTCATATTGCTCCATGTTTTCTTTTGATCTCGTGCAAATTAGCGGCAAATTATTCCGATTTCAGGAAGCCAAAGTTGAAGTGTTTGTTAAGCTTGGCATGTTTGGGTGCGAGCGCAACAAACCCTAATGGAGGCTTATTGAAACTACCGTACATAACTGAAGCCCACCAGTCCAAAACGTCTCCCTTTCGCCAACTAATTTTGCAGTAATTTACATCTCAGGTTATCACCACTATAGCCACTATATCACCACATTAACAACACAGAAGGATATTTGTCCATCACCTCATTTTTTTGAAACTCTATTTACTACTTATTATTAGACTGATTGTCAGCAATCGACTGACACCATTATTTAAATACTTTTGAGTCTCTTGTAGACTGTTTACATCTCTCTACAACTAACAATTGTTTTTAATATCAGTTAATTTGCCAATAAAGCAGCAAATATTTAGATTTGACATGTTTTTACTAAGAACCCCTCCTTTGTCAACACAGTTGCTGCTCCGTTTTCTCTCAGTCACGACTACACATGAAAACACTAAAAATATCCTCAACAACATATGTCACCATAATATTTTCTTGGGAGACATACTTCAGAAAGGGTTAACAATTTGTAACTAAAGTCTTTTGTTAATGTTAATAAATAATTTGTTGTTTTATGGCGTGGTATTAAGAACAATGTTTAGGGTGCCTGACTGTGAAATATCCGTATGGCTGGTGTATATCATCCTCCAGCAACGCTTTTATTCCTCTTAATGTCTCATTTAAAGGACAGAGCCCATTACCCTTTATCAGTGACTTCCCAACATTTACAACTGCAGCCTTGATTGGCTTGTTAGAAAGTGAGTAAGTCATTAATAAGGGTTAACGAGTTTCTCACTGGGAAAAAAAAAATAAGCCCTCAGGCATGTTATTTGATCATTAACAAAGTGTTACACCACTTCAGGAAGCCTGCAGTTGAATAATTTGGTCATTCCTCTTTAATCAAATAGTCCAAGATGTATAAATAATAGTGCAATGTTATTTATATTATATTAAGAGTAAGCACAATGTAGTTATCTTCTAAAGCTGGAGCGGGATAAAAGCCATTACATTTCTTTTCATATCTTTTGAATCTGCACCCGTGAAAGATTTAGGAGTAAAGTTTTAGTAACTAAATTATATTCCGTAATAAATTATTTATTTACCTTGAATAAAGCCATTTGTTACGACTTATAAATCCATTTTACGTACACCTTTCAAAGTCATTAAAGAGTGGCACCTAATCCCCTTAAAGTGCAGTTTCGTAATCCATTAAATCCTTGCATTGCACTTTTGTTTTGGAAAAGTCAGCACACACTCATTCATTACACAAACACAGCAACCAAGGAAACCGTTTAATGCAAACCATTAACATTACACAGGAAATGAGCCTTGTGACAGCAATGCAGCATAATGCAGGATGTGCTGAGTAGATCCTGAACTACAGTGCAGGACCTCGCCGGCTCGGTGATCAGTCATGATCAGATTTTTACACAGCAGACACTTGTAGGTTCTGTAACGCAACAGTGTTTGGAGCACATGAACACACACGCAAGCACAGTGAAGCAGACACACAGACACGTGGCAAACACAGATACACAGGGAGCTGAATCTTGCGCCCGATTAGCGTGGCTTCAACGATGACATCATCCCTGGTGTGTGTTTGAGCGCGCGCGCGCACACACACACACAAGAGAGAGAGGGAACGCACCGGCTGTGTCACCTCCTCTCTCAGCTAATATACCACTCACTCTGTTTGTGTGTGTGTAGGTGCATGTGTGGGCACACACTGACTCATCCATTCCCAATGTGTGTGTGTGTAAGTGTGTGTAACCCAAACTCACCTTTCTCTTGACAAACTGGAAAGCAGAGCACTTCTTGAAGGAAAAGGCAGTCTTCTCTCCTCCTCCTCCGACTCCTCCACCTCCTCCGCCACCACCACCTCCTCCTCCTCCTCCTCCTCCTCCCCCATTCACCAGCTTCATGGCCGACACCGGCGCTCCGCTTGCCTCTGTAGATCCCAGGATGACGGACAGGCTGGCGGGGAATAAAAAAGACAGAGAGGGAGATTTGTCTAAGGCATGAGGCTATAGCTATTGCAGATACAAGAGTGGGACGGCAGATGAGAGCGGCTCCTGTGTGGTAAAAAGGGGATAATGCGAAGAGAGCAAGTGCACGGAGGAGGTGGAGGCAGAGGGACCAAAATATGAGGGAGAGAGGCAGGACACTGCAACGGGAAGGAGCTTATACTGGATGTGTCAGGATACGGAGAAAGATAGGGCAAGAGTAAGAGAGAAAGTGAGAGACGGAGATGCACATGAAAGGATGGAGAGAGGAGGAGAGAGGGGGAGGAAGGTGCCAACTCCTGTTGCTGAGAGGAGGAAACTGTTTACAGCTCAGTGGACTCGCAGTACCCGCTCTCTATGAAGTATCAGTTGTGTTATCCATGCATGTGCAAATGTGTACTGTATGTGTGTCCATCCAAAGTGAGTGCAAAACCAAAGGAGTCATGTTCACCTGTGCATGTGTATAAACGCATGCACCGTGTGCTCAGCTTGCCCTCCTTACATACCTTGGTGCCGGTACGATGGCTAGTATCGATGATATCCCTTCAGTCTGTTATTATCAGAGAAAAAAAACTAATTCCAGATCAGATGCACCAACTCCCGCTCCTCAGTTACATCTGTCCCCTTCCCTGTTTTCACTGAACTATGCCCACGTTCCCCCCAAAAAAAGGTTAGGGGAGGAGAGTCTGCGATGATGTCGTTGTCCAGGTCAATAAGAGCATGTCACTGTGTGATCGGCATGTGTCCTCAGTAGTGCAGCTGGTTGGAGTACACTGTGAGTGAATGCACTGTTGCTGACACCGTGGTGTCAGCCTGTAAACAAACACCCGGGAAGTGTGTGGTGTGTGAGAGCATGATGAGGTGGGTGCGATGTGGCCAGCTGCAGTCCTCTGGCTCACACTGGCAATACTTTATCAATGAAAGGCTCCGCAGTAAGCAGATGCCACCTCCCCTCCCCTTTCTCTTTCCTTACATCTCTCTCTCTCTCTCGCTCTCTCTCTACTCTGCCCTCCCCCTCTTCTTCCACTTGCTCATTTTTGTGCTGCAGTCGATGCTGGCTCCTCCCTCCCCCCCCCCCTCGATCTGTCTCCCTCCCTCATTCTACCTCACCTCACAGCTCATCCATCCCATGATTTCTCTCCCTCCTCTCTTATATTTTCCCGGTGAGGATGGAAGAAGACTGGGGTACCCAAAATTTGTCTTAGCCACATGTTACAGCACACGTGTTTCATATACTGCACCATACACATTCACACAAACACACACACCTAACACTGCATCTGTGTGTAATGCCCTTACCTCAGTACCTGCAACCCAGAAGCAGTTTAATCTCCTGATGTGACACCCATGGATGATAAAGCTGAATCATGTTCCTTTCATGAATCCGTGCACTCCGTGTAAATTTTGCAACAAAAAATAAAATGTTTGTAGTTGTAGGCTGGCCATGTTTGTTTCAGAATACAAGATAATATAAGAATTTTAATATTAAGCCCAAAAAGTAACTGTTTTTTTTTTTTTTTACTGCCCTTTAAATATAGTTTTCTCTTTCAGATAGCACAAAAACTTTACTGAAATAAATGGTGAATGTTTCACTGGTTTCCCTTTATTATCTGTCTGTCTTCCTAACGTATCAATTAGAAACTGTTCCATCTTTATGCTAGCTTAAGCTAACCATCTCCTGGCTATCTTCATATTTATCATACAGACATGGACGTAGTATTGATTTTCTCATCTTACTCTCAGTGTATTTCTCAACATGTACAACATGGTAACACTGTAGGATTAGGTTCTCCTTCTCTTCACAGTGTGTGTGTGATCCAAGTTTTTATTTATCCGACGACAGTAGCACAATAATAAAATTACAGTGGCTGTTAGTGTATTGATCATGACAGAGGCTATTACAAAAGAACGGTTAAAAACCTGATAATTTAGAGGGAAAAAGAACACCTCCATTCTCAGTGTAAACTAAAAGGTACTTCCTAATAACACTGCTGTGGATGTGGTGAGCATTCGACAGAAATCAACCTCTCATTACGCAGGAAGCGAGTCCGTTTGCCTGAGCCTCATATTGAGATGGATGTAGTTCTCCTCGCCGGGGAAACAATGACTGTGCAGTATTCACTGTAATCACGATCAGTAAGGGGCCTAATCAACAGTGACTCAGCAGCAGTGACATGGAACAGTGGTTGGTGAAACCGGCTTTGCACCCAGCTGCATAAAAATTGAGGGCAGCCTGTAATTTACAAGAAATGTTTTTTCACACGTATTTTCTTCTACCTCTCAAGATTTGTTGTGTTTACTAGGATCTCTTAAAATTTAATTTGCCCACAACTATTCTTTCAACCTTGATGTATTGCACTGTTTTCTATCTAGGATCTCCACCAAGAACTGTTTCCTCAGAGTAATTTCAACTTGAACCCTGTGTTTTAGAAAAAAGTCTATTGTGGCTCTTTGTATTGAAGCACCAGTGTTTTGCTTCACTGAATCCAGTCAGAAGACTAAAGGAAGGCACATACATGGCTTTCCAAAATATCTCCTCATAGAGCTGTGAGGGCTCCAGGGTGCTATTATATTGTCTGAGAGCAGCAACACTCTTACATAACTGCAAGAATTTCTCGCACAAATATATAGCTCAATGACACATAAATTATTCTGTGATCTCCCAAAAGGCCGCAGAGATTCGCAGCCGCTCTTGTAAATTCAAATGCAGCCAATAAATAATTAATAACAGGGTTTCTTAAATGGTTCAGAGAATTGCCAAAATGATCTTAAAGTCAATAAATTATGGATTTTCCTCAAACTGAGCTAGATACAGTGAAGTATCATATATAACCACCCTCTCCTCAAAAAGCCTCTGACTGTGATGTCTGACATGAGATGTGGGGGTTGATGTTTATGTGCATTTCTGTGCTTATTATTAACCAGGATAATCAGAGGGTGCATCTGAGAATGAGAACTTTTAATAGGAAGCCAAGTGAGGCTGTTTTATGCCCTTGTGATGGTCAGAGATGATATGCACTTGCAATCTCAGACTGCTAATGAGGTCCAGTGGGCATGTTTTGATCGTATACCAAACAAGACCTGGTTTTAAAAAAAATCTCTGCTAATCTTTTTCAGTCCAGAGAAAAAACACGTTCATGACTTAACTCCACTCTGATCAAATCCAGTCCATCTGAGAGATAACACAGACAGGGCAGGCGCAACTAATCATTTTGAATCTTCTAAAAATATGACACTGGACAATAAAACTCTTTGTCTGTATACATTACGAGTGACTCGCTGTTTCCCCTGCATTCCTCTATGCAGCCAAGAGCTGAATCACAGTGTAAAGGGCAGTGAAAAATCACCAGTGGAAATCGATCAAGCTTCTGTTTATTCTCGCTCTACAGTGCACATGGTGTCATCATACTGCTAAACAGTCAGTTAAGCGGTAGTCACATGCCAAGCTTCCTTTGCAAGAAATGAGCAAATCAACATTACAGTTAAGGAAATGATGAAAAATGTTTCTGCTTTCACCTCAATCTCTATTTTTGTGTTTGCCCTCTGACCTGTCTCCACTGAATCTGCTTCTAAGAATTGATTTCCACGGTCCTTCTAAGCTCTGCTTCTCCGCTCAGAAAGGCAGGCAGGGTCACGACGGCTGTCTGGCCGAGTCTTTTTTCGGCAGGGAGCGACAGGCTGGCTGTTAATACCCAAAGGTGAGGTCATTACTTGGAACGATTGCCCAAATGTTTGCGACCATGTGTGCCTGGCTGCGGGCATATCTGTCTTGTGCAAAAGTTGCATTCGGAGTCACATTGACACCCCACTGTCTTCTCTCGCTGCCTTCCACTTTGAAGAAGCTGCTCTTGACTCATAGTCACTTTCATAAATTAACCATATTCCTGCTCTGCCTCCACAGCCTGCAGCAAAGAGCATCTATAGGGAAAAGAGCTTCTCTCATACACCAGCTCCAACTCTCTCACACATGCTGAAAATAGAAAGTCTGCTTTGCGCACGTGTTGCAGCAAAGCTCCTAATTTCTTCAAATATGATTCACTGGATGAAGAAGTGTGCACATCTGTGTACGTATAGGTGTGACTGTGTGTGACTGTGTGTGTTTGCATGTGAGATCATTAGCATGTGCTTCTCACAAACTGAAAGCATTTCTTTTGTGTGAAAATCTTCGGCGGCAAAGGTTTTGGAACAACACAGGATCGTGAAGCATGGTATGCGTTGATGAGAAAAATGTGCATGTGTGTCCAAAGACCAAAATTTGTTTGTACAGTTACATTATGGGCAAATCCAAATAATGCAATTCATTAAGGTGATGACTTAATTTAAAGTTGGGGTCAGGGTTAGGGGAGTAGTGTATCTCAAGGGAAATCAAAATGTAAGTATGTACTGTCCTCTGAAGTCAGACTCTGTGTGTGTGTGATGGCATCAGGAAAAGTAAATGCAGACTTATGACAAGCAGGTAAGCAACATTAATTCATTTTGACAGCAACTTCTGACTAATGAATAGAGTGATGAACACTGTTTTGGGATGGGAGCATGTGCATGCGTGTGTTTTGGTCTCTCCCACACTTTGTTATTAGGTGTACTTTACCTCAAGGCTCTCCCAGGGCCCGAAGTCAAGCTTACTGAATCCATCACTGCCTAATGAGCACCACACACAGCCACGTGCCTACTGTGGGTGCCAGTGAGCATGTGTGCGAGGGATGTGTGGGCGTTAGTAGCGATGTTTGCAAAAAAAGGGGGGAGGACTTGCGGGAAGCAGGGTGTGCACACACACCCTCACGTGCCATGGATACAGTGCCTTCGTATGAGGCTGCTTGTTTGTGTATCGCTGTTTGCCAGGGTACAGTATTGTGTTGATGCGCGTTTGATGGTGAGTGTGTTGGTGTGCGTGGGAGGGAGTGCAGCCACAAAACAACTCCCGATGGGACTGACAACACTGCAGCACTGAGCTGAGGAGACAGAACGAACTGGAGAGCAGAGAACCAATTACAGCGGCATGCTGGCCAACTCTCTGCGCTCAGTCAGCTAAAACAGGATCAGGAACTGCAACACGTGGCGAGGGAGACTCCCTCGCTCAGGACTTACTTTACACGTTTCGTTCAGCGTTACGCTTCCAAATAAACGTCTCGTGGAACTAAGCCACTCGACGTGGACTTGAGTAAGATTCAAGTCACCAATCAAAAATTGCAAGGGTATTGAGGTTAAGGATATTAAACAAAATATATACGAGTTAAAAAATGGCCTCTAAGGTTGGTAGCAAAACACAAACATGATAAAACATGACAAAACACTTTCAAGTTCAGCCATCTGCATGAAAGACAAGGACACTGAGGATGCTGAGTTGAAACAGAGAGAGGGGACGAGGAAAAGAGAAGGATAGTTTGCTTTCAGATGAGAGCGTTTTTGTAGAAAAGATTGATTAGAAATTCAGATGGATTCTTGCTTGTATTTGTATTTATCATTCTGCACATGTATTGCTTCATGCAATAAAGTGTAGGATTTGGGACTTGACTTGAGACATGACAGTGAGGACCAACTTGTGACAATGATTTATTGGTCCCACCTATTTTACGTGATATTTGGGAATTCAACTATTTGTTTCAAGAAATAAGGGGAAGTCCGACAATGCAACGACTGACACACCATTTTCGTTTTCAGTTTGTCATGTGAATAGGCGTGTGGTATGTCAGATGGCACACAGAAGATGGTAGGCTATGTCTTGGGTTGGGCTGTTGGCCACTGCGTTGTGCAAGAAGTGTGTTTGCACAGCACATTTCAAACAATAAGGCAATCCAAAGTGCTCTACACAATGCATTGCATGAAAACACTACCTGTTGAGGAACACTCCCTGTTTCTCAACGTTTGTCCTTCACATGTTCGGGGTCGATTCCCTTGTTTTCATGCAAAGAGCAGATGTTATTTGACAGAATGTCAGGAGAGCAGACTCACTTTGAAAGCACTTGTCCTTGCAGCCAGCTAGGGTTACTGGGACACAAACAGTCAGCTGTTTCTTTCACTCTGATACCAAGGTGAGAGAGTAAATGTGAAAGTCGGCCACTTTCTCACCCCTCAGCAATCAGTGGGGGGTTTTTATTTGATTGAATGTTGACTATGTGACTTTAGTTTATCCAGCGTTAACAAGACTTTGTTGATTGAGGACAACCTCCAAAATGTTAAGCAATAAGCACAGCTGTGTTTTAAAGCCTGATGTTCGTGCACTTTCAAGTTTTCACAGTGGCGGCTTGCAATAATTATACAAATTGTATAATTTGTTATATTACTTCAATCAATGATAGCACCACAGTGTAATACGTACGGTTTCTAATTGATTTCCTAATAAGGAAATGTCAAAAATGGAGTTGCAAGGTAAATGCAACCAACTGACAGATTCATTCTTACAAGAAACACATATCTTTACACTGTGCAATATAAAAAAATCTGGTGTGCATCTGTATTTTATGCATTAGCTTATGTTTGATATTTTACTATTTATATATATATATATATATATATGTGGACCAATAGTCTTTTAGATTGTATTCAGCACGGTGCAGGTGTTCTGCACTATATCTAACCCCATGTTATTTCACTCTGACTGCCCCGCCTGTTTACCTCTTCTCGTGTGAGTATCTCATGACCAAATCTCATTGGCTGAGCTGTGGCTGGTGCTACATACCTGAACAGGTGATTCACGTGGTGCTGCAGGTTACTCTGACGAAGGCAGGTTTGGGGAGAAATCGAACAGAAACATTCTGTTCTCGAAGGACGCAGTGTTTGTCAAAGCAGGAATGTGGCGCTGCAACTCGTGACATCTGTTCAGACGGAAACGCTGATCTGCAATAACTTGTTAAAACATGATTGGGTAAACTTGAGGAGGGAATGGATAGTTGTCATTCTGAAGCAATACGCAAATGGTGAGATTTATTTATCTTTAGCCTGTTGCAGACCTTTGTATGTTTCCATTCCCTTACTTGTCTTGATTTTCATTGCAAAAATTATTTGAAAAATTCTTTCTCTCCTTCACTGCTTGTCTGTTTAGCAAACGCCTTGTGACCTTTTCAATAATACAGCCTTCAATGGATGATTGACAGGAATAATCCAGGGGGGCAGGGGGACATATTACCTGCTCACAAACAAACACACACCATATCTCCACACCTGAATCATGTGTCTCCAAGGACACAGAGTGAAGGGCATTTTATCATATTCTTTCATCTTTGACCTAATACTGAGCTTATTTTGCCCAGAAAACACAAAGGCAGGGATAAAGCCATATATACACGCTTGGTTGCACAGTTTTGTTGATTTGCATGTTCAGCTAAAAGGGCCTAAAGGTGACCAAAGGTTGTTTTGGGTAATTTGCAAAATAGAATAGAGCAGGAAAAATGCAGTCGTCTGGGGGGATAAGGCATCAGCAGGAGTCAGCTTCATTAATGGTCAAAACACATCAGGTCCACACTTCCCCTGTGAGAGCAGCCGACTGCTGCTGCTGCTGCTGCTGCTGCTAATGAGTGAAGAGGACTTCTCTTAAGGTAAACTTCACACTACCCAAAGTATTCTCCCAAAGGTGGATCTTTTTAAAGGTGTTAGAGTTTAACTTGATTTTCAGGAGACACTGCAAACCGTGACACTGTGCTTTTTGTGCTATAAATTCAGGAGATGTTACAGTGACCATAAGTCCAACCTCAGCTACAGCCCTCCAGCTACAGCACAAATTAGTTTGTTAGAAACTAAAGACAGAAGTGCAACTTGATTTGCTCCTGCACCAAAATAGATTAAAATGTCCAACTTTTGTTACAGACACTGATTCATAACATCTCAAGTCAGCTTAACCGCTGAAAAACTTGTGACACTGGAAAGTCGAACAAAGCTGCAAAGTTTCTCACTAGACATGAGAAGTGTCTTTATTCATAAGAAATATATTTTTTCACAGTTTTTTTTTATCTATAGGTTTTGATTATCCCAGTCTGCTAAATTCAGAATTTCAAGTGGGAAAGTCAGGGGAATGGCAGGGGAGTAGATATTCAGCCTGTGGTGTCTCCTCTTTAAAAACACAGTGAATCATAAATCTTCTTCTCTGCCTGTTGGCTTCTGGTCCAAGCAATGTTTTTGTCATCGCTTTTGACGTCGGCAGTTCAATGTTCATAAGAGTCATCATGGTATTTTGAAATACATGCAATGTGAAATTATTTTCAGAAGATCATTGATGTTGTGAAACGTCATGGGAAAGCCCATAGTCTCAGTTTTTCCACACGACATAATTATTTTTACTTGTTGAGTTAAAAAAGACGAATGTGATTATTTATCATTATTATAATTACTATTATTATATTATTGTATTTGTGTAAGTACTGAGTTTTGACACACACGTGTCTCATTTAGCTAAATATGGACAAAACTATGTGGCTAAAAACAACCTTTCTCTATTGTCTCTTCTCCTACCATACATGGTTCGCATCAAACCTTAACTTTGCCCTATGTCCCTGCTCTGTTAGTCCCATTGTACCAGCTGTGAAATTCCAGTCTTTCCAGGAACAATGGGAAGCGTTGACTTCAGAGGAGCGATCCCAACCGATGCCTCTCAGATAAGGAAGTGTGCAGGAGCCACAGAGAGCACACAGACGTACGACGGCACTATTTACAGACCCGCTTTGTTTCTGTCTTTTGTCTCCGAGGAGGCTCATGGCATGCCAATCATTTCCCTTTGCCTGATCTGTGCTGCAGTATGAAATCACAGTTTATATTTACACTGTAGCCAGCGAGCTAACCTCATGTGTTACAGCACCTGCAGTGAGAAAGCTATGATCTCAGTGTCAGACGTCAGAATATCATCAGAGTAGTCATCAGCACCTGAATATGAATTAAACAGATTCAATCAAGTAATTAAATCAGTGTAATTTTTATGTGTTATTTTTCCACAGCGGACATATTTCTCACTTTGCAAAACTTTGCTAAAGTTCAACTCCACCTATTTAGCATTTTTAATACTTACATATATATCATGCAGTTTTAATCAAATACAAAAAGTAAATTTTATGATAAGATTAGTTTTAGAAACAGCTATTAAACACTTGATACCAGTAGCTGTATGATTACAAGCAGCAACCACTCTTATAGTGTGCTGAAAAGCATTTATCATTCTTTATAATCATAAATAGTTTACTAGCAGTTTCAAAAGTGTTACAGATATTTTCAAAACTCATTAAGTCATTTCAATGACATATTGTGGTATTAGGGATCTTATCAATGCACTATGAGACATGCTTTAATGTTAAATGCATTGATTTTTTTTATGTATTTACAACTCGTGTCAACTGTTAGGCTACTACATGTTATAATCCATTTATTTCTCAAATGATTACAGTGTTACAAAAATAAATTCAGGAAAATAGTAATGATAAAGTTTAGCTGGGTTTTACCCTCCCAACGATAAATGGTACCGCAGAAAACCATGGCCCACCTATTTACACTCTGTGACACCAACACACACTCTCTCTCTTCCGTACTTGCCTGCGTTTCAGTGTGTCCTTTGTTGTCTACACCCTGCACAGCAGTCAGCTGCTTCCTATTTGGCGCCACACCAATGTGCGACCGCTCACCCCCCCCATCGCCACAGTAACACTGTGAGAGGGGTCAAAAGCAGAGGGAGACAAGATGAGATATGTTGATAGGAAATTTTTTAAAAAATGGGACATTCCCCGTGTTCAAAGTTGGATGACTTGCGGAAATAGCAGAGTGATTTTGCAATGGATCAGGCTTTTCAGCCATAAAAGGTGTAAGATCACACCAGAGGCTGAAAATGGTCTGGAAAATTGTCACAATAATTTTGGTCAATAGATAGGGAAAAACACTATCATTCAGCTAACCAGGCACACCTGGTGTCATCATTTATAACAGCACCCAGGTTATTAACTCATGCTATAATCCACGTCTTTCTGAAGTGATTTTATTCGATGTGAAAGATAAATCATGAGTCAAGGCATCTGTTTTAGCCGCAAGGCCAGAATTTCAATTTCACCACGAATGCCACAGACATGTTCAGAAAGAGAGAGGGAGAGAGAGCGACAGAGAGGCGAAACCAGTTCAAAGTGAAATCTTGATAGATTCTGAGAGAAGATACGGAGAGCCAGATGAATGAAATACAGGAGCGTATGCTGGAGGGGGTGAGTAGATGTGAGGGGGGAAAAAAAAGATGAATACAAAGAGGAGCCAGAGATGAAGGCGTGAGGAGAAGAGATATAGAGAGATCTGACAGGGGAGACAGCTCTCTTTCATAAAGAGCATTGGATATGAGCCTCTGTCTGTCTCCCCAGGGGATGTAGCCTGGTTTCTCTTTTCCCACATACACACATGCGCACGCACACACAAACACACACACATACTTGTGCATGTACAGTGAGCTGTCAGTAAAAGTCAACACTGTATTAACCAAGAGGAAACAAACAAAATATTTGCTCTTGAGCAGTCTGACACATAAAAGCCAGAGCAGGTGTATTATTATGGTTAATTCACACTCAAGAGTCAATCAATCAATTTCTCTCACAAATCCGTTCCCTGCTCAACATACGGATTAGCCAAAGATCAAACTGCAGGGAGACAAAAACAAGCATCATTAACAATTTTCAATGTTTGGTGCCAGTTCCCGCTTGAAACCCACTGAAAGACACAGTGACAATTTGCACTTAGCAGACACATTTTTGGGGGTTGCACCAGCTATTTGTTCATCCATTCCTAAGTTTGTGCTGTAAAAGCCTGTGTTAGGATATTACAAACTTGCGATTTTGTTGAACTGGGTTACACCATAACGACTCTAGGAAGTCATTGCAGCAGCACTAAAAAATGCTTATCAAGAATTTCACATTAACATACCAGTGTCAGATGTATTGTTTTAAATCTTGTGCCCTCATCACCCGGATACTGACTATGATACATTATCAGTTGTGTTCCCTGTTGTCTGAATGACCCTAAAAGTCTTTTTTTTCCTTGGTATTTCCTGTCCTTTAAATTCCTTTCAGACTAAAAGTTCTAGCTGAGAAGGACAATTCACTGCTGGTGCCTCTGGAGGGGTCGCCTGATTTATTATTGCAATTGAGGAACATCCTGTTAAGTGCAAGGCTTTCACCTGTTTTCCTTCTCTTTCTGGAATGCACATGAACCGAAACAATGTTATTTAAAAACAAAGCACATTTCATATAGAAGAAAATGCATCGAATGGCATCCAGGTCTGCAGAAACTCTAGTGTTGAGAAAGAATATGTAAAATGAGCTGAAAAGATAAACATAAGCTCATTGTACTGGGAAATGAAAAAGACATTGAGCTCAGCTTCAGCCTCCGGTGAAAAAACACTTCATCTTTTACTGCTTCCTTATTCTCTTTCATCTTTCAGACTCAATGTTTTACATGCATTTGCACATATCTATGCAGTGGTTCTTTTGGGGGAAGATCTGACTTTTACACCCACTTCCTTCTCCGCTGTACACAAACACTGCTTAATCTGTTTCACATCATGCACACGCACACACACACACACACACACACACACACAAACACTTGCAGATTTACTGTCTAAACACCTTCATCATTCATTCATGCGTGTTTTCAGATTTCAGCCGAGGGAAAGGGAAGACCGAAACCCAGAAAAAATGTGGGACTGAGCAACAAAATATTCACAACAAAGTGATTTCATTGTGCAGTGAATGTTGAGAAAATGAGCCTCCGACTGCAAGAGACTGTATGAATCTTTAAGCTCCCGCTGGAATTACAACAAGCAGCACAAGTAATAATAAGTAGTAAATGGTAAAAATGGTGATTTCTTTTGTCTTATGTTTTTGCAAGACTGAATGTGCCCTAAAACAATAAGCCCACAGTAGGGAAAATACAGGTAGAGGATGTCTTCACTCATACCTTAGAAAAAAAGTAAGTAAAATAAATAAACCCATTAAATCAAGCACTTTTTGATGGATTAACTGTAACTGCAGCAAAAAAAAGTCTGCTTACTTGAAAGTAGAATGAAAAGGTTTTTAAAAATCTGTAAAAAGAGGCTTTGGTACGCATTGTGTCGTTAGAATGTTATGAGGCAAAAGCATAAACGAAACCACGTTTGTTACTTTGAACCAAATCATCATACCCACACTTAATACTTCAGTGGCTTTCTGAGTGATGGGCAGGAGAAAATGGCGTATCCAATTTGTGTTATTGGCACATAATCCATTCATGGCTAAGAACATAATCTTCACATTAGTCTTGCCTGAGCCATATAATGTGCATTTAAAGTGCTTATTTCATGAACACACATACAGTATGCTGCAGTTTGGCATCAGAAGTATTCACACACACATACACGAAGATTTACAGAGTTTTGGCTGTCTGACAGGTACATTCTCTCCATCACACAGCACTCAAAACATGGGCCTGGTTTACAGCGACTGAGTGGGTAGTTTCCTCATGTCCCTGGCCGTGAACCTGCGCTACTGTTAAAACACACATAGCACCGGTCACCTATGAAACTCATGCCGACACACTCTTATTTTTTCACCTCACTTACTCCCTGTCTATTGGGGGAGGTGGGGTGGTGCACTTCATCCCCCCGTTTCATTTGTGTGCATAAACGATAACAGTTTTGCCTTCTGGGTAAGAGCCAAACAGAGATGTCACTGAACATTTGAGCACGAAATTTCAGAAAGCTGTCCTCGTCACAGAGTTCAGTTGACACACAGGCAACAAACTCAAGCACTGATGTGCGCGTGCGTGGGCACAGGGACATGCACATACACATAAACCCACGCACGCACTTTCACAATACACACACACACTGATTCGGAGACTCCAGCGCGGCTTTGAAATGGAAATGTTTCGGCCGTGTTCCAGGGAATACGAAGCTGAGGAGGAGAAGAACACTCTCCTGACATGAACACTGAAAAACAGAAGTACAAAAAAAAAAAAAAATGACACGGGAAGGTCTGGCCCCCACGAACAAATTCCTCTCTTATATTCATTCTCTGAAGACGCATTATGGCTTTATAAGATTTGTAAGACTTCCTTTGACAATGCATCACAAATACAGCACATACTTTTTGTAGGAATTCATTTAAGAGCAAAATATGGAAATAATATTAGCATCCCAATGTAGTCCAATTTGGCCTTAGGAGGTATGTTGCTACAAACACCATGACATTTCTCTACCTGCAGCTTTAACAGTAATAGATGTGTGGGCAGTGCATTCTCCTGTAGTGGAATTTTTCATCAGACTCCACAAAGGCAGCAAAGTGGAGCCTGACAGCACAGTTGTGTAATTGTGTGTCCTCTTTTATTCCAACAAAACTTTGAACATGACAGTTGAGATGTTCACTTTCTCCTGTCCCAAAGTCTGCTACTTTGATATTTCTATAAAGGCAGTTCAAAATGAAATGCATTTTTAAACACTGCCTGAACAAATGACATTGTTTGTTGCATTATATATATACACAGAATTACTTTAGTCATTAAAAATCAAAATATTCATATAATAGAGATTAAACAGGGTGTAATATGAGGTATCTGAAATCATTTAACCTGAAGCTAACACCAGTCCTTACACTGTAGCAATCTAGTGGTTCAACGTCTACTCATTTTGAGTTATTAAGCTCATTCTTGAGGTCTGCAAGAGTAACGCATTTGCCCTAACATTTTAAATGTAACACACAGAGTGCCCGCAATCCTGGTGTACCAAGCACCGCAGACTATACCGATTTCATACTGCAGTTCTTTGACCCCAGCAACGAAAGTCCCGAGGAGCTTCTTTCTGCTTCTTTAACCATTAACTAGCATGACTAAGGGGAAAGAGAAGACGGAGGTAGGGAGTCAGAGAGAATGGTAACGGAGCACCCTGTGCTGATTGCTCCTGGTGCCTCATACGAGGCATTAGATTGATTCTGATGTGTCATTACGCAGCATCATTCCTCTTTTCATATAGCCTGAGGAAAATGTCCACACAGTGTTGTTTACAAATGTTCTGTTTTCACCATCTATCCTCCAGGCTCTCTCACTCTCTCCTTCCCTCTCTCTTTCTCTCTTACCTCTGCATCTCTGCCTTTTCACACACACACACACACACACACACACCTGAAGTGACTGCACACACCACCATGGCCATAAAAACTTGCTGCAGTTTCATTGGCTGAGGCCGAACACCCCTCGAACCAATGAGCACGCGGGACAGGTCTGTAGACTGGCGGCCTGGTGAAACTACTCGGTGACTGAATCATCTTGGTATGCCAATGCATGTGCATGTAGACAACACACACACACACACACACAGTCACAGAAACACAAGCATAGAGGGTAGATGAGGGGAAGTGGGACACATCTTGCATACAGATCAGCCAGATCTGTCTCAACAAGAAGGAGGGATACAGATATTTTAAAAAAGGAGGTAAAGGAAATGTGACATCACTATTATTACCACTGATGGCTCAACTCTGTGTGGGTGTGCTCTGTCTCCCGTCTGCTTTGTTTCCTGCTATTCTACTTCTCCTCTCATCACCCCTCACTAATTGATTCCTCAGAGTCAGCAACCATTTCTCTCCTTCCTCTGTGTTTCTCTGTACTGTCCTCAAAATTGTTTATTATCAGGTCCAAATCTTCCCCATCCACCCCTCTATTATTCCCCTCCCATTGCTCATCTTAGTCCTTAGCTCTTTTTGTATGATATAATAATTATTTCTACCCGCCCCCCCTTACCCAACCCCTGTGCCACCTCTTCTCCTCACCCTGCTCTTCCTCCCTGTCCTCCCTGGTCTTGCATGGTGCTTCCAGCCAACAGAGCAATTAATTTCTCTGAGCTGGCGAACCCTTATTCCCAGCAAGGATACATACGTCCATGAATCAGCTGTGTGCTACATCCTTACGTAAGCTTGGATCTGCAGGCGCCACATAGGGAAAAGATGAAGAAGAGACAGAGGATGAAAGAGAATGATAGAGGGGAGAAAGTTAGAATGGGATAAACACACGTATGCATGTGCATTATTTTATCAAAAGATGATATAACCTCAGATAAACTTGTGTGAGTTTTGTGTTCTCCCGTTCACCACTCTTTGTGTTTGTGTATAATATGTTATGTGAAGTACAGGATGGGGGGGGGCAGGTGAGGGTTTCAGTGAATGGCTCCCACCCACCAAATTCATGCTGATTCTACAGTTTTAAGCAGTTGCCAGAAAACACATTGTATATGAAATTTCCTGGTTACAAAATGTTTATAAAATCTCTGGTTGCAAGTTTGTGTATATGTGTGTGTGCGTGCGCGTGCGCGTGCGCGACCGTTTTTAAACCAGCTGCCAAAATGGGACAAATGCCATTTTCAAATTCTTCTCCGAGGTTTCATTAATCCCCCTCCTGTGTCGGAATGGGGGCCGGTTTGCTTCACAGGACATCACAGTGAGTCATGAAGTTGAGACAATCGCAGGAAGGTATTTGAGTGTCGATTTAATACACCTGTCTTTGTCCCGGCGCTCGCAGAAGGTTAAAACGGAGCAAGTATTTTTAAGTGAAGCTTGGCCCAAGTTTCCAAGAGTGGTTTGCTTCTTGTTCAGACTGATACCTCTGCTCAGAGTGTGTTTTCTTTTATCGTATCTGTGAGTGGGCAGCAACTTTCTGGTTGAAAACATACTTTTGGAACTCCTGCATCCCGTACATTTCTTCTCTCGCCCTCTTATGGAGAGATTAGACATGGTGGCGCACACACACACACACACACACACACACACACACATTTCAAATTGTGTGGGTGTTCTCCACATACCTTGCTATTCTGTATCAGTCTCTGCTTGATACATATCAGCTATTATGTAAAGATGCTGACTGCCTCGCTGTGACGGGAGCAGTGCTGTGCTGACTGGCTGACTGAAATGTCAAGTGTTGTCAAAAGAACGATTCCATCAGATAGCGCAGAGGTGCAGTCACACACTTTTGCTGGCCTTATGACTTCTGATACATATCAGACCTGGGTCAAACAAGTGTCAGTGTATACTTTGTCCCGTGTGGAGCAGCAGACGGGTTTGGTTGTACTGAGGAAAATACTGTAAGGTGCACCAAGTGGTCAGTTACATAAAACCCAACTCAGCTGACGTTCGAGGTGAATTTTTATGTAACAGCAACAACTTCTGCGGCCCATGTCAAGAGTCCATTGCAACAGCTATTCAGCACAAAGTCGTTCATAGCCATGGGGCTGCGTGAGAGAACCGAGTCCAAGAAAACAGGTGGACAGATACTAAAAGGAGAGAGAGAAGTCACATGGCCATCAGTCACAAAGGTGAAGCAGACAGCTGAAATATCCCAGTGACTCAAAAAAACCCCAGAAAAACAAAAACAAAAAAAAGCAATAAATCCTCTGATGGACAGTGAGGATTTAAAGGATGAGATTCCATTGAAGCCAAAGGGCTGCAGGTTAAGAGAAACATGTCAGAGGTACATAAGCTTGAGGCAGTTTTCAGGTTCATAGAAATGTAAATATTTCTAAATATATAAAAATATCATAAAATATAACGGTTTAACAAAAAGTTACAAAACTGTTAGGGTTAAGGCTGCAAAACTACTTTATGTGTATGTGCTTGTCCATGGTTATGTAAGCTCTGGCAATTAGCAAGGACTCGATCATAGAAAGCTGCAACTTCAGTAGGAAAGGTCATGAGAATTCCCATCGGCGCCTCTGCTGATGACTCAAATGCATTGCTCGAGGGATTTTAGCATCTGTGGGAATAAGAAGTATTGGAACTGATTTTGAACCAACTTCAGTCTGATTTTACTGAAAAAAACAATACTGTGTTGTACCTGTGGCGTATTGATACAGATGATGTGCGCAAACACACAGTTCCACAGACTGCAAGCTGATGAACAGCTCATTGCAACTCTATTGCTAGAAAGCATTATTAAAAATCTATAAATCATTGAGATGTATAATGACAAATGTAAGGGTGTACATACAGGTCAGGGCATACTCATATACAAAGCTTCTTTTCCTGCAAGCATGCTCCTATTGTCCTTTGCAAATGTTCTACAATAGGCATCCTCAAAGAATAGCGTGCAGCAAAACAGTTTCCCCCCTGGTGCCTGTGTGTCTACTGTCCAGTCGGCATACTGCAGGGGTGTGGCGAGCAGGGATGGCGCAATCTTAGGGAGAAGAACAGACACTGGAACAGTTTAGACAATGGCTTTGGCCTGCCTTTCGCTATTTTGAGTGGGTTTCCTCTACCTTTAGCCTCACCCCAAACTACACTCAACCTCCTCGGCTCGTTTCAGCTCTATCTTATTTTGGTCTCGTGCTAGCAAACGTCTAATCTAGCCAAGAGGGTGAGTCATAGAGCAAGTTCAGGACTTCTTGTGGATTGAAACGGCTTCCCGGATGCTGTTTCTGTCTCCCCGACCTGCTGCCATGCGAACAATTGCATGAAGAATAACCAGGGCAACTTGTTGGGTCAAGAGTAAAGATTTGATTTTCTGATATGTTCCACAAACTCATTGTAGTCCAAAAGTAGAATGCAGGCTACCAGCAAAACCAGAAGATGGACGTGAGATATATTTTCTTTTCAACTGCTTATAAACATATGGGCATGTCTTTTAATGGTGCTGAAATGTATCCATTATGAGAAGTCTACTGTACACCCACAAACTGTAACCCTTCGCACAGGAAGCGCAGCCTTCCGATGACAGGAAGCAGCCTCTGCCATGGAGACAGCAGTCTGAGCTTGTGTCCTGCAGGTCAAACACTGTACAAGCACACACAAATACACACACGCAATCTGATGCCATCTATGGGAGAGGCGGCGAGGTCGAAATCTGTGAGGCGAGAAAGACTCAGGAAAGAACTGGTGCACAAATCCCTTCCCTGTTTATACAGACCATAACCTTTGCACACTGGAGAGCGTACACACACACACACACTCACACACACACTTTCACTTGTATACACTCTCAACCCCGTGGTCAGCACAGCGCCTTAAATAGATGGAAGCACAAAGCCTCTGTCAGTCCCTGAGGAGGTGATGACCTGCTCTCTATCCTCACTTGTCTCATTGTCTTTTGATCTTCCCTGTGTTAATCCCCACTCATTTTTATTACATGTTAAACTGACTCAGGCCATGTGGATTCCCTCATTACTCTAACCTCAGCACAGAGTGCAGCAGCATGGAGAACAGGACAGCTTTGAAAATGTGTCTTTCTGACTAGCCAATACAACTATAATATATTATATTACACTTTAACATTCATAATCATATTATTGAAAATGTAGCTTGTCCGATTTTACGGTTGAATGATGTTTAAAAGACAAAACCTTGACCAATCAATGAAGTAACACAAACATATCACCACGTGTGCTGTTGGAAAATGTTGGAAACTGTTGTTCTCACTTTACCCTGCCGCTGCCGATGTGGCCGACCATCAAATGCGCGCAACATTAAGGCTCCACATTGGCGTAAATCATGGCGGGATTGTAACAAAGGCTTTTGTTCATATGGGCGTTTGAATCCACATCCAAATGATGTTCTGCGTGTGTGTGCGTTTGTATTGTAGTGACCTTAGCCCAGTGTTCATTCATCCGCATTAAAGGGCCTACACACATCATTTCCTCTGGTGTGTTTATACTCTGGCTCCATGCTGACTCCAACCTGACACACACACGTTCCTCCTACTTCCTCCAAACCAAAACTAAAACATTTACCTCCTTCTTCACCCCTCCCTCTCTACCTACCTCCCTCTTTAGCAATAAATCCTCCCCTTCATTAAGTACTTGTAGGTAAATAGCTGTCCGTCACTGCTGGTAATGACGTCAGCGCTGTTATTCAAGTTTCTGAGGGATCTTCTGATGGCCAACATGTAGCTGAGGAGACAAGTTAATAATCTATTGGGTGTCAAGGAGAAAAGGTCATGATTCTGATACACGTGTAGTATCAGACTCACCTAAACAGTCTGTTAAACTAATAGCCAAACACGGATATTGATTTAGAGACCAAATCAATTCCAAACTTTTCCTCGCCTCAAATGGAAAAACAAAAGCACAAAAAAACAGTAATTGCACAATGGCAATGGGTTCCAATCACATGAAAGTTGGGGATTTTTTTTTTCATTGTGTAACCCAACCAATCAGAATAGACCAGTGAGAGGGGAGTCTCAGATTAGTGAGAGGGAATAAGGACAATGGATTGAAATCCTTGTGTGAAAAACATGTTTGTACTGTGTCAGTAGACCATGGCAAATACTGCACTAAGCAGTTTATGAATGTGATGACATTTTCTTTACTCTCTTCTTTTTCTTACTCTTTCTCTTCTTCACTCAGACATACACGCATCCCACCACATACCAGCAACAATCTGATCTGTTGACACAAACAAAAGTTCCTCAACTCTGACACTGAGCTCTGATTGGTGCGCAGGAATACATGCACCACTAACATTTTTTTTCCCAAATGAACCTCCCTAGCTTCTTAAAAGAAAAAAGTTCTCATGTAAAACATTCTTATAAAATATATATCATACTAATTGGACTTGCATGACTCACTATGCATCCTGAAAGCATAATTTCATCACAGTGTGGCCAGTACAGTGGTGGAGAGCCTGCTCTGGACCAAAATTTTGCACGACAGGGTGATCAAGTGACATCATCCTCACCCAACCAACAGGAACAAAATGACAGACAGGTTTCATTTTCTCTGGCTTTGAAACTATCAAGTGACACTTCAGTGTGAAGGATGTCATTAATACAAGGGCCAAATATCACATTAAAGCCCTACTGCTCCTCTGAACTGCAAAATCCAATCCAATCCAAACCTAACAGAAACCACTCTATTCATATTAGTATATTATTTGACATATACACTGGCTTCCATTTGTTCACTCTTCTCGCTGTCTCTGTCACTTCCTTTCTCCCTGCCTGCCTTCCTCTTCCTCTCCTCATGTGCCCCAGCTGGTCCTGAGCTCAGCGTCCCAGTGGGCCAATAAATGGCTGGCCTACGGGTGCTGTGGGGTCCTACTGTGCATCGACACGGCCATCTTTCTTGTTGTGCCTCTCTCAGATCATCTCGTTCTGTTTTTCTTTATTTAATCCCACAGTTGGTTTCGGCAGCACGACTGACGGCACCCTAGGACAAGTGCTCTGCTTTCCTTTCAAGCACTCCTCAAACAGAGGGTTATGCAACACACTCACACACACATACACACACTCACTGAGGACCAATAAACACACACACAGAGGAGAGGAGAGGAGAGGAGTCTATTCTAAAACAAGAGAGATGGAGTGAAATAGGAAAATATAGGATAAAACTGAATTTATTCTTCAGGGTTTATGGTTTCTCAGATGTAGTTCTGTAGTTTTGGACACGCTGTCCAAAAACGTCAGTAATCACATGTGTGGTTATTCAAAAAGGACACACAAGAAGATGGACTAAAAAGCTTTGATAGAGAAGGGGGACATGCACTATTCTTTCAAATACAGGACTAAAAGGGCATATTTTTGGACAATGTCTCCAGGGACGCATTCATAATGTTGCACTGGGTTGTCCACATTAAAAGTGCAACAAACAGCTGAGTATCAAATGAAAAAAGATAAGCTTAAAAGAGAAATACAATGCCTGGCTTCTCTCTCACCTCTACACAGCTGGTGGTGGGCAGGGGGGTAGCCAAATTTCCTATGAGTAGAGAACTGCTGGAACACTTTGTGTAAATGAAAAACCAGTGTAGATCGTATCAGGACGTACAGTCTGGAGAGCGAGCATCGGACACAGGATGGCTCATTGTCCGCCCACAAAGGAGTCACATTTGTGGCGATTAGTGAAATTAAGACAAATCATGATGTTGTCCCATGGGGGTGTTTGGTTGCAGACTGAGCACAAATGTGTCTGCATTCGCATGAGTGTGCTTCAAGGCCAACGCAGCTGAAGAATCCCCGGAAAGTGTCCCTTTCTCTCTGCAGTGAGTCAGGAAATGCGCTGAGACAAGGAGCTATTGTCACAAAAAAAGCTTGAGCATGCCGGCAAGGACTCTGTGGTGTGTGTGTGTGTGTGTGTGTGTGGGTGTGTGTGGGTGTGTGGGGTTAATGCACTTTTGAAAATATACTATTGAACTGAATTTAAGTGCACAACTGCTCCACTGGCCTTGCACCAATAGGTAAATATTAGGAGTGTTATGAAATTTTATGGCCAGCATTTGAGGTGACGAGATGGAAACACTATTAGAAATTTATAAATAACTGATATATGAGCAATAGTATCATGCTTGGATAATGCAGTTATGTTAGGAATTTCCATGTGTTTACCACCCCCCCACACACCCCCACACCCCCATATGTCACGGATGTGACAAGGGATCAATGTCGTCAGACAGAGGCCTGACTGGACTGTCGGTCATGGATAGAAAACAAATGTAAACAGACGCAGGAGGTCACACAGCGCCTTTTTCGTCATGTGCCAGTAAGGGGTCAGGGTGTTTGATCTTTTTTGGCTACATTCCCGGAGGTGGTGTGTCACCAAGCTAACCAATAAAATGTTAGGAAAGGGTACAAGCCTCAAAAACAAAAGAGGAGTGGGGTTAAGAGGCGAATGATGGCAAAGGTAGGATGAAAGAGGGCGAGCAGCAGATAACACCTACTCTATATGAGATTGGAGCTCAGTGGAGATCTCTGAAAACAGTGGGTAGCGCATGCACTTTAACCCCTCTATTTAACACTTAGAGTAAAGAAAACAGTTAGCAGACAATTAATGAATGGTTTACAATGATACAACATGGTTATAATGATTATGTGATATTATTATTATTTGAGAAAGCATTTCAGGGTCACGCTGAAAAGTATAACACTGGCTGGGGGATAATGTTTCATTTACTCATGAAGCATATTATTTGTATGTGTGTAGGCGTGTGTGTTTGTGCGTGTGCAGACAAATGCTCACCTGGACAATGGCCTGAGGAAGAATCAGAGGCCAAACTGGGCCATCTGGTCCTGCAGCCTAGAACTGACCAGTCAGCATTAAGTCGGCAACGCTCCGTACGCTGTCTCGCTCTCTGGCTGTCTTTTTCTCCGCTCTCCTCCCTCCTTTACACATGCACTCATCCACCCACGCACTGATCGACAGGCCCCGGCTCTGTGCAGTCTCAGCGGAGCTGTGATGGCCTTTGTGAGGCAGCTATGCTGGAGGCGACAGGCCCGGCACACTGCTCCGCCATGACACGCTGGCTTCGTTATTTCTCCATTCAGGGGAGGATTTGGTGTCAACCTTCCCCTTCTGCGTGGAAAATGAAATCAAGCTTTGTGAGCCCTTTTCTCCTGCGAGACACCAATGCCAGGGGTATATTTTTAAAGAATCTATTGTCGAGAATTTGAATCATATATTCATCGGTATGCAGCAGAGAAGCCCTGTTTGAGAGCTTGTACGGCTAAATGTCTTTTTCTGGACAAGAAATGTTTCCTGCTGCACTGCTTGAAATCGCGTTTTCCTGGCCTAAGTGAAAATTATTGGTTTGACTGGATTGTGCCAGGTATTCATAAACCCATCACTAAGTTTGTGTGTAGGCTAAATTCATAGTTCCCTATTATTCCAGGGTATATATATATATAAAATGAAACACTGTTTATAAAGCAGCCACTGTTTTCTGCAAGCTTGCTTAGCAAAGTTTTTTTTTTAATCTATATTTTAAAGCGACTACAAATCAATGTAAAAGAAATGAGTGTTTTCTTTTAAATTTCATTATGTTTGTTATCCTGCAACTCTTGTATTTTGCATCTACTCATCTCAGAAGATTAACTAACTCCCAGGGAAAATGCCACTGAATCAAATATACTCACCTGAAAGGTCAGTTGTCTACCTCAATTCAAAGTCTTTAATTAAGGCTCAATAAATCTAGGCCAAGTGGCCACCCAGGGCCACGGTTTGCACACTGAGTAGATCTAAATAGATCTGAAATGCAGAGAAAAGATAGGATGATTATAGAGAGACTGAAAGAGAGTAAATCATTTTCTTTTGTATCCAGCAGACCTACATATCAACTCACAAAGTTAGTACTCATGACACATTTGCAAGAGCCTTGGTCCACAACTGTATATATAATGCATTCACAGTTATAAGAGCACCAAAAGACTTGATCATGCAACAGAGAGAAGAGGGTAGTGACATATATAACAGTATGAAATGAAGAGTATAATAAGACCAAGTTATGGGGTTATGTAAAGATATTCATCGAGATGTGAAATATTGAACATAGGTAATCTAGGGCACGTCGTCCCACACTGAGCACACACTCGCGTATCTCCACCACAGATGAGTGATTACCTGTATGACGGCCTACATATAAGCAACAGCATGTTCAGGATTTTGCTTCCTGGTGTCGAGAGCTGTTAGGTAACCGAAGGGGAGGCAGCATCAGGCTTACAGTGCTGATGACCTCTCGCACGGCTGCCCACCTTGTACCACTGTCCTTCCGCTGGAGAGCTGCGCAAACAAACACTGAGCAAAGTGTTGATAGAACAATTCTGACAAAGGTTCCCCGTGTTCCCCATTGAGAAAACAGCAGAGTACCCACAGGATAACTGGCTGAGTTTTGCTTAAGTATACTTAGCGGAGATTATAATTTGAAGGCTGATTTGAAAAATTGTATCAATATTCAGTAAACATCCATTCTCACTCATCACATTTCCATGAACTTGCTCACACGCTGTAAAGAGTCAGAATCTGTCTCCCTTTGGCATCATATTTTGTGTAAGTGGTTGTTTGTACTTTATATGTGTCTGCTTCTCTTTAATTTGGGCCTCAAAAATTTTTCTCGTTTTGTTACTGCAGTTTATCACCCAATCAAGTCCATTTCCAGCAACAATCTGCAAGTTAAATACATTCAATCTCAATGCATCCACGGCCTTTTACAATGAGTGGCAGATTTTCAAAATGGATCTCACATTTTATAAACCATTCTGTGTTCTTTCTTTTCAGAATCTCTTCTAGTATTTCAGAGTGGGCTCTATATCAATAAACGACCCAGTGTAAACATATCATATTTCCATGCTGACCTGGTTTCTCTATATTGTTTACTCTCCTGTGGTTGACCCAAGGTTTTGAGTTCTCTTGTGTCTGCTCACACAATGCTATGTAAACTTAGCAGCCTGGTGCAGAGAAGTCATCTGCACTGGAAATTAACAAACAGTTGCAAACGGACAGCCTGTGCTCAGTGCACAAGAGGGTCATTCTACCTCAGTGGTTCATTAGCTTTGATGACAAAGGTGGATATGGTAACCTGAGCACAAACATGTTGGTACTATGAGAAGCCTCTCTATTGGCTATTATTCAAGCACTCTTTGCTGCCTGAAGACTTGAAATGAAATGCCTAAACATCTGCTTACATTCTATGGCCATATAAGGCAAAAGGCAACAGGTGTATAGTGATCAGTAATGTTCTTTTAATCCCCAGCTAATTATTCAGAATGTAATTCTTCCTTGCAATTGCAATGTGGATTTTTCCACTCTTCGTCCGTCATCTTTTGTATAACACAACATTTTCTTTTCTCTGTGTCACTTTGCCATCCAGGATGTTAAGATGGGCTGGCAAGATTTCAGACGCAGTGCTGCATGAGCCACAAGACCCTATTGAGCAGTGTAAACGGTGCAGTTTTCTCACCGCTCCATGACCCGGGTCTTCCTGACACATGTTTGCACTGTGCGCCATTTTACACCAAATAAATCATCATCCCTTTGGCCTTTACTGTTTGACCGCAAATCTGGCACAGGAATATGCAGGATTGGCTAACTCTCTTTAATTGTTTGTAGTGGGGAAGTAAAAAGAGCCAAAGTCCTTTCCTACTTCTGGCTTCCCGTGAGTCTCTGGCACACGCGCACTATTGCACCTGCCAGCGTAGTTATTGAATGCTGAATTATAATCCTGGTAGTACCGGCATATGCTAAAAATAACAATGTCGTCTAATTTCATTAGAACCAGAAAAAAAGGAAAAAATCTGTTATCCGTGATATATTTTCAAAAAATGGGTAACTACATCATGATGGCTGTCTGCCCAGAGCTAAAACGGGAGTTTGTTCTCTATTATATTATTAGCGAACAAATATACAGTCCAGATGGCGAAAAGAATAATGCTGTAATTGAGGTATAACAGGATAAACAAATCATTCACTGAGTTTGGCAGGAAGAATAGATCTAGGCCACCATGTTCTGGCAAGTACAGTGAGGCGGTGTTTATTGCCGATTTAGCCTGCTAAGTCAGAATGTTAAATAAGCATTGCAAAACTTGTTAGTAACAGAGATAAGTCACAACTCCAAAACAAAGCAACACAACAAAATGAGTGTGTGACTTTGTAAGGTAGGCTAATTACAGGAACTGAAGACAACAAGCACAAACCAGCTTTTCAAAATGCACTGAATGGGCTGGTGAAACAAATGATAGTCTTCAATAATACTAGTATTTCTCTATATTTTATATGAATAACGTGACAGCTTTTTGTATGTTGCATCGTGATTTAGTCACATATAAAAGGCTGCAGCTTCAAGTATCTTGTTTCTCACACATATACTTTCTTTTTGGAAGGATAAAATGTTTGCCCAAGGCCAAAAGCGATGGCGCAATCCCAGACTCTCACCTTTGAAGACGCAGCGTGTTGCTGAATAACAAGTTGACAAAAAAAGAAAATATGTCAACTTTTCCTTAAGGTTTCGTTCACGGCGCGTGACCAAATTGCAGAGTAATGCTCTAAATGCTGAGGTTACAGGTTGAGCAGGAAGGTTTCAGGTGGTGATGGCTCGTGGCCAAAACAAGTCAGTAAGCAATGCAATAAAAAAGCACAGGCTTAAGTCAGGACTTACACTCAGAAACAACTGCAACCAATTTCTGTTTTCAAATGAAATTGGCGCATTTCTTTTGTACAAAAAAATGTTAATTAAATAAAAGCATGTTGTGAAATACATCAGAGGATGTTTTATCTGACTAATAAGTATTTGCTACCAATTTGACCTTGATTACCTCGCTTCATTTTAACTTTGCCAACTGGTAAAATACTGCAGCTAGCAGACTGACATGTAGCTGCAAACATTTGGCCCCTGTAGCCCTCCACACACACACACACACACACACACACACACACACACTGTACAGATGGGGTTTTCTTGGCTGAGTTTGCTTAACCTGCTTGAACTGCAGCATTTTCTCAGGACTCAGCCTCATCTTGGGGCTTATCTACCACAAAACCCCGGCTGCCTGCTGTGGAAAGTTCCCTGAACCCAAATGTGACACAAGTCCTTGAGCGAGAGGAGAGGAGAGGCGGTGAGAAAGAGCAAGCTTACTGTGAGTGTGTGACACATGACATTCAAAGAGAGGGAGAAAAGGAGGAGAAGAGAAAACCAAAGCTACAAAAAAAGGCAAATGACAGGATAAAGGAAAGAGAAAGGAAGACTGGAAACCACTGATTGCTGGTTTTGTCTTTACTGTTCCATTTTTTCAGTGACTCAATAACATTGTTGTTGGAGTTGAATTGAACTGATTTCAGATTTCATAACAAGTCAAGCAATATTTGTCCAGGAAAAGAATGTAAACAAAGCTATCATTCTGCAGAAAACTGGGATACAAGGAAACCATGCCATGCTCATGCTTTTCTCCATCTGTTTTTTTTTTCTCTCTTGTTATCTAGCTATACTGCTCACACACATGCACACACCTTTCCAACCAGACGGCTGAATGTTCCCGTGTATTTATAATTAAAACACATAAAAAGACAATGTTTCAGAGACTTATTGCGCTGGGTCTCCGCCAAAAGAAGAGAGAAAATGGCTTTTGGCTGCGACTGTTCTCTCCACATTCATCTCAATGAGAAAACCCACGGCAGGGGGCCTGTCACATCTTTGCAGCCAGCATGAAAACAGATCTTTATGTACTCCAGATATTCCAGTTTCCAGTTTCCTAGTGGACTTAAATTGAAAGGATGCTCTATTTTAATTCCTCCCTGTGCCCGATAAGTGAGGTGAAAGTCAAATGCTTGGTTTGGCTGAGGCCACCGGCGGTGTCCTCGCAGTCACGTACAGCAGGGTGAGACCTGCTCCAGTGAGCCTTTTCCTTCTCAATGAAACATCCAACAAGAGGCAGAGATGAGAGATAAATCAAGAAAAAGGGCGGAAGCTGAGGAAAATGAAATAACTGCTGACTTACTTTGTTCCCACTCCGTTTCTAAGATTATGACTTGTGTGTGTGTGTGTGTGTGTGTGTGTGTGTGTGCGTGCGTGCGTGCCGGTGCAACAAAACACGTCCCTTCAGACCTTCTAACCCCACTTTTGGGTGGTATCCATTTCAACACACGCTATGTTGGAGGAGGGCATAGGAGTGTGTGTGTGTGTGTGCAATCATGCAGCTTGTCACAGCACAATACCCATTCCCTAGCCAAAACACAAAGGGTGGGACACACACACTGGCTCTGTGGTAAATGTCACATAAAGTACAGCTCACCAGGGGACGTGATTTTACACACTCGCCTAACGGATAGGGCGCTTCCCCCCCGCGTGCCCTATTTTCCTGAACTGGCACGGCGGCCCAGCTGAAGCAGAGGGCAGCGTGCACTCAGGCTCATCTGCATGCAAGACCCACCGCCCATGTCAGCCACATCTCACACTGCATTAAGTCATGATCGGATGTTTAGCAAGGAGAGGAGATGTGTTTAATGGGGGGGCAAAGACAAAGAGGGGAGGGGTAGTGTGCAGAAAGATGGGAGAGAAAAAAAAGGCTACGGATGGTGGAATACTTTAAATTGAATGAGAGAGAAAGACTATTTCAACACTCAACAAGTGGTGGATGTCGAATCACTTAAGTTTAGTTCACTACCATTCTTAAAGAATGACACCATTGTTATACACAGGAATTTTGAACAACAATGATAAACAACTGGCAGCTCCATACGGACAGCAACTTCAGTTCGTCTGTCAGTATGTTGGTCGGTCCACCACTTTGGTCATGGTGGAATTTGTGACATTCATGGATACCAGTGCTACATGTTGTGGTGTTGAGTGAAATGCCTACGGCCATTGAAGGGTTGTCATCAAAATATAGCTAACATCTGTCTAAAAGGATGACTTCCATTATGAAAAGTTAGCATGCTAACTTGATGGTGAGCATGGTAAACCTCCGCATGTTGTCCAACCACCACATGTGACAGTTTAACATTTATTAACCTTTCTAACATCAGCAGGTCACATATTTAAAAACAACAAAAAGAAAAACTCAATGTAAAACGGATCTGAGTACATAGTTTGCATGATGTAAAAAAAAATCTATCACAGAGCACACTTTGACCAGGTGCATTGCCATGAAACACAAAGAGTACAAAGTCTGTTGATAAAAATGTAAAACTTTGAGGTCTTCATTTTAAAAGTGAATGTTGTTGTGGTGGCAGACCTACTGAAGGCAACCTGACATCTATTTACTGATTACATGTTATGTCACAGATACTATCAGGAGTTACTGCATTCCAAAGACAGCAATGTCTCAACATAAAAACACATTGTTCGACAGGTGTGCCTTATATATAACGAGGCATTTTAATTTGGGGTGACACATGTAGGTGTTACAAAAAAGCTGGACAAATTCCAGTCAAAATATTTTTGTTCTGATGAAACTCACACATGTACTCGGTTCTTGGGTTTAGTTAGTATGAGGCACTCATTTAAATTTCTTTCTGTCTACCTGCTTCACATGAAACTTCCTTTTACTTTTGGATTAGTGCCTTCACTGTTCGTAAACCTTATTTCCTGAATACCTGCGGCTTAACATTTTAAAGGATGTTGGATTAAGTTGCTGTTCTTTTACCTTATCTGGTTTGTACTTTTTTCCCCATTTTAAGACCAAAGACTACTCCATGCATTCCATCTGCACAGAAGTAGAGAACTGCGGTACAAAATATTCAGCAACGAACTGATAAAGGTATATTCTAATGTTTTACATGGTGGTATATATTTCCTCTTCCCTAAAAGTTACTTTTGGATCTATGATACTCTACTCATCTTGTTGCATTGTGACTTATTCTGACTTTTGCGCTCTGCACATGTGACTGAATTACAGGCTTCAGTGATCTGAGAGAGCATCTGTTGCTAAAATTCCTAAGAGCTGCTGACTCAGGTTGATGAACGCAAGATTAACTACAAAGCCTCCGCCACATCTCTGTACTTGCCCCTAAAAGAGATTGTTCTGCCAATCAAGACTCGCCACTACCGTCATCTTCCTCTCTTCCCTTAGTGTTTGATGGTGACGCTCTTCACCTCTGTGAAGAAGTGGTAGGAATCCTTCCCCCCTTCCCTCCCCACACCAGAGTTTTTCATTCCACCAAAGGGCAAGTTCAGATCTCTCACCAGCCAGCAGTTTGTCCAAACTAAACCCGTCTGTAACTTCTTGGCCACCCGGTGAACCTTCCCCACGTCTCTGGACCACACAGTGGCCGCCAGACCGTAACGCACGCCATTACCCTTGGAAACAGCTTCATCCTCGGTGTCAAAGGGGCTGACACAGGTGACAGGGCCAAAGATCTCCTCCTGCATGACAGGGGAGCTGTCAGATATGCCTGAGATGACTGTAGCTGGCATGAAGTAGCCAGAGTTGTTTTGCTCAGGCAGGTCCAGCTGGTCGACCCCCTCACCGCAGTGGATGATGCCCCCCTCAGATTTGGCAAGTGCTACAAAGCTTCGAACCTTGGGATCAAGAAAAAGAGGGAGTTCAACTCAAAGGATGTGAGTGTTGAAAACGGCCTATCTCTTCAAATGGAAAATACCTCTCTCACATCTAACACTTCATGTAACCACCTTTTCCAGGTGCTCTTTGCTGATGAGCGCTCCGTTGTTGTTGCTGGGGTCAGAGGGCACACCGGTCTTCCATTTCTTAGTTGCAGCCACAAACCTCTCTAGGAACTCAGAGTAGATGCTCCTCTCTACATAAATCCTACTGGTGCACAAACAGATTTCTCCCTGAAAGCATGAAAGATGGGGGAACATTTTGATAGAATGATCAGGACATCGTTTCAGTGTATTGATCCCCTGACAAAACATGTGCTATGATCTCCCCCATGTGGACAAATTCTGCCACTGCAGCCCCCTCAAGTTTCATTTCACTGATTTTTGTAAAAAGTATAAAGTCTCTGCACACCTGATTGGAGAAGCTGGAGCGGACAGTGGTCTCGATGCACTGGTCCAGGTCTGCATCAGCAAAAATAATGGCAGGGTTTTTACCTCCCAGCTCCAGTGAGAGCTTCTTACAGTACGGGGCGCTTCTCTCCGTGATGCGCCGGGCAGTTGCCGTGGAGCCAGTGAAGGAGACCAATGGGACATCAGGATGGCCAACAAGGGCATCACCTGCTCTGGGGCCAGTGCCAAATACGATGTTGACCACTCCTGGAGGAACACCTGCAGAGATATTTGTACATCCATCATCCTTATTCCTTATTTGTCTGGTAAAATTTTAGAAATTCATTTTTCAATAGTTATACTTTTGACAGTGGACACAAATGTGAAGTTATTCAATGCGAAATCTCCTCACATTATGTGTCGGTGCGGTGTGTTAGTGGACTGCTATTGCATTGTGGGTGTTGTGGTCCTACCAGCCTGCTGCATCAACTTGCACATCATCCATGCTGTCACAGAGGTCATCTCGCTGGGTTTGGCCACCACCGTGTTTCCCGTGGCGATTGCAGGTGCAATCTTCCAGGTCAGCAGGTAGAGGGGGAGATTCCAAGGGCTGATCAGACCAGCTACGCATACCACAACGCAATTTTAAAACACACAGGAAACAAAAAAATAGCTTTTGCAGGCTGCAGTGCAAGCACACTGAGCACTCACCCACTCCCACTGGACAGCGTATGGTGTAGTTGAGGCAGCCCATGTGGTCCATCTGGCTGCAGTCAGTGGTGTGGTGGAGCACCGATGACGCAAAAAAGCGGAAGTTGTATGCCGATCGGGGAATGTCCACAGTCCGCGCAAATGTTACTGTTTTACCTGCAATTTTATACCAAAAGTGTAGAGGTGATGAACAATAGAGCATAATGCAGCACTATCTTACAAGACACTAGCTTGTAAATCCTAATGATTTATATGACCTCTTGACCTTTCATCTTGTTTTACCAAAAAAACTCTATCTAAAATAACTTGAAACTCAAACCACCATGAAACAATGCTTCATCTTTCCTCTCGTGCAACCCTTCGGGGTCAAAATCAGTTTAGCACACAAGACTTCTCATAATCTGATACACAGATTGCAATGAACTTTGCTGAGCTCTTTTCTGCTTTTTTGATTTTAATCACCCAGCGTCATGACCCCATTTCCTCTGGCACCATGCCCAGGACAAACCCTCTGAAGAGCTTTGTCCCCTGTATTGGTGCAAGCCTGGAAATAACAAAATCAATAGTATGTTGTTCATCCTGTCGCTTTTGTATTGTGGCCTGTCATAATCATGGCCTAGGAGCTGCAAGCAGTACTCAACAGAACTGAGATCAAAGAAAGATTAAAGGTGAAATCTGTGGCAAATTACACGTCATGACTTACCAAATAATTGTAGTAACATTTTATCAGTCATTGGGGATTTTTGAGTAGAAACTACATTGTGTGGCGTTGAAATTCAGATTCAACATAATATTAGCTGCGAGAAACTGGGCATCCAGTCATGTTTAAGATGAATAATTACTTTGTTTGCATTGAAAACACTTAATTCCATTGACAGCCTGACTGACTCATGGGTTGAGACAAGTGCACCTTGGTCTCTGGACTCAGCCTGGGCAAACTCCTCCAGGTGGCCCTCGATCAGGTCAGCCAGCTTGTTGAGGACCTGCGCTCGCTGCTGCGGGCTGCGAGCGGACCAGTCGGGGAAGGCTTCTTTGGCTGCTGCCACCGCAGCCTCCACCTGCAGGGGAGTCACGCACCGGGAGATTAGAATACAGTTCTCTCGCTAAATTAAACGCTAATTGAAAGAATTTCCAACTCTTTGCTTGAACTCACATCTCGCCTCTAGACTGAGACCATGACATGTGCTCAGCGGCCACAGTGAATATAGTGGGGAGGAATATCCATTGGCTGAAAACTCTGATTTCACCAAATACTAGAATTACGGTAAGAATTACAAGGTTGCAGCACAAAATATTAAAGTTTGTTGACCTGCGTGTTTAATGATTACTAGACTGTTAACTCTGCAAAGAGCAAAGGTACTTCCCTCTGAAAACCGTGCTTCACATGTAGCCCCTGAACTAACCTGCACCCACATTAAGCAAGAATATATGATAAATACAAATGAAGCGATCTGTTCAATTAGTTTAGACCATTACTTTTACCACTGCTGCTACAGAAATGGCCAAAAATCTACCTGTATGAAAACCTAAACATTAAAGGCAGCAGAGGAAAGCAGCCCCACGTAGTTCTATGCATTTGCATTCAGTCCCCGTTAACATTCCAAATGCATAGAGCGGAACAAGCCAAATAAAGTGAGTCAGTAATAAAAAGATGTCTCACCTCCTCCTTGCCGCTGTCAGGTACTTTGCAGTAGACCTCTCCAACAGACGGGTCATAGGAGTCGATGTGATTCTGACAAGGGACGAACTTGCCACCGATGTAGTTCTCCAGAACCAAGTATGAGCGCTGCTGACCCGAGGTTTTCTCCATGACTGCCAGCTTAAGCTACCAAACACATACAAATAACGGGGCCTGGTGCAGGCGATGTGTCAGACTGCACGGACCCAGCCACAGAGAGAGGTCAACCTGGTCCCGCGTTGTTCCTCCCACCACAGCTAATTATTCTCCCAGAACGCAGCACTGGTCGGTAAATATTCTTCCCAGGTTCTTCACAGACTGTCTCCTCTGCCCAAGGCCAGGTCTCTCTGCATTAAAAAAAACTTACTTATTTAAATGTTAAATATTAATGGCCTAAAGCAGGGCTGACATCACAAGGCTAACGCTCTTTTTTTATTTTTATTTTTTACATTTAGCAGCCTTGTTGACAAGACAAGAAGTCACCTTTTTCTCTATCATGGGAACAGCAAACAGTTCTCTTTGGGACAAGAGTGTTCCTTCTGGGTTTGTGTGCACAAAGGTGATGACTGCTTGACTCTGACTTGAGAAAATACTGATTCAACAACCCGCAACATTACTCATCCGTTTACAGAGAACGCGATTCATCATTCTGGTATGCGGTGCCAGACTTTAAGCAGTCATCGTCATCGTCCTCTTGGCTCTGCGAGGTGCCTCCATTTCCTTCCCAACTAACCTTTTACCAATTTTTCATGTGCTTACACTGCTGGGTGTGGATAAAGAAACTTAAAGTGACCTCTGACTGCCACCAAAAATCTGAGAAAGGACCCCTCCCCGGAAACGCTCGCAACTGCAAACACATCATCTGCCTTCGCACAAGTCTGTATCTGTATTTCTAAAACTACTGTTTACTGCTTTGTTCTTTCAATGCATGTGCAGTTCAGTGAAGGCAGAAAGCGTCGGTCCTTACTCATCTCAGTTCACTCAGTTACATTCTAATCTCGTCTGATCTTTCCCCTCTTTCTCACACGACTGTGACTGAAAAAATGAAAAAAAATCTCCCTGGCTTCTGCGGGGCTTTCCACTCCAGCGGGAACACCAGCTGTGTCGCAGTCACACTTGAAGGGAAATGATCACCTCTGCATTTTCACTTTTTACCTCAACTTTGCAGATACGTATTTCGATAGCGGAAAAACCCCGGTTTCTCTTTGCGCTTTTAGTGCCAGAGATTTCACCGGCATATCAGGTTTTCTTTTTTTTCCCCTACGCCTTTCACCTGTCCCAAGGAATTTTCAAATGGGGGATAAAAAGGACACCACTGAAATAAAAAGTCAGACCAGAGATCGTTGATGTCAGGTTCATTTTGCATTCTTTCTTCTTCACACCATCTTCACCAACATACTTAAACACATGGAGAAAGAAAATTACAGCTCCTCTGACCTCCCTCCGTCATTCAGATGTCTCTCTTTTAAAAGAAAAAAAAAAACCCAAGCCCTTCAAAAAAGCATTCTGCTGCTTTACTGAAAGTCTCCTTTGTAGAAGCATTTCAAATAATTATCTTTTAACATAAATGAGATTTCTGTCTCTTTCTGCAGACGGAAGTTTCCCTTTTTTTTTTGTTAAAGTACTCTACCCATAGAGTGTCTCTGAAGACCACGTTCCCTTAGCTATGTAATCTGTCTAAATTCCAAATGAGTTACTTTAATTCAGCAGGTTTGAATAGGAACTGGTTGCTTAATCCTCATTCCTCATCTTTTACATACACTTAGGGAGAAGTATGGACTCCTGAAATGCAACAGGAAGCAAATGTCATCCTTGCACCATGGCTGACTTATCAGGTGTCCTTATATTTCAAATTTCCTGATGAGCCATGGCTCATTCAAGGAGAGTGCAGTGAAATTCATCTATGAGGATGTACGGCAGTTATATTAATTACGTGGTTTGATCAATCAGATTTGAGAGCGAACGGTCAGAGGGGGGAGAAATTAGAAGCGGGGGGTAGCTCGGTGCTCGGCATCCCTGTGTCAGGATATCGGGCCATCTCGCCGCACGGTTGGTATCTTTGCGGTAAGTGTCGCTAGGAGAGCTCAGGTGAAGCAGCTTGCTGCGCCGGATGGGGAGACGGATGGTCGAACGCGATGCCCGGCGTCCACGAGTGACATCTCTTTGAGGAACCGCTCTTTGTCTCTGGCTGCATGCTGTCTCCAGAGCCTTTCCATCTGTGAAAACGGGTCTTCATTCTTTGATCTGCGGTGAGGGAAGAACAAAAGGAAGCTTACAAATGACGATTTATCAATTTATGCGTCAACGGTTTATATGGACAGGCCTACATCACACAATCTAAATGCTGTTTTGACTTTGTCCTTTTGTAATAGTTGCACTTTACCTCAGTGACGACCCCTGCGGCGATGGTGGAGCCGACGTATCGCAGCATGAAGCGGCCCAGCTCCTTGTAGTCCTTGTACAGCTCTAACGACACCGGCCTCTGGGTCTGGATCTCCACAATGGCGTTCATACCCTTACTCAAACACCTTCACAGGTGTTTCACAGAGTGAGTGAGGAAGCAATATGAGTCATGAGGAGCACATCTTTGAAAAGCCATCAGCTGTTCTACATGGTTTGATGAGGCTGCAAGGCTGATCCCCAATAATAACATGTAACACAATGACGCCGGCCCCCCTCTGAAAACTCACTTTGGTTTCTTCTTAAGGACTTCACCGCTGCTCTTGTGTAGGACGCTAATCAGTTTCTTAATGGTGGCTGGCTCGCTAACTGTCTGGTAATGCAACAACACCTGCGCCGAGCGCACGGGGAAAGAGAGGCACAATTAACAAACCTGTGCAATGAATCACAAAGTTTGCACACGCAGTTATCATGGAAAAAAGAAAAAATCTTGGTCGCACGAGTGTCGGAGGGCGTTTGCCTGCACTTACAGGGAAGCCCTGCGTGATGGGGACCTCGATGTTGAAGAGGAGGATTCTGGCTCTGAACCGAGTACAGGCTCGAATGGGCTCCTTGGGATCGCAGAACACACAGCCCACACTGGAAGGACGCAGTTATTGGAAAATATAACAAATACAGAAAGTCTAGGCATAATCAAAATGCCAGATGACATCACCATAAATGGGTCATGGGAGCAAAACAGGTCTTACGGCTTTGTAAAGGAGTCTAATACAGCAATCCCCTGAAAGTGACGTTACTTAACTATCAGCTATTACAATGGATACTGCTGTTGTGGTTTACTACTTTAATACTATGCAGAGTAGCATGCACGCAACCCTCTGCAGCAACCGGCCAAGACCAAAGCCAGAGGAGCAAACACAGCAAGATTTAACATATGAAAAACTTTTTTTTTTTTTTATGAATACACCATCATTTGTCATGTCAGTTATTTACTTGATCTTGATGATGTCCATGCCGGTGACTGTCAGGCTCACGTGATCTCCCGCTGCAGCCCAGTCCAGGGCCTCATCGTGCAGAGTAATTCCTGCAGTGCGGACAGACACAGAGTGGGGAGTTACCACCAGATGGCAGTATTTATCACTCAGTCACTGGTCGTCTATCCCGCAGAGGCAGGTGTGCTTGAAGCTGACAACAATTTATTTAAAACTTTTTTTTTTTAAGCCTCATTTTAGCAAAGCTCTATGCTCCATTTAGGGGACGCTGTTCACAGTTGGTTAATTCAAACCTTTTTTATATAATTTTGTATAGTTTATGGGTGAACTCATCTTCTTGTAAGTGTTCTGCTTTGTGAATAATTATCATTAGTGTTACTGTTGCAAAATTCCCCCCTTATGGTTATTGAAGTGTGTTGTCTTCATGCTGAAACAAGAACAGAAAATACTGTCTTTTACAATGAGTGTCTGAAGTGAGCCCAGTGGCATTCTTGCCAGCCTCTCATGCAAATACTATTACATATTAACTTCAGGAACACCGGTCTTATCCTCTAGTAAGGGAGCCTTGATGAATGTTTGCTTTAAAACTGCCCCCACAGGATTAAAATTTTTAAAATCATGGCTTTGGATACTTTCAAACTGTCAACGGAGAGAATGCTGTGTCGGTCACAGAGATTCAAACTGCAGTACCACAATCAGCCACTATTCCAGAACCGAGCGCGTACCTTTGACGGTGCAGGTTTCATTGGGAGGCATCGCCAGTATTCTGTCCCCAGTCATAATATGACCTGCCTCGATCTTCCCCGTGACACAGAAGCCTGAGCCCTGGTCTGGGAGGAGAAAATGCATCATCAGCAAATTCTTTAATTTTAAAAAAAAGGGGGGGTACAAAGGGACGTGACCAAGGTCTCAAATCGTCAGTGACTTTACCTTTGAACACATCTGAGACGCACAGTCTGAAAGGTTTGTCGACAGACCTCTGGGGAGCTTTGAAGGCATCTTTAGAAGAGAGTGGAACAATACAGAGGACAAAAAAGAAGAAGAAAACAATGAGAGAAAGGAAAACGCCACATATATAATGAGAAGCCCAGTGAATAGGGGTGTTGAATCATTTTCCCTGGTACTGGATCAATTTCCTGTCTTCTTTGTGGCCGTGAATCTGGGCGATCAGCACTTTAAGAGTAGTCATAAGACTTGAAATACAGAAAGTACATCTGGCATAACTGCAAAGAATTATTCAACATTCTGTGCAACAGTGAGTCACTGTAAAGACTTCCTTGACTCAAAATGCCAGTCTGGAGCGTTCAAAAAGCTAAGTATTTGGACACTCAAACGAATTTGGTACGATGTATATTAATTGGCAGCATTTTTTGGTTTTTACACAAATCACCCTGTTTGACAAACTCTGGTGAATCAGGTGGTCACTTGTCAGCAACAGAGAAACATATCACATTTCCCTGGTTCCAGGCAAAAGCTAAAGTCACTCAAGCTTTGTTCAGTTCATTCTATTGGTTGATTTTTTTTAAATTTTCTGAGTTGAATAAGGGCTTTAATGTTCAACACCAATCTGGATGACAAACGTTGGCTCATGACTTGTGTTTGCTCAGACCCGTGATGAAAAGGAACGGCAGAAATAAAGCCTGTGGTTTTTATATTTTTCATTTTTCCCCATAGAGAACTGAGTCGAAAGAGAGTAAAGGCTTTGGGCGGCGTGTTCTACGCCAGTGTGCATTACCAATCTGCTCCAGCAGGCTGAGACCAGTGTACCAGGAGGTGAGCTGGGCAACTGAACTCCTGCTGGCGAGGTTTTCACCTGAAAGGCCGCTGGTGGGGATGTAGAACACATCAGACTCCTGCGAAAACAGATAAACACAGGTTTTGAACTTTCTAAACTAGGAAATACTTCCTCTTAGCCAGCTATACAGAAGACAGAGCACGCACTGCCAGTGACGGAAGATAGGACGATGTCAAGTGAGCGCTGACTCACCTTGAATCCCGCCTGCTTGAGAAAATGGCCAAGTTTGGAGGTGATATCCTGGAAACGATCTTGTTGCCAGTTCACCTGATTTACATACACACACATACAAAAGGAAAAAGGAGCAAAATGTATACAGACAGAAAATTTCCCCTTTAGCAAGGCTTTGAAATGGAAATGTGCCAAGGACAATGCCAGTGACTGTAGGAAACACAAACAGCAAAATACAGTCACCGAAAGGTCACCTACTCTAATTTAGATCAAACTACCCACACAGTCTGACTATAGACAAGTCGCCCCCGCAGTTTGTCAGTAATATGTAGCAGGTCTGACCTGGTCCATCTTGTTGACAGCCACAGCCAGCTGAGTGACGCCCAGCGAGCGCACCAGCAGGGCATGCTCCCTGGTCTGGCCACCCGCCTCGAAGCCCGCCTCGAACTCCCCTCTGCTGGCATCCACGACGAGCACCGCCACGTCGGCCTGGGGACAGAACCAGCGGGAAAGATTAGAGCCGCGCTCATCCATTTCTGCTGCGGCGGACGCGAGCGCTGCAGTCCCACGTAAAACTCAGCTCAGCTGAATCCTGTTGTTTTAAAACGACACGGCTTTATGAGGCCTGGAAGCTGTAAAAAAAAATGTTAATTTAAGTTATTTAAGTTAAACAATCGTGCATTCAACTTTTTAAATTTTGTTTTTTAATGAAATACTAAGCATGCACTGGACATGCAGACAACTTGCTTGTTAGTTGTTGCTCTTATTTGGTGATGGATATTTTAACTTGTGATATGCTTGAGAAAAAAAAACGCGAATACATTTTACAGTTAGCAATGTATTAATACTTTAATTCAGTTCTTTCAAAATTAATGAACTAATGCTGTACTAGTCAATTATAGGCTGAAACATAACCTCTTGGGCTTCAGAGTACGTGTCTGTCTGACATGTTAAATTGCTAAGCGGTAACACGCCTGAGTCACTATGCGAATAGCCCAAATGTGAAGACAGTCATATGGTAAAAGAGAAATTACATTTGTGGCCCAAAAAAAAAAAAGAGACAGACAAGCACACCCGTGTCGGCGAAAACACCCTGACAGCAACACCCAAAACCACAGATGTTACTTCAAATCACGCCGACGGGCGTGGCAAGCCACGGGTGCACTGAAGGACGTTTGCAAAGCTGGAGTCATGCCTACGGTCACCACGGAGGGTAGTTAATCTAACAAAAAAATTGATAGGGCATATTCAGAGATACCTGCAGAGTTGTGAGAACGTGAGAATTGTGTGCAGATGATAATATCTTTACTCTCTATGCAGTATCTTGACATACAGTTACGCAATTTCTGGAATGACTGATGACAGTCATTTCAAAATCGATAGATGTTTTCACTCCTATTTACCCATTATCGCTCTATTCCTTGTAGCCTTTCGCTCTCATGTGGCTACAAATATTTTAACTTATCGCTCAAATGAAAATGCAGAGTCGTCAGAAATATTGCGACTTTACCCAGAATGAGGCAGGCAAATGCGATTTCTGTACCTCCGTGTCCGTTTCCATCACTAATCTCATTAATCTGTTCAAAGAGCGCAGGCTGCATTAAGACTTTGACGTGGTATACCTGTGCAGCTCCAGTGATCATGTTGGGGATGAAGTCTTTGTGTCCGGGTGCATCCATGAGGGTCACCACCTTAGAGTTTGTCTCAAACTTGGTCATGCCTACATCCATTGTCACACCCCTGGAGAAAACACAAATAATAAAGTTTAAAGGTTGTTTTTTTTTTAAATTTAATCACTATTTGCCCCAGAGGAAAAAAAAAAGACATCTACATGTGTAAACTGGAACTTGTGTGGTTGAAGTAAAACTAATATTTGGAAGAGACCAATCTTGAGGACGGTGCGCTGTGTAGCGCAGCTGCCCTACATCAGAGGATGTGGATTTAATGCTTCCGTTGATTTAATTTCAGCGTCCGATGGGCGCGGTTCTAAGTCTGTCGCTTTATTACGCATTCGCTTCTGAAGTTAGTGAATATGGATTTCCACCCTAGTCACTTTCTGTTTCTGGTACATTTCGCTTCCGTTTCACACTGATGACAACAGCAGAGGACAGAGGGGGGCCAAACCGGTACATATTTAAAAGATAAATATAGTTTCTATGTTAAAAGGTGTACAGCATATTTAACAGAAAAAAACCCTCCGGACAAGCATAGAAAAGATTTGGTCCTTCTAACAAGGAAGTCAATGTTTTTCCAAACCATGTGCTATAGCATTGGTTCACCAGTAACTGGACAAAATGTCTCAAGATTTCTCTGTTATCAGCAGAAGCACACAGCAGGAAGAGATCGTTTGGTAAATATCTGCGCTCCACAAGTGTCCCCGTCCATCTGCAACCAAACCTGGCCTCTGCCCAACGTGGGGGGGTCTGTAGCTTCACGCTCAGAACATACCTGTCCCTCTCCTCGCCGGTTTCATCCAGGACCCAGGCATAGGCAAACGAGGCCTTGCCCGCCTTCTTCGACTCCTGCTCATACTTGTGCATGGTGCGTTTGTTGACGTTGCCCAGCAGATAGAGCAGGTGGCCCATCAGCGTGCTTTTACCTGCATCCACGTGACCTGCCGAGGAAGAGGGAATGATGTCACGACGGCCGTTTAGACTTGGGACGCAAAAAGGAAGGAAGTGATAGTGAAAAGGGGGGGGGTTTGGATGGTGGGGAAGATACCAGGGAGGGATGGGGACAGACTGGCACAGACAGGAAGACTGTCACAAGATTGATAAGACAGGTGGGGGAAAAGAGAACCTAACAAATGGTGAAGGGAAGCCACAGACGAGGGGAGAGGGACCGTGACAGAATTGCACAAGTGGAGGGAGGTATACAGAAATGGGAACAAGGATTGAGGTTGAGAGGGGGCAGGGAGAGAGCCGTGGTGAAGCGAAAGGTTTCGCAGGCTGTGGGAAACTAGAATCATCTGCACTTCTGAAACTACCTAGTCACTTTTTCTGGTGTAACTGAGGACGAGAAACTTCGATCGAGCAGAAACATAAAGTGTACATTCAGCACGTTAAGGCCATTTCAGCCATGTCATAAAATGTAAATGAAAACTGGAAACATATATTATTGTATTTTACTGTAACTATTAAAAGGCTTGCATTGCTTCATGCTTGTTCATGCGCGGTTCTGTGCAGTTCATTCCTACCTATAACCACCAAATTTAACAGAGGTTTGCCGCCCTGCCTCTTCTCCAGCTCGGCCTTGACGTTGATCGCTTGCCGGGACTTTCCAGATGAGCGGCCTGGCGTGGGGACTGTGGCGGGCTCATCTCCATTTGACCCTTTGGAAGGGGTCTCGGGACGCTTGGGGGCGGCCTCCGCGGCAGGCGTTGCCGTGGCGTTCTCGGGACTGCCCCCGCGGCGGACTGACGAGGCGACCACGCCGTTCTCCCCCGTGCTGAGGGGAGGAACGCGGACGAGATCAATCGCGATGAAACCCCCCCAAAAAAAATATATATGAAAAAAATTATACAAAAGGTTTTTTCGCTCATCTTTATTGTGTTTTTTAATGATAACAATGTGTATGGGAGTGCAGAGGTGTTTGAGATACCTGGGAACATCAAAGCCCATGGTCTGCTTCTTGCCAGAGACCGTCATGCGAGCCACTTTGGGTACCACTTCGGAGTCCAGTTTATTGTGAGACGCATCTCGGATTTTCGCTAAGGAGAAGAGAGGAACAGAATGTACGCTTGCTTACAAGACAGAAAGCAGTCATGACTGACCGGAGCCTCCTGACAAGAGGAGCATGCTAAACTGACCTTGAGCGCAATCACAAATGTTTTAAAATGTATTGGGGAAACTGTCTCTACTTTCTCTCATCCTCGACCAGGATAGGACTGAAGGGTTTTCTCCCGCTCCGTAGGTCACGCTTTAAATGATCAGTTAGCAGCTCACACTGGAGCATGAGTCAAACTGAAAGATTTGATCTTATCCTTTCACAAAGGCAGACTCAGGCACACGTTTCTTGAAACTCTGCCTGCAAGTGCGAAATAGCAACGTAAACATTATAAAACACAGAGGCAGCTTATTCAGCAAACCACTGGCATCCATCCTTTTAACTACTTTCCTGGCCATAGTTGGCACTTAAGGGAATAGAAAGCAGTCTGAGGTGTGAGCGTGTGATGCAATGCACACATACTCTGCAGCAGTGAGACCTGTTGAGGTCATTGCTTTGTCATCCCAGGCAGAAATGGCCACCGGTCCCAGTCATTTCAACCTCCTACTGATTCATTTAGACTGGGCTGCACAGCCAACCCCAGTGCACGCTGTGTGCGTCTGTGTGTGCGGTGGTGTCATCCTGGTTCAGCAAGGGTTAATTTCAGAAGTTGGCCGTTGCCTCCCATCTCCTCGTAAACAGTGTGACACAGCGTTTCGCAGAATGAATCTTTTGAAAAAAAAAAAAAGGTGTCACCTCAGTAAAGTGCAGGGCCGGGAGGGAGAATGCGTGTTATCATCACACACAACTGATTAAGGGAGAACGTGCATATACCGGCCCGAAAAGACACGCGTGGCATACAAACACTGCCAAAAATGGTTATGTTACAACTTTACTCTGACACGCTCCTCGTTGTTGTGGCATTTCCAGAGAACCTTTTATCAGGCAAGAAAAAATACTGCCAAAGACTTTGTCTCTTTGCTTCAGTCATCTGGAACTTGTTGCATTATGCATTTTGTACTTTATTCTAATCCTTTGTGTGCCCCGGCATGCTTCATTTAGTTAATTCATCATTCAAAAAAAATACCCGAAGGGAAATGAGAGGAAAGGAAGTGTCATCAATTGCATTATTAATGGACTTTCTCTAACCAAGCATTCTCTAAATGACTGGCTCTGAGTTAGAGAAAAAAAGTCCCTCTCATTCTGAAACAAGCCCTTGCACCTCACTGCACTGAGAACACACTTTTTTTCCTTCATAAGAAGATCCATATCTGTTCAAAAGGTGGAAAAGGGACAACGAACACCAAAGCATCAAAAGATATTATTTGAAGAAAACAAAACAAAAAAAGTACAGCATATACAAACTAGAACGGATAGATGAATCTATTCCTACACAGAAAGTTGAGAACACAACTTAAATGTGTGTTAAACACGTCAGCTAGATGCTTAAAAAACACCATCGTTGTCGCTGAACTCTGCATCATTATGGCTTCTTCACGTGGCGTTCTGTTCTGCAGCAGGCAGAAATGAAAAGGAGACCAGACGAGGAGACAAAAAAAAAAAAAAAACCTCTGGGGAATTTTGGTTCTTCCTGCAGCTGGGGGCTTTTCTTCTTGTCCCCGCTACAGTGACGTGGAGGTTTCTGCCACCTGTGTCAAACAGGGCCGCCCGGCCGGGAGCCTGCGGTCCACTTACAGTGGGACATCGACTTTTGATCTCTTTATTTCTTTTATTGTAGAAGTAATGTGGCACGGGGATTAGAATCAGATAAACTGCACTTTAACCTGAGGTGAAACTGACAGGTGCAACCTCCTGCACTCCCCCCCAAGGTTCTAAGTAATAAAACAACCACCTTTTTTTAGCTACCGGAAATGTTGCTCTGTCAAAACACTGTAATGCCTTTGCAAACAGCGGGCTTGCCAGGTTTGGGTTTTTTGGGGGGCTGCCCTAGAGCTAGAATTAACATGGGGGGGAGAGGTGGACTGAGGACGACTACAAAGTTCCATCAGGTTCTGAGGCTCGGAGCAGGATCTCGTTCCTCTGTTTAGACTGGCAGGTAAACAGATGGCATCCTTCCATCCAGGATTTCTCGAGCGCAGGGGACCCTTGCAGTGACTAAGAGCGAGTGAGTCATCTGCACACCTTGGCCTCAGGCTCCAACTGAGCTTAGGATAAGGAGTCCGCCCAGGATATGCAAATACCCCCCCCCCACCCCACCCCACCCCCACCACGGCCAACGCACCACTCCTTCCAAATACAAACAAGTGTCGTTTTATGTCTCTCACCCTGTCTGACGGCATCAAGCAAACACACTCAGGACACTCGATAAACACTCGAACGAACTGCCGGTCATCGGAGTTAAAAATAAGGATTCTGGAGGGGAAAAAATTAAAATAAAATCGGGATTTTCAAGACCCCTCCACCACTTGATGCCGCTAAAGGCTGCGAAAGGGAAGAATCGCGTTTGACTTAATTCAAACCTTCATAGTTGTGATGTGAGGGAAAGTGTGAGTATGAGTGTGAGTGGGGGGGGGGGCAGAGGGGGAAAACATTTCAGGGCCAGTATTACTGTGTCTAACTAAGCCTCTCTCTCAAATTGGTGTAGGTGTAGTAGAGAAAGTTTGCAGGTGCGACAAATCCTGCGAATCGCGGCATGCGATTCCAGTTTCAAGTCTCGGCGCCTTCCACCAGAGAGGACGAAGCATGCGGCGGGGATTAAAACCTACAATCCTACATCCCTCGCGCATCACAGCCCATTTTGGCCCTCGGTTAACGGCCACGCCGAACAAAACAGAAGTTAAGACTTCATTCACATGCGATGAGGAGATGAATGAAAACGACTACAAAGGAAACGAGCTTCCTGGCTGAGGGAAAAGTTCTGACGAGGGCCAATCTGACCGCTTTCACGATGAGTCTCACACGCAAAGACGGTATCACTGCCTTCACTCAACATCTCATAAAGACGCATCACCTCGTCCCCTCCAACCACCTACTCAGCGAACAGTCGACTTGAGTCATGCGAGCTACTCGTGTTTACAGACACCACGGTATTTCAAAACAGAACTGTTGGCAAGATTGACGTCTTTCACTCACAGCACAACAACCCGCCGCGCCGATGCACGTTTCGATCAACGGCGTTCCCGAAAATCGTTAGTGAGCAACATGGTTGAAAGGCTGGATTCTGCCACGTACGCTAATCAACATTAACTCCTGAACTATCATGCAAAGCTCGTCTGCACGCTGGAGACTGGAGACAGTTGAAGCAACCAACTGACTGCATTCGTGCATGGAGATGACACCGTGACTACATGTTGGCCGGCGGTCGCTTCCGAAGCCATTTCCAAGCTGCTGCTGCTCCGCGCTGCTGAAATCCTAATTTTACAGCCGTGAGGTCGTCTCAAGAAATCACAAAAACACGTAGTTAAAGACAAAGGCTGTGCTGTCACGTGAGAGAAGATTCACTCTTCAAGTGATCACTCGGAGACAAAGTTAGAAGGGTTGCTCTGTCCAGCCTCCGTCTGGATAACAGACTGTTGCTCTTTCTCTGCAAAATTGAACGACTGACATGTGGAACTGGAGCGCTGGATTGCGGAAGGTCCAGCCAAAAATGTTGTGCCTCATGCTCCCGCAGATCTCCCCCGCACCCCGATTCGTTGCTCAGCCTTGCTTGGTGTGAAAAGTGACATTACGTGTCGCTAACTGCAAGCGCCGCCAGATAATTCTTATGAAAGTGGCCGAGATACGACTTTGCAACTCCCTTTAACCGTAACCTACTTCTACGCTGAGTTTTTTTTTGCCTATGTAGGGGAAAGCAAAAGATGGAACGAGAAAGTGATTTGGAACGCACAACGAGAGTAGAAGAACTTACACAAAAGCATTGTGTCCGTTGAGGCAGAGGGATTTCAGTGCAAGCGAATAATAAATGAAACTGGGTTTATTTCTGGAGCCAACGTGTTTCCTACAAATTTGATATGGAGCTTTTTCTTAACCATTTAGATGTGTGCCCTTCTTGGTCCTTTTATCCTGTACACATACTGTGTACTATGCCAAACAAGGCAGTCATACTGACACCATGCATATCCATGTGCACCTGCTTTCCTTGGACCACTTGCTGAGTAAAATGATATTTTCCAGTGTTTGCACCTCACTTCACAACAACCGAATGTTTGTGCAAGAAGTACACGCCTTGCAGAAATGCAGAGCCTGTAAAGACACAAAATGATTTGATCTGTCAAAGCCTCTGACAAAGCTGTGAAAGTTGTGAGACATGATCAGATTTTCCTACGTAGGTGGTGTAAAAGAGACGCAGAGCAGAAGATGATTGGCTGCCGTGCCCGGTCGATGTGCGCTCGGGGTGACATTTTCTCCAAGAGTGCAGCTTCCTGCTCAAACCCACACAATGGCTCGCGTTCAGAGAGAGGAAAAAAAAAAAAAAAGGACAAAACAACTGGTTAACAGGGCATTTCTACTGTCTCCCAGTGCAAAAGCTAAAAATAAATAAATTAAATATCCCTAGTTCTTTCCAAACATCGTAATACTCCTGAGAGAAACCAGTTTGACTTCTAATGTTTGACTTGTCATTAGTACCACTATCTGCCCTTTGTTATCCATCATTTCCCTCAGGCTCTTCAGTCTGTTTGACACCCTGAGGGTCCAGTTCACTCACCTTTGTGCACCTGTACGAAGTTGACTCACCCTCCACACTCAAAAAGCGCTCTCAACGCAACAACAACGCAGCGCAAGAAATTAGGGACGTCGGCCCTTTTCCCTCTTTTTCCCGCCTCATAGCTGGAGTACAAACCAGTGTCCCGCGGACGCCGGCGAGGGAATCACCGCTTTTGAAGGTTAACACGGCTCGCGTACGCGGCAGGACACCTTGCGATTGGTTGTTGCTGGTACATGACGTCATCTGCAAAGTTTTGACGCGATCCACACGTTCAATCTTGAGATACGAACATTCTCTTCTTCAAGGGAAAGATCCTGCATTCAAACCAATACCAATGACTCACACGTGACTTCAGAAACTCTGGCCTGGCGTAAAAAAAAAACAAAAAAAAACGCATGCGCTGCACCAGATACATAGTAGTTTCTTTCTCAAAACAAGAGACTGCTCCATCCTTAAGTAGAGACTTTTCCTGAACGAACACATACCATGCGTGTGTGAATATTTTCGATCCGATTGCAACGGGTTCTTCACAAAACTACGCGTTTTTAGTGCGCGAGAGGGACACGCCCCGACACAGGCACACACGGAGTGTACGTAACATCAGTCATCTTTATTTCGTAATTAACAAATTAACCTCTGGCAGCATCTGATGACACACCCAGTGTAAATCAAACCCATCTGTACAGCGCAATATTAAAAGCTTGTAAGAGCGGGGAAAACTCAACCTTTGCCTCGGGTCCGACGGCATTGATTTTGAGTCATTCAGTACATTCCTTATTCACAGTGCTTGCATTCGTATTGAACAGTGAAAAGAAGAGGGAAGGAAAAAAAAAAGTTCGCTTGTGTGCGCGCATGCGTCTGAATGCGCGACGCGCGCGTGCTCTCGCTCTCTCATGGGAAAATCTCCAGGTGTCCTCTAAACCAAAAAAGTCAACCCCATGATCTCAAACCCAGGCAGCAGTAAACCAGTACAATGGTTAACTGATCCATATTCCAATAGCTGCAGCACACCTGCAAACAAAATCAACCTCCTTTTTCTCTTCTGAGGGTTCATGCAGCTCAAAGCCCCCCCCCCCCCAAAAAAAGAGGCCACGCCAAAAAAGACACACTTTAATTTCCCCTGGCTGAGACTAAACTACTTTACTGTCGTACAAAAATTAAAAAGCCAACGGGCATCGAAGCATACAAAATAAGACTCAAAATTTTAAAATCTAGAAAAAATGTTTTGACTGTGCTAAATGTGAGAAAAATCTTCCTAAAAAGTTCTTAAAAGTCTTTGACAGATGAGCTGCAATTCATTTCAAGCTGCCAGAGAGGTTCTAAGTAGTTCATTTGGTTTTTTTTAATCATCTGATTAAGACATTGTTCTGTTTGTTGTAACAACATAAAATTTGTTTCCTTGCAATGGTTTTTAAAAAAATAATAATAATGCCGTAACAATACTGTTTCTAGCAGTGATCAGTAGCGAATGTGTCATCGCGTTGTACTCTTGGTCCCCGAAAGTTTCTTCATCCCACATGAGCGATGGTGGGACACTAGTTAAAAAGACTCGCTGAGTACTGATGACCCTGAGTGTTGCACCTCTTTGAGTTTAGCTCTGTCCGTGAAGCAAAGGGCGCCAGAAAGTTCTGAGGTTCTCCTCAGTCAGTTTAGCGACGGCCTTTATGCAACGGAATTCAGAGCTTTTCGTTTCCTCTCGTCTACCTGGTGAAAGCTTTCCGCTGATTAGCGCGGACGACGTCGTCAGGTGACGGCGTGTCGAAGCGGAAGGGTATGAGCGGTGAAAGTGCGGTAAGCTGCTCTGTGGATTTGTCCTGCGATTTACAGAGGAGGGCCTGGCGACCGCTTCCTGTCCTGTGACCTTTTATTTTCCCCTTCAGCGCATTCCGCGTCCTCTTCTGCTGTCTGCGGCTCTGGGTCGACAGCGTGAGAGCAAATACTGAAGGTGTCGCGAAAACGGAAGAATCCAGCCACTGCGCGACTGCCGGGAAGTCGTTGTCGAAGTGACGAGGGCCCGCTCCGTGCGACTGGGCCATGAGCGCGCTCAAATCGATAGCCTGGCCCAGGCTGAGTCGTCCTGGAGCTTCGGTGGCGCGGCTTGTGGTGGAGCTTACCCTGGATACCACTCTCTAAAGTACAATCTGCCAACGCACCCGCCCTCGCTGGTTTTTCTGGTGAGAGGAGCGAGGCGAGGGAGTACTGTGACCCACATGAGGTGGCTGAGGTTTCGCCTTTGTGTTCGAAAGCCAAGTGCGGTGAAGAGAGCCACTCGGAGACGCCAGGTGGTTGTTTCCAGGCATTTGCGGGAGATTGAGAGCTGATGGACTGAGGGGAAGCACTGGCGCTTTGATGCTGTGAGTCGAGCTGCGACGGTGACACAGTCCCACCCAGGCGTGTGGGAGAAATGCTGGCTGGTTTGGAAAAATTAAGTGTGTCTAACACTCGTTCAGTGCTCTGGGACTGAACGTGCGAACTCCGGTTTTGGTGCTGCGAAGCCAGCTCAGACAGTGAGAGAGTCTGTGCTGGTGCGGCCATCCCCTGACACTTTACAGAAACTATGCTACTATGGGGACTAGGGAAAGAATTACTGATAGTCAGGCTGTGGTTTGAGTGCTCCTGGATTAAATCCGCCAATGACGGCCTTCCCTTAGGATCAGGTTTTGTGGCTTTGCCTCCAATCCCAACTCCCACCGAGAGCTGACTGCTCTGGAGGACAGAACTGAGACTCCCGAACCCAGGAGGAGCAGCCAGAGAGGAGCTGGCAGATGTTAGTTTAGGGTTGTTCAGTGACAGACTACCGAGCGAAACCGTAAGTGCAGATGAAGCTGAGCTGTGGGACGCTGACAACATATTTAAAGACGCCAAAGTTCCCAATGAAAGACTATTCAGGTTAGACATAATGGATGGAGGTGAATTAGGTCCTATGGTGAGAGCGCTCAATGAGGGAACAACCAAACCTCGCCCTGCATCAGCTGCTCCTGTCCCCTTACTCTTCCGCTCGTGCTCAGACATGAGCTGTACCAGACTGCTTTTACCAGAACCGACATTTTGACAGGTAACGTTTGGATTTTCAGAGCTGCTGACCACCAGGTCGACCTTATGTTGAGATAAGATGTCGTGCGCGTTTGCTGACACATTCAGTTGCGTAAGCCTGCACCCATCGAACTGGGCCTGATGTGCTTCAGGTGTAATGTCTGTGTGAGAGGCAGAAAAGCAGGCTCCTTACCTTACGAAAGCCAATTGCAGGTGTCGAAGAGGAGAGAGGAAGCCAGATGAATCATACCATAAACATGAGGGAGAAAAACAGAGAGAAGGCACTTTGTTAAAAACATTTGCATTTGCAAGACTTAAATGTGTCATCCCACACATTCGGGTGAAATGAGCGGAGGCTGATACACTTTTACAAAATACTAGCAAATATGATTTAAAAAGGAACTCTTCTTCTAGCATCTTCTAAAAAGGTATTCAGCCAAAAATACCAGGATGCAGTATTAGACATCAACCAGCTCTATCTCAATCACTAATCTGCATATTGTGCAACAACTCTGTTTTTTGTGTTTCTCTGACTCATTTTTTATTTATACCTTAGGTTGCCACATCACAAACCTCAACTCCGGCTTCATCAGCAATACTTTTTTCATTTTTCAGTCCTCGCAGTAACGATAAGTTCTTTCTTGGCATTTTAATACTTCTTAACTTGCAAACTTACAGATCACCTAACTCTACAAGTCACAACCATTCATTACTTTACTTCTAATTTTTTCTTAATTATCTAACATTATTTTTTTTATCCTTAATCATATTAAAGTGGCATGTAATCGAACATGCTGAGATGCAAGATGATCTATTCCAAAGCTTTTAACCGCAAACTTCTTATCGGTCAAATAAGGCCTAATTTGTAACCCAATAAGTACCAGTTTGTACTGATGATATTACTTATGTATTTTTCAGTCCAAGTAAATTACATCTATCAGAAGCCACATGACAAGGAAAAAAATGCTTGTACACTACACTAAACAGTATGACCAAAGTAGTTGGGAAAAATCTCTGTAATTTAAAGTATCGGATAAACCCTTTGCTGGATAACAAGAGAAAATCATTCAATCATTCTCGAAAGGTCCAGGACTACAACTTCTGACTGATAAATTGATCAAATGTTGATCCCCTCCAGACGTACCTTTCTCAACCATGGCCTCTTGTTTGGTTCTTTGCGGGAGCGGTGCCTTCTCCTGGCTAACTCTGGCTACCGAAGCTGTCTCCTCATTGATACTTCTTTTAACTGGGGCTGTTGTCGCGTCTTCAGACAGGACTGCATCCAGTGCCCTCTGTGGGTCGAAACCATGCCTTATGGCTGCCTGGCTCAGGACCGAGTCTGGTACTGCATCTCCCAGCACAGTCCGCATGTGGTCCAGACAAGAATACAGCTTGGCTACAAAGTACACCACACGTTAGCCACAGACACTGATACTGGTTCAAGGGCTCTTAATGTCTTCCATTTGCATATTGACATAAAAACATGAAGATCAGAGGCAAAGGTCAGACAATCTCTGTCCTTTGTCACTTGTTTGTTGCAAATTACCTTGATCAAGAGGGTCAAGGTTGTGGCTGACAGTCGGGGACAACGGAACATCATCTTCATATTCTTCCTCCTCTAAAGGCTCCTCCTTTGGTGCTTGCTTCTCTCGACGTGAGTAGATGAACTGATTTGCTGAATAAACCATAAACATCTATACTTACTGGCCAAACTATATCTGTTTAATGTTGTATGATTTAAGTCGACATTTGATCTCATCAATCCTTTTACACAAATTAAAATTAACTTTAAAAGCTTACACTCCTGTCATTAATGTACTGCAAGATATTGTTTTCTTTGGGGTTATAAAACAAAAAAAAACTAAAGCCTGCTGTATTAATACAGGCTGTTAATCAGCGACATGTGTAATTGTTGACACAACTTCAAATTGTCAAAGTCAGCAATTAGGGGGGCAAACATCTGCCCTAGGTCCACCATGAATTCTGCATTCATTGATACAAACCTGTTGCTGGTGATATACAGTAGTCATCATCCACAGACTGTCCATACATGTCATCATCTTCAAAGTCTAAGAAAAATAAACATGAAATATGTAATATTATTGTGAAATGTAAAAATAGCAAACATTTTCCTCTCTGGTGCTTGACAAAAACATTCACAGATACAAAATGCTGCTGCAGTAATGAGAAAGAGACCTTTGTGACAGCTGTTATTTTGCCTTGACAGCAGTTTTACAGAATTCATAACAAAAGATATTTCGAGTGCCAGGTGATTTTCTAAAATGACTTGACTGTACGTTTTACAATGTGGGATGCTTAATAAGTTAATAACAACAGATGGTGTCTATATAACATATCCAAAAATGAATCAGAAAGTTGTAGGGTTAAACACTATCAAAACACTGGGAAGTTAGCAAGCTGGCTTGGTAGCTCGAGTTAACTTTAAGAACAAAACAATAACGTCAATAGTTACTTCCTTTAGACATATCACATAACGTTTTAACATCATGACGTGAATCCGAGGGCTTGTATAAATGCGTAGATACTAGTATTATATTGTAATGTATCTTCTGTCAGGTGCCAACTGACACGACAGCAACGTTATCTTGCCAGCTAAACTAGCTAGCGTTAGCTGCTGCTGCAGCTACCATCAACAACAGTGAAATGTAACTTAGCAGCTAACGAGTTTAGCGGCTTGAGGCCTTGCCGTGATGTTTAACGGTTACGTGGTTCAGGTTATCTACCTTCATCGTAGTTGTAACCTCGGACATTTCTGTGCCGAGACATTTTGCTTATTTGTCGTCTCTCGGCCCCAGCGAATATGTTTTTTCGGCTCGCAGGCAAGTTGTCACGTGTCTCACTGTGCGACTGCCATTGCTGCTGCTGCTGTGAAGTTACGGCAGCAGGCAGGTCAGATTTGACTCTGCAGCCATAGACTCATTAAATCGGATACTGGACAAATGTATTAAATTTTGCGGCACGTGCATCTTTTTATTGGTTGTCAACAATCTATGTATTAAAATAAAATTTTAAAACTTGCTTTCAGACAAGTGTTTTTTTTTCTCACTGACGTAACTTCCTGCTGCGGTTCCACCAATGTGACCTGGGATCAGATCTCCTATCATGTTTACCGATTTTCAAGCTGTTTCTGACAGAGACTAACAGATTCCCAGCCGGTGTTTGCAGAGCTGATAACTATCAGCACTTTAATAGATACGTGTATATCGGAATGACGAGGAGGGGAGTCAATTTAGATGAAAATATACCGCATAATTTAATCATAAACCATCAGGGCCCTTGCAGGAAGAGATATCACTTTTACCAGCATAGGTTAGAGTCGAGATCTAGCAACTGGGGTGAGTGAGGTGTGAACTGAAGGAACAGTAAAAGGCTTACCTAATACCTGAATTTGTCATAAGTGGTGTTCTTAGAAACTCAATGAGCCTCATGCAGATGATTGTTATAATGAGGACTGTGTTGAGGATGATATAGGTAGTGAATGAGGTTGGACATTACGTGCATGCAAACAAAGACAACATTTATTTTGTGACCATAAGTTATTAATGTAAAGGGGAAAGGAGAAAATTACAAATAAACAATGGCAAAGTGATCATGAGCTTTTTCCTCTCAGTAAAAAAACTTGAGAGAATCATTCCATTTTAAGAGGTCACAAGTAATCCGGTGAAACATGCATGAAATACATGAACAGCTTTCAGTCCCACCTATGATCTTGAGGTGTGAATGTGTAAACCATTTTGTTAAGGGTATGGTTATGCCCTATGGTTAGAGACCAGCCCATCTGAGCCCACACGCACACTTGCAGCCGAAGAGTGACATCATTTTTTCCTGCCATCTTTGTACCATGTATCTACCTCAGGGGAAAAATAAGATGTGTTTATTTGTGCATGTGTATGCACTTGTTTTTCTGTGAATAAACCTTTGCATAAAGTCTACATGCACTTTATAGTCACAAATATGTATGCAGTGGGGTTTCTTGTTCATCGTGTTGTCCTGATCTCATATAGTGACCTAGGTGCCAGTGAAAGAGAAGAAGGTGAAAATGTCAGACAATAATCTGATACCAGGGATGCGGGCGAAGTACACTTGCACATCTGCATGGTGAAATGAAATATGAGGTTTGGCGTGTCTCCCCAGACCTATAAATAGAGCAGCATAAAGAAAGATGTCTGCTTAGGTAATTGTAAAGACCTTTTCACAATGAATGGCTCGGATTGCAACTGGCAGTTTGACACAGAGCAGCTTGAATCGACAGAGGTCAATAAGAACAGGAAGGGGCATCATTCATATCAGGATGAGACATAAGGTGAGACATTTCTTTTTTAGTGCTTTACATTTAGTTAAGTGTGACTCTGCGTGTGTGGGTGGAGGTTTCCCCCCAAAATTCCACTTCCTGCGTTTTGAAGCCTTGGTTGTGCACATCTACATGTCAAAATAAACAACTGCACATGCACACAAACAAGTAGACACAAACATGCTCGTCTTACAGGGTCACACAGGTGACAGAGAGGGAACTCTTCCTTTGCATCACTCAAAGGTTTCTAGGACATTTTAAAACCAAAGTTAGCGAACAGCACCTGAGCTGTGATGGGAATGGAACATATTGCCTAAGAGCAAAGTCGAGTCAGTCTCAACAATTAAAACTGTGATAGTGTTTGCAGCGTTTCTTTTGCAGCAAAACACAACCCTGCATAAGAAAACAGCGGAACTTTACTCAAACAGATCATTACGCTAACAAACTTGTGCCTTGTTTGTTTTTGTTTAGAAAGTTGCACTGCTTTCTTACTCCGTTACAGAGATGAATTGAATATGTGTTTGAGCTGCAAGGAGGCTGAGGTGTGATTTTTCGCACCTCTATGCAGGATCTGAGCACTTGTTTCCTTTGAGCGTCTTTTAAGCTGTCGCTGGTCAAATCTGTGCTGTGTGGCCGCAGAGTTCATGGGAAGTCTGATCAGCGAATAGGTGATGGGCGAGAAGGGTTTCTGAGATAATGAATGTAGTACTGATTAGATGGGTTAAACAGATGGATAGACAGATTGCTAGAAGAATGAGCAGATTAGTGCATGGGTTTTTTTTTTAATGATGCATAAATTAGATCACTGAATGAGTAATAAACTACATGGTTTGTGTCCATCATGTTTTCTTTTTCTTTTATTTATGTTCGTGATCTTCAGCTCTAGGAGATGTCACAAAACGGTTGTTAGCAATCACATAGTAATGGTATCATTGTAATCAATGGTAATGATAATCAAGTGAAAGCAAAGGATTGTAAATCTGTCAACAACAGCATGTAAATCTTAAAACAGATTAATCCTGGTGGAATTAAAGCCTCTGTACAAATGGGTGAGGGGTGACGTCCATCCCAAAAGTTGGCAGTGGGTATGAGGTAATGCTTTACATAATTTGCCAGAGGCACTAGGCATCATGGGAAGAGGAACTCACCCCTGGGGAAAATGCAAAACTTACACTCTTGGCAGTCTTTGACAGGTGGTCCAAAACCTAACACCTCCTCACTGGGGAAATACATGTGAGGCCCTTAGAGCGGTATTGTAGTAAATTACAAAGTAATTAAAACAAATTTCTGAAACTAAATCAACAGCAATACTGATTTATTTCAAAGAACTTTTAAATTTGATTGGCAGGTTCCATATGTATTGAGCTTCTCAAATTATTGCTGGCTTTCTGAAAAGCAATTTGCTAGAACAATGAAAATATGGAAATGTGGCGCATGTTTATCAACATTTATTACCAGACAATTAGTCAACATGTGGTATTACGTAGCCACATAACCATACATCATCACATTTACTCCCTGTTTGACTTGGGATCAGCCTTCCCCCAAAGCAGGCCTTAGCATACACACTGACACACACGCACGCACACACAGACAATAAACAATACACGTTTGGCCTTCCCAGCACTGGATTTGAAAGCCTGGTGGGGCGATATCTCAGGCCCAGGAGCCATCATTAAAAAAACATTCAAATGAACCAACCTGTGCACACAATGCTTTACAAAGGGGCAGCCATCACAATACCTGCCCTTAACCTGCCCAATCGCGTCCATGCAAATGTCCACAGCTAAGAGTCAATGGGCTTCAGGCTTCCTGCTAGACCTAATGTAAGGGAATTTGCATACGCTGACTCCCTTCCTTCAATTTGGTTTCAGATAACAAGATGTAGTTTTTAATATTACCCTCGAGGGAAAGGACACGTTTGGGGCTTGTGCAGAAAACAGCTCCACACACAGAAAATTAGTTTTTATATGACAACGCTGCTGTTAACACAGGCTACAACTGATGTTCTACTGATTTTTTTGTGCTGTATCTTTTAATGACCTCCTTATGTTGGGTCATTGTGTATTGCAATCTTGCACGCTAGCTGCTGTATAATTAAAGTTTGATTTGAAAAGATTAGAAGTACCACCTCCTCCAGGCATAAAATGACTGGAACAATGCTTGTGTGCACAGGTGTGTAAAGGATTTGACGCCAACAACAAGTGTTTGCAACCAGGCAACCATGTGATACATTATATATGTTACAAATGTGCAGCCTCAGAACCAACACCACGAGACCGCATGAATAATAACAAACAGATGACAAGTTTTAAAATGAATTGAAATGTCTTTCAAGCTGTAGTCCTGAAAATCTTAATTTTTCTTTCTAAGTGCCTCATTCAATGAGCACTCGGTTCACGCTGTTGCATCAAATAGGGAAATTTGCAGTCCATGGCCATGTGTGTATGTGTGTGCGCGCCCCTTTATCAGGCCACTATTATGATGACTGCCCTGGGACAATAGGCTGGTCTGGGGCGATGGTAATTACAAGTGACCAGGACAATACGGCCGCGTATGGAGGGACTAATACAATGAGAAGACAAATTTATACAAATAAAGTATTAACCCCCCTCCTCCTCTCAGCACTGAATGGTTCAGTGACTACAGTCTCGGCGCACAGAGGATGAAGAACTCAACCAAAACAAAAATAATCAGAATACAAGGAGGCCAGTTGCCCTAAAGCAGGATAATGAAGAGGTTATCCAATACAACTAGGACAGGAGAATAATGTGCTATTACTCATCTTTAAAAGAAGGGTTCTGAAAAACAGGCCAAACTTGTTCCTGTTTTTTTTTCTCTCTCTGAATAAATTCAAACACATCACAAGCAAGCTGCCATTTCAGGAACCCAAACCTAAACCTGAGGAACAACTCGGATGTATTGCCCTTAACTCAGCCTGCACTTTTGACTTAAGAGCAATAAATTCACTCAAGTGCCAACTGGACGTGGTACTGCATTTCTTTAGCTGTCTTTGTCTAGTCGAGCACAAAGGCTTATTTTTATCGCCAACCGATAAGACAAGGTCTTGCTGCATGTTTTATCACTGAGAAACATCTGTATCTGTAACAACAGCAGGCACTCTACAAACAGGTAGACGAGCATAAAAACTCGGCCCGCTGCAACTTCGCTTTCTTCGTACGCCAAGGAGCTATTCCGCAATTGTTTACTTAGTCGAGATACAAAAGTTTCCTTCTCCTTTTCCCCAGAAGAGAAGTAACTCACGAAAATTGTTGACAACCAGGGTTTAGCGCGGACAGGGAGGGAAAACGCGCCTTTGATAAGCCTTAGTCTGTGTGCTGTGATGCCTTCAAGAACGCCTCGTAAATTCTTACAAACAACCGCTTGCTCCGCATTAGCGCTGTACAGTCAGTGTAAGCCTCAAAGATTAACCACCCAACACTCAATGACCCATGTTTCTTTTGTGAATAGCCAATTTTAATTGCATTTGTGACATGCAGTTTTACGGTTTGGCCCTGTACATAAAGGTGAAAAGAGATTTAAGTCTAGATAGTACAGGTTCTTTCTCAACAAAAAGGATAAGGATCTTATTTTTTCTGGTAATTTATTAAAGTTTTTATTGTTTTTTGACGTTATAGGATATGAACCACAAATCCGTCTTCTCCCCTGTCCTTTCAAATCGTAATAAAAAAAAAACAACTCGGATGGTCTTGAAGTACTCCACCACGGACATGCGCAATCGGCCGCACGCGTACAGGAGCGCCAAAGTTACCGGGACGCGAGGGGAGGGAGGAGCGGCAGAGGCTGCTGTTTAAATTAATGTCAACCTGCCTCCTGGCCGGGAGAACAAACTCAGCACACATAGCGAAAGTACGTGCTCAGCGCAACCTGCGAGCCGCTCTACACACTTCAGCATGGCTCGCCGGCCGAGAAACAGGTAAACCCATACGGATTCATCACTCTTTAACCTAAGAACTTTCTTATTCTTTACATATACGTCTTATATTCTGTTACTGTTTTTCCCCCTCTTATTCCCCCTCAGCGTTACTACTGGGCACGGCGCGAGTTTGCGCGTGCATCTTATTGACTATATGTGGAAGGGTTTTTTTTTGTTATGTTAACTGTGTTTAATTTTATGCTCTCTTTTGTGTTTGCGAGCCGTTAGCTGTGTTAAGTGGTGTGGGTGTCTCGCTCGCGCGCTCATGACAGGTGGTGGTCATCTGGCATGTGCGCTCCCCGCGCCGCTGTCAGTGGCGAGGGAGAGAAAGGAGCCTCTTTCTGTCAATGCCTCGCTCTCGCCCGTATACGCGCGCGCGCGCACACACACGGGCGCATGATTAACATTAGGCGGGTTGTCAGGCGCGTGCCACGCCGTGCACGAGACTGTGCGTGGACGTTGGTTTTAATGGGAGCCTATTATAAACACAAAATCAGAGGCAGTGCACCGTGACGTCCGTGTACAAATACATGTCTTAACCCCGCTGATTGTTTTGCATTGCGCTCTGTCATAGTTTATGACGGTTTTACGAATATTTGTATGTGTTTATATTTCTCTGCGCTGTCCGTTTTCCGGTGACCATCACCTCACATATCGTTGAATTTTTCGCGGTTTTTTTAACTTGCAGATTGGATCTCAAACAGGAATCTAGCCATTTTATAGGTCTTTTTTCTTTTTCTTTTTTTAATAAACCCGCCTTGATTAAAGTTGCGTACACCCCGAATGCCGCCTCAGCATCTTAGGAAGCGAAGGACGCTCACGGTTATTTTGGAAACTGCGTTTGCGAAGCGTCTCCTCGATGTGCGCTTTTTTTTTTTTTTTAAACAGAATATTCGCTCAACGTGCAGTTTGTTGAAATGCATAGACGGACACATCCTTTCTCCGAAGAGCATCTGGGTACTTAAATTACGCGTGCTTTAACCACAATGTTAGCAATGATTGTTTCAGTGGGGGTTATTGCTTTATTCTCAAGCTTTGGGCTCAGATAAGTGCGATGAGCGTTCACTTCACATTATCATATTTCTTAAGTTGAGTATCCCCTATTCTTTTGTTTGCTTGTTTGTGCCCAACGTGTTGACTGTTTCTTGTTTTCGTGACATATAATTTCCTGTGATCTACAAGGGTTGTCTGGTGGATAAAAAAAAATGGGAAACCTTAACCAGATCGATATCTTAAGCTTCTCTGCCTTGAACATAGAATGTGTTCAGTATGTTTTGTTTTTTAAGTTATTTTGTGTATGACTCCATATGGTCTTTGTCAGTGATCAGGTAGTCACATATGTGAGTAAGCTGACAAAAAATAAGGAAGATAGACACACAAACACACACGTCTCAGTCGCGTTCCTATTCACCTGTTGCTCTGCATGATGCCAAAGTACCCTACCAAGCTTCCACATTGCCTGTGCTCTACATTCTGATTGGTGAAAAAACAACTTGGTATCTGTGTGTGTGTGTGTGTGTGTGGCGCGTGCGTGCGTATGGCTGTGCTGTACAAGGCTGCTGCAGGTCTGAACACGCCAGGGTCATGAAATTATGATCGCATGTGCCAATCCCAGTATCTGTGGAAACTAAAAACATTGGAACCTGTTCATCCATACCCCCCTCCCTCCCACTTGCTCGTCTTCTTCTCTCTCTCTCTCTCTCTCTCTTTCTCTCTCCCCTTGTGGGTGTCTTGGCTAAAAGCCTGCACCCAAACCTTCAAGAATGACTGGTTCTGTCTGCCTTGACACCTGATGAGTTAAAGATTGGGTTGAGTTCTTTATGCGCTCTGTAAAGAGATGATTAGGGAGTAGTTTGGAAAAAGAAAAGTACTTATTGTGCTTATATTTACCTTTCTATTATCTTGTATTATTCTTTTTCACCCTGCCACCACCTTTTTTTTTTTAAAGTCTCTCTCTCTCTCTCTCCCACTCTGGCTGCAGTGTTTACAGTAGTGAAGAGGATGAGGAGGAGACCGAGATGTACGAACATGATTACGATGGATCACTGGCCAAGGCAGGGAAACGCCACCTCGGCAAAACACGCTGGACGCGAGAAGAGGTGCACACACACGCACACCTGCCCAAATAATTCAATTCAGTACAAAATACTTCACACCTCACACGTTATATATAGAAACTGCCTCAAGAGAGATCACTGGGAACTTTTTTTTTTTTAAATGCCTGGTCTAACCACATTCACTGACTATTATGCTCATGTTAAAGTGCGGCAGATGGTGTTTAATGCGGTGACATATATTAAATGTCTGACAAACTGCAACATGTCTTCTCTTTTGTTCAGGATGAGAAGTTGAAGAAACTTGTTGAGATCCATGGATCAGAAGACTGGAAACTCATTGCAAGCTTATTAACTGTAAGTAGTAGGCCTGCGAGTACACACACGTGCATGCGCACACCGCTCACAGGGCACACGCAGGCGGGGACGCAAACGAGATATATGTGGCAAAGTGGTGACAGACCACGGCGTAATCCCCCTTTAGTATGAGGATGATGGTTAATGCCCTTGCTCTCTGACCTGCCAGAATCGTACGGATGTGCAGTGTCAGCACAGATGGCAGAAGGTGCTGAACCCAGAACTCATCAAAGGGCCCTGGACCAAAGAGGAGGACCAGAGGGTAAGAAAACAAATGTCCTCACATGATACAGTGAACAATGATGCAGGAGTCCATGTCATGCACAGTAGCCGAGACTTTGATTGACACGTTGTAACGTGTACGTGAAGATGCTTCTCTCCGGAGAGCTATCAGTGGTGACCTTCAACAGCACTTTGTTCCAATCAGTTCGTAGAAACAGGCAATCAAGTGTCATTCAGGGTGAAAAAAACAAAAAAAACTATTACTTTATGTTCCTGTGCGATTAAAGCAACTATTCTGTAGCAACTCCCTGGCTGCTGTTGCACATTTGTAGTTTCCCAAAAAGTTGCCGTTGCTCAACACAAACCATGCGTAGTCTCTTACAACCTGTGAAGTATTTATTGAGCTCGTCCGAAGGAGTTATATTTACACCCAGATGCCAGAGTAATGATTAGCAGAGTGGCTAACGTTCCACTGGAAACTCCCTCACTGCTCCCCAGCAGGTGCTCTCACCTCCCCTCACCTCCTCAGAGTTGACAGATAAAGAAAGAGGGAAGGAGGGACAAGGGGAAAGAAGGAGGGAGGAAGTGTTCAGTGATATGATGTATGGGTGTCTGAGATGTTCACGATTAACTAACAAGTTTTTATTTGCATTTTTTCTCTTATTTTGTCATACCCTATCTCTTCTACCTCCCACATACCTTTCACTTCTTAACCTTTCTTTCTTTGCACTTCTCTACTTCTCCCTCTCTCCTCCCTCCTATTGCTCCTTCCTTCCTCTTTCCTCACGGCCGTTCACTATCATTCACTTCTCTTCCCTTGCAACCCCTTGAACATGCACACACACAAACCTGTCCGACCCAGGTGATTGAGCTGGTCCAGAAGTATGGAGCCAAGCGCTGGTCGGTCATCGCCAAGCACCTCAAGGGTCGAATCGGCAAGCAGTGCCGCGAGCGCTGGCACAACCACCTGAACCCGGAGGTGAAGAAGACATCGTGGACTGAGGAGGAGGACCGGATCATCTACCAAGCACACGAGAAGCTGGGCAATCGCTGGGCCGAGATCGCGAAGCTGCTCCCCGGCAGGTGAGGCAGAGGCCAGAGACAGGATAAAGGTGGAAAATAAAAAGAAAAGAAGTTGGTTGAATCAGGGAACCCTTGTTGGTTTGCTGCGCAATGTTGCGGTTGAGAGGGTGAAATGGAGGTGAGGACACCGAGGGAGGAATGAAAAAAGACGAAGCGAGTGAGAAAAGCACACAGAACATAAATGAAAATAGGTGGATGGTTGGATACAGAAAGTAATCTCCTCTTGGGACTGGATAGGATTACGGAACAACTGAGAGGAGAAAAAATAGTTGAAATGTAAAATGTTAAAACGGGATTTTTTTAGAGAGTCGAATGACAGAGACGAACAGAATGAGAGAAAAAAAAAAGGTACTGCAGGTTTGACATGATTGTAATTGCTTTGTACTGATAACCCTATCAATTGTGAGTGTGTGTGTGTGCGGCTGAGACTTTATCTGTGTCAGACTGTGCGCTAGCCTGTGCTGATAATGCTATCAAGCACCACTAGAGGTTCACCAGAGGTCCTCACATTTTGGCATGGCTGTGGGTGCGTGGACGCGCTTCATAATGAATAAACTGTGAGTTAATGTGTGTCCTTCGTGACACGCAGGACTGACAACGCTATCAAGAACCACTGGAACTCCACCATGAGGCGAAAGGTGGAACAGGAGGGCTACCTCCAGAACACGTCGAAGAACAGCAACTCCTCGCTCCCCATCGGCCATGGCTACGTCAAGAACGCCAATCACATCATGGGCTTCTCCAACCACTCGCCAAGTCAAGCGCAGCAGCCTCCCCTGTCGCCATTCAACTACACCTACATCTCCAACACACACAGAGTGAGTGGGCTTTAAACTAAAACCCAGGATGTTGGCAGGAGGAACTGAACAATGCTTACCTCGCAGGAGATTCGGTTATTTGATGTGGACGTGTTTCTGATTGGGTTAACAGGGGCCCTTCCCCATGGCCTTGCATTTGAACATCCTGAACATCCCCCAGCACGGAACCGCTGCTATACAGGTAAAAGACCGATACAACTGATCGCTCCCATCGAAGGAAGAAGAGATCGATTGGGATTGTGAAATGAGACGCTGAACTGGGACGGGGACAAGCACTAAAACCCTGCTCTTGTTCCCTCAGAGACACTATAGTGAGGAGGACCCTGAGAAGGAGCAGAGGGTGAAAGAGATCGAACTGCTTCTCATGTCAACAGAAAACGAGCTGAGAGGCCAGCCATCACTACCAGTGAGTGTGTATGTGGGCACGCAAGCTTGGGCGTGGGTGCGCCTTGAAAGTGTGTCAGTTCGATTTATGTGCATGTGCATTTACTTGACCCTGGCTTTAAGGACAGTGGTTGGACAGTGGCGTGCGTGTATGTCTGTGCGAAGGAATAGGAGGAAACATCTGGGGGGTCTGTTTCTGCAGAAGTGATGAAATAGGGCAGTATCACCATTTTTTTTTTTTCTGCGCGTGCGTGACCCCTTGTGCAACCCTCTGCTTAACACCCCCCTCCATTAGAGTTCCTTTTCTCCTTCTCTCCTTCACATTTGTTCAGTGTTACACGTCCTCTCTCGTTCGCAGGCTTGCGCTATCTCTCTTGCGCTTGTTTGAAACTTTTTTTTGCACTCACTCTACTCGCACGACAGTTGTTTCCAGCCAGCTCAGCCTCTGTGTCCCTCTCTTCCCTCAGATGAATTTGCCCTATCCGGGCTGGGCCAGCCAGAGCTCTCTGACCAGCAGCTCAGAGGGTGTGACGATGTCGTTGCCCCATCACCAGGCGGCTGCCCCTGCCCTGCCTCTCGACCAGAGCTGCCTGCCAGAGGAGAGCGCCTCCGCCGCGCGCGCCCACGGCAACAACAGCAACAACAGTAACAACAACAACAACAACAACAGCAACAGTCACCACAGTAGCCCGACCTTCTCAAATACTATTCCAGAGTTCATGGCATCCGTGATTGATTCAGTAAGTGACTGCAGTGTGTATTAAAAATACAGTATGTCTGAGTTCGTCTTGGGCATTTTGTGGATTTTCGTTTTTGTATGCCATGACAAGCTCTGTCCAGATGAAAGAAAGCTAGCGTAGCGATCAGCAACGTACTGTAGGTCGTCTCCAGTCGTGGGCCTTGACCGCTATTTTCCCGCCCTTTTCCCAGAGCCTCTCCACAGTTCTCAGAACAGACAGGGTTTTGCCCAATCAGGGCTCAAGAACCGTTCAAGGAGCATGGGCTGCTCTCATCCCAACTCCCAAGCCTTCACCAGTCAGAAATCTGCCCTTTTCACCCTCACAGGTAGTTAAAGTGCAGTAGCAGTAGTATATGATCAGAGCCCATCCAATCACCAAAGTGCCATCTGATGACATCAACAACCAATCATTCGAAATGAGCGTTTCTGCTGTTTTCCATCTTTTTTGCTTTTTTTTACTGTAATCATTTAGTCCATAGCTCATCTTGTCCCCTTTCCTCTCCATTTCCGTAGCTTTCGCCGAGCGTGCTTGCATGATCTGCCAGATTGTCACCGCCTAAAACTCAGCCTGTGAAGCCTCTTTGATTGACCGGCCTCCTTCCTTCTGTTTCACAGTTTCTCAACCAGTCGATGAGCCCAGAACACTCAGACAACGACAGTTTACCAATGAACTCACCTGTGGACTCCAAGCCTCTGATCGACCACTCTGTCAGGCCTCAGAAAGAGAATGAAATGTGAGTGGGCTCTGTCTCTAACGTATTGTATTTAGATTAGATTTTGTTGCTGTTGGCAAGGCTTTACAAACTGCTGTTTCGCCCTTCTCTCAGGTTCAGAACGCCAAACATTTGTCGTTCGATACTTGAGACATCGCCTCGCACACCCACACCTTTCAGGTCGGCCCTTGCCCTGCAGGAAGCCAAGTATGGACCCCTCAAGCTACTGGTGAGCGAAACCACAAAAATAGTCCCATTAACTGTTGTTCTTGCTGCAGTATAGCATGTTTGACACTCACTGGGGGATTTGTCGCTTTTCCAGAATACCTCTTTGGAACTGCAGACGGTCAGATCCATTAAGCAGGAGCCGATGGAGTGTGCCATCGAGCAGCCTCCTCTGAAGAAGATAAAACAAGAGGTACTTTCCACTTGGCATTAGCACGCACTCGTATGCAAAAAGACGAATCTGAGACTGAAATAAGAAGTTTTAGTTTTTTTAAGCAAAGACTTAGGTGAAATGAGTAATGCACTTTCAGTTTGCAGCTGTGGTAGCTAATGTGGATAAGAAGGAGTAATGAGGAATAAGGAATGGGTCATGTCAAGGAAGCCAATTTTTGCACGACTCTTGATAATTATGTATGTATCTTACGTGATCATGGTGTGTTTTACGTCCTAGGTGGAGTCTCCATGTGAGAGGAGCCCGTGTATACAGTGGGAAGGACAAGACCTTCACACACAGCTCTTCTCCCCCAATGGCCCCGCACAAGAAGTACCTGTAAGCTTACAGCCGGCCTTTAACACCACAGCGCATAAGAACGCGAACACATACCTTTATATTTGCCGAAAATAACACTTACCCATAAAATATATGGAATACATCCATCCCTCTGCCACTGTACTTTCTTCTAAGTATTTGACGTAATATCTGTCATGTGCTTTCACTTGACTTATGTCATGAACACGTTTTTTTTTACACTTTCATTCAGGACCTACTTACTAGCTCATTACTGAGCGAAGACGGACACAAAACCTACCACCTCCCCCGCAGAGGCATGGGCAGCCCACTACAGGTGTGCGAATGTGTTTGTACATATCTTATGTATAAAACTGAATTGCACGCCAACCACAATAGCTCACCATCCTGTCTTGTTTTTCATCAACAGCAGGTCAGTACCTGGGAGCAGGCGACCTGTGGGAAAACGGAGGAGCATGTTTTGGCCTCAGAGCAGAGCCACAAGTACATCAACACTTACCCCACGAGGACACTGGTCATGTAGATAGGTGCGCACGTTGATCTGGGAACATCAACATTCCCTGCGCTGGATGCAGCGCGGTGGGTTTCATATTTGTTGTGGTACAACAGTTGGGAGAGGCTCTATGCCACTGGTGCTTTTACATTCACACTTGTTGGATTTCAACCAACCAAAGACTATAACTTTTTATGTTTTTTGTATCTTTTACATAGAATTTGCTTTGGGTTTTTATAAATGTTCGTCCTTTCACTTTTGGTCTTGTTATTGTATTATTATCAATGTTGTATTATAAATGGGATATGGTGGCTATATAATTTGTATTGGGCTGTGTTATTAATTCTGAATTTTGATATTAATATAAAGAACAAGTTGATTAATTTATTTCTTTTGTTTTTATGATGCCTTTGTTGATGGTTTTTTTAAAACAATTGGCCAATGGAGCAGTGTTGTAAGTTAAGTATTTAAGCCCTCTTAGCATTATCATATATCTAAAGGCATATTAATGAATTCAAAACTGACCTCTGAAACTTTTCTATTGCTTTTTTTTTTTTTTTGTTAAATAGGATACGATGGGTCTACTGAAAATGTCAAGTGTTTGGTCTGTGCCACCACATGGAAACACTTAACTACAAGTAACTAATGAACAAGGACAGCTGCATCTGTTCATACATCATCATTCAGAAATGAATTATAATGCTTTTCACAACAGAAGGGGCTAGCCTTTAAAGTATTACCTGATCACCATGTTGGCACCTTTATTTCATAACAATTGAACTGAAAAAAAAATTCATTTCACTTTCAAGTTACATCTGGCCTTCACAGTATCATGTATGGGGAAACATTCATTGAACAAACAACTATATTTGTTCAAATTATATACAGTATATACTGTATATACATATATATATATATATATATTACATGACCTTACATGCTTGAAACCACGAGCTTTCACCCAGTAAGACCAACCTGCACTTGAATTTTGTATTCTCCATAAAAAGCGAGAGAACTAAACACTGATATTTTATATTGTGCTACAAACAAAAGCCCAGTTGAAACTTTTGTATGGTTGTCATTTCTAAGCATTTCTTTGAATAGTTTTGTATTGTTTTATAATGCATATTCAAATTTTTAATGCCTTTTTTATACTAGCTTTTGAGCAAAAATGATTTTATAAAAGCATTTATACATGCCAAGTTTTGATGTTTTTTATATACTTTTCTATACTGCCTAGTAAATAAAGTGTGTTGTTTTCTTACAGCCTTGTGTTCAGTGTCATTTTGGGAACGTTATTCTAAACAACATAAAATCTAAAGTTGAAGCCGTAACAGCAATTCAAAAGCTGTTCCTCGAAGACAGGAAGCAAAGTAAATATGCTTTTATTTGTCACTTATATTCGTCGTTTAGTACAAATAACCTCCAGCGTTTTAAGTGTAGATGAGTACACAGTGTACCTAGCACTGTGGGGCTACACTATCTTTTTTTCTTATTTGAAGTGAATGAACTGTTTGCTCTAAGGTGTAGGTCTATAGTATTTAAATTTCTGTGACAATTCTAGTATGTAAAGTTCCCCGCAACACACACACACACACACACACACCTAAAGAAGCAAGACTTGTGTTTATTATACAGACCATATCAGAAAACTTTCTGTCCATCTGCCAATGACTAATAGTGTGCAAAATTATCAACCATTGAAGGTGATAATCAAATGTCCCCAACAGTTCCCTCTTTTCAGAAAGACAAAGAAAAAGTTTGCCCAGGTGAAGAAAATGTCTCAGCTGCACCACAGAGCTTGCCTAAGAAACATCTTCAAACACATGTGAAAATTAGCTGTGCACAGCTACTGCATAAAATGCCATTGTTCTCCAAAAACACACACATGCTCACATATATGGGCTCCACTTTCAGTCTCTTGAGGAGACTTGTTTTTCCGGGAGGCTGTGAAAGCCAAGGGGCCCAGACTCAGACCAGGAGCTATATTTACAACCCCCTAACTTCCCCTATACTCCCACCTCACATTGATCCACCACAGTGCCCTCAAATATAGATTCCCATCACAAGGAGTGGTCTCGGAGGGGCACATAAACAGGAATGGCAGTCACAATGATGAACACAGCCTTGGAGGTACTACACCTTTAAGTGACAAATACTGTACTTAATCATATTCGTATAAGAAGATGCTTTGGTTTTAACTATTTTACATTAATGGTATAAAGAGACAGCAAATAAATGATTGAGGAGGTTTGAGGGTTTCAGATGATGGGTTTGAAATCCCCTGTCAGCAATTGTAATGTGCATGTGTTTTTGTGTGTGTGTGTGTGTGTGTGTGTGTGTGTGTGTGTGTGTGTGTGTGTGTTTGTGTGTGTATACACAGGGTTGTCTTGTGGAAAGAGGCCAGAGCAAGAAGCAGACTTTCACATTGGGAATTTCACCATCTTCTACTACACCCAAAAGAAAAAAAGAGACCCAAAACCCCAAACCCCATGAGATTCACAGACACCTGCTACCACTATGTGAGAAGGCAGCTGTGTGTGTGTGTGTGTGTGTGTGTGTGTGTGTGTGTGTGTGTGTGAGTCAGTCTGTGGACGGGTGGTGGTTTATTGGCAAAAACAATGTACTGTCAACCCAGATGAATATTGTAAGCCATAACATCCTGTGGTGTGATGGATCGATGTCAGGTCATTTTTGGATTCAAACTGAGACCAACAGGAAGAAAACTGTTGTTCATCACGAGACCTTTTCTCTGAAATGCCCACTGACACCGTGGATTTGAACACCTCAGAAAACGAGACCTCATCGACTGGACCATAAAGCTCCCAGCTATTTAGTGTTTGCTCATTTTATCAAGTGATGGACTGAAAAGTGTCTTAGGAATATAATTGTTATCGTCAACAGTGCAGTACAGCAATCACTTACAAGAGGTGGTAGGATAGCGTGACAATGCACAATGTCATCAAAACACAGAGAGACAGTGTGAGGTCTCCTGAGGTATCCTTCTCTACTTGGATTCTGGTGTAGCCTTTGGTCCAGGCTGCCATGGCAATAAGGATTTAAAGACTTTCTAGTGTAGTAAGATAAGTGAGAGGAGACATGACCTAGAAGAAGGGTGTTACCAGTAAACAACTTTTCGAATGCAAACATGAGCTTCAGATTTTATTTTCACATTCACTCTTTGTTTGTCTAGCTTAACACAACCTACTAATGTTTCAGGGCGAAACATTTTAGAAGGGATTTCATTTAATTGTTGCACACAATAACGGTAGAGTTTTGGTGAAATATTGAGCTCTAAAATGTCACTTGCAAGACTGCCTTTTTTTAAAATTCCGTCCTCCTTTCCCTTTTCAAATCAAACATGTCTGTCGCAAGCAGATTGGCTCATAAATTCAGTTTGACGTGTCACAATAGATTTATAGCCGGATGTTGCAGAAGTGGCGGGCTCCTGAACGCGCACGTGCATACTCACAAAACACAGACAGTCCACGCGCTCACAGGCTGGCCAGCATGCTCTGGGCCTGCATAGATTACTCTCGCCTGATTTCCTCATTCCCTGGGTGCTGTTGTGGTCGGAGATACTCAGGCAAGAGCAGCCGCTCCCTGCTGGCAGCGGTCAGGTGGGAGGGCTGGGCTGGGCTGTCCGGGCCTGATAACCACCCTACCCATCCAAGAGGAGAGGAGCTGGGGGCAAAGAAGAAGACAAGTGATGAAGAGACAGGGGCAAAGAGAAAGAGAAAGAAACTTAGTGGTTCAGTGTCATTGAAACAGGGTTAAGCCTCTGCAAACACATGTCGGGAAACAAAGTTATGTGAGAGAAGAAATATTAACCGTGGCTAAGGGGCGAAAGCTGGTAGTTAGCTTAGCTTAGGCTTAGCAGAAAGAGCAGGAGTAAATAGCTAGCCAGCCTCTGTCCAGAGTGAAAATGAAAAGGAATTGGCTGGTATCCAGCTCTTAATATCAGTAATTACCAGGCTGTATCTGTTTGTTTCACTTGTACAGAAACAGATATGTACAGAAGTTAAATGCTGCAATTACTTCTTGGTAAACAATAAGCAGTCAGAGTAGCTTCTGGAGTCTTGAGTCTGTTTTTGTACAAATATGTTTTTTTAAAAGGAAAAACGTGTCAACTAGTGAGATTTACAGGCCCATCATCAGGAATATGTATTTTCTTTTAAAACTTTGGATAGGGCCAGCCTAAGTTTTTCCCCTTGCTAAGGGTCTTCGTACTAAGCTAAGGTAATTTCTTTCCAGCTCCAGCTTTATTCATTATGTTGATTTTGTCTCAACTAACTTTATGGGTGCTATTGGCAAATAGTTTGGTAAACTATTCACTCAAGGTGTACTGAATGTTGATCAGTGTGAGAGGAACAAACACTATGAAAATAAAGAATAAATTTGAAAGCTTGCTAAACCCTGTAGGCTACCACACATGGTTACAAACACTATCTCAATATTCAAATGACTGGTGCAACAGACCTAATTCACAGCAAACATTTTGACTAAACACAGGCGCAAACGTTGACTCCATCGTTGTGTTCCATTCGAGTGCCCCTGAAAACAGTGATCCAGCACGAGCGCTACCGGGACACTGAAAATAAAGCAGCAAAATGGAATTCAGTCATCAATTTGATCATTTAAAAGTGATAAAAGAAGAACAGAACTTTATCAAATGTCAAAAAAATGCAGGGTTCACTCAAAAAGGGTTTAATGTGTAAAAAGGACCGATATAAATGACATCATGGGACACGCATGTGCTCAGGGGGCTACACACACACAAAGGGGGGTGTAACCTATATTCACCTATATGTGAACAAACAAATCAGAAACTCAGACTAATTTAGTGTTACTGGTGAAACATTTAAACACGGATGAAGAGAGAATCATTCAAACAAACTATTTTTACAGCAACAATACATTTGCACTTTAAATTTCTGGTAAGCAAAGTTGTATTCCAGCAATAATGATAAATGCTCATTAGACGTAACTCATGTGTATAACTATATCTGTGTGTGTCTGTTTTTTTTAAAATCTTGGGTCCATCCAAACTAAGTACAAATAAGTTATGAACAGTCTTTTTCTGTTCAGTTGTCCGTTTGCAGATAGAGATGTAGGACCTCTGCCCAAAACATCACAGTTTGCCAGCAGCCACGTGAGGACCAAAACACACGGACAGTATACAGTGTGTTCCCCATGAACACATTGACTCACAATCACAAAACACACATACATGTGCACATACTGACACACAACCAGAAGACCACACAGATTGAGCAGATAGACCCCTGCCATGTGGACAGAGAGACTGAGGGTGAAGAGATAAGAGGGTAGAGAGGTGAACACATCGAGAGAGAGAGAGAGTGAGACCTGTAGGGAGCGACAGAGAAAGTGAGAGATGGGGACTGTTGGAACGGCTGCTGGGGTGATTAGACTCATCTGTAACAGTTACTGTCTTCCCTGATTTGGCTGCCATTCGTTTGGCCGTTTATTTGTTGTTTTTCAGTACCAAAAAATGTATAGAGCAATGTGCCTGCTGCAGATAACCCAAAACAATAACTGTAAACATTTCTAAAACTGGGTCAGGACTGCTAAAGCAATGCCAACGTTGTCAAAGACCAGAAAACCAGAAGTTTGAGCTTTTGATAAAAGATTGATCGGAGAGGGGAAAAACAACAACAGCGAGAGTCAGAGAAATTGTTGGATTCATCGCAAAGTAATAGACTCGCACTCTTGGCTGCACAAGGTGATGATAAATTCATAAAGTAAAGCCCAGAAATAAAAAAAAAACACCTTGGGCTCCCATAAGGTCTTTCCAAAAATATTTTTTGCATTAGTTTTGGATGAAAAATGAAAACAAGACCTGTCACAAACAAGTTCCTTAAGTAATAATAACAATTATTTCTGAACTACACAGATTTAATAGAAGGATATAGCTTCTCACACACTCACAGCTTCAAAATAAGGGTACAATTAATGATGATTGCATAATTAATCTGCTGATTAATTGTTCATCTGTTTTGTCTGAAGATATCAGGAATGGTGAAATTAGTGAAAAATGCCCAAAACTGTTCTCTTGTGTTGTCTAAGTCCTGGTCAGATTGCAAAAAATGTAATATTTTATTCACTTATCTGTCATAATGTGGACTGGAGAAGAATTTGCTTACACTGTTGAGGTAAAATTGCCGCAGTCCACCTCAACCAACCAGGATAATGTGATTACTTTTGGTGTGAAGAGCCAAATCATACCATCAGTGTATATGACAAAAAAACAAGAGCTCATTCTTAACATCCTGTCTTCTGACAACACTCACTTGATGACTAAGTGGAAAACAAGAAGGAAAATTTTTAAAAAAACGAAAAGAAAAAAGAGAGAGACTAATGTTCACTGCAAATAAATCAGTTTACGGCAGCAGCAGGTTTCATGACTTAAACAGGATCTTATTCTTTATGAATAACCAGAACAACACAAATTTTCACAGAAATGGACACACGCGCTGACAACCCCACCACTTTTTCCTGCCGAATGTGTGGTCAGGTTTGTCATCACCAAGTTTCCTGACTGGATGTGGCTAAGGCCTTTTCCCAGCAATACCCCGAAAAACTCTGAACACACACACATGCGCATGCACAAAGCAGACACTTCAACCTAAATCTCTTTCTGTCTACTTTCACATCGTCTCTGTCTAGGTTTGCTTCATCATACACAGGAACACAGAATGATAAAGAGAGATAGGGAGAGAGGAAGCGAATAACCAGAAACTTAAAAGTGGCTCTGTGATACGATGAGTCTGTACTCTGTACTGTACTTCTGATGTGTGTTCATGTGTTCTCGTAGTTTAGCCAGTGTGTGTTTGTGCTCATGTTTGTTTATCTATTTGGGTTCAGGATTGGGGGGCTAGCTTTTTGTCTTGAGAACTTGTGCTCACATACAGTCACAAGTAACCCCCCCCCCCACACACACACACACACACATACACACATTTACTCAGTACAAAATGACATGTTTTCCCGCTCAGGCTTGGTCCGGCTTCCCTATTCACCTGGGTAAATAGAGCAGAAGGAAGGGCCTTTCAGTGGAGCCCACCACACACACACACATGCACGCACACACACACACGCACGCACGCGCACACACACACACACACACCATAACCCCACTCCTCCTGCCTCCACTTACCAACACTATGACTGCACACGAATACTCAAATGACAGTTCTTCCTCGAGCTAACATTCAGCAACACACACACTTATTAGTCTCCTAAAACACCCCTCTGCTCCTCTTATTTTCTCTCTTCTCCTCTCCTCTCCTCTCCATTTGTCCACTCCATTGTTGTCACTAAGTGATCCTGACGTGTCGATTCACATGGCACAATCACGCCTGACCGCACCAATTTAGGACACTTGTCACCGGGGTCCCCCAGCCGTCAATAAATTTGCCCTCCATCCGCACTTCCACCCCCTTGCAGAACACACTCACACACACCCCCATCAGATACACCCCCTACTGCCCTTGAACTCATTTGGAGGGTGGGTGTGGTCAGAGGTAATGGGGTGAAAGTTGTGTGCATATGTGTGTGTGTGTGTGTGTGTGTGTGTGTGTGTGTGTGTGTGATTTGGTATAATTGCACCAATGAGATAACAATACTCAGACCTCAGGATTGTTTGTGGTCTGCAGTCCAAAACACAGACAGGCTGAAAAGGCAAACACACACGCACTCTCACACACACACACATAAACACACACACACACACACACACACACACACACACACACACACACACACAAACACACACTTGCTCTTTGTATGTATGACACCTGTTATGAAATGAATGGCTGAATAGAGATTTGACTGTCACGTCCAAAGTTAGACAGCTGAAGCGAGCAAATGTTCGGGTGTACAGGGACATTTCTCTTTGACTCTGTTGGAGAAGACATATGGGAGGAAAGTGCATGATAAAGACAACAAAACAGTACAGCTGGCAGTGAATGCATCATGCAGCTTTGTAGGACAGTACTGCAGTGTTCTGCTAAACCGTCATTATGGTAACGCATACACAAAAGAGCATAAAACACTCAACTTTTGCATATATACCGCACAGCATACTTAATACAAACTCCGTAGGAGTCTAACTCTCATTTAGCCATACAGATATGCTATAACATGATTCACAAGTGAGGGAATAAACATGAAAGCAGTGACTGTGGAGACACAGAATTCCAAATATAAAAGAAGCAGCCTGCAACCAATTGTCAATTCCTCTAATCTGTTCTGCCATCATGGATGAAGTTTAATGAATATGTTTTTTTGAATGCCAATTGAACTAATGTGAATGTAAACACACCGACATCCGTTGAGAGGCTAATAAAAGATAGGGGTGGTGATGTTTTTGATTTTTGTTATTTTCAAATCCTATGAAAAGACCAAAACAAGTAATGTGACTTCACTAGGCTCTCTGAAGATGTAAATCTTTAAAATACACATTAATTGAGCACTTGAACACCTTTACACCTGCTTAGTGGCTCATAAACTAACACATAGTTTATCATATATGGGGGAGTTACTTCCAGCACTGAACACATCCACTTTGAATTCTGATGTAATTTAATGTCTTTCTTCTCACTTCTTCCATGGAACCTGGCAGGAAGTGCAGCAAATGCTGACAATGTACAAACTAACGCAAATGTCTCTGAGTGTGAGTGTTGTGGTATGCATGTTCAATGTGTTCTTGTAAAGCTTTTCTTGAAACTGAGACATTAGCAAAAGTTGTCAAAGGCCTGTGGAGTCAACAGGAAGGGTAGCCTCAAATGAAAGAAAAAAATAGAAAAAGATGGAGGAGTTTGAGAGAAGTAGACTGAGGTTTTAAGATTATCATACACTTGACTGTCCCAATTAGACTCTCATGGCAACATATGGATTTTTTCTTATTAAAAGATTGCCTGGAATAGTTTTATTTTGTTTACTTTGGCCGAGGATGCTTTGAGCTGTATATTATTCACTATAGATCTGTGTTGTGGGCTTTGGCCATCAAGCTCAGAGAACAAAACCCAGGAACACTGCAACGACAATGGCAAAAAGCTCCAAACACGGCTAATTCAAAAAAGATAGATATCTAAAATGACTACATTTTTAAGGATTGCTGTCGGTGTAGGTTATCATATGTGTCCAGCGGCTGCAGAGAAGTTACGTTATCAATGGCGGGAATTTCTGAGCAAACGTTATTGGATTTGAGTGTGTGTGGGTGAGTGCGATAAATATACTGAGTAAAACACCTGTCCCCCTAAAGATAAGACCAGCAGATACCAGAGAGGTGGAAAGGTGTGTTTCAGAGGTCTTATCTGAGTATGTTGAGAGTCAGGTTGCATGGCAACATAGGACTGACACACATATTGTATCTGCGTACACTTCATGAAAAGATTATGCAATATAGTGTACATATATATACACATGCTGTATATGCAGACATATGATGAATGAGGAAAAAATGTGATATCAGTGACTTTGATTGTCTCATGACTGTTTCTGCCAGAGAAGCAGGTTTGATCTGGGATTTTCACTTCACTTTTCATTTTCATTTTATTCAGAGTAGCGTGAAAAAAAAATCAGCAAACAGCAGCAGAAATTTCTTGTTGATGAGAGAGTTCAAACGGGAATGACCCGGTGTGCCTTGTGTCAACAGTTCAGGCTGCTGGCGGTGATGTTGGGTGTCTTCGTATTATTGTTCATCATGTGTATATTCCTTTACGGCCACAAGTTCCACATCTTTCACTGGAAGTTTTAGCGTTATAATGCATCAAGTCACAAAGCCAAAGCCATCTCAAACTGGTTTCATGAACATGACTGTGAGTTTGATGTACTTCAGCTGCCTCCTCAGGCAGCAGATCTGAATCCAGCAGAACACCTTGGGAATGTGGTAGGAAGGAAGAGTGGCAGAATGAATGCACAGGAGAGAAATCTGCAGAAACTATGTGATCCAGTCAACATGGACCAGAATCTCAAAGAAATGTTTCCATCGCCTAGTGGAACTGAGGCTGTTTTGAAAGTAAAGGAATGCCCTACCCAGTGTTTGTAAGGTGTTCCAAATAAAGTGCTCTGCAAGTGCATTTTATTCCCCAAGAAGATTTTAAGAATGAAAATATTATCCAACACAGAAATGAATACAAGAGATTATAAAAATATTAATGCTCAATTACAAATGCTAGCCAAAGCATGCAAGATGTATGTATGGAGAAGTTGATGCGTAAAGCCCTGCTTTACAAAATTCTCCAATGAACATGTTGCATCACAGCGCTTTTAGCCAGTTGTGCATCGTCAGCACCAAGACTGATGAACCAGCAATGTACAGTGTGAAGAGAGAAGAGACATACAGCACATTGCTTCTTAATCTAAGTTTTGGTCATTTCTAATGAATTTTGAGTTCAATCTTAACACAACTTATTGTGATATCAATGATTTGACTGAAAAGCAGCGGTACTGTAAACTACAGGGTTTACTGGTTGACCTAGTATAATACACATATTGTTTGCCAGTCTGTAAATTACACTGAACTAATGAAACTCAATGAGATAGTCTTGGCATAACTAATCAGCAAATTTGAATATACAAACGTGAGACATTTACCTTGATTTGACACTTCATTCTGGTAAAGTATACAGATAGACACTGTATGCTAGTGTATATGCATGCATATGTATGTGATGCATTTTGCAACTAATAATGATGTTGTAAAAACAAACACAACAAATTTTATATTCAAATCTTAGAATTAGGAATGTACTGTACACACCTTGGAAACTGTTTCAAACACACAGACACACACACACACACACACACATGCAGACACACACAGACATACACACAGACACATATGCATGCAGACACATTCACAAACCCAATCATCACACACACACACACACACACACACACACAAACACACAGAAAGAGAAACCACAGGCTTCATAGTGTAGTTATCTGGATGCAACACTGGGTTAATGTGACCAAGCAGAGGCGCCTCAGCTCATCAGCAGAATGAGAGGGGTTTGAGGTGTGTGTGTGTGTGTGTGTGTGTGAGGATGTGGAGAGTGTGTGTGTGTGTGTGTGTGTGTGTGGGGGGGGGGGTTAGAAGCACAGCCGTGCAGAGAGATAAGAAGTTGTGGGATTGTTGAGCCGAGAGGGAGAAAAAAACACACACAACAGATGGATGTAGAGACTGTGTGTGTATGAGGAGAGAGAGAGAGAGAGAGAGAGTCTATACCACAACTTCATTGCAGCCACGCCAATATTAGAGGTCACATTTTGGGGGAAGCACCTCACAACAATGACTAACATTTTTATTTTTCTTTTAAAATAAGTCATTGATGCAATGATTTTGTTTTCATAAACAGAAACAAACTTTATTGACAGTCAACATGAAGCTCAGGAATGATTTTTGTTGCATAAACAGAGGGGCATCATTTTTTACTGGTTGTGAACAATATTGAAAATACTGGGGGGGAGTGATGTTTTGGACAAGTAATCTGATTTTCATGATGGCAGCATTATATTTCACTTTATTATAACATACTTCATACACGATGTTCAAACAATAATTCACAACACACTAATAAATGTTTAAAGCCTCTTTTATTCTGCAGAACGTGAGTTAATAATCTGTCATGGCCAGTTCTTATCCACTCACCACGTACCATCTGCTGGGTGCAGCACTCTACCTTTCTTTTTTATCAAAGAGGCTGTTAGCAGGGGCTTCCCATTTCCTCCCAGAGTATTATTCCTATGATTCAAGGACGAGAAGTCCGGCAAATGCAGAGAAAGGTTTGAAGGTGAAAGGTTGAATGGTATTCCTCAAAAAAGAGACAGGGTTAGAGAGTGGAACCAGAGCCTGAATGCTGCTGCACATGACACTGATATCCAAATAAGCGGCGAGGATTATAGTTCAGGTTGCGCATGCGTGTTCGCACTGTTGCTACAAATGCATGGATACGCATCGGCGTAAGGAAGCTCACACACACGAGCACACACGCAAACACATCCGTCTCACACCTGCCTCTCGTGTACATGTGCAGTGACGCTGTAAAACAAAACGCGAGAAACAACGCAGCAAAAAGCTGTTACAAAACTTTCGCACGCTTCTCGCCGAGCTGACGGATCCACTGCATGGTTCAACTGAGGTAAGCAAATTTTTTCTGTGTTGTTAAAACCGACCAGCTTTCTGTCTGTGGGCACGCACTCATACCTCTCTCACAATCGCACACAGAGTACCTGTCATTTCCTGTCTTCCAGAAAAAAAAAAAAAGTTTCGTCTACCCCCGAAGGACTTCCGTGAGGGCATTAGGGCAGCGAAATCCAAGGGAAGCAAGATGAGCGAATGCATGAGGAAAAGAGAAGCAGGGGTTATGCAAAACCAATCAAACCACACAACCTCGTCACTCATTGTTGGGATGAGTCAAAAAATGACACAAAACTAATTATTCTTCTAAAATGCTGCTTGATGAGCACTTTGGACTGTATTTACTAGCAAGTGATACTGGAAAAGGAATAAAAAACAATGCTGTTTCTTCATCTGTCTGTCAGTGTGTGTGTGTGAGTGCATGCACACCACAAGCGGTTTAAATCATATTCTTAGAATCCTTGGGCCCACGTCAGATACAAGTGCCATATGTATTGGGCACACACACACACACACGCGCACACACACACACACACACACACAAACATACACACCCTGTCATAAACAAAGGGTCCTGTGGGAGGAAGTACGAGGGAGGGAAAGTACCTCGTCAAGACAACAACAACAGCAGAGGTGCAGGGGAGTGACAGCTGCTCACCGAGAGAGACGCAAGGGATCACCTCTGCACCAATAACAACAAACACAACACGGCCTGCCGCGGCCACTGCCTGACATGCAGGGCACACTGATGACATGCTTGACGAACGCAAATGCCGGGGACAGCATCCTGTTACCGAGCAGTAGGCAACATCAGAGGTAGGTTTGCTCTGTTAAGGTCATGGAGGCCGTACTTGATGCTAATCAGCCTACGTATGAGCACATCTGCACAAAAAGATGAACATTCGCTCTTGTCTCCCGTTCACATCAAGCGCGCGTTTCCTGAACCGATCCGATCTCCAGCGGACCTGCAGGTCACCGTTTGCCTGATCAGAAGGTAGTATTTATGAGCCATAACAAAATTCTTCTCTGAGGTAGAGAGTAGCATTCTTTTCTTTGTTGCCCACACTGGAGATACAAACGGAATCTGGGACAGACACCAGCGGCTCCATCCTGGCATTCACTCCTTATTCTGCATCCATATATGGAAAAACATTTTCTGAACTTTTTGTGACATAGTGTGGCTGCTTTGTGCTTTATCACTTTTATTTCTCAGTGAAGAGGCCCCAGGCATTTGTGGGCATGATAGGAGCAGCCCCACCCATCCTGAGCACAAACCATACACACACATACAATATCTGGCCACAGTAGGTACCTCTCTTGACCACAATTGACTGCAATCAAACCTATCCACAGCATAAGCTGTGGCCACACCCGGAGGCCCCGTGCTGGGCCAGTCCTGCTATTATGCAAGACAGAGGTCATGCTAATTTAGAAGTAACATTCATTCACCCGCAAACTCACGCACACAGTAGCACTGGTTGTTGCACTGGGAATCCCATACTTGCTGTTCGGCTGTATGCGTGATGTCCTACATCGCCATTTGTTCATTCATCAGTGTGTGGTATTGATAAGTGAAGGTTGTGAATTACTTACCTCTGGGGAACTCCTGGCTGCAGAATCACTCTCTCACACACAAGCACACTCACACATATGCAAACAGACACACACCTGCCTCCAGGGGAAACCACCTCAGAGCGCCATAGCCTTAGAATTGATTATTCATTGCAATAAACAGAGTGGCAGCAATAAATATAGACAGGAAACCCCCACCGTTACGTGCAACAGCGACATTATGTAGAAGCATCTGCCCTGACTCAGTTATGATTAAGTGTAACTCTTTGGCACATTACACAGGTAAATTGTAAAGTACAGGTGCATGGCCCTCTGGACATATAACTGCAGGGCAAGGAGGAGTTTTTCATATGCAAACACACAGGCACGTGCGCATGAGCACACACACACACACACGCACACACGCACGCACACGCACGCACGCACTGGTGCATCAAAGTAGATAAACCGGTGTCATGTAATTTTATCATCTCGGATGACACTATAACATAAAGACCACCACTCCCAAACACCCATGCTGTGTTTAGCATAGCTGCTAATTGCTCCAATTCACAGCACGGGATATTGAGATTAAGATATTGCACACCTTTTCATTTGAAAGAAAAAAGGAATAAGTACTTGTGCAAATCACTTTCAGGTGTGTTCAGAACAAAGAGCTAATTCTCCTTCTCAGTCGCACAAATTTGACCACTGGACTGTTTGTACAGCCAATTCACAACAGACTCTGACTAACCAGGAACTCCTGTTGTTTATCAGTGTCCTTTACATCATTGCAAAGGACAATGCTCATGTCTTCTACAAAGAGGATCGTCAGTAGGTGAACTTTTGCCTCCAACAGGTAGCTTCAGCCCCAGCCTTTTGTCATGCATGCAAGTGTAGATTTAAGAACCCTTTAGAAAACGTCAACAGGAGACGTGATTTTCAACTAGCTAGCTCCAGCTCCTGAAATCTGCTGGAGACAGTTGTCAATTGGATTAGCAAAAAGAGGCTGCATACGTATATGTGTCTCCCCTCTGAGGGGGCAGAAAACCTACTCTTCCTGAACCAGCCAAAGGCAGACGTTTTCTGGGAGGGCACGATGAGGATTGCAAAACAGGAAACACAAGGCCTTGATAACTCACACATACATACAGGGCCCTTGCACATACAAAAAGTGTGGGGCTGTTGCATAGGGTATTTGGAAATGGTTCAGAGTGAAAGAGAGAGAGAGAGAGTGTGTGTGTGTCACAGTCGCAGGGCCCCTTCTGATGCTCTTCTCTGCACACCTCAGTAAGTACATGATGTGTGTGTCTGTCTGAGCGTCTGTGTCATGAAGCTGAAAATGCATTCAAGGCTTATGGTAAGTGCCAAGATGATCACGAGGTGCGATTGATGGTACTGAGGCTGTTTACGAGTTGGCCATGAGTCGTTCTGCAGGACGAACAGGTACCAAAGGAGGGAGGCCTGGGTTAAAAAAAACAAAACAAAAAAAAAACAATAACTAAAAAAAACCATCATAAACGAAAGACAAGAACAGTAACATGAGTAAGTACTCATTAAGATGGATGAGCACCTCCTCCTTCTCTTCATATCTGTCTCTGTGTAACACACACACACGCACACACACACACACACACACACACACGACACGCTGTTGTCTTTTCTGTGAATCCTGGACACGTTTGAACATGCACACTGGCCCATGATGACTTAAGCACACACAGTGCACACTGATGCTGAACCGGTCAGGCAGCACTTAGCGCAGTGTAACACTTCACTGGGAACCTGATAGGGTTGTGTCATGAGGGAGTTATTGTTGCAGTTATAATTATGACAAAGGATCCTACCCCTCTTGACTGGCACAGTTATCTCGGGACCACTCTGTCTATGTGCCGGTTAGATCTCATCCCCGATCTTAATGTTTTCCTCAAACTTCGTTAAACACCCACACCTCTTTCTTTACCTGGCTTTCGTTTCTCGTTTCTTTTATCTCATTGGAACTGCTCTTATTCACCTAACCCTAACCCTTTGTTATCGTTCTTACTGTTCGTGCAACATGGAGTCTCATTGTTTTCTGATCTGCTTTTCATGCAGGAGCTTATAGCTTAAAATGGGACGTCTTCTTTCAGTGTTTGGAGCTGTTGTGACGATTTAAAACAAAAGCTCAGACCTGGATTTATCTATTGAACAAGGAATATGTGGATAGATCAGTGGGTACCTCAACACACGCTGCAGCTGCCTCACAGTCAAAAGCCCTCATCAGACATGGAAGATGTAACACTGCTGTTGGAGTAACAGCGTTTTGTCACTCAGACATTGCTGTCCATTGCACAAATGTTTGTTACGGTTTATCAGACATGACATGACTCTTAAGAGCAACGGTGCTCACGTGATATTTGGAACTACTACTATTACTATAGCAGGACCTACTGTTTGGGGGGTTGTGAGTACCTTGGCAGGTGCTCAAGACAGAGAGTCTGTCAGTGTGTCTGTGGACAGATGGATGTCTGTCTGAGGACACAAGTCACTGCGCTCATAACCATTAAAAACTGTAGTCACGTAACTTTGCAGGTGTGTAGCGGTGATCCAAAATGAAAGCAGACTTTGACGATGGGCGTGAAAGGGTGTCGATAGAGTGCGATGACATTGCGAGAGGTCTTCTCATGTATTTTTGCCTGAATTTATGTTCAGCATAAGTGCAGGGGACACTTACGTTTGGTTCTGTATGGTAAAGATCATTTTACACTATACTACAAATTACTTATTAGATGGAGAATTTTGGTTCTTATTTTCAAATATCTGACAATCCACATGCCCAGATTGACAAGACTCGTCTATCCACTGTATCTTTGGTGTTTTGCTACATATTAATGACTTTAAACTTGCAGCTGAATGCAATGAAAATTGAAGGAGGAGAGAGTGCTGATCTGATATGATCAGAATCGCCTCAACAACTTGATAACTTGACTTAACTTTGACTTTTTCTGCTAAGTCAAAAGTCCTGAAGGAGCTGGACCATGCAACAGTAATCATCCGGGCCCTGTTACTAAAGAGAAACACTATGCAAAGGTATGGTTTTGTCTTTGCCATTGTGGGGAACTTACAGTACAGACTGCGGTACGGGTGGATGTGTGTGTGTGTGTTAGTGTGTGTATGTGTGTGGGGGGGTTCTCTGGAACAGGATGTAGCTGTGCAAACGCCTAAAAGCTTCTTTTGCTTGTGTTTGCACAAGAGATGAGGCAGCGAGGAGAGAAAAAAACAGATCCTTTACTGTAAGCCTCAGGTCCGCAATGTACCCATGGTGGGGACTTTACCACAACCTGTCATCGTGTCAGTCCGAAGCAGGAGAGAGAACTGAGAGATAAAAATCTCAGTTTGGGATTTACTTTATCACATTGTCGAGCTTGAGGCACACACACAAAAAAGCTAAATAGTTTACAAATATACAGCTGGATGAATTACTTGGCAAGCAGCAAAGTGGAATGCAAAACTATGCAAATAAGATGCAAAGAGTGAGTCAGCGTTATCATGGAAAATTTCTCTCTGGCTCAGAGACACCTCGTACTTTACTTGAATTCGTCTATTTTCTCTTACTGAGTACTTTTACAATGACATATGGGTTAAGAGTGTCAACGCTTCTTTTTTTTTTGCAAAATCTGGTTGTTCTCTGTGGATTTCAGAAATGACAACTGAGAGACGCATATGAAGCAAAAAATTAAAAACGCTACAGCAGATCTTTGTTGTCCTTGTATTCCTTCAATGTGTAAGGTTCTTGTTTCAGTTGCCCCCCCCCCCCCACACACACACACACACAGGAAGGTCAAAGATCAGGGTCGGCCACAGTTGGAAACCTTGCTTGGAGGCATATCGGCTGAGCAGGTGCTTGTCAATGTCATCCCAAACTCATCCCTTACATAAATGACACACGTGGAACACACAGGGATTAAAGATCCAATGAACGACTTAGGTCCCCACTTAGCTCATAATAACTCCCCTGCGCGTTCCTCAAAAGAGCAGGAAGAGGTGATGAAGGAAAGCACATCCCTCCAGATCCAGCTGATAAATGAAGACAAAGAACTGGTTTGACAGCTATGACTTTATCCTCCCAACAAAACCAGCGAAGGGATGGATGGAGGCGTTGGGAGTACGATGGGAAGAAGAGTGAAGAAGAAAAAGTCACGTCACCAGCAATTCCAGCTACATTAGCTTGTCACATGAGATGGAGCAGGCGAACCACACCCTGGCATTTTTTTTGTACCAATGTGTCTATATTTGTGTCCACATGGCGAGCAGCGAAGGTGCGCTGAACCATGACTCTGTCTTTTTCTAGGCGTCAAGCGCCAGGTCTCCAAGCTCAACTCAACTCAGTAGACAGTTATGAAAACTTTGTGGTCCAGAGGTGGCCAGCTGATGCCTATCGAGTGGTTTTTCTCATGAATCCTTTAATCCCCCCGACTGCTGTTTGCCTTTGCAGCCTCTAAATGTCAAACTGACAGACCCCCACCCCACTCATCTGTAAAACATGGAAATATACCCCTAGTTTTCCCATGCTGCTGCATACAGTATCTATATATCTTTTTTTTTGCCTCTCCTGGACCGAAAAATGCCCCAGGTTTTTCTCGTGGGAAACTCTTGGGGAGGTATGTTGCTCCGTGAGCAGGGAGTGAGGGTGGAATCCCGTTTTTCTGGGTCTGGGCTCACTCCCTTTTCCGCGATCCCATCCCGGGCTCGGTGTCACAACCGGCATCGTGTCAGGACTCGTAGCGGTGTTAGGAAACTCTCGTCTGTTCTCGCTCAGCCGGATTTGGGGTTTTTAGTTGCACACAGTGACCTGTGCACAATGTCATTTCTCCTTCACTACATCCTTTAGGGTTTTTAATCATCCTTCCCTTAATTGGCATTCTTTTTTTTTTTGTTTCCCTTTGTACCAAAGAATTCCAGTCCTGTATTTTCATGGAAGGAACTCATTTGCATTTGATTTGATTTCCTTTATTCAAGTGCAGGCTGTGCTGCCTGAGCTGCATCTTCCAATGACTTTTTCTTGTTCATGTGAACCAAAGGGGAAAAAAATTCCGTTCTGGCCGTTAAAGAATATTTCAGAACTTTAACTGATGATAAAATACACAACTAAAGGAGCATCGACAGTGGAAAAGATCCATTATATCCGTCCCTACAGCTGCTTCCAGACCAGCTCATCAAACTCATCAGTCAAGTCAAGCAAAAGACTTATCCAGAAGTCACATGATTTTGAGTAAGTGGTTTCATCCTCAAGGAAGAATAATGGTGAACATGAAAGTGTGTTTTTCAGCTGTCCTCTACATTGGATTTCGCTTTTTTTTTCTAATTATGATAATGGTCACATAACATTGAGCCATATTTCAGAGGATATTTTCAGGGCTAAAGAAGTTCTTATACTTCTTTGAAGTTATCTGTGAAGTGAGAATAGAAACATCTCTGTGAGTAAAACAAAAGATGTCCAAGAAGAACGCGTCACAATTCAACTTTCACCTGTGACCTCTGGTTTATTAAAAAACTGGTGGCTGAGGTACGCTAAAAAAAAAAGAAGTTGCACAGACTGTTATCCAAACACATCTGAAGGGGTTTACTGCTGTCAAGGAATGGGGCAGACCTGAGACGGCCACTGTCAGATGGGGTGCGTGGCATCTCTGCTCAGAAATGTTCACAGTGGTTTTACTCAATTGTAGGAATAGAAAGTGAAGGAAGCAAGTGTGCCATGAACAAAAAATGAGAGCTTGAGAAGAGAATCCTGCCCACTCTCCCACACTTTGCACATCAGGCCTATCGCTGCGTCAAGTGCCCATGCTTGTCTGATTGCCGGTTTTGGAAAAGTTAACAGATAACATCACCCCTTGTATTACTAAAGTAAAGGTGCGTGTGTGTGTGTGTGTGTGTGGGGGGTACTGACTTCTCCAAGGGAAGAATCCTCAATTCCGTGACAAAACCTTTTTGTTTGACATAAAGTTTACTTAGAGCAGCAGGATGGAAAAATAGTAAGTAAGTAAGTGAGTTTTAATAGTATTAGATCATATTTACATAATCATGTCCATGTGGGGTTGAATTTGTTAATCATTTCTGTCTCAAATGTCAGATCAACGTCCACTTTTTTAAGTATACCTGAGCTTTACTACACTGGGGTTTTTTTTGCAAAATTGAAAGTTTCTGATTTACAACCCTCTAACTTCCTCATTTCTCTTCTCTTCTCCTTGTTTCCCAGAAAGCAAAAAGGAAACATGTTTAGCCATGGAGGAACCTGTGTGCGTAAACAGATTCATTTTTGCAATACAGATATTTGTGTGTGTGTGTGTGTGTGTGTGTGTGTGTGTTTCTAAATTTAACATGGTTGAAAGGAATTTAAATGTACAGTATATCTGGAAAGAAGCAGTCGCAGTCCACTACTTTCAGATCTGCTCTGTTGAAACAGGAAAACTTTTTGTTTTTGTCTTGCCTCAAAATCAATAATGTAACGTGGAGACAGCCAATCAGACAGCAAAATGCAAAGATGCAGACAGGTGGGCAGACAAGCCAGCTGAGAGGCCACATGTCCAAACTCCTGGGCAAAGCTGGATACTTAAGTCAAGAGCAGGAGACAAATTGAGACAGAGAGACTGAAGACAGGGAGGTGAGGAATGAATGAGGCGAACAAGACAGACTCACATCAAGATGACAGACAACATCCTTTTGCTTCGTTGTGCCGGGAGATGCAAACAGCCCTGGACCTGAGTCTGAATGATTGGACACACAGAGAGTGGACAGGAGGAGACAACAGGAAGTGAGTGAAATCAGCTGAGGGAAGAATCGGAAACACTGCAACATTTCCTGGGTCACTCAGACCAAAACACACGTGTGCCTGCGCGCGCACACGCGAGTTTACGAACACAAATGGTGACGCAAGCAACACCGCAGTGACATAACCGCAGTTACACATTTAAGTCACATATGTTCGGGAGGCGTTATTGTCTCTCCTGTAATTTCACACATGGAAAAAAAAATTTCTCATGCAGGACTTTCTTTCAGAACGTAAACCACATGAGCCCGGCATTCTCTCTTCACCAGGGGGGAAGGTCATAGATGCATTGCACCTGTGCGGTGAAAAGGAAAAATATATTAAAGTTTATCCAGAAAACTTTATTGTTTTGCTTTTTTTCCAAAAAAAAAAAGGGAGAACCATCTTTATTTTATTGTATAATTACCACATGGAGAAGCTTGTAGTAGAGGAAGTTTGATACAGGAGGAACAACAAAAGCTGTATCCACTTATTTTATATGGGCGCCACATTCGTAGCGGAGCGTTGGGTGTATCCCTCTTAATGCAACATGCGCACACATGCAATGACAATAAACACACAAGCGCACACGCCCTGTGGCACATGCACAGAAAGAAAAAGAGGAAATTCTCTTTCAATGAGGTGAACAATACTTGACATATCTTGACATTTTTTTTACTACACACTTCCCCTCTTTGTGACAACTTCCCCACACTCACTACCATTGCTACTTACTACTACAGGCTGCATATGAATGAAGAAAGATGCGCGGACACACACACACACACACACACACACACACAGGAGGAGAGAGAACGAGAAGAGAGTTGTTTTGCAACTAGAAAGAGGAAGGTACATGTGTCACTCATTCTTTTGTGATGCAACATGGACAACTCAATGAACACACACACACACACACACACACGCACAGGCCCACATTATTCCCTGTCTCTTATCCAATCTTGTATGCAAAATATTATGGATTGCCTGGGTACATTTTCATTACAAACAAAATGAGATCCTGTTGTTAGCCCAGGGACAACGAGGGATCTGAGGGGGCAAGATGGAGCGCGCAAGCAGGAATCCCACTTTTTCCCTCCACAATCACACATACACACATACACTGACCCACCCCACCACGTGCACTTAGTCACTCATGGTCTCTACCTGCATCCACCTCACCGGCACAGCAGATTTGCATAGATTTGCCAGTCAAATGAGCCGCATGGGGAAGTAGTGTGTCTCTTTGGAGAGCTAACTCTCCTCAGAATTCCCCTCCATCCAGGAGACTCCCAAATCCCTTCCAAGAAAAGGGGTCAGGTGGGATTTAAGAGGATATCTTGTACTGTTTGAAATATATTCCCAGGATTGGTTAAACTGATTTACACAAAAAGATGCGTTGACTGCACCTGCATGCGCAAATGCAGAAGTTTGGAACAGTGTAGATGACGCTGTGACTCTGTGTTGCTGAAAATCATTTCAGAATAAAAACACTCAATGTTCTCAACGTACCCGAATCAGCCCGAGGGGCACTTTTATTCCAGATTCCTGAAATAAAGGTGCTTTTATAGTTGTTTGCTTTGCTTGTAGATTCCCTGTTGATAGCGATGGAAATGTCGCCTTTGTGTACTGCTAATTGAGGCCATATATGCTTGAGGGGTCAAGATCTTGCTGTCCCTCACAGGCTTTGATTTTACACCCAGTCTACCACCAGTGTTACAGTGACCCTCACTGTAAGGTCAGGGTTTAAATGGTTGCATACTGGAGCTATATTATATAGCTCTATATAGCTCTCTCTCTATATATTACATCAATTAGGCCCATAAATACTTTTCATCTCAATATAAATGTGCATTTTAATTATCTGAGCTACTCCACAGTATTTCCACATAAATCCCTGACAACTGCATACAGGGTTACCAGCACAGCTATCTCTTGTATTACTGACTTAGATATCTATAAATCAAATTAAATGAAAAACAAGTACTATGCTGCTTTAAAAAGAGTACAAACACAGAAGAGCTATGTTTCAGCAGCATAAAATCAGCAGAAGAGTTCTAGGAACTCTAAAACCATCAGCACCCTGATCGAGCCTCTTTGAACTGACTGGGGGACATTTTGACTATTCAAATGTGGGTCTGCCCTGTGGCATATTTGGGCCTTTGTTACTACTGAAGCCAATTTCACTCTAATGTGGGTAATTAAGGATTCTGTTGGATCTTCCACAGACTCCCTATCAACCTGTTGTTTAAGCCCAGTGCCCTGTCTGTCTGACTGTCTGCCTTCGTTTCAAAGACGATGCCTTTTTAGTTTAAAGGAAAACATGACTCACGCTAAGCATTTCACACCGCTTTTGCATCCGACCATAAATCCTGACCATGCAGATCCCAAACAAGTATTACACATCCGCAACCCCCCCTTCCCCAAAAAAAAAGAAAGAAAGAATTAAAAAATTAATCTAGACAAAATAAACAGTGACACGCACGCATGAATCCAAAACTGGCTGCCTTGTTTACAGCAGCAACAACATTACTCAGCCTGTATAATGGTGACTTTGATAGCAATATGATTTGACTTATGGTGCAGAGCCAGAGAAACAGGCTGAGCAGGTTGGACTGTACTTGTAATAACAAGAGGAGATGTGGCTTACAGGAAGCTACTTGGGCAGTATTCCGTCAGCGGGCCTGAAGAGGCATTGCACAGACACACAGGCGATTACAATAAAACACTCACAGGTCACTTTTACATGGATTTTTTTTAGGGCTGCCAGCAACACCGCGATGTTACCAACACGATAAAGAAATAATAGCATTGGTTTTTTGAATGTGAATTGACAGAGTGAAAGATTTTCAAATTATCATGAATTAGAAGCCATGAAAAAATGAGAAATAACGTTGATTTGAACAACACAAACATCAGCAAAAACCAGGTAACCAGGAAGACACCACAGGCTTCTGCACCTTTTCTTTGGAATCGAACCCGAGCAGATCCTCCTTTTCTGAAACATGCGTTAAGTGGTCAGAAGGAACAGAAAAACCCAATACACATCATGTACTTTTCAGATGATGAAGACTCTCTCATCTGCCTACACAGCCTTACGCATATTTGCAGTATGCAAATTTCGAAAAAGCAGCCATCAAATCTGTAGTCATTAACCCAAAAATATATGTCGCAGCACGGTAGAAACGTGGACACAAATGACACAAATGACTCAGAAGTATCAGATGAACGGAACTCACTGTCCATCGCTTACACACATGCACGCACACACACAAACGCAGACACTCGCTCAACGAAACGGGGCAGGTGAATTTGTGGCAGGTGTTCTTCAGCAAAAGGATAGGGGTTTAGAAAGTGAGATAAGAGATGTTAACGCACGCACGCACATGCTCGCGCGCACACACACACACACACACACACACACAGTCAGTGCTGCAAAAAGGTTTTGCTCCTGGATATTGATCATGTACATATTTGTTTGCAGAGTGTTTGTGAATGTGTGGGCGCTGGATGTCACATACCGCCTCACAAATTAACCCTTTATTTCCCCTAAGTGTACGCTTTAGTCATTCCACAACATCGAGCGCTGCTTGGAAACCACCTGCTGCACGCAGGCACTCAAATGCAGGGATGTAGTGGAGTGTGAACCCGCCAAAATCCAGTTCACAATGATTTTTAGTCAGTCTGAAGGACCTGAAAGTGTATTTATTCATAGCAAACAGGCGTTTAAATTTGATGAGATTTGACGCAAAACATGTGGAAAATCAAAATGTTTGTGGTAACCCTTTGATGACAACGTATATGTTCTTTTACTCACCACTTTAGCAATATTCACCATAAATTTAAAATAGCTTTAAATGTTTAGAAAAGAGCTGCAATCTTTGTGTTTCATTGATGTGTATGTATTTGGTCCACTGGTTCACTGAAACAATTGTTGTATACAACTGTATTCAATGGTTATTTTATTAATGATGAGTTAATGATTATTAATGATGATTTATTATTTAAAGTAACTTCATTTAATCAGGTAGTCTGAAAACAAGATCTTTATTTTAAAGAGAGACTGAAGATAATTGGGTTTAAAAGGTCTAAATGTAATTATTTATCATCATCTTATTATTATTATTATTATTATTTATTATTTATCTTGAGCACAGTTTGCAGTTCATTGTGCATAATTGGGTCTGATTTGTGCATACATACAGTATAAAGAAATATTTAAGGTTGAGTAGTTGTTCATGATTGTACAGTGAAAGGTTTTATTTATTTATTTAAGATGATACACCACGAGATGATTATTCCTTGTCGTCGGTGTGGAAGTCTCTCCGATTGTGTCATGCAAAAAGCGATTATAAGTACAAAAAGTGTCGCTAGTGATGAGCTGTAACTGTCTATAATAGACAGGATCTAACCGCTCCAGCGATGACGGGGCAGCGTGCAGCATTTTCAGGCCCAGTGTGATCACGGGTAGAATCTAAATTTGAAAACTGGGGACTTGAAGTGTTGCTGAACATCAGTTCATACATATATATATATACATATACAGCATGCATGCACACGTACAGGATTTGGGGTAGTACTCTTCTTTTTCATATGAGGTCAGAACATAGCATACTAGAGGGGCCATTTCAACTGCCCCTCTGACATGACTTGGGGGGAGTGCTGTAATAGTTCCTCATTTTCTAAAAGATGAAAATAGAATACCTGACCTGGTTTACAGCATATGTTCAGTTACACTATGCAGTTTGTACTATGTGTGTGATGGGGGGTTAAAGAAAAGAGAAAGAGTGAGAAATCCTCATAACTGTATCTCTTGTGGTACTTCCTGCTTAAATACAGATGGTTGGCCGAATAATAGAAACACGTTTCAGAAAAGTTGTCGTTTTTTTTGGCAGCAGACTGATATAAATGATTGTTTTTCAAAAAGAAAGAAAGAAAGAAAGAAAGACCATGCAATGAAAGGGATTATATAAAGTACTTACAGCAGGTCTGCTGACCGACGACAACAGATTAACCCTTTCAAACCAGAGCACAGTACCCAGACAGACAAAGTGAGACAGACACAGTTCATGAACACAAGTTTCATTTTTCACTTTCTAAACATAGTCTCTACTGTTGATCTTGCAGCAGTGAGTACAGCCAAAGAGGTTAACTGCAGGGTTTAATTGACATTGTTCTGCTCAAAGTCTTTTACGCAGGTGAATTTTTTTTAAATTAAAGGTATAATTCCATATAATGCAGCAAGCGATTCCTGTGTACCCTCACACACAGCGATTGATGGAAAAAGCAAAATGCCAAAAAAAAAAAGTGCCTTTGACTGGTTTGCATTTTGGAGGTAGATGGTTATCGGCACAATGGGCTGATGGAGTGAGTGTTTTTACAGAGGGAGTGGTTGGATTGGTTGACTGTCATTTAAGGGGCAAAAGAGGGGGCTCTGTTTGCAGTGTCAATATTTACAGTGACACATGCTGGATGACTACTGACTGACTGGGATGAATTGCACGTGTGTGTGTGTGTGTGTGTGTGTGGGTGGGTGGGGGACAGGGAGAAAGCCAGCATTATCAGTAAGAAATGGATGTCAGATGTCATGCTCTGATGAACAGATTCACGTCTTAAAACATAAACTCCGTCTTGTCCTGGAGAGCTTGGGTGTGACCCCTGACCCTGCGCGCTCACACCTTTCTGACGACACGATTGACCCACAAAGTCCCGGACGACGAGAAAAAAATTCCTCCCACATGCTAAAGTTTAGAAAAGAAGACCAGTACAGTGTAAATGTGATTTACTGTCTGACCAATCAAAAGCGCGCCCTGTCACAATCTACAAGCCTCATTTACAATGCAAATCAGAGATAAGCAAATGAGGGAAACACAGGCTGCATCTGTACCACTTGTTGGCTCACTATACTATATCAGCAGTGTAGTACACCAACCCTGTACTGACATGTTGCATATCTTTATGTCTTTATTCTTATCTTTCAAGTCCTAAATCCCCATTAACACCTTCCCTTCAGCTGACTTCAGTTCACTTTACATTTTCCTCTCCTTTGGAATAATTCTGAATAGGTCTTATCACGTAATGCTAACGTTTCTACAGTGCCTCAGCTTAAGTTTCACCATTCAACTGTGTGACTCATGCAGACTGTTTGTCCTGCAAACTACAGCTAAACGCACCTTTCAGCTGTCAATTCAACCTCACCGTCCTCTTGAAGCTTCCCTTTGTTTACATATGAGCCCCCAGCTATGCTTACATCACATAAATCATCATGTTGATTCGCAGGGCGTCTGTCGTATTTATACTGTATACAAAGCGGCAAGCACAGGCACACAAAATGTGCCCCCTACCATGGAGAGCGATAGTTTGTCCCCCTCCGCCCCCCCCAGAGCTTTTCACCTGTGCACTGAGGCACCGAAATTATTTTGTTGCCATCTAGTGGTCCGTCGCACTCATGACATTTTCTTGAGGAACTCCACACTCGCATACAAATAAAGACCAATGTGTGTCGGATGATAATTGGAAAAAAAAACCCATTTATTTTTATCGCTCACAGTGCTTAGAGGTTGGTTGTCAGAACATAGAGATATACAGTCAAGACGTCAGGAGATCAGTATTGGATACAGTGGCCTCAGTTTAAAAGATCTCCATTACTAAGCTAATTACTTTTTCTCCCAAGACATGAAGTCCTTAAGGTAGGTAGCGTGGTCAAAACTCATGGAACAAAAGGTCAAGAATGAACACTGAATTGGACAATGAACATTAAGTCCATTTGAAGAAGACACACGTTTGGACAGCTGCAGTCCCACGACACGTGGGCTCACAAAGATCACGTCATAGGCTCGAAAGCACCAGAGCCGCCACCGTTCTCTCTCCAAGTGTGGCACGTTCAGTTTTTCACATGGTGCGCCAGTCTCAGTGTAACTCGCTTCAGTTTCACCCAAACGAACGAACAAAAAGAAAAAAAATTTCTCTCGGTTAAAGTGGCACAAGGTTGACTCTCGCCTTGTGCCTCTTACTGCAGGTCACACGAGAGACGGAAACCTGCCGCTCACTTCTGAGCGCTGCACACCGGGACCACGATCTTTCAAACCCTCGAGCGACCGCTCGACACCACGTGTGAAGGTGGAGAATCGGTTAGCGGGCAACGCAGTTAGATCTGGGGCAGGAGCTGCATGAGTTGATTGAACACGCCTCAGTGCATATGCATAAAAGTTCACAGACAAGTTGGTATTTCTCTCAAATTCTGTGTCAAAAGTCATAATGGAAACTACTGCATTGTATACCTGTTGGTCATAATTGAATCTCTTTAGACCTTCACAGTCAATTCACAAATTTTATGAGACTAACTTCTTTTTAGTAAGATGCCACTAATAGCGAATGCGGTATAGTAATCACTCTGGTATAAAAAAAAAACTTGTATTAAAGACATACAGTACGTATTTGTACTTGTTCGTAAAACCAGTATGGCTCAGGGACCCTGTATCAGTGCTGATTCTGAGAGGTATTCAAAAAGAAGGCAGCCTGATGCCCGTTGTCGTGACCAGGTCTGCAGTAAAAAAAAAAAAAAAAAAAAAAAAATTGAAATACTGCTCTCTTAGGTAGCATTAAGTGATGGCAAAGTTCTGCGCTTATCATTAAGAACCAGAGAGCTGCGCTCGGAGTCAGGTATGAACAAAAACAAGAAGAAAAAAAAAAACAACAAGGCCGAGTCAGCCACTAGCCCTTCTCTCGGTAACCGAAGAGGCGAGCGTCAGAGCAAATTAAAATCAGCCGACGGCGTCGCGCTTTTGCGAGACGGTTGTTCGACTCCCTGTTACATCAAAGACATCAAGAAATAGCATTAAAAGAAACGACAACAAAATCCCCTCATACAGGTGCGTGGCTTACATATAGCGGGGGTTTCAACAAAGCCAATAGAGCATCATCGAGGGGACGAAGGAATAATATTTAGCTGGGCTACAGATAGATACAAACATGGCCGCTTTCTTACAACTTGGCCAGTGACTTTACTTTATTGCACCGCACCTCATAGGAAAGGCTTAAATCACAGTTAGTGTGATGGGGTTTTTTTGTTATACAACTTTTTTTTTTTATAAACGTATACAAATTTATTATTATATCATTGGTATTATATGAGTTTTCATTAAAAGCACTATCTGAAATATTTGCGCTGTGATAGTCTTGCAGGATACACGGTGTGCTGGCTGGAATCATAAAGCTCAGGTTACTCTTCGATCTTAGCTCGGGGGAAGACGTGGGGGCTCTGGGCCTCCAGTTAGCACCGCGTGCGCACCCTGGACCGTGCCAGACCAGAATCTAAAACGTGACAACCTTATCTGTACATACAGTATTCAGAGCGGAGTGGTAACAAAAAGGAGATTACTGTTTTATATCAGTACGTCTTCCACTTGGACCAAGTAGTATTCACAAATACTTCATTAAGTTACATAAGCTACATACGGATCGCTTTTTACCATTGAGATTCTACATTAAAGTACCACTTCAGACAATGATTGTGCATATTTTTAGTAATGAATGGTGGTAAATACTTTTCAGTAACAAAACACTTTGACGTGATACTTCCGGCAGGCTATTATAAAACGCATATCTGAATTATAAGTATCTGTAGTTACTAATTGGCCCAAGTCTGTTCAAAAGATACAGTGCACACAGTGCCTGCAGGAAGTGTAAAAAGAAGGTGATATAAAAGCCTCAGAGAGGTAACAGAGCAGTGAGTCATGGTATCAGAACAGTACATTGGCACCTTGGCAAATAAGAGCCAATCTAACCCTAATACTGGTTGAGAGATCCAACAGGGTGTGTGTGTGTGTGTGTGTGTGTGTGTGTGTGTGCGTGTTTCGTGTGAATGCTGGTATGGCTGAAGAGAAAACAGGCAACGACAGTTTGATCTCGTAAGAAAGCTCGTCCAGAAAATGGTAAAACACCATTACAAAAAAACGCAGAGTTGTTGTTAAGGCTTCGTTGCGCGTGAGCTTGTCGAGTGAGGTCACCAGAGAAAGAAATGCACCCGCTGAGTTGCCGAGGCGACACCAGCGCAAGAGAGAGAGAGAGAGAGAGTTATGCTTCCCAATATCCGCTCCCAGTACAAACATTAATACACCGCTGAGATTTGGCCGTGTGAAGTGCTGAGGTCGTACATCACAGTATTTACAGGTTATACCGCTTATAACGTTGCGTGTGGGAGCAAAAAAAACGGCTCCCGTTCGTGTTCTCCGCCTTCGAGTCAACCCGAGTCCAAACATCATCCGGCTGAGGGTTGACGTCGAGAGTCCAAGCGACTCAGCGAAGCCAGCTGAAGCCACTTCCTGTCAGCCATGAATTAGGATCAGTCAGTCTTACAGTTTACACACTCAAAACAGAACACGCGTGACGGTTTGCAACGCCTCGACATATCAACTTAGTGCTCGACGAGTTCAAAGCGCACTCCAGTGAAAAGTAGACAAGTGAGACACTTGGAAGAGCATCCAATAGAAGTGCAAGCTGTACAAAAAAAAAGAGAAAACGTGAAAAGAGCTTAATATGTATTGTCTAAAAGGTTTAAAAAGCATAGTATAGTGATGTATTTATATACTCCTCTTTTTTGTTTTTCAAATATTTTATAATATCTTTTCTAGCACAGTCCAGCTGACTTTTTTTTTTTTTTTTGTAAAGAATTGTATATAATTTTGGCTTTTCTTTATTGTTGTAGCAGCAGCATTGTGCAAACACATTAGCGGTTGTCTTTGCTGATCCCTCTCCCACAATCAGCCATAACCCGTCAACTCTACTCCTGCCTTTCGGTAACCTTGAAGCAGATATCACAGGGTTATCGAGCAACGCGTGACTTTGTCAAATTGGCATTCGTTTACTGAGATGATCCATCCATCTGCTCTACCGTGGATATGTGCTATAATCCTCTGCTCCAGCAGAGGGAGCCAATCCTCTACAATCCAGGCCCAGGCTCCAATCCTGCTCGACCCAGGAACTGGGACAAGCGATGGCGGAGGACAAACAAGGAGGTTGACAAACGCTCCTCTTCTCCATTTGCAAAGGAAGATGAAACACCACGATAAAGAAGAGGAAGTTTAAGGGATGCTTTCCCCCTCCCCGCCGCCGCCTTCAGGCTCGGGCTCCTCAGCGCAGGAGTGCGTTTGCGCGTCTAAAAGTGTGTGTGCGTATCGTAGGCGGCTCCAGCGGGCCTTGTTCTTGTGCAGGTGACCCATCATGGTCTGGCTGAGCAGGCTGGGCTCGGTGAAGCGCTGCCACTCCTCAAACAGAGGCTCCACAATGTAGGAGATGAAACCTAGGACACACAGCAAAGGCCGGGGGCCGGGAGAGTGAGCACCTAGGGGTGGGGCTGGGGTTGATGCACTTGGTGGAGACCACATGCAGCCCCTTGCCATCTGTCAGAGAGTTGAGTCTTCTGTCGGGGACACGCAACGATATAATGTTCTCGGTGTACGCGCCTGTCTCCTGTACTCACCTATCTGGATGGCGGGGACAGAGTCGGCCTGCTGGTTACACAGCGGACTGATCTCCAGGTCAAACTTTCTCTCCAGGTCGCCTGTTGACAAATCAAACAACGTTTCCTAATAAAACAGTAGCTGGAAAAGAAAAGGAGAAGCGCAACTCCACATAAATGTTGTGTAACTGTCTGCTCACAAGCTCACTGAATCTAATTGGGCATGTACAGCTTGTCGCCGTTGCCCAGTTATTGCAGGTTTAAATAGAAATGCGAAGGGTCATATTATGTTATATGCATTTAAATAAGATATTACATTTGGAACTTACTCACCACTACTTATTTTCAGTCGATAAAGTCACTTATTTATTGCAATCAAAGGCCTTCGCTAAGAAAACGTGCTAATTTCATTATTATTTCATAACCATTTTTTTAGATGTATTTTTACGTTGAATCGCGAGGACACACTTTACTGACCCTGTCTGTAGAACTCCTCACACACCCGCTCACTCCACTGTCTGCTCAGCTCCCAAACCCGGCACGGGTTGCAGACGTCTGCGCACTTGAGAGCGATCTGAGGGTAAGCGCAGAGAGAGAGAGAGTCACGATCTGATCTGCGTTACTGTTCAATCGCTATTTTTGACGAAGGAGGTGCGTGCAAGGGCAGGGTACCTGCAGCATGAAGTGCCTGTGTGAAGCCAGGTGAAGGTCCAGATCCTGGTTGTCCAGATGTTCCCTGAAGGTCAACAGGAACTCATTCTGCCGGCTGATGTCTGTGGCCAGGATGAGAGAGCCGAGCTGCTGCTCCATGTCCTGTCTGCAAATGGGGGGGATGACATTGAGCCCCAAAAAAACAAACAAACAAAAAAAACCTTCACTGGCGAAACAAGGGGGTTGTCCTTGTAATATATGTTTATATTGTGCTTGCGCGTGTTCTTACGACATGTCAGCAGGCAGGTGGGACAGCAGTCCTGACTCGCGCAGCATGCCCACAGTGGACCTCCAGTGGTGACTCTCCAGCACCGACGTGTTCTGTGCGGGACGGGCGAGATTAAAGACGCCGCTCGGGCTCGGCCGCAGCTTCGAAACCCGCGTTTGTTTTCGCCGCTCGCTAAAAAACGAGGCGGCGGCCCCGGTGCGTACCTGGTAGAGGGATGCCAGGTGGTGTCTGGTCTTGATGAGGAAGGGCTGGTTCACTCCAGGATGGTCCACGTCGTGGGCGGCTGCTGCCATCAGGCCCAGGAACACGTCCAGGGGGCTCAGCTGTTCCGCCAGCTACGACACCAGAACAGTCCGCGGTCGCTTGCCGTCATTTCAAATGAAACCTAAGTGCTTAGCTGACATTCTAAGACCTATTTCCTCAATATCACCAGACACTGACAGAACATAAAGTATGAAGACACTGATGTTTTTTTTCTTTTATTTTAGCTATGCCTCAACACAACACCCTCAGAATAAAGGTGAAAGTAAGAACTGCAACCTGAAGCTTTTCAGGAACCAGTTGCACCGGAGTATTGAGTCCAAACAAAACCATCCTCATACAAGATGTTTCAGTTAAGCTCTGACCTTCATTTCAATTTTACTTCCTCTGCTTTGCATATTTTACGCTTCCCTACAGGAAAAAAAGAAGGATCTGTTGTAATTTAAGTATAGCAAAAGACCCATTTTGCATAATTCTGGAAATATATCCGCCCTCAGAATTTACATAATCTCATATCTTGCACTCTAAACAGAAGTGCTCACTGGCAGTATTGGATTTTAACTCATAACCGATCAAGCGTGTGTCAGAGCCTGGAGATCAGCGCTTTTAATGGTCAACTAAAGGTCAAACTGGGAAATTGATAAGAGAAGCAGCAGGCTTGTCATCTCGTACGAGTGTGCGCTGCTTATCTGAAGCACGCCGGCATGTGTGCTCATAACAAAATATCTGCAGACGCTAAGTGCTTTACAGAGCAACAAAAGGACACAAAACAATTACTGAATAAAAGGGAACGATGCAGAGGCACTTAATCTGGTCAGAGGGGCTTCAGGGATTTCTCCGGGCGGTGGATGGATGTGCTGCCGAGTCTAAGTGAGCAGGAATTATCCCTCAGGGAGCGACGCTAATAGAATATGTCAAGGAGAAGCTCGGGCCTAGTGAATCGCTGCAGTGTGAGCTGTGTGAATACAGTATTTATTACCTTGGGCTCCTTCAGGTAGCAGTACATGGCTTGAGTGACATCTGCTGCATGAACAGCATTGTGATAGGGGTTCTGGGAGTGGTAGTCCTCCTGCACCATGCCTGGCAAGACGGGAGAGGAGGCCAAACCTCGTCAAACTGCTTCAGCCTTTCATATTTTAATCCGATATTGATGCAATTCAGGCGACACTGCTGAAGCGCTTACGTAAAGGCCGTAATTTGATTATCAGATCAGTGTGATCCGCCAAATGCACCGAGATGATCTGATTCGCCGAGGTATGGAAAACGCCGAGTTTAGCGCAGGTTTCAGCGAATAAGTCAAACTGCTTGGGAGTTGCGCGTGGAAACTTGCCCGGAGAAAAAGGACAAAGAATGCTGCTGACTGCGCACTTTGTTTCCACGACAACACGCAGGTCACCGTTGCTCTGCTGCATCCGACAGCACCATCGAGAATGCTGTGACCGCTGCAATAATATTCGCTGGTGGCGACAACGCCCCCGACAGTGACTTTATCCACATCTATTGTCGCCGTGGGGAAAATAAACCCGGTGTCTGCTTTGTGACGCCTGACTGGCAGCGAAAAAAAAAAAAAAAAAGGCGACTGACGTCAGTCTGGAGTTTTCCTGAAACGCTAAACCCCTGCTCAGCTTTCAAGAGGGCCAAACAGCCGCCGGGCACTCCCCACCGTTCTCAAGTTATAAAAAACGGAATATTTTCAAATTACTATATTCATGTAACACACAAATCATTACTGATCGCTAATGGTCGACAGCAATACGAGGTTGCACTTTCTCTTGTCGCTGGAGAACAAAACAGGAAAGAGGGTGGACGGGCGGAGCGCCACTTTCTCGCGCCTTACCCAGAAACCTGTGCAGTTTGACCATGTCCAGCTGGAAGTGATGAATGAGACCGTAGACATTGAAGAGATGGCACATCAGAGTCACCAGGCTGTTACCTACATCACACACACACGCATTAATACTCAAACAGTAAAGTGCTTGAATTCATCTTTACAAACATTAGATTTTAAAGTGCAGAGCGGTAGTAGAGCGTGAAAAAAAATTAACCAAGTTGTAAATTAACACAAAACAGTAAAGACAAGGGGATGAAAATGACAATGACATTTAATAACAACATGCTGTTGGTAATTTTGTGGAGGGAAGAAGAAATGAGTGGCGCTGATAAATCATCTTACCATTTGTGAGACGATCGAAGAGGAAAATGTCAAAGTTCCACGTGCCCACTTTTGATAGCATGTGCTGTAACAAGGAGACAAACGTCTTTGTCAGAATCGACCTGTATGTGTCTCTGCTCCTCTGTGCGTGCGTGTGTGTGTTGTGTGTGTCGCTACCGCAGCCTGTCCTAGGTAGTCGTCGTCCAGCAGGTGTAGGGACCCGGGGGTGTGGGGCACCAGGCCCCTCAGCAGCCTGGAGGCGTGGCAGTATCTCTGAAAGCTCAGCAGACGCTTCACCTTTCTCCTGGTGCCGGACTCTACCTCCCCCCGCTGGGCACTGGCTGCAATGACAAAGCATTTAGCCGGACCATGACCACAGCACCCGACGGAGGTCAACTACATCTGCCGCAGGATTTCCTGAACTGTATGCTTTCCCAGATTTCCGGTCTTGAGCAATCGAGCGAAAGCTGGTGCTCCGTCAGGTAAGTCGACAATTCTGCCGGCCCGCTTCTGAAAAACCACGCAGCGCACTTAACCTGCATTTACTGCACCATTACCCTGATTCTGTCTCTCAGCTGCAGCCACAGGCAAGTGAATCCCATAACTCATCGCGGTCTACCGCTTGCAACAATTAACAAACACGAAAGAGGTGAAGAAATCCATGAGATGCTGGGTTCAGGCTTAACACAAGCAAATGCTGTTTGAGCACATCTGAATAAATGATCAAATGTGCCATGAATATTACAAATATATTAATAATATCTGTTATTTTCACACTGAGTTTGATTTTTTTTTTTTAAACGCCGCAATAATATTGTCTTATGTCTCTCGATTTAAACGCAAAACTGATTAATGCGACTGCTTTATTTCTTTCGGTCCTTCATTTGTGTGAAAATATCATTCTTAGAAAAAGCACCAGAACTGGAGCGACTCATATCCGTCTATTTATATGAGCAGCGGGACCGCGTCACCAACCACGAGTTTTCCCGATGTTCTCTGAAAGTCCTCCGCACATTCGCGATCTTGATGGGTATTTGTTGTCATTTCCCAGAAATTCATCACACTCGTAGTTTGACTAAGTGCGTAGGTGCCGGGGACAAAGGCTCGGCCTCATTTTGAAGAATGGAGAGTGTTACGAGTTTCACGTACCCTTTCTTCGTCATGCAACTGAAGTACCTTCATGCAGTTGTCACATTTTTATGAAGACTTATTGCTTGGTTAGTCATAAAGGCTTATTACGCATCGTTTCTTGCTGTGAAACCAGATAGAGTCATTTCTACAAACATCAGACACTTTGAATCAACGTCCTGGAATATCATATTTTTTTCTTTTCTTCTTTTTTTTTTTCTTAAAACAATGTTGAATGTCGAACGAGCTCACTTTTCAGGATGCGCAGGTCAATCAGCGGGTAGGAGCCCCGTCTCTCGGCCAGCAGCACACCAGCATGACCAGCGCTCAGTCTGCCATCGGCTGAATGAGAGGGAAAGAAAGAGGGGAGGATAAGCCCGTGGTGGAAAAAAAACAAAACAGAAAGACAGAACAAGACGTATAAATATTTGGCGGTGTTACGGATGTTTTGCTTTGGCCATTTTTGGCAGACATGCCCTCCCCTCTCCAAAAAAAAAAATCCATGAATCAGTCTTTCAAAGGGGGAAGAAGGGAGAGAGGAGGTGAGTGTAGAGACTAAGCAGGGAGAAGCACGATGGCTGAAGGAGTCGACGAGCAGCCGGCGGAGGGGGTAACGGGAGGTCAACGGAGCAAAGTGTTCCCCAGCGGCGCTCGTCGAAGTTCAGTGCGAATCGGCCTCATAAAAGCAGATAGAGTCGCCTTTAAAAAAAGAAAAAAGTCGGCTTTTTACGAGGACAAGGGGATCTTTGACTCCAAGAATCACCAGGACATCACGCATCTGGGCCTCGTTCGCCCGCGCAGAATGGATTTCACGCCGCCGCGCAGCTGTTACGCCGCGTATCTGAACGCTCATTATCGAGCGGATCGGCGCTGCGTTGGCTGCCGTACGCTCCGTCCGTACGAAGACTGCTCTCGCTTTTTTCGCGACGCCGGCCATGGTTAATTCTCAAACAAAGTTGGTTCATGACTCGTACCAAACGGAGGGAGTGGAAATGTGACTTCGCTGCGACGAAACAATGGCGCTCTCTGTTTGCAGACCGAACATGAAATCCACTCTTTAAACCGCTGACACATGTTGTCTGACGAACAGGAAACGTGTATTTCTCATCTCTGGAGCACCTATGTATCTGACGTGCTGACAGGCACATTTCTCTCCTAAAAAGGACGCCAGGCATTTTTGTCAACTGTATGATTTTTTTTTTTTTTTCCACAGGAAACGTCTGGAGTCCCAGAAGTAACCTCTTGGGTTTGAATCCTCGCTGTGTGAGCTGCGTATCGGATGGAGGGGGGAACGCGGCGGCAGTCCGCACGCCCCGAGGCCAGCGACGGCGCGGCGCGGCTCGGCTCCGGGCCAAAGCGCGCGTGCACGCACATGAAACCCGCGCTCGGGTGACCCTCAGAACTATAGGAATGCTGAATAATTAACAGATGGCGTGTGAGCAACTGGGGCGAATTGTGTCCCAGACGTTGCCGTCACCCCCGTGCCTGCCTCTTACAGGAGCGGTTAAACTACCTGTTAATGGGCCTGCAGTCGCTGCGGTAACCCCCCCCCACCCTCGGGTTGCCAAATCCTGCCTTGAAAGTGTAGGTTGCCGAGGCGGCAAGGGTTCACGGGCTGGTGTTGTGGTTTTCGGTAGAGGTGTGTGCTGCGCCGGCGTGGTGGCTATACGTGAAGCGCGGTGGAAAAGGGGCATCATTCCCTATTTATACATGTTATAGTCTAACAAACAAATATAAACCGCCTGGGAGAAGTGAGTCAGAAGAGTCCTGCTGGCCTAGTTTGAGCAAGAGAAGGAGAAAAAGGGGTGGGGGGTGGTGGTGGTGGAGGGGAAGCCTCTTTGCTGTTTTATCCTGCGTGCTGGCGGGGGAAGGAGAGGGAGGAAACACATCATCTGGAAAAAAGAGCCCCAGACAGATCAACCCCCCCCCCCCCCCACACACACACACACACACACACACACACACACACACGCGCTAACACCGTTCTCGCAAACACGCCGCGCTCTGGCTCTCTTCCTCCGCTCCAGTTATCTCCCCGTACTTCTGTTTTTACGTGCCACTCCATCCTTCATTCCCCCCCCCTGCTTCTGGATCCTGTCTCCACATCCTCCCCCTCTCTCTCTCTCTCCACCGCTACCCCATCAACCTTCCCATCATCCTTCGTTCCTTCCTGTTCGACGACAACAACACCCCCTCCGCCCGTCTGATCCATCCTCTCGCTCGCCCCCCCCCCCCAACCCCCGCCCCCACCCTTTCCCTTTTCTCTTCTTTTAACTCTCTGTGTGGTAAATAGGTCATTGTCTCCACGCTCAGCAAAAGTGGGTCATTTAGGATGAAAACATGAAGCAGTTGGAAAAGGGTGTTTGAAGACAGCGGCGTGCGGGCGCGAGTCCACGGCGAGGTGCGCGCACGCCGCTCACAGCAGCAACACAAACGCAAACGAAGGCTGAATCCCTCCGATTCCAAAAGCGAAAAACAGGATCACGCACACACAGGGCTCCGACAGGAACATGTTCTCTGTGGGTGTTTCTGACACAACCTGTGCTCTCGGGGCCGCTCAGAGAGAGGCGGCCGGTCGCTCGAAAACAAACGCGCCCTAAGCTAGCAGCGGCGGACGACGTTTCCCGCCGAACGCAGCACGCCGCGGCTTCATCTGGATCCCACGGAGGCGTAGGGCGCATCCACCTGGCCTCTCCAAAGGCGGTCGACGCGCCGGCAGAGCGAACGCGGCTGCGTTTCCCCTCTGTGCGTTTGCGCTGAACTGATTCGTAATCTGTTAGGATTAGGGTGCACAAAACATCAGCCCGAAGCTTTTACAAACTTCACACGTTCGTTCAGGTAAACTCCAGAGATAACCTTTTTTAAAATCTAAATGCAAAACAGGCGGAATGTAGCTTCATATCTTTTGTTATGTACATGCAGCAAGTAACAATAATTTCATTATTGTATTGATCTGTAATTTAACAAGTAATTTTTTTGATTCATTGATTAAATATTTGGTCGATGAAAATGCCAGAAAACAGCCAAAAAAAAAATTCAATCAGCAGCTAAAAGCTGGTGGTGAACTGTCTTTATCAGCAGTACGGCCAATGAATAAATATTATTATATGACTTTTTAGGCATTGCAGAGATTACAGCTGGATGAATGGAAATGTAGGATGTAGTTTTTGCTGAACTCTGAAACATTGCCAGCGGCACCTTTTCCACTGAAATCTCCCCAAACCAGGGAGCCTTACTTTAATCTAAAAGAAAAAAAACAAACATTCTTTTCAGCCCTTTTCAGTTTTCAAAAGGTCAAATGTCAGAGTGACTCACTGCCACCACAGACATGGCATCTCACAGCGCATCGACACGGCCCGCGTGGCGTCAAATCAAATGCCGTGCAGACAGACTTTCTTCCTCTGCAAGGAGTCATCAAAGGAGTGAGATCATCGCGAAGCGAAGGGAAAGTCAGCGGCCGCAAGCGGCACGCATTCGTCCGTTTCCCACCTTATGAGTCAGTGCTCACGCACAGGTAACTCCCCGAAGTGTGAATCATCTCAACTCTGAAAAAAAAACCCATCGAAGAGGTTGAGCGAGCGTTGTTCTGTTACTGGATCAGCTGGTTATATCTGATGTCAAAGTCACGTCTGTCACCGGATCCCGCGCCTATCACGCCGTTATCAGAAACATTCGACGCTCGGCCCTTGTGTCAATCTGACACTAACTGCAAACTGATTGCGCGCGAGACAGAGACACAGCGCAAGTGAAGCAGGCGTCACCTTCAGGATCAATGTAGCGTCATTCATTACTCCCATTGTCAGTATGAGCTTAACCTCATTTCACGTCATTAAAACGCTGTGTCACTGACAAATCATCCCTTTCTCCGCTCGAGTAATTCATAACAAACTGTCGACGCAACGTTACATTTGCGTCATCGGTGTTGTGCTCCCGACAGACGGACGGGGGGGGGCCGGGCTCTCGCCGTCACATCGGTGTCATCGGCTCAGCAGATGGTTACGCAGCTTTATTTTACAGACCCTTTGGCCTTGCAGCCCAAATCCCTGAGCCGCGCCGCGACCCACGTTCGCTCGCAGGCGCGCGCCCGCGCCGCGGAAGCGTCTGACGGCAGCGCCGCTTCGTCCGGAGATCATCTGGCGCAGCGCGCTTCGCCGAAAAAAAAAACGACGCACCAAAACAAGGCGGGACGTTTATTCGCAAAAGTGACCAGGAACAACAAGTTCTGCAGGAGTTATGACACACGGTGAAAGAATGCAGACTAAAACAGACGGCGTACATGAAACATTTATTAAAAAGCTGACCCCTGAGCCTTACTGTACTTGTAGTATGTATCATGCGAAAGTTACCTTCCAGATGTGCGCTCCTGTCCTCTATGTCCTGCTTCGCATCCTCTACCTCCTCCTTCTCTGCATCCAGCCAAGCGCTCGCCTCGCTCCTCTCGGACCCCCGGGGGCCTCCCCTGCGCGCCCTCCAGGCTGCCCTGAGCTGCCGTATGAGCGCGGGGAGCTCCAGGGCCAGCGACAGGCCCCCGCAGGTGACCGGGGGGGTCCTGAGAGGGTCCCACACCGGCGGGCGGGACGCCTCGTCGGGACAGACGCCGACGCCAAGAGCGGAGTCCCGCATCCGAAGATCGGGGCCCCACAGCCCCTCTAACACTGGCATCCTCACACCGCGCGATGACGGATGGACGGACGGACGGACAAGTGCAGGGGAAGGAAAGAGAAATCAAAGTGAAGGGGGGGGGGAGACGGCGGAAGGAGCAGCTCACTGTCAGGTAGCCATAGGTGAGAAAGAGGAGGACAGACTGAGAGAGGAACAAGTCGGGATGTAGGACAGAGGAATAAAGGCTGCAGGGAGAGAGAGAATTAGCACCTTAGGAAGGAGAAGGACAGAGAAGACAGAGAGCAAAAGGGGTGCAGAGTGATGATGAAAAAAAAAAAAGATTAAACATAAAATGCAAAGCGGGTAAAAGGAGGGGGAGAGGAAAAAAAAAAGAAGAGAAGAAGAGAACCCGTCCGCGTCCCTGTCTCCTGGAGTCAGCTACTGACAGTCCGCTCCCTCCTTCTGCCGCATTCTCTCTCTCCCCTCCACAGTCTCGCTCGCGCTAGCGTTGTTGTGGAGTCTAAAAGCCCCTCCTCTCCTCCCCCCCCCGAGCTCACCCAACGCACTCCCTCACTCGGCCTATATGCTGCTCCCCCGACGACCGACCAATGGCATTCGCACGAAAAAAAAAAAAACGTTCCACGGGGCTGCGGGTTCAGGGACGCGCGTCCTCTGTCTGTCTCACAGTTGGGTCAGCGGGAGCAGGGCTGTGTGAGGCGAACGCACACACAACCCCCTCCCCCAAATATGAACCGGTATTGTAAAAAAAAAACAATACAAACATTTAAACTGGTATCAAACATGAAGTCTTTTTGTTAATATTTTCTTCCAAAGCAGATTGCACGCAGGGCTATTTCTAAAAATATATTGTTTCATCGGCAGAATGTCAGGAAATAAGAAAAAAAAAAAAAAATGCCTAAAAGAGCCCAAGGTCAGGCATTCATATTGCTTGGTTTTGTCCAAAAAGTGAAATGGGGTTGAAACAACAAATTGTATCAAACAGAAAAGCGGCAAATCACAACACTTTAGAAGCTGGCGCTAGCGCCTATTTGGCATTTTTAATGAAACGATGTGAAAGATTAATTAAATCAACTAATCATTTAATTGTCTGAGCACTAACTGTGTGCATAGTTTTTTTTAAACCTCTGAGCATACAAGGTCACACTGCGAGTAATGAACTTGTTGTGCTCGGAGGTAAAAACGAGGTGCGCTGACTCACTCTTCATTAGGGCTTCGGTGGCGCAGAGACACTCGGACGGGTTTGTTTTGATTTATCCGTTCCGAATTCTCCCCGCCAGGTGACTAACCGGCCCAAGGCTCAAGCGCGACTCAGAAACTCCGAGGAAAGCCGGACGACGGGACGAGCAGAGCAGGGTTGGTTCCAAACCAAAGCCAAATGCTTGGAAGACGCTCAAGGAAACGTCGAAGGCACAAAAAAAAAAAAAAAAGAGTCAAACTCGTGACGACGAACGCAAACGCCGTAGGAACATTTAATCTTGTCGAGGATTCATCCAATCAGATTCCCACTCTCTGCACGCTCGTATTAGCTGCGATTGGCGCTCGGCAGCCGGCTCGCACTAAGCGATTTTAATGGTCTGAACTGGTTTTAGCAGGGCCGAGCGTCCTTTTTGGCAGCGAAGCCGCTGTCGTTCTGCCGTCCTCGAATGTCACAACCACCTGAAGGCTTTTGAGCGGCTGCTGGAACAGCAGGCGCTCATTACAGCGCCGCGGTGAAGTGAATGTAAGTCGACGTCTATGCGTAATCGGGGAGGATGCAGCGCTACGACCATTACATTTTTCCACTGAAATGTTCCCTTGAGAAAACAGTCACATGCTGACAAAAGTACTGAGACACACACACACACACACACACACACACACACAGAGGCAGTCAGCCTTGAATGTCGCATATCAGACGCAAGAAGTCGACGGCGTGAAATCACGAGACAAAGAGCGTTAAGATAAAAGATACGGGCTGTGGGAAACTGTAAGAGGCAGGCGGCGCGTAAATGTACAGCAGAGGGGGAAAAAAAAAAACGCACCAGAGCTACGTACTCGGTGTATAGCTGTTTTGCTGCCGCTGCGATCGACAGCGTTCAGCGTGACGCATCATATTTCCTTGTGGGGTGAAAACACTATAATCAACAGTAAGAGCCTGATGTCTTCAGACTTGTTGAGTCTTAAGATTAGTGGAAGCTAACGCCAAAAACTTCGTCTCGCTCTGAGCTACACGCTGATCGTCTCTTGGGTTTTCATGTATAAAAAAAAAAAAGCGGTATTGGTCGTTTACGCCTATCAGCCGCGGCATTAAGCGGACTCCAGCACGCCCAGCTCACAACGCACTGCGTTACTTCGCTTCTCGCCATTTTTTTTCCCCCTCCTGGCCCTCCTCATGGTAAAGATCTGACGCGTTAAACAGGAAAAAAAAAAAAAAGAGAGGGAACGACGGGATCACAAGGCCAGATGATTCAAATCTTCCAACGCCAAGTCGCTGTTACGACTTTTATCGCAGGGTGTGATGGGCTCTGTCCATCGTAGCCTGCTCCAATCAAACCCGACAATCACAGAGGACGTGAGACAGCCTTCGTCGGCGTCAGGAACGAGCGGCGACATGAAGAGGGGCAGCTGGCACGTGGCACAAGTCCGCGGAGACGCGTCTCCCCCCCCCCGGGACCGAACCGCGCGACTTCGACAACAGTTGAGAGCAGCCCCCAAAAAGACGCATCACTGCGAACGTGCGAAAAAGGGAGGCGGGCGCGAGCGAAAGAAGCCGAAGGAGCGGCGGTAAAGTTACAGGAGGAGAGCGAGCGAGCGAGCGGGGGGGGAAGAGCGATATCGGAGTCGACGAGGTCAGCGGGAGTCTCGACGAGCGAACTTGGGAGTCGGCCAGTGGGCTGCCGTCTCCGAGCGATCCCTCGCTCCCTCTCAGACACACACACACACACACACACACACACACACACACACACACACACACACACACACACACACACACACACACACACACACACGGTATGACTGATACGCAACTCCGCACTCCCTTTTCGTACGCGTGCAGACCCTTATTTTTGATTCTCTTTCATGGCGCCACCGGTCACGTTCTACTGGCAGGTGGCAGCGGGGGGGCGAGGGGGTCAGTCAGCAAATTCGCCGGTCGGTCGAAAGAAAACAGCGGCACTGTGCCTCTGCAGACACTGCGCTTGTGCACGTGAAAGAGCTGGAGCATGCATGAGATTTTTGCCTTTTTTCCCCCAGAACTGGTAATTTACACACCTTTTTTTTGCCATATGTTTAAGGTCGCTTCGCACTTTCAGTCTGCTTTTTCCAGGAAAAACAAGTTTGACATTAACATGACAAAAAGCTGCTTTGGCTACGTTTCAAGGTTTAAATCATCAAGGTCTGAGACTGCAGTAATGATTAAGTGCTACTTTTTACTGTCTCCAGGGCAAATACTATTTTGAAAAACAGGAGTGAGGGGGGGAAAAAAAAGAAAGAAAAAAAAAAAACGCAACGTTAGATCGCTCGCAGGCTTCTCGACGAGTTGGGCTCGTGACTTTTGCAGAGTTGGGAAATTTACTGTATTATACAAAATGGACAGCGTCGAGTGTATACAGAGATAGCAGAAATATGCTCCTCTGCTCGAGACGGAGATTACACCGTGCCAAAGCTTAGCGAAAGACCGAGGCGCAGTTACCAAATATTTGGAAAAATCATTCTCCGCCACCAAAATTCGCAGCTGACCGCGTACGTTAACAACCTTTCGCGCAGAGGCATTCGGGGTCAGCGCGCGCGCCGTCTTACCCAGCATTCGAACTTGTGTGGCATTCTGCTCCGACCTTTCAAATGTGACAGGTCCGCACCTCTGTGGCGGAGAGAAAGAGGGAGAGAGAGAGAGAGAGAGAGAGAGAGAAAGGGAGGGGGATTAATGTTACAACACCCAAAAATACACACTGCTATCAAAAGAGCATCAATGAACCTGGCTAATAAATAGAAACTGTGCCAAAAGTCACGGTGACCCTCTTTTGCGAGGCCTGACGCTCACTCTTTTTCCCCCCGCAAGCGGCCCAAAATGTGAAGCAGAGTTCAACGCCACGTCAACTTCAATATTTTATTGATCTCCACAACTGAAACCATGGCACACTAATTCTTTTTTAAAAAAAGTTCATCTTGAGCATTTAACATCCACAAAACGTATCACGTCGGGCAGTGAAATTCACTGCTGCATCAACGCGGGCTGCGATTAACTTAACTTAACCAAGACGAGTCGTGAATTTGAAACAGGATTACAGGCGTCCGCTTTAAAAAGGACTGTTCATCATTAGAGAGCATAGGTGCACTGGAGCCACAGTGGCATCTGCTGTCGCGGTAGCGACATGTCTGTATGTTGGCCAACGCTGGGGGGGAAAAAAAAAAAGTGGGTCAGGCAGCAAACCGGCATAAACTGGCAACATTTTGCACATTAAATCACATGCTTCCACATGGTTGGCCCTCATGCTCCCAGCAGCCTTAAGGCATCTTGTTTTTTTTTTTAAGTCATTTTCTATCAAAAGGTGTGTTTGTATCAGCTTTGAATCACATGTTTGGGTTTTTTTTTTCCTTAGACAGTAGAGATAAAACAGACACAATTCACAGATCTGTGCTCTGTTAACTGAACCGTGAGCTCAATATATTTCTTCCACTGAGACCTCACCCACGACTACAACAACCATTAATTCAAGGTAGAGCTGTGACTAACATTTTCACAAAATTCTGAAAAACAGTCAAACGTGCTCACGACGACTTCCCACAGACAGAGGCGCATCTCTTTTTTTTTTTCTTCTCTCCTTCCGCTCAACAAACAGATTATTTTTTTGGTTTGCCCTAAACAATAGCACGTGGCAGCGGAGCCTCGAACGTGAAAAAAGCTGACGCCGACAAGCGAAAAAAAATGACTTGGGCGATTCAGGGAACAGGCGCTGATTGATTTTTCCGAAGATCGGCTGACAGGCCGACTGACTAATTGTTCTCACCTCCGATTAACGTCACGCCTCCGTGCGCGAGTCCTGACTGATACAAGACTTCTGCGGCCTCACTCCAGCCCCCGCTGCGAGGTAACATGAGTGGTGACAGAAAATATTTTCCATCAACAGCTCTGCCCTGCCTTTGAGTCAGCACCAGCAATACCAAGGCCATCTCTGTCCGATGAGCTAAAACTGATCAAGTACATTAGCGGTGTGGTAATGTGCCACCCTGCCCTGATCTGAGCTCGGGTCCAAGGCCCAAATTACAATTCAAAAGTACTGCGCTCCAGTTCAGGCAGACCCGGCTCGGTACTTCTGCCAATTGAGGTCATCTATTTATAAGAGCTAGTAATGGCTATAATAGTTATAATGGCTCAACATCTGTGTGCGCAGAAGACAAGAGTTGACTGAGTGCACCGAGCAGAAGCGGGACGGCAAAGACGCGCACACGCGCGCACACTTCTGACAGAGACCAGGTACCTCAGAGGACCCGGCGGACACGCAACAAATCATCCGCCATCTGTTATTACACAGCGTTCGGCGTCACCTCTCTGAGGGAAAGTAGTCATAAACAAGTGCCTCAAGTAGGAGGATTTATGTCTAAATTAGCTCCGCGCTGTTTACTGGCAGACAGGAAACGGGCGGATGGAGACAAACCAGAGGCAGCGACTGCTCGCTCATCCAGCCCACGTGGTTATCGCGTGTTTACAGGACGAACCGCGTCCTTCCCTTTCCGTGATGCGCGCAGCTCGGCGCCCGCGTCGTCACTCGCCTCCTCTGGACAGCTCTCCGGTCAGGTCCCTGTTTGTTTATGGCCGACGGCTGTCAAACTGTTTAGTCTGAGTGGGTCTATTCACTAGAGGTGCAAAAGTAATGGATTTGGAAAGGCTTCCAAAGCTATATATATATATATATATATTTTTTTTTTTTTTTTTAATACATATAACGCTGAGCATGCAAGCATTAGTTGCAGGAATAGACTTAAATCACGCATAACAGAAAATGTGCGAAAAGCAAAAACAAACACGCCTCCAAAGAATACAGTGCTGCGCTTACAATCCACATGGTTGCAGGGATAAGTTCTATGTCATGATATTTAAGTAAAATACAAGATAGAAAATAAGTTTGTGCCCCATAAAAGTCATGTTTCAATTTTACAACAATGAGCACAGGATAAGAGCAATATTAAGACAGCAGACAATGCTTAGCAATGCATACAGTATGCAATATACAAGTGATGGCAACCGAGCGATCTCCATGACAACCAAGCAATCTCCATTTCTCTAAGGAAAACCATGAGATGCCTCAGAAAGCTCTGGGGGGGAAAAAAGTCACTGGTGGACTAAATAGCTTTTGCCAAACTGTTTCCAAGATCAAGAAGAAACTCCAGGGTTGAAAGCTCGGGAAAGCTGAAAGCTGCAGGATCAGGAGTCGAGATTCTTTCCTTACAACCCCGAACAATCTGCTAGGATGCTGGAATATGCGACTTGGCACAGGACGGCCATTCTGTAAACCCATATTCACAGTCAAGCTCTTCACACAGATCGTCACGTATAACCAAAACACAAACACCAAACCTGCACTATACAATACCCCCCCCCCCCCCCACACACACACACACACACACACACACACACGTGGTCTGCGGAGTCCCGGCTGCAGGCTGACTGCTGCGATAACACACAGGGCCTACTGAAGCTAACACTGCAGCTTATGGAATATAGATGAAGAGGACCAGCATATACTATATATAAATATATACGACCCCGCCATTAGACCCCAAGGTCACTGTAAACTCACAACCCAGATTCCAAACATTTCGGCCCTTGGGAGAATAGTACCGCCGTCACATCGGAGAAATGTAAAAAAAAAAAAGAAAACGCCATAGTACACGGCATGCACATACTACGATAAACTCTCTTCACTGTACACTCAACACTGTAGGAATGTAACACGCTTTTCGTCGAGTCTAAGCAGGCCTATCCCAAAGCAGAAGTGCGTGCGGCTCAGGAGGCGCAACAAACAGCCGTAAAAGTCGCTGTTACGTACCTCGACCGTTAAACAGGACATTTAACCATCGCGGCTGCTCGTGGACAGCGAGTGAATGCGACGGAACCAGGCGCGTGTCGATTGTTTTCATGTCACGGGGAAGCCTCGCACGCGCAGGAGGAAAGGTGACTGTGCCCTGGCTGACACCTGTTTTTGTTCTTTTTAAAAAAAAAAAACTTTATAAACTTAACTATTTCATCCTCCCCCCCGCGCCTGTGGTCTGACCTTACTCGCCCCGTGTGGACGGCTTTCTTCTAAAGGCAAGGTGAAGTCGCCGTTCTCCCCCCGCTGCGCCCGTCCGCGTGCAGCGTGTATGACTTGGTTGTGAGCCGCAGAGAGAGGAGAGGGGAGGGGCTGGTTGTAGCATCAGTGGGGCGGGACCTGTGGGAGGACGGACCAATAGGAGCTGGATACAATCGGTGATTGCGGTACAGCGGGCGGTCCTCAGTTAAATAGTGTTCATTTGGGATAACAAGGCTGAGTATGAAATAGTTTGGAACTGGTATTTGCCAGATTAATGCTAACATGGAACCAGGGCTGTATCAACCCAAGATGAGGCCCCAAAAATAACCTGTGGGCCTCTGCTGACCCCCGCATTTCTCAGATTCTTTGTGCACTCACCCAGGAAACACCTGTGTACCTGCTGATTCATGCCATTGTCCATTCAGGCCAATCACGGAGCAGCAGTGCAACTCATGCTGATACAGGTCAGGAGCTTCAGTTAAAGCTCACATCAAACATAAGAATTAATAAAAAATGTCATCTATATTTGTGTTTGAATAACATTTCAATGTTATCTCCACACACACGCAGTATGTGTGTGTTTTGTTTGAGACCTTTTCACCTCAGTGTACAGTGTAATCCCTGATAAATGTTGTCAGATTAATGTGTGTTTTGCTGCTCATAACAAAATACACCTAATGGCACCATCTGGCTTGTGTATGCGTGCAGTCTGTCAGTCCAATCCAACTGACTGAAAAAAATGCCTCGTCGAATCAGACGTAGATTAAATTCAGGGAAGCTCATCTGCAACAAAACACTAAAGGGTGTCCTGACTGAAATAATTGGAGCAGTATTGATTTTAATATTAAGATGTATTCATTTGTAAAAATGAACTCACTGAAATGCAGTCGGCTCAAACTATAAAATCAATGCTGACACCTGGTGGAAAAGAAGTTAAACTAAGGGTATTAAGTATGTACTGTACATGAATGAGCCAATGTCATTTAAAGACATAAAAAGGGTTTAAGGTTTTTAATGATGGGCTGACAAATGTACATAATAAGACATTTTGGAAAAAATTTAGATTTGGGGTAAATGCTCCACCTTGGCTGAGGTCTTTGCTCTCAGAGTACTTTGAGGTTTCCTTTTTTATCATGACAGTTCAAGAGGATGTGGTTAACTGCAAGCTCCAAATTTATTTTGCTGGTGATTTAAGGTTGTATTTTAGATAATGTTATGCATGAATCCAAAGGAAATTGCAAAGACTTTTTGTGTTTTTCATATTGTATCGTATCTTTTTTAATATTCTTGTGTTTACTAAATTTTAAATTTCCTCACCTTTAGAAAGCACTTTGTTCATATTGCTTGGTCAGGTGGGTGGGTGATAGTTTCTCATGAGAGCGGAAAGACTTGCTCATCTGCGGCATATAAAAAAAATCAGATTTCATTTTGCTCTTCATCCTAGAAAGACATCAACGATATACTCATCTCTAACCCAACCGACATGAATGTAATTTACTGTTCTCACTTGAAATGGTGGAACAATGTAACTGGAGGGAGAAATTTATCATCCACATTCTGCACAAGGCTTTCAAGAAAGATCGGTATGATTTTTAAAATATTTTTTGGGGTTCCTGGGGGTTGACAGTTTTCTTTCTGTTTGAAAACACATTTTGATTCATGAGTCATCAGCATATAGGGAGTGCCTGATTGAAAATGAACTTCAAACTTAGTTTTCGGCATTTTTTTAATAGAGTTAATTCTCTAAAACAACTAGAATTACAGAGGAGAAGGGATACTTTCATACAGTGAACTGTATTTCAACAATAAAGGAAATTTATCTCATGGTGGAACATAATAAGAGATTCTTCCTACTGTAAACAGAAATAGTCAAACACAGATGGCAAACAGTTATTAGAAATTACCTAGGCCAATCAAATGGTTTCATGTAACTATATAACGGACATGTATAATATGAAATTGCAATGTAACGTGGTGCTTTAATGTAGTGTGACGAAAACCACATGCACGGAAGTGCTCTGGTGTTTAGAGCTAAGAAGACTAACGATGGCTAACTCAAGTGAAATGAAATGTGTAAGTTTTAACATCTAAGCTGTAATGAACTCACCTCACTCACTCAAGTATTTGAGAAAGTATGTGGATGTGCTGCAGTTTGAAAAGTTAATGTGTATTCGGATATAGGCGGAATTGGTGAATAGACTAAGTCATGGGCATCTTCGAGTGCCACATTAGTATTGTTAGCACGTGGCATGAATTAAGGTCATTGCGGTCAAAGTGGCAGCTCGGCACAGGTCACTGGATGATTTGCTTAAATTTCATAAAACATTTTTGTTGATATTGCAGAGTTCTCAGTGTGTGGACAATGCTGTTGGATGTCCCGGTGTAGTTGTCGATGATGACAAAACATTCCCTCTTTGTTTCCAGCAGGTGAGGTAACTGCCGGCGGTTCTATGCAATGAATACATTTGTTTATAGTTTGTACTTTTGTGTTTATGCTTTTTTGCTGCATGGCCAGGATGACACAAGGGGGACTACCAACAGAGATGGACAAGGCCGGCAGAGGTTAATATATCTTATTGTGAATAACAGATATGTGATGACAATATTTGAACCTACTTTCTCCCCTATTTGAAACTTAATGTTACTATTTTACTGTACTTCTGTCAGAGTTTTTCCAGTTGGCCCGTTATGAACGTGAGGGCATGGCAGTGTCATGGGGTTCTCCAGAGAGAAGATTCAGACAGCAGGTAAAAAAAAAAAAGATTTAGTTGATTGACCTACATCACAAAAGTTGTTTGAAAGAGGAGGGCAAATAAAGAGTTAATGGCATGACAAGTCGAGTATGAGTCTTGAATGCTGTTTGTAAAACATTTGCAGGCAGTCTATCGCGCATCTGTATTTCTATGTGTATTTGTTTATTCTAATTCACATTGATTTCATCACAAAAGTATCAGTGGGATGTATTACTTTATTTATTGTTGGTGTGTCCCATTACACACATTGGCATGTATTCATTATTTTTATAGTTTGCCTATGGTAATTCTGTTTTCATAATGTGTTGTCTTTATAACTGGATAACATGATTATTCTACATGATTAGGATATACTGATATTAAGTAACTCTAAACTCTTCTGTTTTTTCCACAGTGATGAGGAGAACGTTGATGAAGATAAATAACTACAAAAGACCATGGATCAACATTTTATTTTTAAAGTTTCTGATAAGCTTGAAGCATTAATGAGCTGGAACATTATATAGCGTGTTTTAGATTTTTTTCCATTTCTAAATTTAAAAAACACTAATGGAAAAGACTAAGACTAATTTTGTTTTTTGTAACCCTTCACATATATTTGTATATGATGATAAAAACACAAACACAAACTAACCACACAGTTATAACTGGTCTTTTTGAACATTTGAGAAATGACTCACATTAGACTGCAATATGATTAGAATGTGTAAAAGCCTCATATTGTTTTCACATTCAAGCCAGCTGTCCTTGTGTACTCTTACTGACAGTCTTGAATAAAAACACATAACACTTCATTAATCTTTTTTTTTTCTGTTTGTCACCGGCTCCAGTCTGTTTTACAATCCAGTTAATTTGTTCACATGCAAGGCTTTGCAGTACTGCCCCCCTCAGCTCTGTGCACACTGACTCCTTGTCTCCTTGAAATGACCTTTTTATACAACTAAACTGCAAAAGTAAATACTTATTGAAGGAAATGTAACTCCCACCTGATTCCATTTTCTATTAATGTAAAGAGGACATGTTGCTAATTTACATATTTGTTAAGTTGCAATACATAAATTTAAGCCTCTTTTAATGAGATGGCCGACGTTGACCAGCATTAGGAGTCGAAAGCTGAAACGCAGTGGTTAATATTGCTATTTTGGAGTAATGTAATATATATATCTATTTATGTTGGCTATTAGAGCCTGAAAATTTACTTCTAGCCTGGTGGAAGAGAGACATTTCTGTACACTCGAAATAGAGTACAAACAAGTCTGACAGCGAACTTTTGTTTTGTTTAAAATATAACCATTTGCTTTCCCTTCATGTTTTAAGATAAACATTATTTATTGTACACGTTGTAGCAGTGTGAAAATCAATTCAAATGTAAAATTTTCAACTTTGACAGGATTTGGACATAAAACCGAACTACAAGGAAACATGAAAATATATGACTGCACTCGGCCACTTTAATCAAATAAAACAACCTGGAACAGCAGTTGCATAGAAGAGAGTTATGCAAATGTCATAAATCATTTCACTTGGTTGAGGTAAGAAATATAAACGCAGGTAGCAACAAGCTACAGTGCATAATTGTTTAAATACATTTATCTCCTCTGAAAGGAGCAGCGTACACAAAGTTGTTGCTACAAGTTACACTGAAAACACAAGACTCCAATTTACAATAACGAAAAGACTGCACCGTATTTACTTACTTAAAATATACATTCAAACCTTTCGGCAAAGCAAACCTTATCAGCGTCAAGCACTTTGTTCATTGTGAGACAAACACTACAAGAACAAAATAACAGACAAAGAAAAATGAAATACAAGTAAGAAACTGCAGTAGAAATCCATCGGAGGGGCAGATCTGTGATTGGCTGATGGGACTTTCGGGGGTCAGAAGTTATCATTTAACAGGACAACAGGTGAAGGTGTCCCTGACTGCGCCTGCTGTGGTGAGGAACCTGGAACAGAAATGTGGCAGGTTAGCAGCACCACACACAGCTTAGCTTTTCAGCATGAAAATGTTTTAAAAGAATCAGTCAAATATACCGAAATAACCAAAAGGTGTGCGAGTGCGAGTGTGTGTCAAGAGAACCAACCTTAGGTGTTTCTGGACTGCCGAAAGGTGAGAGTTCGAGTGAATTCTCCTTGTCAGAGGAGTTGTTATGGCGATGATGGGCAAATTTTCTCTTTAGTGCTTCTGCAATTAGAGCCGCTGGGTCGTTAAGCAGCGCTGCCCCTCCCTTACTGCGCCTCCTCCTGATTGGTGTGCCCCCTGGTGACCTGGAGAGGAAATGATCGAGAAATATTTTGTGACGACAACAAATCAGTCAAATTAAGTCAATATGGAAAAATAATGAGGGGAAAAGGTGGACAAAAAAAAGACATAAACCACCATATTCTAGGACATGAATGTTGGTATAACTCAGTCAAAAACAGACACACCCATATTCTATCAATCCTGATGCCTACCTCTCCACAGCACGCAGTTTAACTTGATTTAAGTCCTTGAGAACATCTAGCATGGAGGGCATCCTGAGGCTTGAGCTGTGTGACTCAAGCTGACCCTTACTGAGGTCTTTCATGTTCTTCCTGCGCTGACGGATCAGCTCTGATACAGACAAAGTCTCAGTGGAGGAGCCAAGGCAGGGAGGTGTTGGAGGTGGTGGAGGCGGTGGAGGTGGTGGTGGGGGAGGAGCAGCAGCAGTGCGGGGTGTGGAGGTGAGAGCTGGCTGAGGAGGAGGAGACATCAACGGCGTGTCCGGGGCATCCTGGCACTCAGTCAGAACTAAAAACAGAATATGCCACTTGCTTTTAGTACTGAGAACATCAGTATGCTTTGTGACAAGTTTAAGTATGAGGCAAAAAGAATGTGTACCTGAAGCTGGACCATCAGTCACGATCATGGCTATCTGAGCTCGTAGTTTGAGCAGCTCATTCTCCAGCGCTGTGATCTTCTTGAGGGCGTCTGGATCAGTTGTCTGAAGCACAGGTCTGCCTCCTCTCCGGGCTTGATTCGGGGCCGGTCCGTGGTATCGCACCACATCTCGGTTTACAGTACTTCGCTTCTTTGGCGGTAAATGGTTCCTGGACGCAGGCATTTCACCCGATTTTACTTTCTGACCAAATTAATTTGTGTACTGATAGAAAAAGGGCAGTTTTTCCTCTGTTGTCCACAAAAATGCAGAAGATTCTCCTCACAACATTCAGTGCTGCCCTGCTCAAAGTAAGTTACCGGTTTACATTGCTTTTTCATACCAGCCAGAAAGAGGAGGGTGTTTGTACAGTGTCTGTTTATGTGCTTACCTTGTCCTTGCAAAGCTGTCCCCCTCACTCTCAAACACCCACAGGACGTCAGCAAATGAGGGGATGGCAGGTGTGTCCGTGGTGACATCGAAATATCCATGGGACTCATAGGTGAGCAGAGGGATCTAAGGCAAAACATGGGCACACATGACAAACTTATAGACAATCACAAAAGTTATACATTGTGATTCCTGTGAAAAAATCATGTTAAATGTTTCTTTGTTTGAGTTGTGTTAATGGAAAGCACATAGTTCCACTTTATTTGCCATGTAGACCAGGTTAGGACAAATGCAGTAAATTATTTCATGCCATACCAACCTATAGTTTCATCATTTTTGTAGTTGCAGTCATTGCTATCACACTAAATTGTGAGAGATAACCTTCGCTCTGATAGAAGGTTGCGCAGTACCTGAAAGTGGACACGCGGTGCAGGTGTCAGGGGGAGATTTGTCCCAATCATGCGCACGATGCTGCGATACTGACCGCACAGCTGACTGTCCCACACTGGGACCAGCTACAAGCAAGAAGGCAAAATATAGGTAAGTAAATAGATGATGAAAAAAAAAACAACCTTGGCTGAAAATTGCCAGCCTAACATATGAACTCAGTTGGTTGACTTCTATGGATGGAGGTAACGTGACAAGTGATTTTTCCTCTCAGCAGAACCCATGAAAACAACTTTCAAGCCCCTTGACATCCCTGCATATGAGAGACAGTAACAGTTATAACAGAAGTGTGTCTGTGCACTTACCATGCCTGGAGGTACGCCAAAGTACTCCAGCACCATGTGCAGCACATCCAGAATATCCTCTACTAAAGACATTGGAAGGACTTTTTCCTGCACCAGCTGACGACTGCAAAGCTCCTCTTTCTGCTGACTGACTTGGGAAGAGGCCAATACAGGAAGGATGTCACCGAGTCACATACTTAGCACCTTAAACAAAACAAGAAATACAACATGTGACTATAAAAGCTTAGAAAAGGATTAATCCATTACCAAAGTGTCAGTGATGGATTTTTATTGACTTATCAACTAATCTTAGCCAAAAACTTAAGTTTTTCTGTTATTTAATACCAGTAACCTATAGAAGAAATCAACGTACACTAAATATAAAAGTGCAGTTCAACCAATGTATTAAAACATCTCTCACATAGACCGTTAGAGCTGCGTGCAAAGAAACATTGTGGTTTTACTGGGATAGTCCAAAAGATGGAGGAACTACCTTCTAAGAAAACTAATATGCAGTGATATAAAAGTGATATAAAAATACTCTTCGTGGCCCCTGGGGTCCATTAGAAATAACCATCACAGTGTCACCTGGTGACAACACAAACACTAATGCTCAGGGAGGCATCTGTTTCTGTATGCAGCGGATGGTTCGATTTTAACATAATGAAGAGAACCCCTCTGTTCCGGGCAGCGCAGGTAACGTTAGTCCCGCATAGGCACCGCAGTCCGAAGAAGCATGTAGCAGTAAAACAAGCGGAATAAGCAAAAAAATGAACGTGCACTTACCGTGAACTCGTCCTTTTCAAAACGCGCATCCGTAGATTACGTTCATCCGAAGCCCACCTCGCAATCAGCGAGGTGAATTCCAACTTCAGATAAATACTAAAAAGGACTCGCAGCTTCCCCTTTCGACTCACGCGTTCAAGCAGCGACTCCGTGAAGTCAAAAAAAAGCTCGAGCAGCATAACCTCCACCGATTGGCCGTTGATACCAGAACAAGCACGAGAAGCCAATGGGAGTGTGTGACCGTGCAGCGTGCGCAACGGTTGGTTACCCAATTGAAAACTTGGCACCAAATTTGTATTTTTGTCCACGAGCCGCTTCTTTTCCTGAGTAAGTAAACCGAATTTCACTCGATTAATCATACTGTTACTGAACTTACAATGTACAGTTATACTAATTTAACTATTTTACGTTCAAACGGTGAGACAAAAATAAATAAACATGTCTTTTTGTGCGTTAAGCCCGCTTCTTAACGTACCAAATGTAGTTAGCATCTATAGTTAGCCAGACGCGTTAGCACAAGCAAACAGATGATCTTATTTTTTAATACACATAGACTAGCTTCGTTCCTACCCGAAATTATCCAGTTGTCCATGGATTTATGTCCAACACACCGGTGTCCACCACTTTAACGTTAAAAGGGCTCTTTCGACTGAAAATACCACATCCAATTCCAGGTCTGGTTCACTTCACAAAGATGATGGACGCACTGTCAGTGGTGAGTCAGCTACGGGACCTGGCCTCAGAACCGCAAAACCGAGAGGTGATAGTTCAAGACCAGGGCTGTCTGCCCGGACTGGTTCTCTTCCTCGACCATCGGAACCCAGAGGTTCTGCTCGCGACTCTGCAGGTGAGTGGAAGAGGCTGGGCCGGTACACTTAACGTCCTTAAACGTAATTTGAAACGTGAAGTTAGATGCTGTATATTTAGTGTATCAGTAGATGCTCTGTGATCGTGTGTCGTCAGACCCTTCGTTACCTGGCCGAGTTGCCTCCCAACATCCCCACCATGAAGAATGAACTGGGCATGATGGTGAGCTTGGAAAATCTCATGGGAAGGTGAGAGCATGGTTTTCGCATTGTCTCTCTCCCCCGGTTGTACAACACAACACTTTTCGTGCAGTGTCTACCGCATGAATGTTACTGAAACATGCATTTAACGTTTAATGTCACCGTACAGGCAAAGAAGCATCTTCTGGCCACGTGAGAGGCGGTGTTACAGTCGACCCTGACATGGTTAAATGCAATGTTTCTCCATACAGGGAGGGCCTGTCTGTTGACATCACAGCCTTGGCCCAGGAGGTGTACGACATTCTGAGTACACCTGCCAATCCTGCGCCCCCGCACACCTGAGAGGCAGAGGAGAAAGAAATCCCAGTTTTTCATCAACTCCTCCAACAAGAAGGCCAAGTCTGTCACTCTTGACATCCAGGGGCTGGACAGCACTGTGAGTGGGCTTGGGTGATAGTCTCTCACCTCTATGCGTGACAGTTGCTGTTCTCGCCAGCAGGTTAACTAACAAAGTCTCCCTGTGTTATCCAGGACCAGCGAGGCTTGTGTGAAGAGGCTCTTCTCAAGGTCAAAGGAGTGATAAGCTTCACCTTCCAGATGGCCTCCAAGAGGTGCACTGTCCGTATCCGTTCTGACCTGCCAACTGAGGTAAGAGACAAACATTTACAGTGTTTGCAGAAGAAACAACTGCCCTTTTAAAAAAAGATGGATGGTCACGTCTCAATTGGTGCCCACTAATATATGTTATCTTCCTCGATCTCTCTTCTTCCGCAGAGCCTGGCGTTCGGCCATCGCTGCCACTAAGGTGTTGTCCGCCCAGCAGGTGGTGAAGAACGAAGCAGGAGAAGAGGTGGGCAGCGAAAAACCGAGCACGCATTTTGAGGATCACCTGGAAATTAGCTCTGCGGTTGCAAGTTCACATTTAAGTCGTAAAACCTTCATTTTCTCCCCTCTCTTGACGCTTTCTTCAGGTTTTGATCCCTCTGAACCCAACCGGAGTGAAGGTGCAGCAAAACTCAGCTCTGCCAGATTACCTCCCGGAGGAAGAGGAGAGCCCGGAGAGGGAGGTCGACCGCGCAATTTCACGCACTACAGCCAAGGAAGACTCCAATGGGAGCTGGCTCAATGCTGCTGCCAGTTTCCTCACAAAGACCTTCTACTGGTGAGGCTGGAGGGTCACGGAGTGTGTCTGTGTTACCGGAGTGGACCTCACTGGATGCGAGCACACCGCAGGACTACATCCTGGCTTTGAGTGCATCGCCAAGACTTCAAACTTGCCATCCGTTCCTTCGAAAAAAACTCAAATAGCACATCACATTTTAGGATCAGGTCGGTTCTCCTATGAAATGAATGGAGACCCAAACACTCGGAAAAAAAACCCTATCTTTTTCTCTGGACTTAAAAATGCTGTTTTCTACCCGGTATTCTCAGCAAGTGTAAATATTTCCTCTGAGTCTGTCTCTCCTTGCTTTTACGAATGTTTGTATTAGTGTAGGCAACCATAAATGTACAAAATATTACGACATGTTGTCCACATGCACTGTGTTTGTGGTATTTCTCTGTTGCTCTGGCTACGAGGCAAATAGCCAAAATAACTTTTTCCACCTCATCAGTGAATAGGTAATCAAATCAAAAAAGTTTTATTTTCTTGCCAAACAGTACAGCCGGAGCAGTTGTACAAAGATTTCAGTTTTACAGCGGTTCCGAGATCTTATCCCACAGCCCCTTCTCCTCTGAAGCGAAGGACTTGAGGGTTTTCAAAACCTTGTGGTCAGTCGTAGTAAAATATATCGACTTTTATACATCATTTATAGAATATCTATGCATAATATACTTTACAAGAGATTTTGCCTGTGGGTAAAGCATTTTTCGTTGCAAGCGAAGTCAAGTTACCATGTGGATGACGGCATGCTGTGCACGACTGGCAGACACCAGCACTTCACAACCAAGGTATGGAGGATCTTCTCTGGAAGTTTCCTTCCATTTTGGTGCTTCTGCAAGATTTCAACCAGAGAGGAAACTAAGTGCAAGGGTTTGAGGAACAAATGCCGAGAGCAGCATTACTGGGAGTTGGGAGGAACACAGTGGTGTATTAAGTTTGGGTTCCAGTCTTTTGTCTATCCTTATTGAAAAGCTGTGTCACGGACCCAGTTATTTCGAAATTATAGTTCTTCCATCCTGCGGTCACGTAGCTGACGCAACATTTCATCGTCATCTTTCACACTTTGCCAAATGAAGAAAAAAGGAAGCTTGAGCGTGCGGCCAGAATATCAAAACTCATCCTGGGGAAATGCATATTCTTTTTCATTTTACTGAGACCCGCGTACAGAAAAGTCACCTCATTCATTTCTACAATGCGGTAAGGCAAAGGAATGTCAAAATTAGCAGCATTTCTTCTTACATCCTTAATCAAAAAAAAAAGAGATCAAATTAATGACATTATTTCAAAATTAACATCGCCAGAAAAGGATTTCAGTTTTGTACTCGCTTGTCTGGAAACAAAGGGCGGCCACAAACACAGGGTGGCTAAGCGACAGTGACGTCGTCTGACGGCGCTCACTGGAGTGCGACAGGATTCAGGACGCGGCTTTAACAGGATAAACAACGTGAAGGGAAAGGGCAGGACATGTTGTCAAAGCAAAGAATCATATTTTGTCTGTACAGCCATTAAATAAAACTAAACAAAAAAAAATAATCAGTAGTTCACGCCCTATTTCTCAGCTGTCTGAGCAAACAGCATTTTCATTTTTCATTAATTAACTTAAACTCCATGATGCTGCCTCACCCCCAACAAACCTCTAGTTTTAAACATTGTAGACACAGCAAAAAAATTTACAATACACAAACCTTTCCTGTAGTCTTAATACAACTTCATGCACTGATTTCGTTCCCATATCCCATCTCTTCTGCCATTTTTCAGTGGAAAAGCTACAAGGTGAAAATTATGAGGTTCCAGCTCGAGCACGCACGTTAATGAAACCTTATAATTCTGAGCCTTGCTGTATGAGTTCCAGTCTATAACATCACATTGGTGACTCAGTCAATGTGATCACAGCGTCTTCTACAGGAAGTATCTGACCTCATTACTCACTCACTCAACACACACACACACACACGACGAGAGTCAAAAGACGGGTTACGGTTAATGAACAGGACAAACATATGACCAGGTGCAGACACGGTCAGAGACGGAGAGACAATCTGTTCCCGAGAGAGTCCGTCGAGGAAACAGCAAGTTCTCTCTGGAGACGCTTTAGGGGAGCTCTTTGGAGACACCGTCTTTGGGAAGTGGCTGCGGTGCGCTGTTGTCGCGGGCGGGTAGAAAAGTGAACCTCTGGCGCTGGCGAGTCCATCCTTTGTTTCAGTCCAACAGCTCGGTGTTTCTCCGCCTCTCTCTGACCGCCTCCCTTCTTCCATGTCTCTCTGGGTGTGGAATCGTCTCGGTCTCAAGGGGGGGGGTGGGGGATCAGGCGACATCTGAAAAAAATGAAGGGCAACAAGTAAATGAAAATAAAAATCAGACAGAACAATTACATCAAAGTCAGGCAGCATACTATGAAAAATGTGACGTTATCGTCTGAGAAAAGAAAACATGAGTTTAAGTGTGCAAATGACAAAAAAATGCAGCGGAGGCCAACATATCCTATTTTTAGTCACTGATAAGGAACAAACATTGGAGCCTACTTTTCCCATAATGCAACTCTCTCTACGTGGTAAATGTCCTTTTCTTTTAAGCTCCGTGGCACAAGTGTGATGCATGCATTTTGAAATTGGGAGTTTACAACTCAAGCCAAATATGATCCTGATGATGTGATCACTACGACATCATCAGGGTTACTTTCACAGATCTTAGAGTGCACCCTCCAGAGGCTGAGTAGAAGTAGAAACTCATGCATCTATCAGAAGCCCACAGTGACTGACGTTCTCTGAAAACTCTATACCACGAGAATAAAGTAAGGAAGAAAAGAGTGTAGTTATGGGAGAAAAAGAAAAGAGCCAGAGGTACAGCAGAAAGAGGATGCTTGTTGACCTGGTCCCTGCTGAGCTGATATGTCTTCCATTCCACTCAGAGGCTTCAGGAGACCATTCTCCCTGAAGGCTATGACAGGAACTCTCTCCTCCTGCTGCTGCTGCTGCTCCTCCTCCTCCTCTCCCTCGGGTGGAGACAGCCTGGAATGTGGTGGCAGTACGATCACCTCCTCAAACTCCCCGTTCTCCCTGGTAAAATGGAAAATACATGAGCGGAAAGGAGAATTTAAAAAAAACGTGCCCTTGTTTCCGACGTGCTGCCGGCCCAGAGCTTTACCTCTGGTCAGGATGGCTCAGCGCTGCAGTGCTGGGGTTTGAGTTGGGCTCAGGTTGTCGGCTGCTGCCGATGCTGTTGTGCGTCGGGGACACAGTCGCTGCGGATGGAGCGGGAGAAACTGAGGATGAGACAAAAACCAGCATAGGAAGCTATTAAAGAAATGATTAAAAGAAAGTACACAGGTGCAATTATAGCAAAAGGTCAATTAAGTTACCTGCATCGTCTCCATTCCTGTTAGGAATGACTTTCTAGAAGTGGGGCAGAAGAAAAAGAGAATGAATGCTCAAACAACAAAGACAAACAACAGTCAGCCAAATGCCACATTTCTTTTAGTCTTTACCTTCTCTGCTGTGTCGGAACGCCTTGTTCTCTTCATAATCTCCTCCAGGCGCTGGTGATTAGGAAAAAAATAAAGCTTTTATGTGGCCTGTCCATGAGCAATATTATGAAAATGACACGTGTGCATGAACATGCGTCACCTTTCTTCTCTCCAGGCGTTCAGCCTCCTCTTTCTGGAAGTGTTTCTCTCTCTCCTGCCTCAGTCGCTGTGCCTCCTCTCTCTGTCGAGACTCTTCTTCCTCTTTCTAACGCGCACACACACACACACACACACACACACACACACACACACACACACACACACACACACACACACACGTTTGATGAACAGATTTCCTTTTAATCTTGAGTTCAAAAATGACGAGTTCTCTCGTGCAACGTCTCTGACCTGTTTCTGGAGTTTCTCTGCCTCCTCCCTCTCTTTCTGAAGTCTCTCTTCCTCCGCCTTCCTCTCCTCCTCCTCCTTCCTTCTCCTCTCCTCCGCCTGTCGCTGAACCTCCTCCTCTCTCTTCGCGCGCTCCTCTGCCTTTCGGCGAGCCATCTCCTCCTTCGCTAACCTGCGCAGACACACAAAGGACTCGACGTCAAGGGTGTGCACGTACACACACACACACACACACACACACACACACACACACACACACACACTTTTGCATGATCCATGTGCTCTTTAGAGACCACACACTTACCTGGCCTGCTCCTCCTGCAGCCTGCGCTCCTCCTCCTCTCTCTCCCTCTGCTCGCGGGCCAGCCGTCGTTTCTCAGCCAGGATACGACTCGCCTCCTCTGGATCAGTGGTGCCTGCTGAAGGCTTGTTGGCTGGAGGACTGCTTACGCTGTCTGGAAGGCATATATGAAAATTTGACCAGTGAGCCTTACAAACTGACTCATAAAAAAAAAGGTTAGCCATCCAGGCTGCATGCTACTGAGAATGCGAAAGTGGTCGGAGAGTGGAAACAGACCGCTGGGTGCTGCCAGTGCTGCTGGTGTCTGCTCATTCCAGGTCTTGTTCTGACCCAGCGGCTGAGGTCGAGGCTGAGGAGGACTGAGGACCTGCTCTCCCTCCTCCTCTTTCTCCTCTTCCTGGGCTCTGGTGGGTGTTGGGGATTGGGTGCTCTCGGCGTTACTCTGAGAGGACGCAAGTTCCCAGGGTCTTCTGCCCCCGGGGACTTAAGCAGCTTGGGGGTCGGAGGGCGCCCTGCTGCCTTCTGTGGAGGCCTTTGTGCAGGAAGAAAAGCAGCTGTTGACTAAAAAGTTCTGGCCCAAATAAGAGCGAAAGCCACTCTCTTGCTAGAAAAATTTCTCACAGTCTCCAAATAATTCATTCTGCACAAATCTGTTTTTTCCTGTTATTCACTTTGTGAGCCGTCACAGGAACAGTTCTCCTACCTGCCAGGAGAGGGTGCTGTCACTCTGCTGTTCTTCTTGACAGGCGAAGACGAGCGTTTCCTCGGGGGCAGGGTCAGAATGGGGACCAGTGGGAGCGACAGGTTGCTCCACGACTTCCTGACACCGTCACGGTCCTTCCGCTGTTGTTGCAGGAGATGGAAGGGGGGAAGAAAATGTTATTTCAAATGGGAGGGGTTTGTTATTTTCATTTAATCAGGAGTAGGTAAGCCAGCAGCCTAATGTCACCCACGTGGCACCTCGCGAAAAAATGTCCGCAGCAACGCACAAAGTAATCAGGCGGCACAGACGGTGCATCGACCCAGGTGCCCTACTGAGAGCAGCAGAAGATGATTAGTGACAGGATTAGACTCAGACAGCCTTTTCGTTGGCCGGGTGTAACCTCTGACCAGCCAGGCAGTGACATCAAAAAAAAAAAATCAGACTAAAATTAAAAATCAAACAAAGAAGGCATCCATCAGATACCCACAAAATCATAAAAATGGAAACAAAGAAAAAAAAAGGCATCTATCAATGTGTCAATGTGTCTGGATGCCTGTGTGTGTGTGTGTGTGTGTGTGTGTGTGTGTGTGTGTGTCTCAGAGTGTGGGATAAACAGTGCAGAGGATGCCCTCCTTCTAAGACCTTAATGGCATAAGCTGTGACACAGCAGCAGACAGATGGACAGTGGGTGCAGTGGTGTGTGTGTGTGTGTGTGTGTGTGTGTGTTTTAAACAGAGATGGACATACTCTGATATATTGTCTGACTAATCTAGAGGTGGAGGAGAAAATCTCGTGCGTGACTGATGCGCTTTAACATATTAAATGAAAACAACCGAGGAAAAACGGATTCGGGAGACTCGATTCACAAAACACGTGCGCAGGTTTAAGGCCTGACTACCTGCGTGGTGGTTCCAGTGGTCCTCCTGCGCAGGGTGGTGGAGGAGGACGAGGCCGTCTCCCTGCTGAGGTTCCTGTCCTGGCTGCGGCAGTGAGGGAGCGGCTGGGCCTGCAGGGCCTTGAAGGACACGGAGCCCATGGGGTGGCAAGACACTGAGCGAGGACACACAGGCATGGCTAACAGTGATGCGCGAGGCGGAGGAGTTTTGGGTGGAGGGGAATGGTTCGGGACGGCATGAGGGGTTTATAGAGCATCGGCAGGAAGGGTTTGAGAAAACAGGAGCAATGAGAGGGAATTTAGGATGAATTGATTAAAAGAAGCCGAAGGGGGTTTAAGGCAGAGCAGTGGAGGAGGTTTTGAAGGAAAGAGAAGAAGAGAAAGAAGGCGTTAGTACTACTCATCGCAAGCACAGCTGCTAACATACTGCCACCATCACTTGGGCACTGTACGCTAAAGAATGTCAATTAAAGTTAGGCTTTTAAGAGCCTCAAGTGTTAGTGGGGCTGGTAGATCAGTTTAGAGATTTAGAAAAAGAAAACCTAAACGGTTATAAAACCTATAAAAATAGAATGTGGGTTTTTTTGTATTTGTATTTGTATTATACATATTGAGACAGGAGTTGTTTGGCAAAGCATTCCCCTGCTGTACGAAGTCCCAGTGTTGGAAGCATTTCTACTTTGTGCTCCAGTCAGAGTAAACGACTGTTCGCAGACAGGTTAGACCCAACACCGCACGCAGGAACTGAGCATACGGCAAAAACACGCCAAGCACATGCAACGCGTGCGCCTCAACACGGTGTGGTACATCAGGACACAAAAAACGCCACCACATATCAAAAGTCACCACAGAGTGAGACAGAATGATATCAATAGGGGTATAGGGGAATACTTCCTTAACAGCTTTACTTGTTTAGGCCTGTGTGTGTGTGTGTGTGTGTGTGTTTGAGCCAGCTTTAAGTGCCTGATACAGGCTGGTGATGGCAGTTTCAGACTGTATAATGCTTTAAGGCTGCCTAAATCTGATTAACGACCGAAACTATTCTGGCCAAGACACCGAAATATAAACAGCAGAAATACTTTGAGCATTGATTTATGATCCCGCGTGTGTTCACGAACATCCTTTTCGTCGCTCAGTCTGCTCGCCGTACGAGCCAGGAGGGGTCTCTTCTTTGGGAGCGAGCGTGCGTTACCTGTTTGCTCTCCGGACAGACTCATGGCGCTGCGGCTGCGGGCCAGGTAGGAGTGCGTTGGCTGCTGCAGGCGGTTCACCACGTTGCTCTCCCACGGTGTCAGCGGAAGGCGACGCAGGCCTGAGCGCGCACACACACATACGTAACATATGAGGTTGGGTAACGACTAAATCTATTAACCGCCCGCTGAGCACCCCCGAGCAATCAGTGAAAGCAGATTAGAAATGATGCATAATTACTGTACTCTTCACCACTTCCCTCCCTCGCACTGCACAGCCGTGTAGGCGAGAGCTAAAGTGACCATGCATAGGCTGTTGTGTTGCACCGACACCCGCATGCACCAAACTGTTAATTACGAGAGGAAGCAGACAGCCTCAAGTGAAGCACAAACCAAGAGCAACCATAGGGAGGAGAACATTCAAGTTCACGCGACATATTTCATCTGCAACTGTAACCTATAAATAAATATTAAGCTGAAAACTTTTACACAATTAAGTTAAAATTTTGTCCATGGTACCTGGGTAGGCAACAACTGATTCATCTTTGTGACGATTGGGATCTGCCACTTAAAAGGACTGTTCATCAGGCAAAACATGCAGCACTGCTCATTCTGATGAAGCAGCATACAAGGTTGGGGGTTTCAGTGAGGGCAAAAGATACAACTGGGCTGGAAACTGTACAAAGGAATCCGAGTACATACATCACCACGTATTCAAGGGACGCGTAGTTTATGCGTTTATGTTGCGCTCGGCAAACGTGTGAAGTTTTCTCGCGTGTCTGTTTGCGTGGGCCTCTGCGGTGTCTATATTTCCACTTGCTTCCCCATTGCAGAAATGTGGGTGACCAGTGCTCAGATTGGATAAAACATGGCCGTACAGTGTTCCCACAAAAACAAAAAGATTATCCTACGGAGGATTAGAGAAAGGGGTCACGCTAGAGGGAGGGGGAAAAAAAAAATCTTGATCCCTCTGATGAAACACATTCACATATACAGTATATTCTGCTGGCCGGGTGTGGACATTCTGTATCATTTCAGATCACATCATTCTGTAAGTGTAAGACCTCTAAATGAAACAGAATGATATCTATAACATTGACATTTCAGCTATAAATTTCATTATTAATGGAGCGGCGATGTTTTCGTGACTGGAATAATCCTCAACAGTTTCCTGCCCGTGATCTTTCTGCTTTCCAACAAAGTGCGCAGCGTATAAAATGAGGGACCAATAAAATTCTCAGAAAAAAAAACACCTGTGTCTTTGTGCTGGGCGGTCTTTCCTTGTTGTAGGCGGGGTTTGGACTGAGCTTTGCTAATTACAGGGGAGGAGGCTGTTCTCATCCGTAAGCCTGTCAGCAACATACGAACATCAAACAGTACATGACTGTTTTCTTTACATTAAAGAATAATTATCTAAAAATACACATTTCTGTCTTAGTGTTAGATAAGAGGTTCAATACGACTTTTGTTACATACAGTTAAGCTACAGCCAGCAGCTGATTAGCTGATAACCGGGGGGAATAGTCGGCTTGTCCCTGTCCAAAAAAAACACCTCCCTGACTCTAATGGTCACATTATACTTCACTGGTTTAATTAATATAAGCACGAAAGGGTAAAAATGAAAAGACTATGAAGAGACTACAAATGGCACAAAATGGCACAAAATGGCAAAAGATGCAGCCAAAGGCAGACCATCACAAGTGAATAATGTCATGGATAACGCTGCTGGTTGTGTGGAGCGTTCATTTTTGTCACCTCGGTCCGGTGAGTGGAGGAGTGTGGCAGAGGAGGAGGAGAGGCGCTTGGTAATGACAGGGTCCGCGTGTTTGGAGAGATTCATGGTGGACACCGACCGCCTGTCAGCATCTAACAAAAAAGCAGCATAACAAAGCGCAAGTGAATGGTACATTATTGCAGAGAGGGACTTTAAGGAAAAAGAGAGAGCTGGAGACAGCACTCTCTCAGTGAAGGGTTACTCTACTCTATGAGATCTGGTTAAGTCGGATTAGATGTGAAAACTACAAATATGTCACGAAAGCGAGTGCTTTTTTTTTTTTTTTTTACTTCATCTAAAAGTGAGGATAAATGGCTTGAATCTATTATCTCGTGTCTTGGAACTTCTAGTCACAAACTGGTTTGCTACGTGCAAATAAAACATCAAACGCTAATGCCGTCCACATCGGCCTAAATGACACGCTAATGCTGGTGTGCTAAAAAGTGCTAACTCTAGCCAGCTAACTGACGCGGTGCTATAATATTCACATTGGGAGTTCATGCCGTGTCTGCGGTAGAGACTGAAAGCACTCTGCATGTGCTCCAGCCCAGCAAGGTCGAGTGGATAGAGGAAAGCCGACTCGACAAAACCTGGACCAGGAAGGGGGGTGGGGGCAATGGCAGAGAAACAAAGAGCAGAGGAGACGGAGATCCGAGAGCAGGAGAGAGTGAGTGAGGGAGCAAGGGAGGGAGTAGAGAGAGAGAGAGAGAGAGAGAAAGGGGGGGGGCAGAGAGGCAGAGCAGGGTGTGAGTCAGCAGTAACAACAGCGGGCAGTGGATCTGACAAGTTCATATGTAAACATGGCAGAACAATACTGACACGCAGAGGCGGGCGGACACATTTACACAAGCGGGGTGGTGTCAGACATCAGGGAGTTGAGATATCAACAGTGTTCAGTGTTCAAGCACCGACAGGTAAAACCCCCGCGCCACCTGTGGTCGACACGACCGTCGGGGAGAGAGGTTTGTCGTGCGCGGCGCGTTGCAAGTACCGGCCGGCGTGCTGGGAGTGTTCGTGTGCAGCGCCCCTCCCCACGACCAGCGGTTGGGCTTCTGTCTGGTCCTCTGGCTCCTCTCCAGCGTCCGATGCAGCACCGCCTCGTGACGAACCTTCAGTGACAAAAAGCAAACGAGCAGTTATGACTCATAAATGTCCCGATGCGCATTAAACCTAATGACCTAATTAGAACCTGAAATCCAAGTCGCTGTAAAGTTTACTACCTGCAGCTCCTTTAATAGGTCATAAAGACATGATTGGCTAATAAATAGAACTCCATTCAAAAATTCTCACCTGAAGTATTTTACAAGTGTTATTTTTTCACAAATCATTTACAAGAATTATGTCATTGCTCTTTTGGCGTGGTCTCTTGTTTTGGGGCATGTTTGCTTGACCTAAAAACTGGATTGGAATTATCCTATCAAATTCAGCCATGATGGTTGCCACATGCTCTTCTCACCTCATCCCACTGACAAGATCATTATTTTTTATATAATTTTCCAAAATTAAACCCAAAAAGCTTTGAAACATCCTTTCAGAAAGGTGCAAAGTGTGTGAGTAAATACTGGAAATAAGCATGCAGACAGGAGATGGCAGAAGAGTTCAAACTCCATCTCACCGAAGAATGAACGGGCGCAGATCGTGTAAATGGTTGACTAAAAAGACGGATATTTACGAGCCGGTCCACGAGGATATTATTAGTGAAGCATGCAGTCATGTGTGCATGCGTGAACAGATCTGGATGCACAGGTGTGTACGCGATGCGAGTCAGTACCCTGTCCTCCTCCAGCTTCTGCCGTCGTTTTTCCTCCACGGCGACGCGTCTCCTCTCCTCCTTCATCCTCTGCTCCTCCAGCTTTCTCCTCCTCTCCTCCAGGTGCTTCTCGTAGTGCTGCCTGGCTCGCTCCTCGCGCGCCTGCCACTGGGCCTCCTTGATGGCTGAGGCAGGATGCGCGAGAAAACGCGCACGGCGTGAACAAGTATTTGACGCACGTGCGCAATTTCGTTCACGTGCTCGCGTGCTTAAAACAAAGAAGACATCGTACGAGGGTGCGCAATCATATGCACACACACAAACGCGCTTATGGCAGCAGGGTGATGGGTCAGCTGTCGATCATGTGACTAGGCTTTAGCTCTCAACACAAAGCAAATCCCTCAGCTGGGGCCAGAGGTATGTATGACACCGCGAGCGCAAACACGCGGCAAAAAAAACCAACATACAATCGCAGACAGGCGAAACCCATCTGTCACTCACACCCGAACACACCAACTCAAAACACCAGCTCTCCTAAAACCTGTCCCATGGCCTGACCCATTATGTAACACGGTTGCCATGGCAACAGGGGGTGCCCGGCTTCGGCCAAGACTTTTATGTAACAACCAGAGGGACGAGCGCTTCGCCACAGCTACCGACCAAGTTCAGGCGCGAAAAAAAAAGAAAGTGAGGGGTGCGTGCATTTAAAGTCACATTACACACTGATGTACGCACTGCCCTCTGCCCACACACACACACACACACACACACACACACACAGTCAAATACACACCGTTCTGTTTCTCACGCTCCTCCCGGCGCTCACGGGCCAACCTCTGTTTCTCGTCAATCTTGTTGAAGAGCAACGAGTCTGCAGCGCAAACAACAGGTCAACAGCACAACACACTGCAACTGGGTTGAAAAGACTGACGAAGGCAGAATCAACCCTGCATTATGTCGCCAAAGATTTTTTTTAATTTGAGAGAAATATTACCCCGTACACCAGTGCGACTTACCCACTTTGGTAGCAGCATTGTTGCTGGGGCTGGTGCTGGTGGTGGTGCGACTCGGGGTTGGAGTGGGGACCGGGGTCAGGGTGGGTGTGTAGGTCTGACCGGAGCCCGAGGAGCCCGGGCGGGCGGCTGAAGACGCCGTGCCATCCTCCGATTTACACTGGGAGTAAGACGCTGGAAAGAGAGACGAAATAGGAGAGCGTCACTGGCGAAGTTTCCGGGACTCTTCATGGTGGAGTCACCGCAGGTGAGTCACGCAAACGGGGCAGTCGGGGGGGCGCGCTCCGTTTTCGAACCCTGCAGTGGGAGCGAGATGATACATACTGTTTCCTGTGTTCCCAAATGTTCCCAGCATGTTGCTGTGTCTCAGCTCGGCTCGGAGCGAGGCAATTGATTAATGGCGCTATCAGGCTCAGGGTGACTCAGCACTTTTAGCTCAGCCTCCTGGACACAGACGCAGGGCTTAACTTCGGGGCTTTGTACAGAAACAGATGGGCCTGTCTCAAACGTGCCAAACGCGAGAAAACGCGTACATGCCGCTGTGCTCTGGAGTACAACCCAAGGGCAGGCGGTTTGAGGTTGTTTAACAAATCACACGTGCTTACCATGCAGCTACGTGCGTGAAGGAAATCACATTATATGCAAAACAACCATTCGGTACTGCTGCTCCTTTGTTTGTGAGTGCAGTGTAAAGTGAGCTGAGCCTCAGAGAGCGATCTGTCCCAGAAAGTCGAAGACCAAATTAAATCAGTCCCCCTGACCCAGACTAAATTGACAAACTAAAACAGATGGACTCCTACCTGAAATAGCACAAGGCAGACACCCTATTCTACGCTCCTCTCTCACTCGCTCACTCTCGCTCTCAATTTTTTTTCCCCACATGGCTTCTTTATCTCTCCACTTCAACGACATGCTAGCCCAGTCCGGTAAATAACAGTGCTCGTGGAGGAGAGGAACAAAGTACAGATTTCATATCCAGTGCCACAAGTGGACTCTAGTGCTTTGTTGAGCACACTTGAGCGCACTTTGCATTTGAATTCAACTATCAACTTCTCAGCTGCATCCTTCCATTCTTGTACAATTCAACGAGACCACTTGCAATCTAAAAACAACATGTTCACTCAAGGCCCACTTACTAGCTTATTCCTAACTTTCAAATTCATTTCATTCCCTCCCCTTTGCGGGCCGGTTGTGGTTGTAGAGATTCTGGGAGAAACACATGGTTTTTGATTGTTACTACACAGTGTGGGTGCCGATGTTGCCGAAAATTGAACTGAACTTTACACAGGGCATGCAGGACAAAGACATGAGGTCATATCTGCAGAGGTATTGCATGTCACGGTCTATGGGACAGCTACAGCGGTGTGTACACAAGCATTAACAAGCCTACCCTGCCTCAGGTGCACCGGCCTCCAAACTGGTTTCATAATAGCTATTGTTATAAGAGGAAAAGCTCAGCGAGACCAGGCCACAATGATGTCTGGTCTATGTATTACTTTGCCTAAAATCATTTTTCCTCGAACAAAAGATTAGCTCAATGAGAGTGCAGGAACCTGTCCTGCAGCCCAATACTGAATTGGGACTTTGTGCATGGGCTTAGATTAAGTACAGTAACGGCATAAATAAAATGAACTAAGTTGGAGGTCATACAGTATTACCATCATAAAAAAAAGAAAGAAGAAGAAAATAACAGAGCTCCTTCCATGCAAGTGAATTTCTGGAGAGTGATGCAGTGGACCCTCTGTCAGGCCGAGTGGGCATCCACACAATACGGCAGTAGTGATGGGCGAAGAGCTGAACCGCTTCCCTTCGTTTGACAGCCTGAGCTGGAGCCCTCCACTGAAAAGACCTGGGAACACTCTCCAACCACACAAATCAGAAACAATGGCCTTCCTTCAAAACGTCTGGCACAGAAACCCAGAGGGGGAAAAGAAGGAGACTAATAATGAGGGGGAAGAGAGGAAGAAAAGAAAACAATTAAAGTTGATCAGAACTTTCAAACACATACTGCAGCCCCATGTTTAGAAACAGCAGGATGCATCTGGTAGTGAACTGATCAATGACTGATCAATATAATCCATATACCCACTTCCACAGAAACTAGTTGTAAATGATTTGTGTGGGAAACTCGTCTCACTGCTGCAGGAAGCAGTAATATGATACATCAAGATAAATAACAGCAGTGAAAACAGGCGTGTCTATTAAGTGTAAATACAGTGGTTGCGCAAGATCAAATGTGGCCCATATTCACATTACATTACCATTTTGAATAACAGAGGCGCCCTTGTCAAAGTATTTGTATATATGACACACGCTGTATTCCGTGATAAAGTAAAATATTCAAATTTAAGGATGTGAAATGAAGCCACGTCAGATGTGCAAATGATGCAACACTCGACCTGTGAGCAGCATGTGGTGGACAGAAGAAAAAGTGCACACAGTCATCATTTCTGGGACGATGCGAGGAGCATCAAGCAGGCCTGTGCAGATCCGCGTGAACATATACTACGTTACAGAACCCGTGAGAATGCTGCGGCTTAGTTCTACACACACTGCGCTGTGGATACAGAGTCCCATTTGGCTTTGCACAGCTTAGACAGAACCTTACTGAATGAGGAGAAAGCACTGAACCGAAGTCCGCCTGTTTATAGAAGAAAGTCAGCCGAGGTCAAAGGGCATCCTGTGGCTGCGGATGAGGTGATGCGCAGATCGGGGGCAGATCGCCGAGTTGCAGTTTGGCTACACTCTTACCCTACGGAGGGAATGGATTCAAGAACTAAAGCCTTATAAACAGGGGGACGCTGGGAAAAGTATATGAGATGAAAGCTTTGGATACATGATTAGACTGGGACTGATCCGGGACTTGTGGTTAGTGAAGCTGCTGCAGCGGCTGAATCGTGCATAAATCCTGCACTGGGCGAGTGAACTCGTATCGCAGTCATGAAGGGAGGGAATGCCGTACTTTTTGGTTTTCACATCGGGGTTCAACGCCCACAAAAGCAGCCACTAAACCTAATTTTCTCCATTATCCCTACTTCTTGCCAACCTCTTATTGCCAACCGCTTATTCAAACCTTCTCCACAGGAGCGCTGCCTCCGTCATACACCATCACACACTACGCAAGCGATGCTTCGGCGGTATAACGCGTTAACTTTTATTTCTGGTCGTGTCGTGGCTCATCCGTTTGTTTTGGAGGTCGTCAAGCACACCTCAAATAGCAGCATTGGAGCGCATTTGCTCGCGCGCAGTCGACAGCTGCTCAACAGCCTCTGCAAACAAACCGAAGTCAATTTGAATTGGGGTATAGCGCTAGATCCGAGTAACTCGTGTCCACGAGTGACACTTCAAAAGACCCTGAACACAATTTGCCATGTTTTCCATCTGAGTTAGTATTTTCAAATCTCATAAAGTCAACTCTTTGATCCCATGGCAAAAAACCCCACAAACTTCATTCATGTTAACTGCCATCAACGCAGTTCCCCCCGTCTCAGCACCAAGTCATTACCTGGATTTTGGATCATGACTCCAGGCGTGTCAATTCCAGGATGGGACCTGCTCAACCCTTGGCTAGCGTCCCAGTCCGACTTGTCAGATCAGAGGGCCAGAACCAACGTTCCTACTTCCTGAAAACATCCTACACAGCGCAAGATAAGCCCGAATCCAAAGTCCATGGTTCGACGAGGGCTGGGGTTGAAGGAAAACGAGAAGAAATTCCAAACAGCCGAAAACAGGAACCACCCGAAACTCAACTGCTTCCAGAGTAAAGGGGAAAGCAGGGAGATAGAAAAGAGAGACAGAGGTCAGCTGTAGTCGGTGTCACCGGTGTTGAGAGCTGACTGAGTGTGAGACAGGTTGTGGCGACTCTCCAACCCTCCCATCCTTTTGTCCATGTGTGTGCTTGTACACGTATGTGTGTGCGAAAGAGACAGAGAGTGAGACGTAGCGAGAGTGTGACTGCTTAATCTGGCCCTCCCTCCCCTCATGCTGGCGTGTGCGCGCACGCGCTCCCCACCCCCAATCTATCTGCATTCACTGGCAGACAGATTAAATGGTCAGAGTTAGCGATTAATGCTGCGCTGTCCGGGCCAGTGGGTAGCAGGCAAGCACGCCGCGTGTGCGTCTCCTGCCTCCCCTGCAGCCTGAGAGGATTAGCCGCCTGCTAATGCTAAGCTAAGCGCTAAGCTCCGGGGGCCAGCAGAGGCCTCGCAGGCCCGGATAGCGGGTGCAAGAGGGTGCGGGTGCTACTTTGTGGCACATTGGACGGAACTGGTTGCACACTGCGGGTCTGAGTTGCAGCTCAGATGATGAGAGGAATGTCTGGTGTCATCACTCACTGTGGTTTTAGTAACACACTTGACAAAAAGGGCCATCAACACTGCCATAACCCAACACTGAAATCTTGCTCTTGTTTCTTCCAGGTGTTTGAAACGGTAATTTAAAAAAAAAAAAAGCGCATTAATAGTCCATTCATTTCATGAAGACCACACAACTCGTGGTTCGTTTAAAAAGGCGGGCTAAGGTTGAAGTCAGAAACGCAGGCTCCAAAAGTCCCAGTCAACATTGTGCCCAATCCCATTCCTCTTCTCTCAGTTTATTCTCCTCTATTATTTACAGTTTAAGTGAGCTCTACATGCCTGCTCCTCCCATGAGGAAAGCCTCAGTAAAACCCTGAGTACACGAATCATGTCTTCCACTGAAAGGAAATGTGACGGTTTAGAAAGCGGGCCAATTTTTTCCCGTGTCGTTCTTTAGCTGGTGCACACACAAATAATTTAGTTAGATGGAGTCAGGTTAGCTTTGTACAGTTTAGAGCATGAGATGACCAGGTGCTACCGTATGGACGGGTGAAAATCATAAAAACTGAGCTGTGACTGCGTAATATTTGATAAGCATTCCTGTCTCCATAAGACAAAGATGTTCCTCGATCTATCTGTTACACAGGTTAAACCTTCTTTTATCACTAAAGCGATGCGAAAGGATGATGTAGGTACATAAAAATAATCCGAAGACGGTATGAAACTTGGACTGGCTCAATGCACCACTTCAAAGCGTTGCAAAACAGCATTACTTTTTCTGTCTTCGGAGCAGCAGAGTGCTGCCGATTCAAGAGGAACCTCTATGGCCCGCGTTTGCCCAAAGTTTTCAGTCTCATTCAATATGTAGTTTTTTTTATGGGTAGTGTAATACTACACTACCCATAAAACATTGCCAACAGCTTTTTTCCCCCACTCCCTTGAGATCCCTACATAGACTTCAGACTCCAATCCCAAGTCTACATACTTTTCAACTTCATGAAGTTCTGGGAAACAGGATGAAGACAGCAGGAGAGGAGTTAAGAGTGAACCTGTTGGACATTTATAGCCGCTGTGACACTGGCCGCCCCCGCTGACTGACCGCTCTTCTTACTGACGCATTAAAACCACGTACACGCGCGAAGCGGACGGCACCTTCACCCCCACACGTTGCCCTGGCGTCGACCCCGTCTTGCCTCTTCAGCTGGTTTCCGAACGCAAACAAAACGCGCGATGTGCCGAGAGGTCTTCGTCCTCTGCGGCTGCGAACGGCATAAACAGACGTAAACAAACGGCAAGCAAACAAATGCACTCTCTCCCCCTAATGCACATGCTTTCCTTACAATCCTTGCTTCTGGTACACTTATGCACCATCATTAGCATCATATTAAATTGACACAAACACGATTCCTCCATAATCCTCCACAATTTCGCATCTTTTTTTTTTCCTGACTGTCCACTGCTTTGACTCTCTGGAGACTGGTTAAAACATCCCTCTGCCCCAGTAGCCCATCTGTCCCAGATATTAATGCCCTCAGTCTCTCTCTCTCTCTCTCTCTCTCACACACACACACACACACACACACACACACACACACACACACACACACACACACACACACACACACACACACTCTCAGATGTGCACGCGCATGCACAATTTAATAGTTTTAAAAGCACAACATACCCGTCCACATAAATCCACTGTGCTCTCCACCTTCAGTTTCCCTTTCCTTTTTTCCCTCCATACCTTTTTTCCTCCTCCTGCAAGCATCCCTCCGCTTCTGTCCCTCCTCTTCCTCGGTGATGGTGAAGAGCGCCGGGATGGCCGAGCGGCTGCCTCCCCTCCTCAGCTTCCACTTGCCCCGCGGACACCCGCCCGCGCCTCCTCCCTGTCCCCGTCCTTTGCTCTCTAGCATCGCCTGTCCTGTTGCTAAGCCCTCGAGCCCCTGCCCATCCCACCCCGCGGCGGCGTTGTGGGCGGGTGGGTGAAGCGGGGCAGGTCAGCGGCTGGGGGTCACCCCTAAAAAAGCCCACCTCTGCGTGAGGAGGAAGACCACCAATAGCTAAGAGCTAATGCTAACACCTAATTTCTTCTGGCTGCACATTGCAGCTCTTGGTCTGAGACGGCAGGAGGAAGACGGAGATGAGGGGGAAGACGCAACAGAAAGAGAGATGGAAGAAATCAAATGCGGCCGACGAGAGGAAAAGGATACAGGTGAGGGTAAAGCTGGGGGAGCGTGGGAGTGAAGCGAACGGAGCAGCTCGCTCTGCCACGTCCGCGCCACGACCCGTGGTGGCAGGGGCAGGCGTGGAGAGGAAGGGGGAGCAGAGAGAGAGACAGAGTCCGAGGATGAGCGACTGTCGTCTGTCTCAGAAGAGGAGGCTTAATCCACGCGACTGGCTCGGCCAAGAGCTGGAAGGATTGCACTCCTCTTGACTGCCTCACTCCTCAAGAGATGCTGCTGCTGTCACTACAGTTGCTGCAGCCCCCCCCCAAATCTCTCTTCCCAGCTCTTTTCTGTGAATGCAAACTTGCTGTACAGCACACACACACACACACACACACACACTCGGATCCACGCATGCACAGGTAAAAGAGTGCAGCGGGGTTGTTAAAATATTCACTAAGAGTCCAGAAGCGGAAGGTGAGCCGGTACCAGTGCAGGGTTGCCCTAACAACAGCAGCACATGGGCCGGTGACGCAGTGGAGGGCGGGAGAGAGAGAGAGAGAGAGAGAGAGAGCGAGCAGGGGACAGGCACACTTTAATGTAACGTACGACACGCACGCGATGGGATGCACGCCAACGCGCACGCCAATCCAAACAACGCAGCGCTGGGCCAGCAGAGAAGGGCTCGCCCCTTCTACACGGCACATGGCATATAGTCCCCGCCCCGTCCCCGACTTAAAGAACCATCCTTACGTCAAATTCCAACATACACGTCAAATGAGCGTGACAGTAAATCTGGAGAGCACTGCTGAAGTGCAACGGTGAAAAGACGCGATTGTGCAGCAAGAACAACAAACGATAACGGAAAAACAGCTTTGGCTGCAGCCCCGTGTCACCGCGCTTCACTTTCACTTCGAGCGCGCGCAAACATTGAAGCGAGAGTCAGCGGGGGTGACGTGAAAAGGTGCGCTGAGCACGTGACCCCTGGCGAAGGCGCGCAACGGGGGGGGGGGCAGGTGCCCCGGCGACGAGGGAGGAAACGAAGAGGCGACCGAGTCGTCGACGGCAGGCCCGTCCGAGAGCAGCGCGAACACCAGCTCGCTTATCTCGCACCTAAGCCAGAGCAAACACGCGCGCAGGTTAAACATGGCCGCTTGAAATCTTAAAGCCACTTACAGGCCGCGGCTCAAAACATCAAGGTGACAAAATGATGTAAGGCGCAACCTGCGATAAGCATCTTGGCTCGAACAACATCGCAGGTGCACTCCTCGCACTTGCTCGGGCCAAGCAGTATTTCGCAAACGAACGCATCGGCTTATATTAGCTGATATTTAGTACATAAAGGAATTCAGGTCAAGACTTGCTGCCTCATCTCCTCGGGGAGCGCGTGTTGTACAAACACACGCACATTCGCGAAAGAGCAATCCGATCTTTGTCCCCTGCGGGACAGAGTAATCCTACACTCAGACTTTAACCGGATAGGCCAGGCTACACGCCCTTCTCACACCCACTGGATAGTGTGTGTACAGGAGACACGGACGTGGGAACGAAGTCACTATTTCGACCGCAGACGCGTTTTGAAACACAAGCACACGTACGTGTATGTAGCAGTTCATTTGCCCTCTCCGGCGGAGGCAGATGAGGGATTTGGATTCGGTATCGCGAGGTTTCGGTGTTGAGAGGTACTTGATCTGACCAGCCAATTTGACAAAGATACTGTTGTGGGTTTATAATGAACGGATGCTTATCTCACGTTCACGTACAGTGTAATTCATGCAACATTATGCAGATTAACGCTTAATTTAAAAAAAACAAACATCTGAGCTGTATGAATACTAGCACTGAAATACTGTATGCCATAACGGTTTAAACTAGTCTCGCTTTGAACTTTTGTATATTCTGACTCCTGAGGCAAACCCATCTCCATTAGACTAAGCAAACATGCCAAACCAAACAACAATAACAAGGAGCACTTTTATACAAGACAAAAGCTGCTGGGCTATCAAATTGACGTGCAGAATTTTACATCTGAATTCAAGTGATTAGTTCACGTTTCGACGAGGAAAAAAAAATCGAGATTTCCACAAAAACATTCGCAACTTTTTTTCTTTTTTTAATTTTAGCATTCAAAACATTAAAAACATTTTAGGTACCTGCAATCCCGATCAGCGATTTAGTGTTTTAACCAACCCCCACAGTGCAGACGGTACGAGTTCAGCTTTGAGAAGTTAATTCGACGCCGCATTAGATCGGAAGTAAAGATGCTGCTGCACTCTGTACGCGTCCCAATCAGTGACGTCACTTGCCAAAAACACAACCATAGTTTTTTTTTTTTTGCTTTTAGGTTTTTATATGTAACATTATATCAACATCACATGATATATGGACAAATACAAGAGTAAAGTTGCATACCAGCAGACGGAAGTCTCACAAAACAGTGGCGTTTAAGTGCTATAAATGACAAAACCTGAAGTTCACGGTTTGGGTCACAGGTGTCCATTTACACGGCGTTATAGACAAGTTGGGGCGGGGGGGGTATTATTAACAAGCCAGTCCAAACTGCGGATTGAGCAAATAAATGTTTTTCTTTGTTTGTTGTTGTTGTTGTTGTACAAGTTATAAAGTGAAAGCCTTCCCTCTGCATGTCTCCGCTAATTCACCTGTCAGGTCAGCTGGATGAGCGTTTCGACGAGTTGGCAAAAATGTCAGCAACAGGTGTCTGCCGGCGCGGGGGCGGTTCGAGACGTCTACCAACAAGGGCTAAACATTAAAACATTTTCGAGCATGTCGTTATGTAAAAAAAAAACCAATAATAATAATAAACGCAAAGAAGCCGGTCGGGCGAGTTGATCGTTAATCCCACTCCCGTGACCGACCGGCGCCGAGTGGAGTCCCTCCGTACTTCGGCGTTGTTGAAACGTCGACAAAAATAAAACGAAACTATTCTCCCCCGACGAGCCCCCCTCCTCGTCGTTCGGTCAACGGCGTGTCCGTTTCAAAAGTTTGCGAAAGTCCGAGTAAAGTTTCCCGTCCGTGCGAACTCACCTTGGGACTCGGGAGGAGATGCGTCGCTGCCATCCTGGTCCGCCATTTCTCCTGACGTCAGCTGAGAGGGATCAGTGGCAGGAGGAACCCGAGGGACCTGCTGGACTGATCCTGAGTCAGACTGCCGCGGACAGACAGGTGTGTGTGTGTGTGTGTGTGTGTGTGTGTGTGTGTGTGTGTGTGTGTGTGTGTGTGTGTGTGTGTGTGTGTGTGTGTGTGTGTGTGTGTGTGTGTGTGTGTGTGGGTCTAACGAGCAACATCAATGTCAGCAACAGACCTAAAAAAAAAAAAAAAAACGAAACAAAAAAATTATACAGTTACAGTGCTGTGCAGAATACTACTTTATTTTTTCTACTAAGGAAAGGTTCAACAGGTAACCTATCCGGATGTTTTCGCTTTTTTATTGGTGTTAGTATCGTTTTTTGTGAGCTTGAGATGGGGCAAGGTGTTCAGGTGAGACTACATGTTTTACAAAAAAGTATTGTGCTGACATCTACTGGCAATTATACTATGTCAATACGGGGAAATCATCACCATGATCTTGTGCATTTTCTGCTTTTCTTACTGTGACATATCAAAGCGGTAGCAGCAAAGCATTATCCCGTACAACCAGCAGAGGGAGCCCTCTTCTAACGTTCAAAATCTTTGACTCATCAAAACTACGTTCAGCCTTTTTTATAGGGGTTCAACGTCTTTCTCATTAGGTTTCATTGATACATCAGTAATAACTTTAAATAGCAAGGTTCACCTAATTGCAGAACTGTTAAAACACAATTTACAATTATTTAATGACCAGGGCCTTTATACATGAAAAACTGTGCGCTCTCACACCCATCTCATCACACATGGTCACAAATATATCAGTTCACCAAACACCAAAATCTGTATTCAGACAATGGTGTTGATGAATAACAGAGTGAATACAAGCATGAGCGGTGTTTCATCAGCCAGCCTTCAACAAAGATGTATTTCAATTAGACGGGATGAGATGTGAGGCAAAAACAAAAACACTGTTATTTCAACTAACCCGGTGATATTTGAGCCAGGATTTGTTCCTGGCTGAACGTATGCTAATCTCCGCTCATATCACTGCTATTTGCCAGACTGTGCAGGCTAACGCCCCACCACCACCACCACCACCACCACCCCCTCCTGTGGACCCCCAGTAAAATGGCCACAGATTGGTGCACAGCAAACTGCAACCATGGCAACCAGCTGTTTGGCAATTCTTCGGATGGAAGAACCGGAGGGAAGAGACTTAGTGGCCTGTAGGTAATGCTCACATACTGACAAACACACACACACACACTTGAGGGCATCGCTGTGGTGCTTGTTTTTCAGACAAATCTCCCTCCAGACAAAGCCACCCCCTGCTTCTCCCCCTTAGTGTCTGTTTTGTGCTTGATGTCTGTTCTTTGATTTCTGTTTGTCAGAAGCCTTGAAGGTTAGTCATGGGGTGAGATTCAGGGTCATGTGTGTTCACGTGTGCATGATGAAAGCCTCCCCAAAGTGTGTGTAATTGGTTCCCAAGGGAGTAAGAGCTTGGGATTCTTCCTAAACAGAAAAGGAGCCTTGATTGCTCATCGATAAAGACCATGAAAGGAATGCACACACTGAGTCCCCCACGTGGCATGGCGTGTTTACTTACTGGTCGGATGTGAGGGAAGACACTGAAAGATTCGCTGTCTTTGCTTGACCTAAATGTGTGCGAGATTTGAGGGGAATGGCTGTCAGACATTTCCACTTTGGGATGTTGATCCTCTGTTGATTAACGCTCAGCATTCTTCATGGAAGACTATAATCAACTGAGGGCGGGGGTGGGCTGCTGAGGAATAAGTAGATCGAGGAACTGATTGATTCTGAGGACAAGCGGCCTCTCTGCTTCTCGCCGATTCATTTGGATTAATTTGTGCGCTCGGGCAGAACCGGTAGCACAGGCCAGCCAACATCATGTTGGGGGTCAGATGAGTTTCTAGATTAAGCGGGCTGGTTTAACAAGCAGGATCGACACAACAGGGACAAATTGTATATTTTTAAATCAAGGGGGATTGGCCATTAAAAGCCTCTCACAACCTGTTAATTTATTAAAATTAATCTTTCCTTTTTTCCATGTGTTTTTTTTTTTTATCTTGCAATATTTGTAATTGTAATATTTCCCACAGCAGCTGAAGGTAGCTTGGCAGCTAATTACTTGGTGCTTGACAAATGTTAAAAAACAGGAAAAAAGTGTAGGAAATAATGAGGTAAACAATGCATAGGCTGCAAAAATTCATTTCACACCAGCTTGCAGGAACATGCCGCTGTGTTGATGATAGTAACACACGGTCACCCACAAAACATCCATCAACAGAAAGTGCAAGTAAACAGATGTCAGTGTAACGGTGATGCCTGTTCAGCATTGGATATTCACAGTTTAGCTGTGAATTTTCACCCAAGTCTCAAAGTAATCTTGCATTGTTTTATATTCATATTGTCTCTTAACGAGCAGACAGTCAGGCTCACCTCACCATGGAAACAAAGCAATTCATCTCCTTTTTTAACAGGCGAGGTTGTATCACTGCTTAGCTTCCTGATTACACATAAAACAAAGGAAACCAACCAATCAGACGATTCTTACAGCTTTCACCATCCTGGGAAAGCCGTTCTGTGGTTTCCTATTGCTCATTGTTTTGTTGTAAGAAAATTTAGATCAGTCACTTCTTTTTTTTCCCCTTTTGATGATATAATTATTTATGGATCAGCTCTTAAATATTGTTTGCAGTATATAACTCTTTAAGTATTGTTTGCGGTAACCTGTTTGTCTCTTGCCACACAGTTCTGTTGTTGCTTGTAGACATGTGTGGAACCAAGCGTTGGCCCTGTTGTTTTGGTAGAATAACGATAATAGCCTCTTTAATTATCTCTGTCTCTACATAATTCACTAGAAACAGATGGCATAATGGAGAATGAGCTGAACTCCCCCCCTGCACATAGACGGGCACACACACACACACACACACACACACTCAGCTGTACACTGAATGCTGTATCTAGGTACAAGACCCTTTACAGCTGACCAGTCTCAGCCCTCTGGGTAAGCACGGAACGGGCCAATCACAACACAGTAAACAAACCTCAAAAACAACAGTTTCAGTACAAGCAGGCCAACAGACATATGGCTATGTGACCCAAGTAAATAGTGCTATTAATACTAAATCCCTGCAATTAATCCCTCGGGCGGGTACGGCGTTTTTGCCTACGTAGAGTTGATAACAGCAGTGTTTACTGTCTGATATCCAGGCATTCATTGTGTTGCGTAGGCTTAGGGGTCGGCTACACTGAAACGCATTAAAGCCACCACATCGAGGCTAGACCTCCCTGCTGACATTGTCTAGTATACCCGTCTATTCTAGTGAAAACAATGGAGACACTAATGAGGACTAATGATGTCTACAATAATACTATTAATGTACAACTATTATGCATAATTGTTTATCAAGAAGTTAAAAATATATTTCCAGCTTCTAATAATGTAATACCTTATCAGTCATATCAGGGCCATTTTTCAGTACATTTACTTTCTTTGTAGTACAGTCAGTCATACTTCAGTAATTCCCACTCTTACCTCCAGGTGTAGGAGTAATAGTAGTAGTAGAGACTCTCTCAACTGTGAGTTTGTGTGCTGTTGTACACACCTACATATTTTTATGCTTGAAGTGCAGGAGTTGTAACATTTATGTCTGGAGTGCTGGAAAATTGAATGGGCTCAGCGTAGCGAAATTAAAGAGATTTCCCACGAGATGCACTGCAGGTTTGCAGTGCACACGCACACACACGTGCAAGCTGAGTAAGGAGAACTCGTGCATGTGCGTTATGTAGTATTCATAAAGTGAATTGTTCTCTGGGCTGTTCCCAGGGATGTGGTTGTAATCAAGGTTGAAGTTGAATAAAACATTTCGTAAGCTTTCAAAATGCATAATCTTTCCGGGAATTTAATCAACTTCTTCTGGCCCTCTTTGCAGTACATTACATTTTATTTGTTTGTATGGTCATTATCAGTTTCAGGTTATGATGGCAATGATAGAGAGAGAGTTCAGCATGACGCTTCCTCTCAACACACAATGGAGCAGGTCCAGTGTGTGGCATAAACCCTATGTCGTGGAGGCGATGAAAGAAAACATCTTCTCCCCTCTCCTCTCTGTGTAATAAGTGATGCTGTATGGCTGAATTGCCTGTCATGTGAATGAATGTTCAGGCTACAGCGGCGTGATATTGTGGCCCCAGCATTTGTCTGACGCTGCACTCGGGTTCCACAGCAGTGGACACGAGATGGGCTCTATCTTCCATCTGAAGGGAACTGGGTTGAGAAGCCGCTGGCGTCTCCCCGTCTCTCGTCACTGTCTCAACCTCCCTGGTCACATACAGTATCTATCTGTCTTTTTATATTCTCAGCCTGCTTCACCTCCCTCTGTCCCTCTGAAGTATTGGCATGATGGATTACGGCATCTACAAGGCAGGGGGGCTGAGAGATGAAGATGGGGGGAGGATATTGGATCAAGAAAGGGAAAGGCAAAATGAAGAGGGGGATGGGAAGACATAAAATATACAGTAGGGTCTGCTGGGCTATTTCACATGAGGAGATGATGATGTATGTATGTATTACTGTTATATTCCTTGAAAATTTCTAATGGCTTTAATAAATTAAAATAGCACTCCCTTACTTTGAGCAATCTCAATTCATTTCCATATAATTTCCTGTGTTCTGCCCAACAACTGCCTCCATTCTCGTCAGTTTTAATATTCTGAACAACCGTGACCAAAGGCGACTTCAGGACTGGTGTGAGATTTGCTGGTCTGCAGCCAGCTGACTGAACCAGGCACGCGGATTGGGGTGGGGTGGGGGGCTCCCATCCTTAACCATTCTCCTCACATTCACCTTGCAGTCCCAATTATTCAAGGCAGCGAGCACGAGCACTCCCTGCCAGCCAGCCCCAGCTGTGAAAAGTGGGTCATGGAATTTAAAGGCGCAACGCAGCCTTGCACAGTCGCGCTGGCACCGATTCAGCTTTCTGTTCCTTTCCAACACACAGCAGTAGCAGCAGCAGCGTGTGTGCAGTTCTGTTTCCCGCAGTGAAACCCACAAGGCTGTTTGGGAATGTGTGTCAGCGAATCAGAAGACATTCATTATCACATTCTGTGCAGGAATAAAAGCTGCGCCGTGTTCACCAAGCGTGTCGCCCTCTGTCTGTCTCTGTAAAATGGCCCATATTTGTCCACATGACATGCCTTTGGAAATAAAAATACATGAGCCTTGATTTGCAGGTGGACTGGTTCTTTCACAGATCAATGGTCATGTAACATTAATTTTTATGGTGATTATTCTTTCCTTAGCTCATACAATGGCCTTTGAAATAACCATGTAAAATCTTTCTCAGCGATCCATGGACAACCTCTACCTAGCAACAATGTACAGTAGGCCAGTAGGCTAGTCCATATGGGGCTACACGTGCTGTATAGAAAGGCTACTCATCCGTACATTGAGCAATAATGTCATACTCTGATGAGCCCTTTACGGGATCAGACAGTGCACAGCAGTGTCCTACTAAACCACTGCAAACTGCGTGGCACCGAGAAGGAACACATTGACAGCCATGATGCTCTCCCTGATGTGTGCACCTAGGACCACACACATACACGTACACAAATCTGTATACTATCTAATACAGCTTACGTGTTTGTTCCGCAAATACCAACATTTATACTTTTCACATTTGAAGGCTTCAACAAACTAGATATAAAGTGCTTTGAGAGATTCCTTACCGACATTACATGATATTGCTCGTCTCATCTTAACTCTCAGTAAGAACAAGCTTATTTCTGAAAATGAAACTATTGCTTTCAGTGAAGCACAAAGTTATTCATCCTTGGGCTCTAAAAGCTTGTACACTACAAAATAAAAAGCACAGGGGATGTCTGCTTAAACAGTACAGAGTCATTCTGCATTTTTATTATCAGCAAAAACAAACCACACATCACATTACATTTTTATAAACAAGAACGCTTACTGTGGATGTACAGAAAAACAAAACTGCAGCTGAAAAACAACATTTTTGTCCTAATAATAAGAACAATAATAATGATAATCATAGTAATAATAAAGTTATAAAAAGGAAAGTGTTTTATTTTGTTAAATAAAAACCTTTGGGCCAACAAAATGTTCCCTTCAACATGCTACTTTAAAAATACATGCAAATGTAAAGCTTTCTAGTATGGACACTTTCAAAATACTCTTCACGTGAAATCCCATAAATTATAAAATATCAGCCTATTGCCCCTGAACTGTTTCTTGACAGATAAAATCCTATGGAGTACCTCGACATAAATCATCTCAGCTGCCCATAATGGCTTCCTCTTTGACTGTTCCTTCCCATTCAGTGATCCAGAAAACACACGGCCTTTTTAAATAAATCAACCAGAGCTGAGTGCGATGATACCGACCCAGACTGAGGAGAGGAAATGCAAAGAGGACGCCACTTTGGACTGTACGCACCCCATCAGTGAAGACGGACACATTTCTTTCAGACACATTTCTCTGGCATCAGTCGACAGTGAAAACGCCTCTTAGACGACCGAAACCTGGGAAGAACATCAAAAACAGCACCATTTTTAAAATTTTCCTGGATTCTCTCCAACGTGACAGTCACGTTGTTTCAACACAAAAAAGTTCTACAAAGTTGTACATGGTAGCTAAGTCAAAAAAGTATTTTTTTTTCTTCCCTTGATTATAAGTCTATAATATCTATACTCTTTGTCAATGTTTTCTCTGTTAGCATGCAAGACGGATGCTTTGCAAGTGTTATGTTAAAATCAAACATTGCCCTGCGTTTGTCTTTGGCAGCTGAGGGTGTGTGTGTGTGTGTATATATATATATATATATATGGCAGGTTTAGCTCTGCTCCATTCCAGTTGGTTCACAATTAACTGCTCGGAAATGAAACTGGGCCCAACCCTGTATAACAGAGTCATGATTGTACCAGAGCGTACAGGGTTTCGAGTGTGTTGGTGCAAAAAAGGTCATTAACAACAATAAGTAACTGAATCCACCTCTTAAACCTGGGATTATGCAATAACAAGGTTTTTTTCTGCAACCTGGAAAAGTTTGACACGTCTGAAAATTCTGTGCCCGCTCGAAAATGTTCCGCAAACTTAAACAGATCTCTGTGAAAATGCTGTGTCACGCTAATGCCTCCATGACGTGTAACATCGAGGATGTGATACTCCCAGTTTTGGCACACCTTCCCTTGCAGGACCTGACAGGTTTTAAGCGTCTAAAATTCAAGTTGTCTTCAGGTTCTGACTCAACCGTGTGTGTTTTTAGGTCGGGTTTTTGTCAGTAGTTAAGGTTCAGTGCTGAGTAAAAGGTGAACTGATCCTGAATGTCCTTAAAGGCAACATCAACCATTATTGGAGAGGCTAGTTAGCAGAGTTAAGTGAAGCCGGGCGTGAGAAACAACTAAAACATTTGGGCTTTGTGCTTGAACCTAAATAAGCAACTGATATGTATGGCGATGAGGGACAGCAATTAACAACACCAACTAACATGATAAGCGAAAGGCTGTCAATCATACAGGTGTTGTAGCGTTCTAAAGAGAACTGCAACACCCATCATGCCTTGCTGTGGTGAAAAGTGTACTAGCACAGTGGGTAAAAAGCAAAACTCTCACAGTTTTAGCCTTCTCTGCCGTAATGTCCCCACTCTTTCCAGAACTTACACGTCACAAAAGGACAGATTTGATGTATTTATGCCTTGTGCTTAAAATAAAACCACAGAGCTCCCCTACGTTTGCAACCGCCGATCAAGGAAGGATAAGGAGGTTGACTTTAAAAGTAGGACAAAAACAGAAACTGTTGAAGACCACATCTCAATCACGTGAAACGATAAATGGAAACATACAGTACTTTTTTTTTGTTTAAAAAAAAAGAAGAAACACCTCAGTAAAAAATACAAGATCGTGAAGCACACATGTGTTTACATAGTGCTACAGCTAATTTCACACCTACTGCAGTACAAACTTTTTTTTTTTTTAACCACCTCCCTTTTTGAGTTTATCTGTGTTTTAGTCTTTATGGCTGTTGGGATTACGGCGTCGGCTTTAAAATGGCTCTGAAAAGTGGAATTAGGCGGTTTTCATGTTGAAGCGTGGTTGCAGTTGTGGCACGTTGCGGGGTTTTGACATTTTCTTGCTGCTGTATGCGTTTACACCGTGTCGAATCCGTTTCGCTTACGTACCTTTTCAACAGTCAAATACTATAATACACCTCTGTTGTGCTATATGCATGGGTTTTATGGTGCATGTCTGCAGGTTGCAGGTAGTTCCTAATGTTTTTAAGTTATCTCATGTGGTGACAGTCCATGTGGATTGGGTTAAGCAGGTGGAGTTGAGATGATGTAGTCTATGTTTGATTGATGGTTGACAGGGCAGCCATTATAGGCCCTTCTTGGTTGGAGCACTGAGTTTTCTCATTCCCCTTATCCTGCCCAGCAACTCACGGACAAAGTCCTGTGGGGGGTGGGGAGAAAAAAATGAGTAAGACAGACAGCTGCACTCACACACATTCAAACACTCACGAGCACGATCACGAGTAAAAATTCTTTCTTTAATGATTTAACATACAATTAGTGAATCAGAGCACATTATTATAATAACAAAAGAAACCTTTAATATTTGCAGTGTCACTTAAGAGAAGCTTGCAGACATCTCACAAAAACTGTTCCTTTCAGAGGAAAATTTAAAAAAAAAAACCAAATCAGACACACACATTAATAACCCAACTTCATTTTTCTAATACCATCATCTAATGCAGTTTTATAAAATATGACTGTCAGCCTCTCATTGATTATGATCTGGCCAAAATAGATGTGCTAGTTCCACGGCCCGACGTAATACTGGACGGAGGAAAACTCAACTTTAAGTTTAAGCAAGAGGTTGTGCAGAGGTCTGTGATGGTGTGACTGTGGTGGAGAATATGATGGAATATAATCCCCGTCATTATACCAGGGGTGTCACTGCTGGTGACCTAATTAATGATGCCCCCCCCCATACTCTCCCTCTGGCTGTCTTTTTGTATATCCCTCTGCATCCCTCTCCTCTCATCGCTTTGTAATGGCTCCTGTCCCTTACTTCCTTCCCTTCATCCCCAACCTTTCTCTAACAGTGCTCTCATTCTGTCTTTCATCCTCCCTCCGTCGCTGTCTTCTTTTGTCACATTCACCGATTCTCTCCATTGCGCTGTCTTTCACTGTTTATCAGCCACAGCTGATGGCGTCTTTATGGGAGTTTGTTCAAAATGGCATCTGTGCTATTCCGTACTCAAGGGATTACTGTGTGTGTGTGTGTGTGTGTGTGTGTGTGTGTGTGAGTCACACGTTTCAGTGGCTCTCAACCTGGCTGGACACTACCGTGGCTTTGGATACCAATGACCTTGTAGTGATTGTCAAAGGCTGACCTAATGCCTCACACACACACACACACACACACACACACACAGATGACAGATGGGGGTTCAGACTTGACGACATCACCGTATGTGGATGTAATGTGATTGGTCTGCGCCACACATAATCACCAAAATAGTTTAACCCCACCTCACCCTGACCCAAACACGTAACACCTTCTCACGCACACACACAAACAGTAAGCATACTAAAGTTCAGATACAGTGTGTGCATATGTCCTTTGTGTGGACATCTGGGCCATGATTGTTCAACATGCAATAGTGTCTACACAGTAAATATAAAAGTGCTTGTGAGCATTAAGAATGTCAGTGATATTGACTATTTTTATTGTACAAATGGATAACAGACACACTAAACATACTAACCTCTGTTGGTTTGTAGCAGTCTATTAATGATTCCTGCGCAGAGAGGGAAAAACAGAGAGAGATGTTTAGGGATTAGCGTTGGTTGTCTAAAATATTAATCGATCCATTTCAGGCTTTTGATATCAAGCGTCAAAAAACAGACAGAATCGCAATGAGTTGAAAATCATACAGAAATCCAACATACAATTGAAACATGGCAGTGACACCAATTTCTCATCAAGCCATTCGCTGTATTTCGTCCGGAAAACCTGCCAGCTAGCTCAAGTTACACTGAGACAAAACAAAAAGCTAGGAGTTGGTTAAGACAAACACACACACAAAGTCAACACAACCAACACACAACTTGATCATTTGCCTCAGGTTCTGTCTGAACACACTTTTAGTCTACTATTATTGCTTTCTCTGTCAGTTGGTGTAATCCACAGCTGGAGGGGACGGCTGTTGTCTGCAGGATGTCAAATGTCATTCTGGAAATAATGGAAATCACTGAGTGAAGTTTGTATAAGCGGGTAAAACTAAAAAGGGAAGTTATGATTACAGCTTGGTGATATAAAGTACAACTCTTTCCAGTCACAGGGGTTTACCTGCAGTTTGCTGGCTCTCTCATCGTCACTGTTGACCTCCAACAGGTCATCGATGTCTATCTCCACCTCTGGCATCTCCTCCTCCTGCAACATAATGACACTCTTGATTAGTGGCCTGCTGAAAACGGAGACAAGTCAGGAGGGCAAGGACATAGAGGAGGTAAACAGGAAATTAAAATGGAAAAAACGCTGATACATCCAACCCCCAGTTCACTCACATTCAGTTCTTTCATTTCACCTCTCAGCATGAAGCCAAGACTGTATTCAAAACTCTGTTTCCCTGCACTCCATGGCCTAAACAGCACAAACATATATTTGCCTATTAGCAACAGACATCATATGGAAATGTCATTGTGCTGAAGCAGGGCCATTTAGTAGCTCATTGGTTGGCTGTATTCAGCCCAACGCCACTTCAAAAGGTTCTGCGCTCCTCTGGTTTTATTCCACCACGAGGCATATGCAGGGAGGATCAAACCTTCCCTCCCAGCTACCGCATGATCTTCCAAACTCTCCCTTCTGGGAATGGAAGCCAAAGAAACCATGTGCAAGTGCAGCTTCTTTGCCTAAGTGATGGTCTTTACCCTCAGCAGAGCTGCTCACTGACATCACACTGGATGATTGCAGCAAAATGGATGCTACCCCACCCTGGGAACACCTTGGAAATATGTCCACTTCAATTGAAGTCCAATGCCAACATTCAGTGCCAGTGCAAGGGCGTACCATGGGCTTTCATGTACTGAGGTACAGAGTGAGGTTTTAAAGGCTGGGCTGGCATTGTAGCATATCAGATGTTCATGCAGGAAACCACAGTTTTATTACAGACCTGCAATTAATGTTTGCTTTTTTAGAAAATGTTAGTCACAGCCTTCTCACAGTTTTAGTTGCTTAACGTCATCCATAGTTGATTTGCAAATTGCAAAGACTTTAGCTGAACCATGATCAGCTTTTACCAATGAAACTAGAGACATCTATTTGTGGAAACGAAACAAGCCAACTGCAGGCCCAGTAGTACACAACTGCCAGACTATAAGTGTATGTGGGGTCTTGTGTTGCCAATTTAATGTGTCCTCTCTGATAGTGTATACCCACTGAACACTGTATGATGCAACGGAATGTTTGGACCTATTTATTTTCCATGCGAAGCAAGTGAATTGCCACACGTTGCAATTGCAACATCACTTGCAACGTGGGAGCAACTTGGAGAAAGGGAGCGATTGAAAGCTGAATTGATTTGCATGTGAAAACGTTTAATTCAGGCTTATATTAGAAATTTTCTTGTGTACTGCATTTCTACTCTGAAATAGGCCCTTGTTATCTAATGATACTGCAGTGCTGGTATTTCTCAAGAAAAAGCTATACACCATGAACCAGATGGGCCATAAAAATAACACAAACACAAAATAAAGAATGAAAGTTCCACCCCACAGAAATCCTTGCTTATAACCTCAGCTATTAAGCTCATATAGAATGAGCATACCCATTGAAAGCAAACATGACTGAAATATTGAACACATCCTTGCCTATGGGTACATGCCGTCCAACACCCCTGGATCAGTCAGGATGCTACAGCTATGCAGCCGACTCTGGTTCTAGGTTGTGTGCGTGTGCTTAAGCCTCTCTGAGGAATCTTGTATGTTATGGCCTGCAGCGTGCAATGGTATTCAGACACAGGAACAGGGAGGATGGAAGGATGATTTGATTTTAGCTCTCAGCGTTAAAGCTCAGTCACTGTGATTTCAGTTTTGCGTGGGTGAGCTGATGTGCGCAGAATGAACTTGGCTCACAATTATACCTTGGAAATTAAAATACCAATTGTCAGAGAAGTTGCAGGAGGTAAGCGCAGTATATTATAAGCTGTAGGTCTAACAGCATGACTAAAGAAGAATCACTGTACCTTGTGCAAAAAAATGGGAGGATGCAACACAGAGACCTTGCCATATAACACTTGTTATATCCACATTTGTGCACCCTACATAATACTCATGCACCCACTCCCACACATGGTTAGCCCACCCTCATTCTCATTCCTGAGCCGTTAAGAGGCATTTACACACCTGGCATTTTAAGCATCTTGGATTCTCTACAGACAAGCCGAGCATCCCCTTCAACCTCTTGCTCTGAAATCTCTCTCTGTGTCTCAGTGACAGGGTCTCGCTCTGAAATCCCCTCGCATTACAGAAACAGAAAAGGAGTATCAAAGCCTGTCGTCTATTAGTATTGGAGTGTGTGTGCGCGCTGTGGAGTCAAAGGACCAAAGTTATATGCAAATGCAAAACATCAGAGGAGAGGTGAGCTATTTCAAACTAAAGAAAGAAGGGATAGAAGGAAAGAAGACAGTCGTGCTGTTTCCATTTATAATTCTCTTACAACAGATTTTTGTATCTTCACTTTTTGAAATCTGTTATCATATTATGTCATAGAAATTTGCAATTTTACTCAGCATAAATTTAAGGTTTCACAATTTAAAGATTTTACACATTAAACACGGCCGCAGTATTCTTAATTTAGATCCCATGACCACCAAGCAAGCTTCATGCCTTTGGAACAGTTGAAACCCATAAACTAGAATTCCGAGAATGAATCATTCAGCACGGGTGCTCCGTTTCGAAAGGTCGACTTTCTACCGCAACACCTGACAGCAGCTACCTGCTGCAATGTGGACAGAGCTCAGAGATCATGGCTTCAGTCGTGGATGGTGAAAACAAGAGGTGAGATGTACAACGAGCAATAGTGAGTGCGAGTCCTGCTTGCCTACTGCAGTCATTTGGTTTCCATACAGAGACATGCTTTAACCTAATAATAGAAATGAATAAGTAAATTAGAATGAGTAGTGGTGAAGTGAAAGCCCATCAGGAGGGGACATTTAACATGCTGACCCATTTCTTAAGGGGGTTGTTTTGAAGGGCTATCCATCTATCTAGTTATTAGTCAGTCTGTAATGTTCATGTTTTAGAGTGTGTGCGTGTGTGTGTGTGTCCAACTATTCCACTTGTCAGCAGGCAGTCTATCACCCTCTGTCAATGTGATTGGTGATGACTGGGGCAAGCATGGTCTGTGCGTGAAGCACGACTGCGGGCAATCGCGCACAACGTGCAAGTCTTCACACATACACAGGGATTTTTTGCCACCATCAATCTCCTGAAGAGAAGCGCTCAGGGCCTTGTCTCTCTTTGGAGCTTGTGAGAGAAAGCACCTGAGTGTGTTAAATATACCCCACCGAATGACGAGAATGGAAAGGCACTCACATGCGCACACACTCAGCACGCAGATAAACATTGAAGTTGTTGTCCTGCTGCTGATTGAGAGCTTAAAATAGTTGAGGTCACACCCGCCACCCCGGGGAAAATCATTTTCCATCTTGCCAGCAGCAGAAGGGTGACAAAATGACAGCGTGCAATGCCAGGAGACAGACAGGGACAGCTCGACATGCACAAACATGCAGAATTACATTCAAAATAATGCAAGGATAAGATAAGATTTTGTGCTGTGAAGATAGTAGATAGAGCCCTGAATTGGAAAAGGCATCCATCCATACATACATACATACAGAACCACATGCTTAAGACACATATTTTCTGGGAGACGGGGCTAGTTATCCCTATACCATTTGTAACAACTGATGGTGTTTTCATTGTTTTTAATATGCTGTCAAGCAACAAAAAGAACAACAAATACCTGACAGAAATAAATAACTTCATTATGCCCGACAGCATACAGATGTGTGAGAGAGCCACAGCAACAAAGAGCCTGTGAGTGGCAAACTAAATAAAAATTCACACTGGAAAAAAACACAATACATACACCTAAAAATACCAGGAAGAAGATGAATAATTACTCGGTTTTTGAGTAGGGTGTTGTGGTGCCCAATCGGCCCACACTCCATTATACTACAGAAACAAAGAGGCTACGCACAGGTGGAAACTGTGGAGAACTATCTGTCGACAACCAGTTCACAAATCACGAAAAAGAAAGAAACGAATACAAGTTAGCGTTCACTTTATGATGTATAGTGTGTAATTGGAAGTAATAAGGGTTTGTGTGTGTTTGAAGCATAGAAGCAGTATTTGTTGCACGATGAGGGCCACTTTGTGTGTTTGTGTATGAAGAAGAAAGAGACAGTGATGAAAACAGGAAAAGAGACTTGATGTGTGTGTTATGTGTAGAGGGCACTTTTATGCGAGGACCGATAACAGGGAGCAAAGTGTTTGTTGCGATGAAGGCAACATTGTGCGGACTACATATGTGAGCCAGCGAGCAAACAAGAGTCCAAAGGGAGAAACGGAGAGCGCCACAGCCATCCAGTGTGCTGTGTGCACGTGTGTCATGACTTGCTTTCGCTCGACATTCAAGCAGCCGGCAGCATTTTAAGTCTGGTTTGTCTGCGCTGAGGTGAAGCGAAGCTAATGCAAGCAGCCCTACCCCTTGACTCACCGCTAACTCCATTCAGACTCTGTTCAAACACTCAACATGAACAAAAGACTCAAACTCCTTGCGAAAGGGATTCTCTGTGACTCGACCTAGTGATTCATTATTATTCCTATTCATAGCCTACTTATATGAACCAGAAGTACCAGTTATATTGAACAGTGCTTAGATTTCTTGAAGCCATAATTGCAAAAGGTTTTAGGTTAGGCTAGCTACACAAGCCTATGGAGGTAGTTTTTACTAACAAAAAAAAGAAAAGTTTTAATTTTAGTATGCCATGCACACAATTCACAGTTAATGATCGGGTAGCTAGCTGCTAGCTTATGCTTAAAATACCACAGGGATACTTTTATCCGTTTGAGGGGATACTCGACGGCTGCATCGCTACGACCAGGAAGCGAGGGTCACGAGACAGAAGGGCACGGACGACGGCGTCCATAGGCTCGTTAGCTTTGCTAGTCTGTCTGTTTGTACTGTGAGACTTTCATCAAAGAATTAGCATGTAACTCAACTCTTCTTGAAAAACCAGTACAGCTCTACAGCATAATTCTTTCCCTCAAATTCTTCAATGTGTGTTTCTCTCGCCTAGTAAAAGACTTCCACTCCACCAGAATGACTGGCTGGAGAAATATCAGACAAAAATGATCAAATCCTGTTGAAATATCAAAATACATAAGGCAACATCATGAAACCCATAGCCACCATGGTCTTTAAGATAACATTGTACTTATAGCTAACACTTTTTTGATCTTATGTGGCTATTGATTAATCTAGTTGTATTATGAAGTGAGAAATTCTGATATTGATTATTTTGGCCCCAGGCTGAAGCATTACTGCAGCCCAAGCAATTGGCAACTGGAGCGTGAGGCTTTAGCTAAAAGGTTTTGTCTGGGGGATCATGGCAGCTGTCAGGTACAAATGCTGAAAATGGAGGCTTAGCAGTTGACACCAATGTCTTTCAGTTGCCATTTTCTCTCAGGCCACTTGCAGTGTGTGTGTGTGTGTGTGTGTATTTAATGCTTACGTGTAGCAGAAAGACAGACAATGAGAATGTGGTTATGTTCCAATGGTGGACGGTGCACAGGATTATTGTCTTTGTCTGTGTGGATATATTGAAATTGAGTGTCTCGGTAGAAACAAAATGTGGGTTAGATAATTCTAAGCACACACACACACACACACACACACACACACACACACACACACACACACTGATCTGGTTTCAAATAAAAGTTAACTGTTAAATAAGAGAATAAGCCCTATGCTTTTAATCATGCTAGTTGTTAAATGCTAAAATGTTCAAATGTAACTGCAAATAAGGAAACATCATTATGAAGGAGAGCACAACACAAAGCAGAGGAAGGAAATATCAAGTCAAACAGTAAAATAACAAGGGATGTGCATTGAATTAAAGACCTCGCAGAGATGAGAGTTGCAAATGAGAAGTGAGAGGAAAAGAAGAGCAGTAGGTATGAGAGCAGTAGTTAGAACACATGGGAGGAGAAAATAAAGACATGGGGACATGGGAAGTGCACAGATAAGTGGGTCACTGTGGTGATGAGGCAGAGGGAAAAGGAAGAGGAGGGTTGTGCAACACAGTAAAACCTCCCAGCTCAGCTTTCTTCCTCTCTACGCGCTGCCATGCTGTGTCACATCAAAGCGAGGAGGAGCTCAAGGGTGGATGAATTCATCTTACGAGACCAAGTGAGGTGAGGGAGGGGTAGAGAACTACCGCACGGCAAAGATTGGGGGCAAAAGAGATGGGGAAAAATGGGGGATCAAGGTGAACAGGAGGACAAAGGGAGAAAAGCATGGGAAAATAGAATACTTGTAACAGTAGGCTAACAATAAATGGCGCAACAATGAAAATAAGGGTTTCTGCAGCTCGTTTTCTCTTTCCATCCCTCTTTCCTCCATCCCCCACCTTCCAGCACCTTCCTGTTGCCCCCTCGGCGATGCAGTTTGCTGAAACCGTACAGAACAGATGAAGTGACTTCAGTGGATAAAGTCAGCTGCTGCAGCAAAAGCTCGTTCCCACGCTGATTCAGCTGTACTCGAGAGGACACTATATATCAGAGAGGGAAACTGGTAGAACGTGAGGGTGGGAGGGAGAAATCAATCCTCAAAAGGAATATTTCAGATGAAATAACAATGATTATGCAAAATGATTTCGGAAGTTCATTGTTATGGAGATGAATCATTCATTCACCCACCATAGCTCGTTCTTCATCTGGACAAGAAAAGTCACCTAATCTCGGGGGTTAATGGCAGTCCCACCATAGGTGTCGCCACAGATAGGCTACCCTCTGGCATAGTTTTTGAACTACAGTTAAGTGTTGGATTTCCTGTATTATACTGCACATATTAAACCTGTGGCATAGCATTGGTGGCTACATGCATAGCTTCAAAAGAGATAGGATACACACCTGTAGCAGCTGCTGACATGCACCTTCTTACATTGTGCTATTCAAGGTGAAAATGCTTGAAATCATCTCCTCTTCCATTGGTAATAATCCTGACTTCAAACCCAGAGTTAGCACTCGTGTGGACTGTCAACCATGAAAATGCCAGCATCTGTCTTGTGACTCAATTTCACAGCTTTGTGGTTCAGGGGCGCATGACTCATTTTACTGTATTTACCAGGCCGACAGTATCTCCCTCAGGCTGGCGTATTGACAGCTGGGGCCCATTTGGTCCTTTGTCCTCCAGCCAAACTGGACTTGTAGCTTCAATAGCATCGGGGTCACCCGTCAGCCAGCATGACAACTAACTGGTTAAGACGGTAAAGATATTATTCAAATGCAGCCATAATCAGAAAACCCTTTGTTGTAAAGACCAACAGTATAAGCTGGAGTAAAACAAAGATGAGCGATCAAGCTCTTTCCATAATTTTTACAGATTAAAAGTACTCCATCTCTGTCACTTCCAAATGTGCAGAATCATTCAGCACATGCAAAGGTAGGCATCAAGTAAACAATCCGCCCTCTTATGAACACATCGCACTGACTTTGAAAGCCAAAATAATAATCTTCCCCTTCTCCATCTTTCACCTCATCTCCATCTCTCTTGGCTTCCCTTCCTCTCACACAGGCATGAATGACGTTTTCGCAGTGCCCAGCACACAGAGTGAGTCAGTGTTTTGAACACAGCCAGTTTATAAACTGCGCCGGGCCCGTCGACAATGAAACCAGTGATTAACTGGATCATCTCGGGATGGGAGGAGATGTCATAGGAAGACAAGAAAGTCGGTGTGCGGGTGTGAAAAGTCAACATCTCTTCCTTTCACAGTCTTGGTGGCTGTGGTTGCACACTTCTGCAGCTGGTTCTCGTGTTTTTCTGTTGATCTTAAATCACTTTGCTGTTGACATCCCATACGAAATGAGACTGAAGACTGATTCGCAAAGAAAAACCTAATTATTTGGAGATGGAAAACATGTCACCGAACTATGATTGTGAATTGCACTTGCCATTTTGGGATTTTTTTTTTCTTTTCTTGTACCACTATGTCTTGGGACTCGAGGGATATGTTTGAAATGCCTATAATTCAAGTTAATAACCTGCAGATATTTTGTTCTGTCTGGATCTTTTCATTTTCCGCCTTATCCATCTTTATTTTCTCCAGCGGGCAAAATGATACGCCTTCCCGGGGTTGGCAGTAATATCTAACACCACTATGAATACTATGATTATACTATCACAGCTAAGCCTATAAACACAGCATACATGGTTAATAGAGTGGGAAACCACAAAGGAGGAGAAGGGACAAAGAAGCAAAAGAAAGACTGTAAAAGCAAAAAAAAGGTGCTTCGCATTATTTCAACATTTTATCATTTTCCTGTTATTTTTTGTAGCATAAGCCTCTTTAAAAAGGTTACACTCACTGGCATCACTCATCATCATGTGATTATCAGTGTTAACTACAGGCATGAAATGTCTAATATAGATGTATGTGAATGCCACAGGGCCGGCAGTTGAACAAATGCTTCAGGGAAAATCACAAAGAAATGAGCGGAGGAGGATAAAAAGCCGGTGTGTGGGTGGGTGTCCCGATGGGTCGGGCGTTGAGGCGAGGGAGAGGAGGAAAAGTGTAGAGAACGCCAGCAGGATAGAAAATGCAAAGAGATGACAGAAAAGCAAGGGGAACAAACACATTGCAACCACTGCCCTCAGGTTTGCTTTTGAGTTTTGGTCATTTGACACCTTTCAACTGTGTGTGTGTGTGTGTGTGTGTTTAGAGCCACCTCAGCAGCTGGTGGCTAACTGTGCGCTAAGAGGCATTCTTGTCAACACCTCGGATATGTTCGGCAGCAGATCCATGCGTCTGCAGGTGCCACATGAGATGTGTCAACACGCGCTCGGACACAGACATGACGAGCAAGTAGCTATTTTTGTCTGTGTAATTTAAATGGCAGATAAATAAGGGCCTGCCTTCCTTTAGCACAGACAACAAACAACAATGACCCCCACCCCACCCCGCCCGATCCATAAACACATCAGGGTCACTCATTAAAACAAACCTCCAAATTGATTGGTGAAATTTCCCGCTGGTTGGACCAGTCAGCCTAGCTAACTGTAGTCATTCTGAGTCCTGTTGTACAATATTTTTTTCCTGCACAGCCCCCTGTGTCTCTTGTTCTCCCTTACAGTCTTTCTTGCTTTCTCTTTCTGTAGATGATTTTGACCTTCACAGATTTTGAAGCACATTTCCAAAGCGACCGCCTTAAAACATAATGAGGTAATCAGGCTCAGACCAGTTCCTGTTATCGGTCAGAGTGAGATGTGTTTAATTGATCGCATCCATCAGCTGTCGGAGGTGATGGATGCGCATTTGAATGAGTCAATGAAGTGGGAAATAATGAAGATGCTTCCTATCTACCTGCAGGATAAACTGGATCATAACATGTTGTCTGCTTACATATCTGTGACTGCAGTATGTGTACATACAGCGTATCCAGAAACCTTAATGGTAGCATGATGCTTCTCTTTGTGCATTAATTTGTGTATGTTTATCCCTGGCATGCGACTCCTAAATCTATTGAACGTGGCTAATGACTTGGCTTGAATTACACCGTTTGCTTCTCTTCTGCTGCCCTCTGAGGTTCATATGATACACAGTGGTTCTCCTTCCCAGCAAGAAAAACATGAAAGGTAAGTGAGGGGAAAGATTATTGACAAGGTCACAGGAGGGGGGGGTATTGCTAGAGACAGAAAGAGAAACCAGTGTGATGCTTACTTATTGGTGGACAAATTTCAACAACAAATCTCAGATTCCTTTGTCCAAAACACACACTGCCTTTGAGAGAGCCCCCCCACCCTATTGTGGTGAGGATTATCCTGCGAGAAAGCAAGCATCAGAAGTGTGTATTATCCACGAGAAGATGCTCCATGATGATCTCCTACTTCCTCTTGCTCCATTTGGTCCAAATATGTACACTGACCTGTATACAAGCGCATGCTCATCCATTCATGGAAAGCACCCCCTCCAACGGCTCGCCACCCCGTATCTGCCAAGTAGCAGCGGAATATCATCAACCCAAAAAAGCATGGCCGCATACACACACACACACACACATCTGCACAGACAGAGACATGAACACACACACACACACAGAGAAGGCTGGAGGGCAGAGCACTGTTTGTCTGCGCTTGTACACATGAATAAGCTTCATTGAGTTGGGCTCTATTGAAGCTGAGCCAAAAAAAGTAGAACATTACAGTGTCTCTCCCCTTATTCTGCAGCTTGCACCCCAACAACACACACATCTATCAATCTCTGTCATTCTCTCTCATACTCATCATCTCTCACCAGCTTTGTCGGATAGCAACATGTTGTAGCACTGTATTCCTTGCCTGCACTGTATTAGGCTAAAAGCGGCGCAGGGAGCACTTGGGTCCTTGACTACCCCCCCCCACACACACACACACACACACACACACACACACTCTCTGTTCTCTCCCTTTTCTCCTCTCTGTCCTCTGAACAGTGAAATGAACAGAGGCAACAAATCCCAGGAGAGCAGAGAGGAATCCATCTCTGACAGTACTCACCTTCTGTTATCCTATAGCCTAGAAAGAGAGAGAGAGAGAGAGAGACACACACACACACACACAGGTAGAGATGGAGACTAGAGGCAAATTAAAATCAATGTTGGACTCAACCATGAGAGAAAAACACAGGATGAGGGGAACATACTACTGTAAAAAAGAACATGGCCATCATGAAGATTTCAGTCCTGGTCGTTTTGGTGACATCTCTAGTTACTGGTGGTAACAGCAAATACGGTATTATTTGACAGGGCACAGAATTCTGGGGGCAGCAAATCAAACTATTGTTGTTTTAATAAAGAAGTCAGGCAGTTATTGGCCTTTTTCCATCATTCTGTGGAAAAACCCTGATCTTATTATATGCTGCACGCAGCTTGAGTTTGCAGCGGTTATCATGCTGAGAGTCGTGCAGCCTGTCACCTGCAGCGCTTCGTCTAACAGCTCGCTGTGGCTGCCCCTTTTCGTTCCACCTGCAATTTTTCAAACTGATCCAGTGTTTAAAAAAAATGACCAAAATGACAAGTCTCCGTTTGTAGATGTATTTTCGAGGGACAATAAGTGCCAAGCTGACTGACACATTACATTTCCTGACTTCTTCATGATAAAAGTCAACTAGCGATACACAAAATAAATGCTTTTAAATGTGCAAACCAGTTTTTTATAGCTGCTTTTAAATAATGTTTGTGTGCCCCCCCCCCCGAGACATTTTTTGACACAAGAAAATACCCCAGAAATTCTCAACCAATCTTAGAAAAACAAAAACCAATTTTGTGAGAGATGGCCTTTTCTCTGCGCTGTTTCAGCACACCTCCCCCATCCCCGCCGCACAAACACACTCTGTGATGTCCTCTAGTAGCCTATCAGGTTTTCTTATGAAACAGATACGGAGGCTGACCTTTTAGCCAGGCCAGTGCAGCCAAATCAGCAGTCTCTCTCTCCCTCGCTCCGTCTTTCTCTCTCCCTCACACACATAAAATACACACCTGTGTTTATCTAAGGTCTTAACGTAAAGGTGTTGGCAGGCATGAAGTTGGTGTGACTTCCACTTAAGTCACGTGACCAAACACCACCAGTAAAGCAGTGCACGGATGAAAGAAAGCTTTTAACAATGTGCCACAGCGACAGCGTGTCCAAATGGCGACACACTTGTTTCGTTACCTGCTGTCCTCTGAAATCCTGCCAGCCTCCGCGTCTTTCTACTGCCAAACAATGCTGTGCTTATTCCAGAATCCGAGCATGTTATTAGATGATAGCAGACAGGCAAACAAAGCCACAGAGCCAGTGGATTATCATGCGATATCATCGCATTTGCTGAGCGAAAGACGTGGAAGTGTCACACTGCTGGGAATATGTATGCTGAAATGTGGATCTCAGAATTCCCATCATTAAATGGAAGCCAACACAAAGATGTCTGCAGAAAGGAAAGTCTTTTTTCAACCATAGGGACGATGGTGAAATAAAAGATTGATTGTCTCTTGTGATTTGCAAAGTGTTTTTGATCATCTGTCTAATAACAATTTGCATTAAAAGAAATCGCAGGGTGGAATATAAAACCACACATCCACTGGAAGAGAAAGGCAAATGTCGCATGGCCGAGATGCGACTATCTGACATCAACAATGTGTCCGGTGCACTCCAGCCCTCATCCAAACATCAAAAAGTCAGTTGATATGCATGTGTCTGTGTGTGTATGTAGGCATCATAAGACTTGTAGATCAAGCGCACCTGCTGACAACAGACTGACATGCAGCCAAGAGCTCAGTCGGCTTTGAAATGTAAACCAGTCCACTCTCAGACAGGCTATTGCAGCTGCAACTTTAGCGAGGACAACAGCAGGACTATAAAGAGAGGAGGAAGCTTGCAAACAAGACCAAAGCCATAAAAAAAAAACAGCAGCTGAGGGTTGGACGGCTGCAAGACAGATTCGCTTTCCGTGATGTTTTAGTAGATTAAAAGTATGTGTGGGGCTACGAGAAATCACAGTGGCCACATTTGCCTTCGGTACGTGGAGAGAGATATTTGCATTGCAATGCTCTGTCAGCAGAGGGACAAATGACTGAGGCAGACCATAATGCTTTCATGTTGGCAGTCAGTGCCTCGCTGTGATTTGTGCAGGTGTTTCCCTTCTGCACACGTGCGCACGTTGCAATCAATCTTTGTACAAGTCTTAAAATGCGGCATGTTACATAAATGGGTGCACACCAATGTGCACCCGAAGGTTCACACACACACACACACACACAGCAGTGTTCACACATCCCCACAGCATAGTCTGGCGGGCTCATGAGAGCACACACATGCAGATGCGTGCTCATACCAGCCTCTGAGTGGCTGGGTCTGAGGTGACAGACATACTGTATGCCTGCAGTGTGTTGTGTGTGCATGCCTTCCTGCAGACCCTCTGCTGTAAGGAAGGAGGTCAGAGCAAGTGGATATGATTGGCTGGTGAGGAGAGTCACAGCATCAGCACATCCTTAACCCACTGCCCTTCTTTACGTCTTCTCCAGTCTCACCCCCCCCCACACACACACACACACACACACACACACACACATCACCTATAGGATATCTGTCTTTCTGAGCCCTGGTCTCGCTCTTTCTCGCTTTTCCAACGCAAATCCAGACCCGCGCGCACGCACACCACCCCCTCCCCTCCCCTGCTCTCCCCTTTTTAAATGTTAAAGAATGCGACTTGCGAACGTGAGGGCGCAAAATAATTGGGCTGTCGATATCGTCTGGCGACAGATCCTCCCCGGAAAGGTGAAAGGGGCTTTCAAAGGTCAAAAGTCCGCCACAGTAACGGTGTAGGAATTATTATTATTATAAAACAACCATAGGGAAAACTGAAACTCTATCATGCAGTTTAGCGTGTCATTTTGACCTCATTATATCAATGCATAACAGATGCAGGGAATAAAATGATAAATCGTTAGGGGGAACGCATGTTCTCAACGCAACCAAATCGGCCAATGAACACATTTTCAGGAAAAGACCGGGGAGACTGATGCGTAAAAGGTGCATCAGTGCGGTTTGTCCCGCTCTCAGACCTCGTTGAACCAGTCAATCCTCTCCCCCTCTCCCTTCACGGCAGAGCGTGTGAGTGGGGAGACAAGACATCGTGTCAGTCAGCGTCCCCGCGAAGAAAACCAGACAGCTTTGTGTCGCTTCGACTCCTTGTCTCCCCTCAAATCACAAGCCAGCAGGCATCAGTGTTGCAGAGGACAAAGAGAAACCAGCGAACCTAAGGGTAAGGGCTATTTGGTAAAGGATGTTAGGGTCCTTTATCAATCGGGGTGCATTCTGAGCCTTTCTTTGCAGGACATTGGAGCACCTAAAATCACAGATGAGAGATGAGCTGCAGGTCTAGTTGATCCATAGCCTAAGAAAGCGAATGCGCATAGCAAGCCAAACCCATGCAAATGGGTCTAAATTTGACACAATACTGTAGTTGACCATAACCCAACAAAAGCAGATTTTCAGGACCACTGTTTCCCCAGCCGTGTGCCTGTGGTTTTGAAGCTGCTCGTGACATGTGCGCGCACTGAACGCGAGTTCAAGGTTTCCCCTCCACTCACCTCACAGTCGTACAACTCGCTGAGCTGCTCAATGATCCACTCCTCCAGGACGAGTCTTTTCCGCAGCTCTTTCCTGTCGTACTTGACAGTCACTTTGCCCTGTTTCTTCTGCACCGGGTCGTCGCCGGTGATGGGGCCGGACCCCACGCAGCCCACGCCGGGCGCAGGTTGGAAGAAGACGCGGCTGCCGGCGGTGGGCAGCGGGGCGCTGGTCTCGGTGCTGGCGGCCGACATTGCTCGATGCGAGGGCTAATTGTTATTAGAGAGAGATGCGTGAATGAGAAGGGACCGCGGTGCTGAGCGTGGGACTGTTGTGCTTGCGCGGGCAGACAGGAGAGTGGCGAGGAGCTTTTAAACAGCTGCTATTTAAAGCTCAGCGCCGGAGACAGTCGAGGAGGCGGGGCGAACACTGCAAGAAATGAGCATCCAAAGGCGCTCGTCTCGTGTGAAAGAGCGATGTGCCATAAAATAAGTTGTATAGTGGACATTTTTTGCAGTGTGTCAGACAAAATTCCCTCGATGGTGCTTGTGCGTGCACCAGCGCGCACTGGAGCAGACAATCAGATGCCTTGGTAGAGAGTCTCTCCCAGTTCTAGGCGAGCTCCTCTGCCAGCTTGTATTCTCATCCTGTTTTTTTTGTTTTTTTATTTACTTCTTACAAATATGGTCAAATGGCTGATATACCGAGGCTTCTGAAATTTAATCAGTTTGTAATTATATGCCGAGTGATATATGCAGAGTATGTCTGAACGCGACCATACCATCAGTTGCGCCACCTGTTGGTCATACGGAGGAGATTTTTCTTTTCTTTTTCAAACATACAGAAATTTACCATTAATGATTGAACTAGACGTGAACCTTAGACTTTGACCATTTAACAACATACTGAGGGCTGAACATGAGTAGAATATTACCTGAATGGCACATTAAGGGACTCAAAAGGACTTAAAGCTCTTTTATTTTGGTCATGCTGATTTCCTGATGACCTAGAGCCACTCTGCTCTCACTCAACACCAAGTTCAGACATTATTAGAGCTGCAGCCATCATGGTGGATCTGTGCCTTTGTCTGAGCAGAGCTGCAAAATAATGAGACATTTTTCACATGGATAGCTCTGGCTGAGTTTGTATCAGTATAGGCCCAACCTAGATAACAGGAGTGGGGTTTTATAACACCAGATCTGCGCTCAGCTGAGCCACACATCTGATCAAGTGCCCGTATCCTCCTCTCAGCACAGGCAGACATGGCTTTCCTGTCCGTCCTCACGCCTATCCTGGCGGTGGTCCTGTGTCTGGTGATTGGCCTTATTATGTTGGTGAAGTCACGGGAGACAGAGACCCCTTCGCCCTCTCCAGACAAGACTAAAGGGGCAACGAAAGCAGCATTTCGACCCTGGGTGGACCAGGACTTACAGGACGACACAGAAATCACAGCAAGAGAGGACGGTAAGAGCTGAACAAAAACTTTTTTTCTCTCTTTTTCGTCTTTTGTTTCTCAACTGAAAGGGCTGAACTCAGTGTTTTTCACAGCCAGTTCTCAGTTCAGTTTGAGGATCACAAGGTTTGCAATGGGGAAACTAAACAACTTGCAACATGTTATTTGTGTCTGTGAATCTTGGATGTGATATTGTTATTAATTAGTTTCCAGTGTGTTTTGGGCCACACAAAAGTACATGCATCTTGTGGGAACAAGCACACGAGGAAAACAAGACAGTTCATTGATTTTTTTCTTTACATAATCATTCACAGTCAGGTTAATCAATAATGATAAATGACCTGTAACTCATATGGCGTAGAGAGAGTGGTATATGTATTTTTCATTCTTCCTTCTCTTCTGTTCATTTCCACTGAAAGCCAAAAAATTAATCATTTTCTGCAATACCTCACAAAACAAAATATTAGTAAATTTTAAATTTTACATGTTATTACATGGTGTCAAAAGTTTACCTTTTGTTAAAAAATACTGTATATTCACTGTATTAACTGATTTTGACTCTGTATAGCTGTAACATTTAGTTGATAAATTGTTAAGCTGATCAACAGAAAATGGAGTGGCAACTACATGGATAATCAATTCATTGTTTCTCTTGTTTCACAAGCAAAAATGCCCTAACTAAACACTTAATGATCAATGGAAAAAATAATGTGTTGATTAATTAATAGTGAACATAAAGTAAAACGATTCCAAGATTACTTTTTTGCAGATACCTTGAGTCACACCTGACCATTTTGAATTTTCACATCAGAAGCTGCTCACTGGTCCTGCTTTTCTGTCTTTCATCATTTTAGAGGCTGATGATTGGGTGGATAGCAATGAGGAGGAGAGCATGGCGCACGTGCCCTACTCCCCACCGCGTTACCACGAGGAGACAATGCTGGAGAGATCCAAGGATTTCTACACACTGATGAACCAGAGGAGGTCTGTCCGATTCATCAGCCCAGAGCCGGTCCCACGAGAAGTCATCGACAATGTCATCCGCACGGCAGGCATGTGCAAATGGACCACGGTTAATCTGTTATAAACTGACGTAGGAACAGCTATGTATTGTTTTTGTCTTTCTGATTATTTTCTGTGTACTGACCCCCCCCCCATACACACGAAAACCTCTTTCTCCCTCTGAGCAGGTACAGCCCCAAGTGGAGCACACACAGAGCCCTGGACGTTTGTCATTGTGTCAGACAGGGAGACAAAGCACCAGATCCGACTAATAGTGGAGGAGGAGGAAGAGATGAATTACCGTCAGAGGATGGGGGACAAGTGGGTCCATGATTTGGCCAAATTGAGGTGAGCAACAACACCTACTCCACACATTTGTATCACTTTGTGCTTTAGCAACCAAATATTACGGCACTGACAGCATTCAATCGCCAGCCCATTATCCTACATTGTGGCTATGTGCACACAATAACTATTAGTCATTAAGGGCCAATGTAAAGTCTAACTGCATCTTCTAATTTCTCACATCTCTCTTTTTTCTCCACAACTTCTTTTCTCCTGCAGGACAAACTGGATTAAGGAGTACTTGGATGTTGCGCCATACCTGGTCCTCATCTTCAAGCAGACCTACGGGATTCTACCAAATGGCAAGAAAAAGACACACTATTACAATGAAATCAGTGTCTCCATATCCTGCGGGATCCTGTTGGCTGCATTACAGGTAAAAGACTAAATCACACACAGAAATATAGACCAGCCCATCCTTGTTTTCTTGGCCAGAGAATGCAAGACAATGCAACATGCTTGGTATAGCAACTGAATATCTTTTGCTTCTGTCCATTTGCTTATTAGAATGCGGGTCTAGTTACCGTCACATCGACTCCCCTCAACTGCGGCCCCCAGCTCAGGCTGCTCCTCAAGCGGCCAGTCAATGAGAAGCTGCTGATGCTGCTTCCTGTAGGTTACCCTGCTTCTGATGCCACTGTGCCTGATTTGAAGCGCAAGCCTCTGGATGAAATAATGCTGCACATATGACAGAATGAACACACCATTAAGACTGACAGAAATAGGTGTACAAACTTTCATAACACCATTACATGAAAATAAATGCCCAAAAAGTGAAACCTAGATGGTTTCCATTACCAGGAATACAATACAGTTGTTCTCAGTTGCCTTGAGATTGCTCATATATGTTGAACTCAATAGATTGCTACATAATGTAATGAGTTTTGATTTTGTATTTCATTGGTAAGAACTGTAAGTAATAAAATAAATACATTAAAATAGAAAGTTTTCCAATTTTTCAGGAGATTTGTCAATTGTTTTGACAAAGAATCTAGATATCTGTACAGTTATATGTGTTATACTGTAAATACACCTCACACTGACTATCTCAGGAGGCATTTTAATTCTATTTAATTTTTTATATCATTCTGTAAAATCACAAGCGAACCCTGAAAAAAGAATGGGGTGGTTGAGTTTGAAAATTTGACCGTGTAGTTATTCACTGAGGGCACCCGGCATGTTTTCGCTGCTCAAAAAGCCATACCCAGCACGGCCTCCGGGGGTCAGTAGCGCTCGGGGAAAAGCGCTGAATCACCCACCGAAGAAGAAGAGAGGCCACATTGCGCATGCGTACACCACGTACACCGATGATCGGAGCATTCTTGGCTGGATGCTAGCTGGCTAGCTTAAGGGTCTGTCAAGTCGCACACATTGGGTTCGAAGGGGTAGGCGCAGCGGTGGAGAAGAAGGGCGACCCAAGCGCCGCTACGAAATGGCCGGGCAACAGTTCCAGTACGATGACAGCGGCAACACCTTTTTCTATTTCCTAACGTCCTTCGTCGGACTTATTGTGATCCCAGCCACATATTACCTCTGGCCCCGGGATCAGAATGCTGGTAAGGCCCGATGTCTGCCTCTGCGCTAACTTAGCTAACTAACTAGTGTTCGGAAAGCGTCTTGGCTCGTACACGCACACCACCTGTCTGTTAATCTGGCTAGCCCTGCCGCTAGATGCAGGGGCTGTGCTACCTAACCGCACGATGCAGCAGCTTAGTCAGTCCACGTCCCTTTTCGCCGTTCAGACCTTCCCACGAGTTAACCGGTAATAACATTTACCCATCCCGCTTCACCAAATATCTATCCATCTGTCTCAACTCCACGTATCTGGCCAGTGCTGCCTGCTGCTGTGGGTAACCACGAAGCTAAGTGCTGGCTAGTGCAGCTAAAGCTCCCACACTAAAAGCCTGTGTCTCTGTGCCTTTATTGACCCTGCCATTAAGTATATCCATATCATTCTGCAGCTATCTGTTTGTCAACATCCCAGCCTATCTGGCATGGGTTGTGTAACATACGATAACACACTTTGCTCAGCTGGTCTGCTGGGAATGACAGGGCTTAAGAAGTTGCTAACAGTTGTGGTATCGATGTGATGGTAGAAGACTAAATATTGCATGGCAGTGAGGTTATCCGAGCTGAAAAGCATTGCAACAACTAAGTCTTCCGTCGTCCAGGTTGCCTGACAGCAAAGTAATACACACGTCTAAGATTATTTCACTGAATGAACACATGCCTCTCCCTGCCTGGCTAACGTATCCACAAGGGTGGTATTTTTCCCAGCGGAAATGTCACTCTCCCTTGATTAAAGACGTTAACTTGAAGCACCGCCACGTTACCGTGGAACGAGCGATATCCGTTGTGACTGTTTTTGACTGCATCAACTTGTCAATAATCTGCGTGCATGCTCTTTCCAGAACAACTGCGCCTGAAGAGCCTGAGGAGGGTGCACGGCCGGTGTCTGTGGTACCGGCTCAGGCTGATGAAGTCACAGCAGAGCATCGTTCCAACACTGAAGTGAGTCCAATAAAATTGATGTGGGTTTTGCTTTTTTTTTTTTTTTTTTTGCCGTGACAGTAAACACGGTGCACATAAATTCCGGGAGGGTAAATATCTTGTCAACAACACAGCTTGTGGCTGAAGGGATGACTCACCAGGCTTCCCTTCCCCAGAAACTCTTCCATAGCACCTGGTAGCATCTTTGAGAGCTCTTCTTTCTGAGAGAGCTGGCAGCAACTTTGAGTTGATAAGGCTCCTGCATTATTAATCGTTCGTAGTTACTTGTGGTACTTCGTTAACGTGTTACGACCCAATCAGAGCGCATCTCCAGGTGGATTTGCTCCGTGGGAATGTCTTCATTTGGAATCGGCCTCAACCTGCTTGGCAGCATTATAACAGGGTTGCTCCCTTTGCTCGGATGTCACATCACCTTTGTCGTTTGGGTGTGACATGCATGAGCTGTTTGCACAGAGGCATCCTCCCCGCCGTCGCTGGAGCTCTTCCCGACGACTCACCGCTTCCCTCCGTCTGTCTCCCCAGCTGGACGGAGACGTTGTCGCCGACGGCGCGACGATGAGACGCGGACAGCACTGTCCGTAGCGTAGCCACACTCCAGCCTACGCGCAGCATGCACGCGTGGGGGGAAATTGCTTGTTTTGGGGGAACTAAGCGCACGCTCGCCATAGGGTTTTCACGTGTAAACACTGCAGTGACTTGTGTTTGCCGGTGTGAACGTGACGCTGCGCTGTTTTGTGTTTCTCTTAACGCGACCCCGTTTCCTCGCCACTGTTTATTCGCACTGCGTGTGCCGGTCGATGGAAAGATGAGTGCTTGTTCCCCCGTCTCCCTCTGCCCACCTTCTTTCACACTGTGTTTGTCTGATTATCTGCTCTTCATTCTGTCTCTGCCTTCTCATCCGTCTGATTTCCACTCTCCACTCCTGTCCTGTCACTAGGCCCGCGTCCTATTTTTTTTTTTGCCTCCCAAAATTCATAAATTCTTCATTCGCATCGTTGCATTTGCGAACGAAGCTGGTGGAAGCATCTGGCTGTTCATTCAGCTGCGTGAATCAGTGATTTTCTTTAAACTCTCTGTGCCTGTTTTCTCTTTGCAACTGTATCATAACGATGGCGTTGACGATGGGGATCCATGGTGTGTGGTTTTTTTTTTTTTGTTTTTTTTTTCTGGTTGAGCTACCCAGACAACTCGGAGTCTAGTGAGTGGTTGTCATGGCAACAGATGCTGCAGCTCGGGCCACAAGGCTTTGCCATTGCCATGGCAACAAGTTCAACTTCATGCATAAATGCTAAACAACAATAATGTCGGCGCCTCTGCTGCTCGCGTGCAGTAGCCAAAAATGAATTTTGAAATTGCAACCCCGTAGTTTGCAGCTTTCGAACGCTGAAAGACGGGTTGACATTTCAAGGTTTCCTTCTGCAGAATATCTCAAAGATCAAAACTAATTGCAGGCTATGGTGAGAAAGTGTCTAATAAAAATGAGACAGGCCAGATGTTGTCCACAGAGAACACAGATGTTTTGTGTGTAACTTTTCTTTTTTTTCCTGTTGGTGTGTTGCCTTTTTCAGGAAAGCAGCCTTGTTGTTTGGGTGGGCTGTGTTCCTGCTGCTAGCCTACAAGGTGTCCAAGTTGGACAGAGAGTACCAGGAGTACAATCCTTATGAAGTCCTCAACTTGGACCCGGTAAACACACACACACACAGACACACACACACACACACAACATGAACTCAGCTGTTTTCTGTAGAAAAAAGGAATTCCCTGTGTTGTTGTTTGTTTTTTAAAACTTGTCTGCTCAAGATAGTATAGTCCCTTTGGACTTCGGTGTCTACAAAACAAATTTTCTGTCTCCAGGGTGCGTCCCTCTCAGAAATCAAGAAGCAGTACCGCGTATTGTCGCTCAAGTTCCACCCCGACAAAGGTGGCGATGAGGCCACATTCATGAGAATCGCCAAAGCCTACGCTGCGTAAGTGCCATTCAGCTCTCGCCTTTATGATCCAGACTGCCCACGATGGTGAAAGCAACCACCTGCTGCAGCCCAGCATTTAGTTTCACCTGTGTATTTGTTTTTTCCCCCCCCCGACAGTCTCACCAATGAACAGTCTCGGCAGAACTGGGAAATGTACGGTAACCCGGACGGTCCAGGGGGTAAGTGAAGAAGCTGCAGTTGGCTTTTCGCAGTCTCAGTGCGCCGACGCCCGTTCTGTGCTTGATGCGAGCGAGTGAGGCTCTTGTGACCGCGGAACGCGTGAAACGGAGGCGGACGAATTGAGCCGCGGGAGCCCGTTCATTGTGGTGACGCCAGATGCCTGCGATGGGGAGAAGGGATTTCCGCACGTGCTTCTGCCGAACCGAAAATCATGTCTTTTTATGCAGATTTTCACGGCTTCTGAGAACGGCGCCTGTAGTTTCAGTTGTATATATCAGAAGGGTAACAGTATCAAAAATTTTTCTGTTTTGAAGATGAGCTTTTTTGTGCGGTATGTTAACAGGAGACTTTGGTCTCTTATGTCTCCCTTTCCAGCTACCAGCTTCGGCATTGCCCTGCCTGCCTGGATTGTTGACCAGAAGAACTCAATGCTGGTATGTATCCATCGGTTTAAACTGATGAATTTGCCATGATTTGCTTTTTATTTTTTTGTATTCAAATAGCAGAGGGACATTGCAATCTGTGACCAATGACATTAGGGTCTCATGTCGTCCAGGATCACTGTGTACGCTGTTGCAGGCCTTATTTAAAATGCAGTTAGGTCTGATGGGGTTTTTGTTTTCTTCCGCAGGTGCTGTTGGTGTACGGGCTCGCCTTTATGGTCATCCTCCCTGTCGTCGTGGTGAGTTACAGCCAGCTTTTGACAAAGGAGCGTATCCAGTCGTCGCCTCTTCTTCTTCTTCCGCCCTGGACGTTTCACATTTACTCCTCGTGTACCTTTAGGGCACGTGGTGGTACCGCTCCATCCGCTACAGCGGCGACCAGATCCTCATCCACACCACCCAGCTCTTCATGCATTTCATGTACAAGACGCCGAACATGAACATGAAGCGTGAGTTTCCCCTTCAGCTATGAGATAACTCTTAGATGTAGATATACACGTACATATTTGAGAATCTTCCCTTTCTCTTTGCCTTTTTTTTTTTCGACCGCTCCTTACTGAATCTCAACCCCAGGCTTGGTCATGGTGTTGACGGCCGCTTTCGAGTTTGACCCTCGCAACAATAAAGAAGCCACCATACGGCCAACGGACAACATCGAAGTGCCACAGGTGATTCCGAACGTCGACGCGAGACGCGCTTTGACTTCGTTTGGGCTTCGGGATGGACACGGGTCAACCTGTCCCGTCTCTCTTGCAGTTGATCCGCGAATTAGGAAATATCAACGTGAAGAAGAAGGAGCCTCCGTTCTGTTATCCCTACAGTTTAAAGGCCAGGGTCTTAGTGCTCGCTCACCTGGCACGTATGGACGTATCCGAGGAGTTAGAGGAAGGTAGGAGAGGAAAAAAACCCGAAATATTTACCTTTTTTTTTACCAGAGTAAAAACTGCATGCAAAGCATTTGTAACACGCTGATCTGACATCACATTTTCAGTAAAACTGCTGAATCCCAATTTGTCCATCACCTATTTGCCCGTGCACTGGTGTGTTTTGTACGTTTGTTTAACCACAGCTTCATGTCAGACCTCCCCCAGAGCAACATAACGGGTGCGTTCGATTTCCAAACATGGGAAATTCAAACGCAGCTGCACGAGTCTCTTTGGAGCAAAGATGCACAACACTTCATCACGAATACACAACCCTGCCCTATTTGTATGTTTACGTTCCTGCGGGGAGGTAATGAGCATCCTCAGCCGTCACCAGCTGTGTGGAGTAGTTCTGCTTTGCTGTTTTCCATCTGTACAAACACACACGGGAGAAGGTCGACCGACTGCTGCACCAGTTAACACGCTGTACGGGGTGTGAAAACAAGACTTTTACAAGTTTTGTGACTTACACAGGATTCTTTTTTTTTTCTTTTTGTTTTAATTATATCGGGAGAATTCCTTCAGATGTTATATTTAGAGAGTTGTGGGGGCTTTGGGCTTTTTGCATGGACAATGATCCTGACAACAATCACCGTGCCATCTTTGTAAAGACTTTTTCGTAAGAAACAAGATCCGAGTCGGGAATACATTATTCATGTATGTTTCTGTTCCTAGATCAGAGGTTCGTGGTGAGGAAGAGTCCGGCTCTCCTGCAGGAGATGATCAACGTGGGCTGTCAGCTTACTATGATGGCCAACAGCAGAGGAGGTACAAACGCACGTTTCATCAGACATTTCTTTGATGCTGTGGCGGGTTATATGTCAGATTTATTGCGTAGAAGGGGTATTAGCATCTACAAGATTGTCACTGTGGTTAAAAATAAAAAAAAAACATGGTTTATATTTGAATGTATAAAAATCAGAGGAAGCTGTGCATCTAAAAAAAAAAAAAAAAAAAACACATTCCATGAAAGCACGTTTCAGCGTTTCACTTTGGTGTTGTTTTGCCTTCAAACCTGAGATGCCTTGACCATGTTTTCATGATAATGTGCGCACGCTGCTCCGCCTCTGTCCAGGGTTCCACGCACCTCGGCTGGTAACCATCGAGAACTGCATGAAACTGACCCAGATGATAGTGCAGGGCCTGCAGGAGTCAAAGTCGCCCCTTCTGCAGCTGCCCCACTTCGAGGAGGAGCACCTCCGCTACTGCATCTCCAAGAAGGTACCTTCCCCGTGTGTGCGCGCGCACGCGCGCCCACGAGTTACGCTTCAGATTTAAGCTCGATATATGGTCTGTCCTCTCTGCTTTAGTATAAAGTTCGGAGCCTTCAGGACCTGGTCAGTCTCAAGGACTCCGACAGACGCAGCATGTTGCGTTTCCTGGGGGAGGAGAAGTACGACGAGGTCATGGCCGTGCTGGGCAGCTTCCCTCACATCACCATGGATACCAAACTGCAGGGTCTGTCCTGAAATACACTGCGTGCTTCATTGCACTGCTAATGTTACGTTTGAAGAGTTCAGACACTTCAGCTTCCTTTTCCTTTCTCTGCAGTCCTTGATGATGAAGACAGCAGCAACATCACAGCAGGCTCTATTGTCACAGTCACTGTCACCTTAACCCGGAAACGGATGGCGGTAAGGAACGACGACGTCGTTTCGGAAATGATCTGTTACTAGAAAGCAACTTATGGGACTTTTGCTGCCTCGTGCGTGCGTTTCCACGAATGGCCGCTAGAGTGCGCTGTTGACTGTGCGCATGGTTGAAACCAACGGACTCACCGCACCTGTGCGATGTGTGTGCAGGACATGTTCGAAAAAGAACAGGAGTCGACGTCATGTCCAGGGGAGGAGGCGGCCACCGCAGAAGAAGCGGTGAGGATGACACACACACACACACACACACACACACACACGTCAACTTGTAGTCATCATCTAACCTTCTTTCTTCTGTGTGTGTGTGTAAAGCAAGGAGACTCGAGTAAAGCCAAAACCAAAGTTTGGCAGAACAAGAGTAAAGGGGCTAAGAAGACAGCCAAGTCCAAGAAGAAAAAATTAACCAAGAAGAAGGCCACCCCCGCGCCTGCCAAAGCCAAGCAGGCCAACGGCAACGTGGCAGGAAATGTACGTGTCCGATGCCGGCTGACTTGGATTTAATTGTCAAATAATTGTAAAAACACTAAGTGAATTATTGTTGCCACTGTCGCAGGAAGTAGCCGCAGCATCAGCAGCGGCGGTAAAGGAGGAGGAGGACGAGGCCTCGGATAAGGGCAGCGAGTCGGACGAGGGCGAGGCCAACAAGGACTCTCCCAGCGAGAGAGACGAAGACAGCGACAAGCAAAGCGACACGGAGGTGGATGAGATGGCTGGCGACGACGAGGAGGTCAGGGTTCGGGCGCAGATGCCGTCCGCGTGTTTTGTTTTGTCTTGTTTTGAAGTTGAACCGGTGTCAAGCCTGCATCCTCCTCTGTCCGCATTTTCCCCCCGTCAGGAGTGGGAAGCGTTGCAGCAAAGCATCCAGCGGCGAGAGCGCGCCCTGCTCGAGACCAAGTCGAAGGTGACGCACCCCGTCTACAGCCTCTACTTCCCCGAGGAGAAGCAGGAGTGGTGGTGGCTCTACATCGCCGACCGCCGAGACCAGACCCTCGTCTCCATGCCCTACCACGTCTGCACATTAAAAGACACGGAAGAGGTGAGCGCGTGCGTTCTGAGCCCAGAATATACAAGTATAAATATATTCTGTATTTTCCCAGAACGCAGGGTGACATCTTCAGATTTCTTGCATTGCCCAACAACCAAAAACCCAAATCTTTTTGGTTCATCATGATGTCACGCTGACAAAAAGCAGGAAATACAGGGCCCGAATATTCCCTGATAAATCTCTTAAACCGTCAAAATCGTTTTGAATTCTGATTTCCTTTCAGCACGTATCCACTTTTCGCACGGTATTACATGGCGTCATGAAGGCAGCGGCGCGTTTCCGCGCTCTGCAAATACTTTGACGGCACGTTGCGGTTTCTGCTATGATCCCGGCGGAGTAGAAAGGCCCCAATGAGTCAAGGTGCGTGTGCTCCCGTCCGCCGTTTCCCACGCGCCGCAGCGCGCTCTCTGTTGCTAGGCAACTTGCGCCGTTACGTCCTCCGAGGGCGGCGCGTTTATTTTGCACAGCGTGCGCCGCCGACCCCCGCCGTCGCGGGACTGACGGCGAGGGTGAAAAGCTTAACGAGGCCTGTTTAAGCCCGCGTGACCCGTGTGCCGCCGCCCCGAAGGAATCCGATATCAGGAGGTGTCGCCGGCCGCGCTCAACAGCTCGCCGTCTGGCAATCAATTACCGCGTCACTCGGGCGAATCCTGCGGTTGTTTGTGTCGTGAGAACGCTCGCACGCTGAGTGTTTGACAGACGTGTTGTTTTTCTTTTTTCTTTTGGGAGGGGGGGCAGAGGGGCTGCTTTCATCCACGAGGCGGGGCGCTCAATCCGCCGCTTTGTTCACGGCTCATTCTCCGCTCACGCGCCGAATAGTAATTAACCTCATTGTGCCGATAATTGGATGTTTGCCGTATGTCATGGTGCGACGTGGTAATCACAGCTTGGGGTAACGCCGGCCTAATATTTACACTTGGACTCCAGCGTCGTCACGGGCTGGTTCATTTGTGATTTTTTTTTTTTTTTTTTTTAACCTGCCGCACTGCGCCCCGCTGCAGATTACGCATCATCGGTCGCCACGGTCTTCTTTTTTCAGCTCTTAATATTCAGCGGGTACAGTGTGCGCCCTGCGCAGGTTCGCCTCCTCCTGCTGCTCCTCATTAGTCTCTCTGTTTTCCACGTGCATGGGAGGCTGTTAAATGCCGCCGCCGGCCACCTCTGCTCCTGTGCAAGGTGACCACTGTGACATCAACAGTAAGAGTTTCCACGTGCTTTAATGTGACTCGCGTCGTGAGCACAGCCGCGCAGCTCCGACTGCACGTCGAGGGCTTCTGTTAGAATTTAACAGTTTGTGTGTGTGTGTGTGTGTGTGTGCGTTATTCCCCAGGTGGAGCTGAAGTTTCCAGCTCCCTCCAAGACGGGCAACTACCAATATTCTGTCATCCTCCGCTCGGATTCCTTCCTGGGACTGGACCAGATCAAACCACTCAAGGTGACGAGAAAGCTGCGTGTGTGTGTGTGTGTGTGTGCGATTTCATGGGGAATGTCCACCACTGGCTCATGCAAGTCAGTCATCGTCAGTTTTAGGATTTTTAGTCCGGCAACAGGGACGTCCAGCCTCGGGGCTCGACGCCTCGATGCGTCCTTGACGTTGTCACGCAGGTTGGGGTCAGCTTCTACCGCCGTCGGCTCCACCGTCTTTACGCTCTGCGTGTCCCTCGTTGCTTTTCCCACCAGCTGGAGGTCCACGAGGCCAAGGCCATGCTGGACAACCACCCGCAGTGGGACATCCCCGACACGGAGGAGGAGGACGAGGAGCAGGAGGACAGCGACGGCATCGAGGAGAGCGAAGACGACGACGAGGACAACGACTGAACGGCGACGGGGGGGGGGGACGCGCGCCGCCCACCACCCACTCCTGAACCCCACAGCAGAACTCAAGAGCGGCGAACAAGGAGCAGCAATGCCCTGCCTGCCACACACACACACACACACACACACACACACACACACACACACACACACACACACACACACACACACACACACATCATCATCATCATCATCGGGGACAGTTTATACACACAGAGCCCTCCTTCTCCTCGTCCATTTTACCTTTATAAAGACATAGACCACGACCGTTTCCCCTTTTCTACAGACTCCTTCACTTTCCGTCGCTGGCAGAAGAGAATTCTGTGAATAAGGCCTGTGCGCGCGAGCGGGTTCGTGGGTGTGTGTGCGCGCGCGTGTGTGCGTGTGCGTTTGTAACCTAGTATGTGTTTGTACAGGTATGAAAGATGGACACACTGTGGACTGGTGGACCTATTATCTGGACTCTTTTCTCGAGGGGGAGAGTGGATGTGTAACAGCTAATTCCGTTTGCAAAATTAACAACAACCCGTGATCCCCGCGCCGGGAATCATCGCTCTCGCTCCTAATTTTTTTTTTTTTTCTTTTTTTAAAAATCACTCGCCGGCGCTGTTTTCCTCACCAATGATACTTTCTATTGTACACTCAAAACTGCAGAAGTGCGAGCTTTAGCCCTGTTCCTCGGGAATCACGTCTGGGTCAAAACCATTGGGACATTTGCTCCTCCTTTCAGTACACAATCAAGTCTCATCATTTTTTTTTTTTTTTCCCCCTACCTTTTTGATTTTCCCGCTGTCACACCAGCCAGTTGTTCGTGATGCACATGTCCTCACTGTATGTTGAAGGGGACGTCTGCGGATAGATGCTGATCTCCGGTCAGTTCTGTTCTGCCCCCCGCGATCCACATCAAACTGTATTTTTTCCGACGGAGACGACTGCCATTTGATAGCAGGTGTCTCTTGCATTGCAGTGTTAGAGTTTCTTCCTCTTCATATACAGTACTACATAAAAGTTGTGCGTTTTCAGTCTTTTTAAGGGGCTCAGATATTGATATATACATATAGATATATACATACTTGTGGCTTTTCGGAGAAGTGACTTCCTTTCTCTTCATCTTTTTTTTTTTTTGTACAATTGTAGCACATTCCAGTGTATACTCATTGTCCAAAAAGGCCTTATGAATACAACTGAAATACCACAACATACAAGTCTTTGGGTGCTATGCACCAGTGGTTCTTGGGAGAGCAGAAAAAACATATTAGGTTTTTTTTGTGTTTGTAAAAAATCAACTTTTTTTTTTCTTCTTCTTTTGTTTCAGATTAGAATTAGTCTCTTCATAGCAGCCTCCAGCTCCCCTGTCTCGGGATGCATATTACTGATCTTGCCATGACAAAGCCTCTATTAAGTGAAGTTTTATCTACTGGGGGTTAGCCGTCGAGCGTGGCGTGTGACTGGCCCCTGTGTTAAAGGGACACGCACACACACACACGACCTGACGGGTCGGCTGTCGAAAGTAACTTGTAGTGTGAGGTGAAGCATGCCCAGTCCAGCACCTTTTCTCCTCAGTCATTCAAGCAAAACAGTCAAGTTGTGTAATTACTGCCATTTAAGATGGAAATTTCTCTTTATCAAATCTTCTGAAGGTTTTTTTTAAAAATTATTATTATTTTTCTGTCTGAGGAACACGAACCGAGAGAACCCGCTTTCATTTAAATTTAGGTCTTCTTTCTTTTTGTCTCAGTTAAGGTGTAGTTATAAAAAAATGTCAGAGGTCTTTGTCTTGTTTTCCTCCATTCTATTCTTTTTTTTTTTTTTTTTTGTATCTGTTAGACTCACACGTGGGGAGGGGGGGGAAGAAAATCAGAGCTTCCTTGTACGGCTCTGTGGGTTCTCACTGTATGTTGATGACTTGGCAGTTCAGTTTTTAAAAGATATACAAAAAAAAAAAAAGAAAAATCTTTCACCAAGAATATCCACAGAACAGTTACGGTATATTCTAGAGTGGTGTGTGAGCGTGGGAGAGATGAAGATTTGAATATCTGTGAACAAGCTCTCCCATCTCACACTCACTCTCACACACACACACACACACACAGACACTTGCTCACTCTACCCTCCTGTAATTGTGTTCAAAGCAGGTGTATGCTAACAGGTAACATTGTACTCTTGAGTATTTTATCGCTCTGCAATAGAATGTAGCATCAGTGATTTACGCTGTGTGGGGGGGAGGAAAAAAAAAAGAAATCATGACAGACCTTGTCCAGGGCGACCGGCCGGCGGGCCGTCCCAGTTCGGACAAATGACCCAATGACTATCTATCTGCCACTTTTGTTTACAAAGGAACTGTCATTGTAAATGGAAAAAATATATTATTTGTATTTAAAATCATTTCAAATAAAATCTTTTAAATGAGATGGTTTCATGCCCACCCCCTCACCCCCCACCTACCCTCATGTGCTGGAGGAGGCTGGTTACAATCAGGCAACATTTCACTCAGTAGGAAAAAAAAAAAAAAGATGTTTTTTTTTTTGTTAACCATTTGCCTCAGAGGCCTGAACTGTAGTGAGACGCTGCATGTTTTGCATTTACAACTTGATTTGTGTTCACTTGCAAACTGGACAGTTGTGCGGCTGATAGCAAAGCCTGGGCTCCATCTTCAGCGCGTCTCCCTTCTGCTCTGCGATTTTACTTGCTAATTTGTCAGGGAACTCCCGATAAGGCACCTGTCTCTCCCCCAGATAATGCCCGGGCCTCTCTGAGAAGGACTAAGGACACGTGAAGGGGACATCCACGCGTCTCGGTGGCACAAAGGAGGAGGTCGGATGTACGTGAACGTGAATAAACGCGAGGCACAGTGAATGTCGAAGACAAGTATTGTTAAGAGCCTGGTTCAGCTCGAACACCCAGTCCACCGTCCGTCAATGAGAGTTCCTGGTCTTATGAAGGTGTGTGTGTGTGTGTGGGGGGGGTCATTAGACCAGTGCAGTTTTTTTTTTGTTTTTTTTAAAAATCTCCCTCCCTTAACTTGCGCCCTCAACGACGTTTCCAACTCCTGCCCTCTCGCGCGTGCACGCACGCACACACACACACACACACACACACACACACACACACACACACACACACACACACACACACACAAATAAAATAAATAAATAAAAATCTTCCGGACAGCACCGGGGAGTTGACACCGCTGCGCCCCATTCCTGCTCGGCAGGGTCTTTCCCCCCTCCAGGACCCGCAGCCCGCTCGCCACGCCGCGCCGCATCCGCAGGGGTGGGACCCGAACTGGATCTACAGTCGGACGAGGAGAGCGCCGGCTCTCCGCGCAAACGGCTCACGGTCGCCAGCCTGCCGCGGAGAGATGGACTCCCGCCGCTAGAATCGACACCGCCGAGATAGGTAAAGACGGCAACTTACTACGGCGACCCTCATCTGTTCACGTGAACGGAAGTGATTAACTGCAGGCTATTGATATAACACTATGTTGTACTCGTCTACCCGACAACGACGTAACAATTAAGTCACTTAAGTCTCTATACAATCCTGGAGAGTCGATGCTGTATGCTGCTTGTTACTGTCACTTGATGTCCCGCTGGAGTGACATGTTTCGGTAAAGCTGTAATGAATTATTAAGGCCAGGTTCATTATATTTCTCCCGACACGTGAAAAAAGTTGATTGCAGTGGGCTGCATGTCATTGATAAATAAATAAATAAAGACAAGTAGCCTGGAAACTGCGTTTCCAAGACTCTTAACACAGAGGGTCTATTTCTGGTGCATTTATCCTTACCTGTAATAAAACACAGTGTTACTTTCTCTCCTCTTCTCTTGCATGTAGTTGTCATTGTAGAATAATTGATGAATACTGGTAAAGCGTGCAAATAGTAAAGAATAGTGTCATGGCTAAAACTCTGCTCTCATATCAGCAGGGACATCTTGGTTTTTGGTGAGTGCATTCAAACTTCGGTTTTGCAGGGGAAAAAAAGTTTATAGGAGAAAGTTCGATTTGGGTTCAACCCAAAGCTGAAGCCTGAGATTGAATGAGTCAGACAGAGCTAAATGACATTTGCTTCAGTGAAAGTCATCACCACCAGCAAGTCTAACAAAATAAATGGGAATCTGACTTAATTACTTATTCCTTATGAAGTTTTGGGAAGACGAGACATACAGAATAGCCTACAGCTGCTGTCATGGCACAACCACAAGTACATTCCACAGTTTGTTGAGAAAGCTCTCTAATAAAGAAAAGATGGTCACCACTGATCTGCAGAGGGAAATGGTTACAGGGTGGAACATTATTGGTCCATTTGCAGTGACTTAAAAAAATGAAGTGAAAAGGCCTTCACACCGTATACACAACCACAGCATTGTGCAGACAAAGGTCAGCGTTCACACTGAGAAAGCCACTGCATCTCTCCAAAAGAGCTGCATAATTAAAAGTGGAGCGCTTTTCTGCAGGTTTTCTGCCTGAAATTATAATGACCCCCTTAAACATGCTCAACAAAAGGAGCACGCATAGTGTGTTATATTTAACACAATCGCCGTGTCTGAAACTCCGGCACAAATCTCGTGTTGGAGCTCTCAACGCAGCAGCCGTGTCAAAAGTAACACAAAAGGTGCCAGTCCTTATATCGAAACGTTAGCGTGTCGGGAAGTGACACAGCTTGTGAGGATGTTAACGCATTGAACTGTACACTGTGAACTGAACCAGGAATTGGACGACAGAAGATTCACATGCAAATGTGGAAACCAACCATGTTTAAAAATGTGCTCTGTTCATTTACACAATCTGTATATTGCAGGCAAACAGGCTGTGTTTTTGACATGAAGACTTGTAACCAACTTCCAACATAAAGTCTCCCCATATATCAGGATTATTTACAATGTCAGTGTCTAATGTGTAAGCCCAGTCTATGTAAATGTCCTAAGACTTGTCACACAAACCTTATGGTGGTCTGACCTGTGCTTGCAGAACAAAATGTAATATGAGGGCAGATGTTCAGCCCGTGAAGAACGTGCAGAATGTGGAATGCGTGGATCACTGAAGGCACACCCTTCAACCAAAAAACACAGAAGCCACAAGGCTGTTTCTTTCAAGCTCTCAGGTGCTACTTGTATCTTATGTGCCTTTGATTTTGTTGAAAAAAAAAATCTCTCCAGCAGCTATAATCCTGGCGGGGCTCCAAGCCACAAGTGTTTTAGTAAAGTGGCAAGATGAAATAGTTCATGGTCCATGGGACCTGGAGCCTTTACATAGAACCAGAAGTGTGTGTGTGGAGGGGGTTGTAATCTGTTTTAACTTTATCTTTCTGGTGGATCATGGTATGACAGATAGCTGACGTCTGTGTGTGTGTCTGTGTGTGTGTGTATGAGGAACCATCTTCTTTCATCATTTTTCCGTAAATGTGAAATATTGGGGTTTAGAGACGATTTTTCTAATCTCCAATCTGATTGAAACTCACTGCAAATGTGTGTTATCTGCTCTTTACTTTGGTCTCTCAGTGCCCCATTTTCCCCCTCTCTTCTTTTGTGATGCCTCTCCTTTGATTTGATGTTTTTAAAAAAAACATTTATGCATTTCTACTTGTCCGTGCTGGCGACAGACGTGGCCAAAGGCCAGCGGCAAGATCCCAGGGGCGCTTTGAGGAAAATTTGTGAGTTTTGGCACAAATGCTCACTTGGACTCAAGGATGAACTGTTGAAAATTTGGTGACCTTTGACTGTACGTTCAGTTGACGATAACTACACTGCTCTCTTAACTTCTCCTGCCTGTCATTAGGAAACACAGTTGCTTTTTTTTGTCGAAGATAAATTATATTTTATGATACATGGTACTCCTTCCTTTCTTCCTTGTCAAATAAAATTTCTGAAACTAAAGTAGTGCTGGATAGGCTTATTTTTAATTAATATAATGTCTGCGATGAGACAGAATGCTTTAAAGGCTTAGGCTAAATCTCACATGGTTGAACCCAAAATTTAACCTTCATGTTGCCAAAATAAGCTACAAAATTGCAAGCATTATTCACCCTAAGCCTGAAGGTGGTAAATAAATCCTTGGGTAAACTCTAAGTAATAATTAGCAACTGCAGGACTAACGATCACCAAACAGAAAATAAGATCAGTTCCCAGAATAGCAGGACAGGGTGATAATGGGAACATTTCCATCAGCTATAACAAGCTTCTTTCTTTCTCATCCTCACTCGCCTTTGTTCCATGTGGTACAGAGGAGACTAAAAGCTTCATTAGTTAAAGTTAATCAGTAAATCCGGCGCCCTGGAGGCCAAATTGCATTCACTTTACAGCACAATAGACATATTGTCCCGACTACTTTTATCATTAATAAAGCCATACTTACCCATTAGCCTCAAGTTTATTTCTTTGACCTCTGAACACATAGTAGTATAATTACAAAACCCCTCCCACTATTTCGACTCTCCCTATTTTTTCTCCTTTCTTTCTTTCTTTGTTTTGTTCTTTTTCCTTCCATCTATCTGCTTTCGACCACTTTCACATTAATTTTGCCATAAAAAAATATAAAATTAATGTTTTGAAGACTCAGAAATGAAATAATGGAGTACTAAAGTACTAAAATATAAAAACCCTGTATCTACATTTGCATTTGACATATATTGCATTAATATATTTCTCTCTTTTTTCTCCAGTCTAATGTATCTCACCATACACTGGTGGGCTGCAAGGGCATGAGACTGCGAGGAAGGCTGGATTTCCATCCTGACTCCCACCTGGAACTGGCCCCTCCTCCATCCCCCGTTTCCTGGTTGCCCGGCATCCTCGGCAAGGGTGTGCGTCTCCGTCTGCGTCTGGATCGACGTGATGACCGGGGACGAAGGTGCTGGCACCTTGTCGACTTGGACGCGGAGTCAGAGCCAGCTGGGCACAGACCGAGGAGCCAGACCCCTGACACCCACACACAAAGTAAGGAGCGATTCTTAAAAAGTGAATCCCAGCGCTTTATTTTGAAGAGGATGTGGCCAGAATCTAATTTCTGTATTTATGTGCCATGTTGTTTGTTAGTTGAAAAATACACTTACTCTTAAGTATCAAAGGTTAAATTACTCATGGTGGTAGAAAAGTTTCTCTCACTATTACATTATTACACATTACATTATTATCAGAAAATATAGCCCACTTTAGGTACTAATTATGTTGGCAGAATGGTGTCTATCATTGCCATTAAAGTATGAAGCAGCAGAAAATGAAAAATTCTAAGTGAAAAATCAAAGTACAGTAGGCCCACTTGAGTAAATTTACCATCAATGTTTAACATCATTTGAAGGAAATAGATTTAGTACAGAAACCTAATTCAAAATGTGTGCGGTCTATTTAAACTTGTAGATGTGTGTGTGTGTGACTGGATGTGTCTGTAGCACAGAGCATGTAAGAATTCTTGGATGTTATTTACCACATTTCCCTCTCCCTTAAATATAAAGCTGATGAAAAGAGCAACACTCTTCACCCTCCCTTACTTCTGGAGTGTGTTGTGTTATGAAGGGTCTCAGTGGAGATAAGGAGGGGCAGTGTGTGTTTGTGTGTGCGTGTGTGTGCTGTGCGCGCGTGTGTGTGTGCACATTAGAGTGTCTATTTAATACACACATTGCTGTTTATGCGTTTATTTATTCTCACCTTATCACATGACTCTGGCGCAGGATCCCATTTCACTGTCTGTTACCATGGTGACACACTGCCTGAGCTGTAAATAAATTCAGGGGGGTTGTTACATTGTTACATTGATTAGAGAGCACACACACACACACACACACACACACACACAAAGACACACTGATCTGCTCCACAAGCAGGCAAGGGTATATAGTTTGTGATCTAAATTCAGTTATTTTATGCATGTATTTTGGTGTGTGTGCTTGTGTGTGACAGTGTTTGGCCTGTTTGTGTGTGGAGGTGTGCAGTTTAGAGAGGCATTTGCATAACTCACTTCATTGCAGTTTCCGCTCTGCATAAGTGAAAACAGATACAAATCTCCATCCCCTGAAGCTAGTGATTAAGTTATGCTAATCATTGCTGATCATTGCTGCATTACTGTGGCCATAACACGGGGCTCCAGCAGCTTTCATATGCTGTCCTCTAACATTGGACTTCCGAACGGAGACAATATCCCTTGTAGTCGGAAAATAGGAATGGGTGTTGGGACTCGCTGATCACTTAATTGCTTAATAAGCCATAAACAAATTAGGCTGAGGCCCCAAATGTGTTGCATTGGGGTGCAAAGCATTCCCCTCTCGCCCTGCAAAAGTCTCACAGCCTATTGTCAGTCAGCGTTAATGCCCCCCCCCCAACCCTATATCCAATTCTCTTTAAGTAAAAGATGATTATCTGCTCTCTCTGTCTGTCTCCGTCTGTAATGTGATGCACCGTAATGGCACAGGACTGATTGAGGAGGGACATCAGGATTAATCTCACTGGGTAATTACTTTTATGATTTATGGGTCCCTTCCTTCACACACACACACACACACACAGGCCTCCTACCATCACGGTCACTGCAGATTAACCATGTGAATGTGTGCCAGCATTTGGCATCACAGCGTTATTGTCCCGACCCTCCTGTTTATTGTCCTTTTTTTCTTATTATCGTGTTTAGGCTCTTAGCAATGAAACAATACAATTAGTCTGACATGTCACTTGCAGCGGTAAAACATCCTGCGAGCGACCTCTTTGCGGCACGCTCCTTGCAAATCTTTTTACACACGGGCAGTGGCTGTGCGTATGATCGAGGGTGCATTTGATCCCCCCTTTTAAAGGTTAACCTGATTTTGATGGAGTGTTAAAACCCACAAACGCGGCTTTGAATGGGAATCGGCATAGCAACCTGAGCGTAGCTAATCGATACGTGGCGGCGAGGGGTAAAGCCCGAGTTGTACTCTACACTTGTAGCCTATAAGGGCTAATAGGCAATCCTGAGCCTGCTATTTCTTTTAATACCAACCTCATCTTTGGCTGGTCTCTTTTCCATGCCTTTTTTCATTATAGATATAACAAAAGCCACATATAGAAGGAGTCTATAAATAAATGGAAGGCAGTGAGCTTTGGCAGCTATATGATCTGCTATCACAAACAAAAACAGCAGAGTAATCCTGAAGGGCTTCTGTTTGACCCTTTCGACATTTATGAAAGAATTGATCTCACTACCTGCACAAGAGAAGTTCAAGCTACTCAAAAGATTTATTATACCCCCCCCCCCCTTGAAAAGGGCTCTTCAGAAATGATTTCAGTGCAGATTACAGTTTGTGAGCTGAATGCTTGTAGCACAAAACACTGCACAGCTTGAATCCCTTGTCACTCACTCTTACCTTTTTTTTTTAAGACAGACAAAAAAAAAAAACCCTGAGCTGCAGCAACTGTAATTACATTACAGTCCCACACAGACACACACACACACACACACAGACGTCGCCTTGAGCTCAGCACGTCTGCCGGCTGCCGCGGGATGTTAGAGGCGTGTTGCTATGACGACGTAAAGGGGACACGGAGGAAGGGGGTTTAGGGTAGAATGGGAGGGGTGGAGGGGGGTTTTCGGAGGAAGGTGGTCAGAGATTGAGAGAGAAAGAGAGAGAGACAGAGAGAGCGAGAGAGTTGCCGGTGTTGTGGAGTAGAGTGGAGGCAGACCGTTGGAGATCCATCAGGGGAATATCCACAAACCTGCTGCTGGAGTGAAGCATCGCACAGACACAGTCATTTACCAGACGACTGTGTGCATGGTAGGCAACTCTCAGAATAATAAATCTTGAAGCTTTTCTTTTTCTCGTGTGCGATTTGCTCCGAGGAAGAGGAAGGGGATGGAAGGGATCATGCATATTCACGTGTTCTGTCTACCTCTCTGTTCCTGTTTCCCTCCCTGTCTGCATTAGCCAAGTATTTGTCATCGCAGGAAGGGAATTCATCCTCCAATAGTTGCCAGTCTCTCTGTACTGAAGTCAAGCCAGATGTGTATGCTTTTAAGCTAACAGACAGAAAAGAATTGTAGGCCTGTGGCAGCTCATTAGTAGATCATCATCCTCTGTAAAAGCACAGCTTCGTATTCAAGGACCATGTCAGGTAAGGGATTGTTTTGCATGAATTGAACTGATTGATTGAAAGAGGGATGCATTGTAAAAGTCAGGGCCATGTAGATGAATGGTACTAAGACTTGAAACCACTGCTCTGTGTGTTTGTGTGTGTGACTGAATGTGCACTTGATTGTCTGATTGTGTGGGGGGGTCTGGGTGTGTGTGCTTTGCTTTCATATCCTCTGTGTGTGTTTGGTACGTGTGGCTTTGTCTCTTTCTCCCTTTCTCTGTCTCTGTGCAGTAATGACATTTATTGCAATCTTTGCAGCCGGAGAGGGGGAGGGGTGTAGTAGAGTACGGAGCTTTATGTTGCTTTGTTTCAATTTCCTATAGTTTCAGTTTGTGTGTGTGTGTGTGTGTGCAGAGGGGGGAGCCTCACACATAGGTCTAAGTTTCCGCTGCAGTGTGGAGCCAAGGCAGTGGTGCGTGCAGTTTAAAGCTGTCACTTCCTGTTACGTTCAATTTAACAATCTTTCTGTCTCTGTCAGGTCTGATGAGTACCCTGCCTGTCGGCCCCGAAATGCAGACTCCCGCTCCCGGCCCACAGTTTATAGCGGGACCCCAGGGTAAGGTGCCCGGCAGAAAGAGAGGACGGCCTCCCATCCGTAAGATGGAGTTCCAGAGTCACTACGTAGATCCTCTGTTGCCCCTCAAGGTCCCGAAGAAGAGAGGCAGGAAACCTGGCTTTAAGGTTGGTCAGTCCTTGTTTTGTTTTATTTCAATGCTTGAAATATTCTGTATTATATTTCATTATCATATTTCCATTCAGTTTTCCCCTTCCGAACTGCGCTGTGTGTTTCTTTGTGGCCAAACATGTTGAAAGCATTTCCTTCCTCATACAGCATTTACAAAGCTGGTGGCTGTATTGTTTTTTTTTCATACGCACACACGTACATCAGCTCACAGTTTTCTTCCTCTTTTCTCTCTTTCGCTGGCACATTAATAGGTTTCTCCGTGTGCTACTTTCACCAGCATCTGATCAGTGACATGGCCTTACGCTGTCTGCATGAATGTGCCTGTTGTGTTCATGTGCAATTTAGTGCTGCGGCCATTTGTACAAAACAAGGACCTTGATCTTTAGCACCCCAAGTGATAAAACCTCAATAGGGCACCTATAATTATTACTGTATTTAAGTCAAACAAAGGACTAAGGACTATTACTTTTTTGTTATTATGCTGTTACTATTACTGGTATTGAGACCGATGCATTAAAAGTATTATCTACATTATTTTTGTAAGTGGTAATGATATTCATACTGGCAGTGCTGTCATTATTCCTATCAGCACTAGCATTAGATTATATTTTCATTTTCCTTTCACCGGACAGCTTACAGTATAGATAGAGACGTGACGAATGAGGAGAGAGAAGGGTGTGATGTGCAACCAAGGTCCACAATCAATCCAGTTGTTGTTTTCTGATGTGGAATCAGTGATACAGGAACACCATTGATTTGTGTGTGTGTGTGTGTGTGTGTGTGTGTAGCTGAAGCCCAGGATGGTGATGTCTCCACTGGCCAACTCTCCTCCCGGCAGCACACCAGAACCTGAGATGGGCTCCATCCCACAGGATGCTGCTATCGTCCCCCACTCTGCCACACCACAGGTCCTAACAGGTAACCCCACATGCGCAGTCATCCTAAACTGGATAATCTTTTCAAGTAATCAAGTAAAATATGGATAAATAACAAATAATGCTGATATTTGGTCTGTACAGTGGGATATGATGTCAAGGATTGATTCAAGTTACAAGGTCTAACCTAATCTAATATCTTTTAAGCATAAGACCTGGTGCTGTTCAGTATGAGGGAGGTGATCTTACCATTTTTACACTTATTTTACACTCACAGCTTGACTAGGGGTTGTGACTTTGTGGTATGAAATGTGCTCTTTTGTTTTTGTATCGTATCCTTCTCATCCCTGCTGACTTTATATCAGTGCTGAATACGCGCCTCTGTCTTGTCAGTGTGGTGTCTTTCTTCTTTGTTCTCTTAATACACCAGTCACTTGCACTCTGTGAAGGGATATGCTTTTAGGTGTAAAGCACAGACTGCATGTTGCATTAAAAACAGTACCAGTGTCTGTGGGCTTATTCTGCATGCTTACATGCTTTAAAGTTAGAAATACATGCCTTCATACATCACCCATCATATCTTTCATATTCTCTTACAGTCTTAACGCTTAGCTTTTCTCTTCTGTTTTCCCTTTGGAGAAAGTGACACATTTTTTAATCTTTCACACAAAGAACTACATTTCATACAGCATTTCTTTTTGTTCTTTTTTCTTTCCCTTTCTCCCCCACAAGTCTGTCCTGCTCCGAATAAGTCAATATTTAAAGATCGCCTTTAGTGCATTTGAGGTGGGACTGGCAATCTCGTGTGTCAAGGACCAGCGCTTTGCTCTTTGTTCTTGAAAATCATAGAAAAGTGTTTGATGTCACACTGTAGACATCCAGAAGCATAGCGTGCACACGCACATACTGTATGTGCACACGCACAGTCAAACCAGTTTGCTCCCCGTGGTGCCGCCCAGACAGATATGTAAATCGTTTCTCTGGAGGAATGGAGAAGCAGTCCCCGTATTTTAATGATATTTGGGATACTGTCTAAGCTGTGTACATTCGAAATCACAACCAGATAATTTTGCACTTATCACATATATATATATATATATAGTTATTATCATGTAGTAATAATTTATAATAATATTTTTTACAAATACACATTCTTCCAGATATTAGGATATAAAAATGTAGTGCTTAGTCTCAGACAGAATGGCGATCATGCTTATATTTTAAAATGGTGCCACTTCCCGTCTTTCCTCCATCAGCAGAGACACCCATGCCCGACGACTTCTTGTGTGATCCACCGGTGGACTCAAAGCGCTATGCCGTCGATCCCAGCGACTCCGCCTTCAATGTCATGACATCACAGTACTTGTCAAAGCACTCTTACGGTTATCGTGGCAGCCGTTGCTCTACTCCAATGGCCATGTGCAGACAAGCATCTAGCCCAGGAAGCTTCCAGGATGGAAACAGAAATGGTGAGGCTGTGCGTTAGCATCAGATGTACAATTGCCATAACAAGTGTACAACTATGGTCCTACTGTACAAGTCTTTTCACTTACCTAATTAGACCTACAGTGGTTGTCCAATCACTCACAATGACTTAAAATGTGTGCTTTATAATTGGAAATCCCTAAGATTTGAGAGATAGAGTTGAATCGATCTTCAAATCTAAGAAAGCAACAAAGCAAATAAAGTCGTTTGGAGCCTCATAATGGTAAGCATTTGAGGATTAAAATCTTCACTCTGCCTGCCACATAGGCTACAGCCTAATGCCAGACTCTGGAGACTGCAAGCATCCTGCTGGTAAGGACCCATCCAGCTGGAGTGTAGAGGAGGTGGTCTGGTTTATCAAAGATGCTGACCCCCAAGCCCTTGGACCTCATGCTGATGCCTTCAGGAAGCATGTGAGTCCAGACTACTTGTATTGTACTATTGTAGTACAAAATGTATTGCAATAGAGCTTCATATTCCAGCATTTAGGCCTCATAACATTTCACTGTTTGACATATGTGTTACATTGTATATTCTATCAGTAAGGTGGCTCTGTGATGTGTTTCAGGAGATAGATGGTGATGCTCTGCTCTTGCTGAAAAGTGAGATGATGATGAAGTACCTGGGACTGAAGCTTGGCCCTGCACTCAAACTCTGTTACCACATTGACAGGCTTAAACAGAATCGGTTGTGATTTTCTGCAGAGGAGCTGCACCCCTGACCACTGCTCTTTACCACAGAACCAGTGCTGACTCTCACAGACGTTTCAGCAACAAATCATGAGCCCCTTTGGATTCGGATTAACCCCTTTCACTTAACGCCTTTCACTGTGTCTGCATACGGTGTCGACAAATTGGACACAATGACTGTACATAAAGAATATGGACAGCTGAAGCTATTATTTCCTTTTCATCTTTGTTAACTTGATACCGGAATGGCTTTAGATTGTAAATAGTTCAGCTCCACACAGATGGCAGCTACTGTATATTAAAATGTGACCTGTAATAACTTAACTTCGCCTATATCTGATTTTCAACTGCCTGAATTTATGCAGATCTTAATCACGGACACTGTATCAACAACTCTGATGATGTACAAAAACAGGGATCTTTATAGACTTGCGTGGTGCTTTACCTCAGTATCATATTTAAACTTAAAGATGATTTGCTGCTGCTTTTAAAAGGTAATTTGTAATTACCTGTAATTTGTGGTAATTTTCTTTTGGCTGTGAAGAGCAGAAAAAAATGCTCCAAAACATCAAAAAAAAAACAAAGCTGCACTATTACTGTGCCATCAGGATGTATTTTCCGGCAAAGCAGAAGCTTTCTAAGACAGAGATCCTTCGATCCACTCTTGAGTAAGTCCACACAGCATCGGGCTGGGTACATCATAAGAGGAATTCTACAGTGATAAGAAATCCTAAATATTAAGTCCTTGTCACTGTTTGACAATATTGATTTACAGGCCACTTTGCAATCTCCCTCGTGTTTTTTGAAGGTTGTAAAATGGTGTTTTACAGTACTCAACTTGTAGCAAACCCATATGACTTGGTGCTCACCGAAACCATCACTGCCACTACAGCCACAACTTGATCGCTATCTCTGTGTGACTTCCTGATAAATCTAAAGTTTACATAGTTCTCATGCAATAGCTCTTCAGTTTTGAATGTGAATTCCAAATGATGAGGAGGTATTTTATTTCCAAACTGCAAAATGTATACATAAAATGACTCCAGCATTAATAATACTTCGTGAAACCACCAAATACATTTTGTCCTTTAAAATTGTACAACTTGTAAACACTTCTCATCCAGTATGAAACTGTGACATTTAAACCTTCTGTACAGTACCATTACTCACTTTGATAATTTGTGCTGTTATGTTTTGCCAATACTTGTTCACGTCTGTGTGCCACAAACAGCCTTGTGTTATGTACATACAACTTAATAAATGTAATAACTGGAATTCAGTACTTTGCAAGAAATGAGGAGTGCAAATGAGAAAGCGCTTTTGCACAAGAGCTGTTTCCCCAAACTGAAAAAAATTAAAATGTAAAATGTCTATGTATACATTTTTTCTTGATTTCATGACTGTCCTCAGCCTTAGCCTATGGGCTATATAAAAACCGCCATTTTTCATTTTCAAAACAACTTTAACAACTAGAATTCAGTACGTTGCAAGAAATGAGTGTAAATGAGAAAGTGCTTTTGTACAAGAGCTGTTTCCCCAAACTGAAAAAATAAAACATTTTCTTTTTACTGACCATTTGTTTTGTTTCATTTTTTAAAATAAAGCACACTTTTCTCAGAAAAAAATGTACTTAAATGATCTGGGATCCTCTATATTCTTCGATTTTATTATTCATATTATTCTGCCGTTTTTTGACATCTATCTCCTTCTACACGCTTCATTGCAGAAACTCCGATAACGTGTCAAAACGTTTGGCTCAATTAGGACATTATCGGATGTGTTCAGAACTTTGAAGTATTCCGTACTTTCCGAAATATTTAACGTTCAAAATTCCAAAACTTCCCCCTCTTTCAAATTCAACAGCTTCGTCATACTTTCAGCTAGAAACGTCATCCAAACTTTGAAAAGGGCCACGAGACTTTCGTCTATTCATTGTGTAAACGCCTTTTCAATGTCTTCTACGGTCAACGATTTATCGCAGGTTACGTTTTATACTTCTTCATCATGTCAAAGTGTGACACTTGAAGACCCAAGATTTAAAGTCTAACATAAACTGCTACTTGTCTGACCAAAACCCATACCGTAACCTTCATCTAAACATCTAAACATCTAAACATCTAAACATCCCAACATCCCAACCATACCCCCACACAGACACACACACAGGCACTTACATCTCACACTCTTTATACAGGTGTGCTGGCACACACGGCTGATTCAGATCAGCCAATTAGACGCCTTCTCATCACCCACCCACCCACACACACACATTCATTTCCTCTAGAGACAGTCCAGACCTCATCATAACGCCCCACCCCACCACACAGCTGATTCAGATCAGTTGATTGGACACCTTCTCTTCACACAACTTCAGCTGCTTTTTCTCTTCATATACGTTCAACTGTTTCTTCATACACATTCAATGCAGCAAGCGCAGCACTTCAGCTCTTTCAAAAGACCCACCCCAATTTCTTCAGAAATTGCATTTTTTCATTTTTTAGTTTCATTACATTTTGTATCACTTGTCAATGTAAAAAAAAATAATTATTAATAATAATAATAATAATAATAATAAAGAACATTGTTATTATTATCATTACTACTGGTAGTAGTAATAGTACATTAAAATGGAACAGAAGTCGAAAGGGTTTTTTGCAACCCACGAGATTAACGTTCCTGCAGTATCGCGTGACTTCATACGAATCACTTCCGATATGAGTGTCGTAAACATTGTCATGCGGCTCAGCCTTACGCGAGCATCTGTGTGAGCCAGAGGTGAACATGGCAGACGTCTCGGAGCGGACGCTACAAGTCGCCGTCGTGGTTTCTTTCGCTGCCGGCTTCGTGGCGGGCTGGCAGGCCAACAGAATGAGGAGAAAGTTTCTGGACTGGAGGAAGAAGCGACTGCAAGATAAACTGTCAGAAACACAGAAGAAATTGGATTTGGCTTGAATGGTAAGGTGAAACATGTCTGTCGACATGTGAAGCTTCGGCCTGTGATCCTCTGACGGGTCTGTAGCTGCATCATTAGAGGTTAAAAAGTCAGGTATTGATCATGAAGTCCTCAACTGGAATACGCCTTTTATGCCAGACTACTTGTCTGTGAGCCTTACTTTGTTAAGCATGCAGTAGGTGTACTTGTGTAGGACACCTTGCTTCAGGTCAGGCATGTAATTGTTATTATAATTTAATTCCTTCTGTTCTTCATTTCCATCATTAATTAATCATCATCAATCTCGTTATTCTTTACGTGCCAGATTTGGGGCTCTTTGATTTGGATGAATGCTGAAGCTGCTGGATCCTGGAAGTGCTGTATTCTGCTCCAGTGGAGAAGAGACCTCATCAGGATCTATCTGTATCCTGCACTGCCTGCATTTTTCCTGCCACCCCTTTTAAATCAAGAATGGACTTGATATTTGCTACGGTCTTTGAAAACACTACAATTAACTACACAAAGCAGCTTCTCCTCTGCAGTCTTCAGCGGTTTCCCATCTCAACCTGTCTCAGTCTCCACCTGTTTCATATCTGGTCAAATAAATGATTGTGTTTTTTTCCATGTGTATCTTACTTGTATTTTTGCCATTTTGAAGAGTTTCAGCCCCCCTCATGGGTTGGCTTTTTACCTTTTAACCACTGTGTATTTGTGGCAAATGTATGTTTTGCAGAATGTGAGGAATTGTTAAGGGCTTTGCTCTGCTACTCAGCTAAATGCTCATTACAGCTGCGTGAACTTGACACTGGCTGCTAGTTTACTATTAAATCACTAATATTAAAAGCTCAATTTGATACGCCCAGATTTGACAGGGTTTTCTTTGAGTGAGATCGCCATCTGCTGGATGAAGGTGAGAACCACCACTTAACTGTGGGGTCTGTCAGACACCAATTGTCACAGCTGTGACAGACAGTAAACAAGTTTAGGCAAGTTGGGACATATATTTTTGTGATTTGATTGAAAATTAAACCACAACATTTAAGCAAGACCTCTTGATTGAAAAGCTAAAACAGAGGCTATAATATATATATATATATATATATATATATATATATATATATATATATATATATATATATATATATATATATATATTAGAATTATGAGGCATAATCACTTATATATAATACCTTTAAATAATGGTCACTCAAAGTCCACTTAGTAGCTTGTGTTTGGTCTTTCAGCCAAATCACAGCATAAGTTGTATGTTGCCCCTGATCATTTTGTCAAACAAGAGTTAAACAAGAATTTCCAGTGCCAAGGATGAGCTTTCATCATCAGTAACAAAGTTACTAATTAACAGTATAGTTATATACAGTTGTTCATATATGTTCTCACATTGGGACGTTGGGTCCCATGATAGTTACTCATTTAAAGTTGCACATATTCACTACTTGCCTATAGGGGGGGCTAGTGCACTTTCATACTTGATGCAACACAAAACAAGTTTTTAACAACAGCATTCTACTCAATGGCTTGGAAATTAGACCTTGGAAATTAGACTCGAGCAGACCTACTGCTACCTCTCAACAAGCTTTTGACAAGACCTTAAGGAGTACCTTTTCCTGCGGTACTCCATCAGTGGCTTGATGAGGTGGATGAGGTGAAGGTGGAGGGGGATAAAAAGAAATACAAAGAAACTAAAGGGCATCGCATTCTCCTATATATCTCAGTGTATATCATTTGTAAGTGTACAAAAAAATGTGCAAAACAATCATATGCTGCTGTATCTCTCAGTGATCAAAAACTACAAGTATGTTTTCCTTTGTACACATATGTACACACTATACTATGGTGTTTTTTAAATACTTTTATGACATGCTCGGCTATGACTCTTTTTGTTGTATTTTAAAGACATTATACAATGATGTGTTTATGAAACACTATTTTTGTATGCTTTTTGGTGTGTTTTTTTTAACATATTATACTATGACATATTTACAACACAATGTGCAATGCTATACTCTAACCTTTTTCATTTTTGTGCCTTACTTACCTATGTAAAAACAAATTAATGAGTTTTATATTGAGACAAGACAGTGCATAAAGGTCTCTGAAATTTAGTGAAGAAAGAAAGGGGTGACATGCAACAGAAATAGGTGGGGTTTAAGCATGTTAAGCAGCCACTCTACCAGGTGAGCTATTAAGTCTGCAGTGAAGAAGCGAGAGGTGAAAAGCTGGCAGATTCAAGACTCGCTTTGACTTCTTTTTGATAGTAACAAGTTCTTGGGAAACACATTTTTATTTGCAGTTATAGATGTTTGATGTTATCCAGTTGTGCCATGTCCAGTAATAAATAACAGCAACTACAAATAATCTTGTGAAAAGCGTAGCTCATTTGAATATATAACAAACATATATAGGCCAATAGTAATAACTTCAAATTTAGATCAGCATGACCTGCATCTGCCAAAAAACCTGGGTAATGGCAAAACTAAAGAAAAGGGAGCAGGATAAGACATGAAAAAATGTTTTGGTTCTGGATCAAAAAGCACACTAATGAAAAGAGAGATCTGCACACTGTACTAATAGCTTAATTTTACATAAAATAGTTCTAGGAGGATACAGGTTTTCTACTGTATTCAGTAACTTCAAATTGATTTGCATCTTTTCATGTAAAATATAACAACCATGATTAATGCAAAGAAAGATATATACAAAGAAAAACAAGCTGTTCCAGCATTTGCTTGATTTGTTTGTACATGAACTAATAAAGGAACCTCAATGTGTGCTCTTTCACATCTTAATGACACTGTCCAACTAGCAAAATGTGGCTAATTCAACTATCAAGTGCTATACATTGAATATATATACATATCATTGTAGTATATTAATCCTAAGTGTTTGGACCTTTTGGGACAGTTTCATGACTCAACAATGAACCAAAGTTACTCACTGTCGTTGACTTTTAATATATAGATCTCGGATTAGTTGGATGAATTTCAGTATGAGCCCAAACCTTTTCTGTTTAATAGCTTGACTCTCAGCTATATTTAACTCTGAGTGCAAACATGTTCATCTGTGGAAACCCTTAGGTACTGCATTCTTAAAATGCAGACTGAGAAAAGCAGATCAAACATTAGGGGAAAAAAAAGCAGACACTTTGAACTATGAATTCTTGAGAAAGATTAAAGAGCCAATTGAAGGACACACAGTTTTGAAGTTCAGAAGGATCATGTAAATGTAAACTGACAACAAGACAAAGTTTTGTTCATTTTGGGACTACTTATGAAAGCACGAGGGGAAAAAAGACTGAAGGTTGACAGCTAAGCTGGCAACCCTGTGTGGCTGCAATACTTGTTTCACGCCAGACAATATAGCAAATTAACCATTGGACAGTTTTATTGTCTGGCAATATCCTCAACTGGGAGGGGGGGTTAGCATTTGGCCGCATACTAGACAATGGTGTTTTCATAATTCTTTGAGTTAAGGATTGTGGCGCTCGAGGAAAGGTCATACTGGACATTTAACCAAAAGTGTGTCTCCGTTTTATGTACGTGTATAAGCGTTTCTGTTGGACCTGACAGACACTAGAGGAAAGGTGTAGAATATATATCCTGACTCCTGGAAAAGCATCTCTCTGCCATCTCTTATTATATGTTGTGGTGAGGGGTTAGATGACAGGATGACAGTAAATTTTACAGCCAGCAGCTGGTTAGCTTAGCTTAGCACAAGAGTCCTGTCATCGCCATGAGGTTGCCAGGCAACCAAGCGAGACAACTGTAAGACTGTTACGCTGGCCACCTTCAATTTCATTCATTTATGGAATAGTCGGTGAAATTGTGACACGGGCAACCACACATTCAAATCTGACAAGAGGACGAGGATAGGCTGACAGTTACAGTCTATGTCCATATTTAAACACAGCTTGACCAGAGACAGAAACAATCGAGGCATGGTGTCCAACCTTGGGTTCAATTCAAATAAATGCAGTCGGATCCAAACACACAGTTAATCCTAAAGAAATTCCATTACATTCAGTGTATTCAGTATTTATTGTATGTCACGATACACATTTGTGCACATTTGGCATTTGCTTAAAAGTTAAATTTTGACACAGGCAATAATCTTGGAAGTAATTACTGTAGTTCTGAATAAAGAAACGAAAATGTGTCAGCTACTGTATGTGTGAATGCTTAGTTAGTGTGTTTTTACCTCATAGTCATGCCAGACACACACACACACACACACACACACACACACACACACACTGTTTCAACAAGGGTAATATGCACACACAAAGTCGGCTCATTCGTGGAAACTGCTTATTCCAGTTGATGGAGTATATAATTCCAACATTGGAATAATAATGATGGCATTGTAATTCAGATGGATAGAGTAGAAATTAGATTCTGGGGCTTTTTGCATATTGTCATTATTGAGTTCTGCACCATTCTCTTCCTGAAAGTGAAATGAATTGAGAGATGGGGTGGGTTTACATGTCTAACTTGCCTAAGCGACCCACAAGTCTCACCTACCAGCAATTTGTGAGCCTAAAGTGAATCTAAAGTGCATCTTAATTATCTCCCAAAATGAAACAGTAGCACACATATACGATTTTAAGCACATGCACACACATGCACGCACGCAGAGCCACCCTGTTGGTATGCAACCTGAAAGTAAATGGCTGCAATCACATTAAACACCCCGGCAATTACAGTGAGAACAAACAACATTTCAGCACAGCATTTCTCATAATGCCACTTCACGGCGTGGAGTATCCTAATTGTGCTCCATTTGCTGCAGAAAATAATCTATGTCACTCTTGCTTTGCGTCACACAGGCACCCAAACACCTAATCAAAGAGCTGAATGGCCCTTTCTCTCCTGCACTCAGAACTGTCAAGTGTTTCTGAATGAATAGAACATCTTAGTGTCATCTAAGGCCTTATAAGAGAAGAATGAGATGTTCCTTTTGTTCACTCCGGGCCTTGGGATGGCCTGTGGTGAGGGGTTTGCTCAAGGAAAATTTCCCAGCATGGATCAATAAAGTGCTGTGTTATGATTATTATTACTTAAGGGAGTCTACTGCCTTTTTATTTTTTATTGGGGAAGCACGAAGAGGACCCAGAAGAAGACGTCCCAATGTGTGATCTTAGCCTCTCAGGGGCAATTATCTTTTTATTAATTATATTTATATAGATGTACTTCTATGGATGCAAAGCATTGGTCCATGCTGTATATGTAGACTATGTAAGATCATTCAGGTGTTGTTGCATAGAGGGACAAACTGTTTCTTACCATCTCACTGCTGGTCCTGTGTGGCATCTGTTGATGAAAAATATCAGGAAAGTTTGATATTATTTTACTTTTGGCAATGATTTCTTGCAGCACTATTCAGAAGATTTGCAAAGTTAGCAAGAAATATGCTGACCAACTTTAAAATATATAAATGGCCATTGTTTCACTAGGTGCAGTGTTACTGTAGAGGCATGCCAATTCTGCTATTAAGAATTGGAATGTTTGGACCTATATTCAAGTTGAATGAGCAAGGAAAAGCGAGGAAAAAGATCTGTTTGGCTCCCAAATATTATGCCATATTTAAGATGGACAGATGGATTGATGTTACTGGACAGCAGCAAATAGTACAATCAGAAACTGAAGGCTTGGAGTCTACTTTACCAGAATATTCCATTTGCCATTGATTTGTGCATGAAGCCTTCAGTTTACTGGTGTGCATAGACCAACAGTATATTTTGCCATTTCATTGGGATTACTTGTTGTCTTCGAACAGCTGTTAATTTGTTGCACTTTCCCTCACAGACCCTGCATTGTTCAGTTCATGTCTTATGTAATAAGCATGTTAATGACCTTTGGGAAGGATGTGTGAATAAAATCAAAGGTCAACTTACTAGCAGAGTTAATACAATGGGGACAGGACTACTTTCAACTGCATTTTACAGAAGAAAACATCATAACCCTTTAACCCTTTAAGATTAGATTATTTTGTTAAAAAATCCTCAAGTTATTCACACCACAGTCTATGTCAACCATTGTTATGGTCCACTTGGAAGTGAGGATTCATCTGACTCGACTTCACCTCACTTGACAGGTGAGATACCCTAAATGACTGATTGCTCTTATAGCCTATACAGTTGCAATACATAACATGGTCCAGAATTGGTCATTGTACCCCATAACTGAACTGCACCACTCACTGTTGGACCAGTCATGGCCCCAACAATCGTGTTTCCAATGTTCATTCCCCAAAGTCTGCCTTCTGCATAGCAAATGTTAGGATCAGATGTTTTGTGTTGCGCTGCATGCATTGTCCATCTCTGAGACTACTGGCTTTGAAAACTCCAACACCAAGTCCACAATATTGTCCATGACACCTCCTTTTTCAAACTCTGTTAGAACATGCCAGCATTCTTCATAAGCAATTCAAAAAAAAAACTTGAGTACTCCATCATAAGCACTGACAGGTAAGAGCTAATTTTATAACAAAATAAATTGGTCAGGCATTCTCTTTTGTTTTAATTGTACCTTAGTAGGAAGAGATTTGTGAGTCACCACACTTAAAAGTTCTCAAAACTCCCCAAAACCACCTCTAACTGGCATGGTAGTGGTTATAGGGATGATAATTGTATTGCGTATAAAATAATTTTGTAACACAATCTACAAATGCTTAATAACACCATTGCTCTCTGCTCCTTTCATTTCAATTTTATACACCCTCCACATCCCATTGTATTGTTTTGTCCTGCCACTTGTTTTTGTCACAGTTTAGTTGGGTCAGTGGTGCATATAGAAAGGGAAAATAGAATTAATGAGCCCCTGGGTAAATAAATGGATTTTGGCATTCAGCTCCTTCTTTTTCTTGCTCTCTATTTCACCACAGTACTGACAGTTTAATCAGTCCTTCTTTTAATGATTTAATCAACCCTTAAAAAGGTATTTTTTTCCTTCCTAAACAGCGGTAAGCCTTCTGATGGTCCTGATTGTAATAAAATAAAGCACTCTCTGTGCAGCTTAATAGGGAATTAGGCAAAAATGACTTCAAGCAAGGGTACATTTGAGAGAGAGATGAATAATGCCAACCTAATGAAATCCTTACAAAAAACATTTTGGATCTCATGTGTGGTTATGTGGCCCAACATTCAGACTTTCCCATGAGACGTGACTGAAATGCATTTCCTTAATTCAGGTCATTTGTAAAGCTAAAACTATCTCAACTTGGACCTTGAGGGCAACCCATTTTGGAGAGATAAAAGGTTGATCAAAATCAGCCTTGCATATTTATCCTCAAATTTGACAGGGTTGCAGTTTAATCAAATGTGTAATCACACTCAGGCATTATTGTGTTTGTCAGGGGGATGAACAAGCTGCACCCACTCAGGCTTTTGAAACAGATGCACAGATCTGAACTCTTAATGGTGTTTTGCAAAAGCGTGTGATAGTTGCCATCACAGCTCTGGCTGATGCTGGATGATGAACACTGAAGCCAAAAGTTGATAATACCTCCCTGCAGTGGCAGAAAACACTGCAGAAGCCCAGTCATTTCAACTGTGACCAGCCTTACTGCCCTCTTTCATCTCCTGTCCCTCTTTCCTTTACCTTTGATCTTACATTTCTGACTCCACAATCCTGTTCTGCTGCAGCACTTACATCTGTAGACAAAGACGGATGAGAGAAAGCGTTAGGCTCTTAGTGAAAAATTGCAGGCACATGCACGCAGAGGCGCATGCACAATTACTGTACACACACACACACACACACACACACACATACAGACAGTCTATATCATCTGCAGAACATCTGCTTGCCATCAAACATGGCATCAAAGGCCGCTTGTTACTTGGATTGCATTAGCTTCCCGATGTTTCAGCTTTGATATGGCACAGCATTACTTCAGCGAGTGACACATCCTCCTGCCACAGTGCCTGAAAGTCTGCAAGCCTCAGTCCTTCATGTCCCAACAATATGAGTGTCTTTCTGGCTGTCTGGATTATCAAATGAAGACAGATGATACACCAGAAAACTCTTTCAAAAACATCATCTGTCACAAAAACTCCCTAAAGTTAAGGCTGCACCACTGTGCTTAATACTGCAGGCTATTACAGTTTGTCCTGATTTTCGTAAGAGAGTAGGTAAGCTTAGACATGCTTATCAATACTGTCACTTGAGCAACAGGCATTTTATTTGTCTCACTCAAGGGGCTTAAACGTGTTCGAGTGAGATAAACAGAGCTGTCTCTTCATGTTGAGCACATCAGTAAACTGTTGCCGTTCTCCTCTAGTCACCATTATCTAAATTAATTTGGCGGTTATGTATTTTATGTGAAATTAGCAAGTGATGCCACTTTCATTATGTTGAATGGCGGCATGGGCCCATTAGTCTTTCATAGTGTATATGCACTTGGATGATAATATACTAATAGAGGCTGTTGTAGCTGCATCTTCATGTATGATGGATATTCTTCAGCTAATTTTATGTTTTTAGAGAAAAGGGAAATGCTCTAAAGTGGTGACTCTTAAACGTCAAATATCTTTAGATATTTCCATGATTGAAATCCGTTTTAATGTCCTTAATTTTGGTAAGTGTGCTATAACTTTAATGTGAAAAACTGGAGCGCTTCTAATTCACATACACTCCTGATCCCCCTCGTATATTTATATATACATATACTGTAGTAATGGACATTAATTTATGTGATGCAATCAATATGAAAGCCAGTTGACTGATTCTTGAGGTTTAAGGGCTCCCATAAAAAGTTTTATTGAAACAGAGCTGAGTTGAGTTCTTAGCCATGGCAACAATTCTGTCCTGACAAGATAGTTTCAAAGCCAAAAAAATCATCTTGGGTGCAAGTTAACGTATGCAGCTTGGACATCTGAAAAGTGCTGGAGTCTCTGTTTTCAAAGCTGTTCAGAGCAAGGCTAGTTGCTTTCCCATTTCCAGCCTTTATGCTAACTTACGCTAACATGGCTGCTGGCATTATCTTGTCGTACAGAAATGAGTGTTGCATGCCGAGCTAATTCTGGGCAAAAGCTAATATGAAATAAAATTAGGGGTAAATGGAAGGGAAAACTAACCATTCATTTCGTTCACCAGACAGGGATTTGTTTACTCCTCTCACATTTTTCTGAGCTGTTAATTTATCAATTTGCGATAGATTGTGTAGTATTTGCAATTTAATCTGTTCTAGCCACGACTGGTTTGTTTTTTGTCCTTTCCTGTTCTCATGTTTGCTTACATTGATTTGTGGACATGGACTTACCAAGGAGGCCAGTGACAAATAGAATCATTCATAGAGTGTGGACGAAGAGGAACTGCCATATTGTTAATATCACATGCATACACCCTGACGTACACGCAGACAGAGCTGATATGAGAGTACATCAAACATTGGTGCCCACTGGGATTTCACTGGAGTGTGCTGTAGGGAGTTATGCATGGTAATTACATGGCTTGCCGTGCCCCATATCATATGCTCACTTTTGCATTTCTGTTTTAATATTGACATGAGCATATACTGTAGGCTGGCCCCTGACACAGTCAGATTGGTTTTCTCTGAGGCTAGAGAACCAGGATTAGTGGGATGTCTTCGCTGTAATATGTGAGCCTTCTATTAACTGTCACATTCAGGCCATTTGCAATGTCACATCACTGCCACCTGCACATGTGTGTATGTGAGGCAAGAAAGCGAGGAAGCATGAGCAGTAATAATGTGGGATTTAAGTTCATCTGGCTCAAACTTTTTTAATTTTCATTTTTTTTCCACTCTTCCTCAGTAGTTCCAGGCATATCTGTAGTTTCAGATGAACAAATTATGTAAATGTATCGTAAAAGAAATTTGTTTTGAATTCTAAAATCGTTAAAATTAAATGGTTTTCATTCGATGGCCCATCATCAGCAGGCAGTTTCAAACAATAGTTTCACTGTTTGAATATCTGGAGAATCTTACTCCTAAAATAGCCAACATGTCAACAGGCCCCTTTCAACTTTCCACTGGCAAACTATACTGATGAGGCAGAACAAAATATTCGCCAATACACAGCGGACTATTCTTCTCCCCAGAGGTTGGGGGGGGGGTTCAAACACCAGAGCAGCCCCCCACCCCACAAAAAAACGACAGACAAAGGCAAAAATGATGAATACACTGCAGAAGTGGAGGTCTAATTTCCCTCCAGTATGCAGTTTGTTTGCCTAATTAATTTACTTTGGTTCAGGCACTTTGCCCAAATGCAGTTAGATAGACAGAGAGAGAGAGAGAGAGAGAGGGGCTACTGTCTTGGCTTTCTTGTCTGTTTTCGAATATTCAGGCATGTGTGTGTGTGTGTGTGTGTGTGTCTGTGACTGTGTTTGTACTTTGGCAAGTCCACTGGGTTTCCCTTCTGGTCCAATAATTCACTGACAATAAAAAACATGGATTCATTGATAAATAATTTTGCAGACTTTGCACCAGACTTTAGTTTTGTTTTATCAAAGAAAAAAAACGAAACAAGCTGCGCCTCACTGAGTGCTCCTTCTGGTTTTATGCTGTTTGATTCCTTGTGAGAACATGCTGATTGCTTCTGTCTGTGACTAAAACAGATTTGGGATCTGATCTCTTCTTTTAGAGAAAATGGCTGTAAGAGAATATCAAAGGCCAGGCTAAACCAAATTAAAACCAAATGATGCCAAAAGCAAACTTCAACTTTCCTTAATTGCTTTCCTGAAAGGACACAGTATGAGTCACTTTTTAACTTTCATTTAATTAGGCAGTAAAATTAGAAATTTTCTTCAACACGAAGGTTGTTTGGCATTTTAAACATGATGAAATGTGGGTCACTTGAGCATGAATGGGTGTTCAATTCTGTGCCGAATCAAAAGTTCTAAATCACATGCATTTAGCTGTCACAGTAGAGCCATTAAGTTTGAACCAAAATAGTATTAATAAATCAGATGCAGGGTGTGAGAGAAGCAGAAAGAAGAATTAAATGAAGACTACACCAATCTGCACAAAATGCAACCTTGTAATGAATCCACAAAATTCAAACTAGCCAAACCATGCAGGCAGAAGTTGGGAGTGTAGTGGCTTCCAGCAGCTAAATAAATCATTGAACAGCAGCACTCACCAAAAATGAGCAGAATCTCAAGTTGAGCGCACGATACACCAGAGTGTCTGAAACCTGTTTATTTAACAGAATATAACATCCTCCCAACTGAAACGCTCACATGCAGAAATGCCATCAACTGTGATACCTAATGACCGAACATTAGGAGGTTTGCCAGATTAGGATTTTCGGTATGTGGTGTCAACGCTGACATCACACGTGACTAAATTTGACGCACCTGTGCAGGAGGGGAAGACAGAAACATCCTTAACTTAAATCTCTGCTTAAAATAAGAAAAAGAACATTATTTTTTTGTTGTCTATAATACTGTTAAAAACACAGTTTTACTTTAAAAGTCAGTAAAAACTCAACTCTTGCAACATGCAGTGGGGTCCAAATGTCTGAGACCACTTTAGTATGCATGTTGTATTGTGCCAATATTGTTTATCATAACATTACAGACCCTCATCTTTTCACCTTTGAAAGGTATGTATAACAGCTTGTGCAGATTAATTTCTAAATGTCAGTTTCACACCACGATTGTGACATTTTCAGGCCTTTTTCACAGAAGAGATTTTAACATGTCACAGTTGGAAAAGCACAGGTGTAAATAATGCATTTAATTACTGGGAGGCTTCAATAGAACAGAGCCGTCGTTAATGTTATCAGCAACACCTGGTCCTTTCCTGTTGTGACAAGTCAAAATGTCGGCTGGGGAAAAAAGGGCCTACGAGGCTCGCGGCTTGGCCAATGTCAGCTGCACTTTAATGCCCACTTTATTCGAAGCCATTTATACAGCCACTTGCATCGGTGTATTCACAGAGCCTCTGAAGAACCAGGTAAAAACGCATTCTGTTTAAAAGCGGACTTTGATTTTGACCTAAGGTTTCGTCACATTACATTTGTGGTGTACGAACGTTTGTTTTGCCATTTACATTTAGTGGAGAAGTTTTGTTCTCCAGCATTTTAGGTGTGAAATTTTCTTTGAACTCACCAAAAGGAATAGATTATAAATAGAATAGATATATTTGAAATTGCATAACCACATGTCAATAACGTCATATTGAACAAATTTCTCTGCAAGCTGATTTTTTTATGCATATCAACAGGCATAAAGCATAGCATCTAATAATGTGTGTAAAATTACAACACACCTCTGTGGAATATAACACAAAAGTTAACTGAATGAAAACTGTCATTGTAAAATAATTGTATTATTTTTAAGATGAAGTGTAGGATATTTGGTCTTATGTATAATTAATGTTTGGGCTTGCGTTGTGTCTAATGCAACATTGCCCTATATGGCGAGAAACCTGAAGTTAGAAACACAAATTGTGAGACTTCATTAAAAGTGGTATAGGGTACCCAATGTTCAGTAGCATACTGAGTGAAACACAGTTGCAGCAGCAGTTTCGAGGAAGTACAGGAATAACCAGCAGCACATAGCAGTGCAGTGGCTGTCCTCAAAAAATGCCACCACGCACAATTCACTATTCATGCAACCTTGTAATGAAAAACAGATGTGTTAAGTGCTTCTGACTTGACATAAGGATTTCCTGTGGAAATTGGTATTTCATTGACTGATCAGACTGCACGAAGGACACTACATGAAGTCAACCTCCACGGACAGCGTTCAACAAGAACCATTACTCACACAGCGGTAGTAAACTGCAAGATTAAACTTCACCGATGAACATGAAAATGGGACTGCACAGTGCTGGCCATATGACACACAGAGATGGGAGTGTGCCGACGTGGGGCAAAAGGTGTAGGGGAGATGACATTTAGAAATGCCATTATAAAACATGTTTGTCTTACCCACATACTGAATGAAAGGGTGAATTTTGCAACATGACAATCACCTCAAACACATTGCGATAACCACGCAAAAGTTTTGAATGAGGACAAAATCAAAACCTATAATTTGGCCCCCTGAATTGAATCCAATAGAACACCTAAGGAGTAGATTTTAAAATAATAACCAAAAATAAAAGAATTGAATCTCACCTGTGAAGGATCTATTGACTTTTGTGGAACTTGGTTCTTGAATATGGACCTTTCATTTTGGGTTAATTAGTCAAAATTTTCTGTTTCTTTCAATTTAAAAGGCTCCATTTTTCTTGAGCTTTGGCTAAATGAAACTGAATTAAATGGACCGCATTTCTGATTACCTAACATTTTAGTGATATTGAGGGGTGTAATCAGTTTAGTAATGGGCAAAAACATCAAAACGGCCGGTATTTTTCTTTAACAAAACCTTGTGCTACAGTTTATTTTCCCCTCCACTTTTCGCTTTCCTCTCTCCTTCATGCCTCCTCCTGCTGAATTTCAGTGGCTATTGATTCTTCTGCAGGGGATGATTAGCCCTAACCTGTGTCAGAGCGCTAAGTCAGGGCAGTGATAATGCCTTCACTCAATGCACAATAACAACTCAGGTGCCCCAGGAGCAAGTGCTAGCTGCTCTGCGCATGCTAGCATGCTAATTCACAGAGACTTGTGATAAATGCGTGCTGCCATTTCCCGCTGAACAAAGTCGGCCTCTCAGCGGTGCTGTGGCAAGGCCGTTCCGATAAGCTACATCAAACAAATAGGAGGGGATGGGATTGTTTATGCATTGCTTTTATGCACTGTACAGCCTACTGTACATACGCACGTGTACACATGCTTACCTATCACGGCAGTTGCAATCAACACAACAGTAGGCAGTCTGCATGAATAACAAACCAGCACACAGTCAACAATCAGGAGAGAGGAGTAGAAGACATTTGCTGCAAATTGATGCGCATAAGATGAAGTCAGGCAGGGACAAATACATCACAATCCTCATCAGTGTTTTATGTCGAGATTTAGAGGCTTGAGATACCCATCTCTGAGATGTCTGCTGCCACCACATTACGAAGGAGATGAATGGAATTTCGTTTGTGGCGCTCACAGGATGAAAAATGACATTTAAAAAACAATACCAATAGCAATGCAGTCTGTATTTCCAAAAAGAATATATAACCCACATACCTCACTATGAACAGAAAAAGTCCTTACAAAATGCACTTAGAAGTAGTTCATTTGACAAGATATAGTGTAACTGGTATTTCCAATACATGAAATAATGGAACCAAGAACCTTTCAAGGAACTCAAACTGGAGGAACCAAGGACTGAAGTGGGTTTCTGTAGGATGGTAAAGTATACCCTAACAGTTCAGGAATGAATGACCAAAACAAGAAAACCCATTTGCTTATAATTTCATTGTAATTACATTTCAAATGAGAAGTAACTATTAAATAGTCAAATACTCTACAGGTCATCCACAGTGGACATGAAAGACTTGGGGGGGGCATAAATCAGATGCAGTAGAAACACAAAAAAGGAATGTGCCAGAGGAACCTTTCATTTCCAAATTTAGTTCCAGAGTACCTAAAACTGTTTGGTCAAAAAAGATTACTACGGATGGATATTGCAAACATAAAGTCTCATTTTATTATCTATGTTGAAATTGCACAGTACATTTTAACACAAGTCTGGAGAAAGGACAAGAACCTGGCATGAATATGTCAAAAATCCTCTTTTCCTGTCAGTTGCTTAGGGCAGGTTATCCTCACAGTTCTTTATACTGCTGCCACCTCTTTATGTGCACGCTGCCTCACTCTTATGACTACCTATGAATCAAGGGGTGACACGCTGAAGGAAAAATATGAATAAATGAACACAGATGCTTCCATACCGGGCATGGAGGTCACTAGCTGTTTGATGAGTATGAACATGATTTAAATAACATGCTCTGGGCCCACGCACAGATCTCAACGGACGGAATGAAGTGTTAATACAGTGCTCTCTGGTACCATCATCATCAAAACTCAAACTGAGGGAATACTTTTTAGACGAATGTTGTTCATCTATACAGTAAACACTCAGAGACCTGGAGAGACACTGACAAGAAGCATTAAAGATGCTCTTGCATCTCTCGGTGGCACAGCACCTTACAAAGACACTTAATGTTGCTTTTTCCTTTTATTTGTCAACCACTATTATCAAAGTTATTTAAATGTGTCTCAACGGCTCCTCAGGTGATCATTACAAGCCCCAGGAAAATACAGGGTTTCCTTGTTTAGTGAGTTTGGACAGATGTGTTACATGCAGTGCACTGAAACTGCAGTGTAATGGGCAAACACGGGGTGTGCATTTCTACAAAAAGACATACAGTACAAAGAGGAACTGTTGGCAGCGCTGGCACTCGGCGTCAAAAATGAGACCGCAAAAGGAAGAGAGGGAGGGAAAGCTTTTGAGAGGAATTTGTGATCCTCTTGCTTTTACAAAACACCACAAATACCCACGCAAACACACACAGACAACGGCATGTACGAGGGCTTTATTTGCTCAAGCTGAACGCCGCTCATACACGCACACACAGGCAAAAACACACTTATTTCCCCAACCTCTTTCTGTCTCACGCACATAAACACATGTATACAGAGGACTGATACACACACCCCTAATCAGTGATCCTCTCTTGGAATGGCTCACGCATCTGAAATGAGACAAAGAGGAAGAGGAGGTGGAGGAGGGGAATAAAACCAGATTTACAAGGCCTGTTCCAGCACCAGTCAGCAACTTCATTCTCTCTAGCCTCTGTGATGCTCTACAGCAGTGACAGCAAGCACACACACACATATATACACATTTAATTCTTTTTCTCAGACGTTAAAAAATAATCTGCAGAGTCTTGGCTCCTTCCTCCTTCCTCCATGAGCCTTTTCCAAGTCTCTGTAAGACACAGCGAAGACATTGAGATGTGTTTGGGGAGGCATCTGCAGGAGAATGGTGTGGAGAAATGATACATGATAAGTGCTTTTCTGATGCTTAGTCATTATTCAAATGTGCAAAATGAGGGTGGATACAGAGTGTGGGCACAGATTGGTTAAAACATCCACCGCAACAATTACATCTCTTGATCCGTGACAAACTAGTTTGTCGATTTTATCTCCGTGTTGACCTTTATCACTTCCCTCGCTGTACAAAACAACAACAATGTATTTTTAATTCACCGCACTGCGGCTTGTCCTCCAGCTGCAATAAACAGTTGTTAATAAAGAACTTCTCTAACATGTTCCATTAATGCAGAAACTTCTCGGCGTGACGTGAGGAGCTGGGCACTTTTCTCCACAGAAAAATCAAAACGGGGCTCATTTATCTTAGAGATACACAGACTCGATAAATAAAAATTGCTTTTATTTCTCCACCACCATTTTCATCCCTGCAGCCAAGCATGCTTTTCCGTCTGATCTCTGCGGCTCTCAGAGATACAGGGATCAGATGGTCTGAGATTTTTTTGTGTGTCTCTGAGCTTCACTTCAGTTTTCAGTGTTGGGATTACCAGTCCCTTTTGAAATGAAAGATTGAATCGCTTTCTTTGAAATGAGTTTGCATAGCACATTCTTAAAAGGTTTGAGACATGTTTCAGGAGACATTCATGAATGAATAATCAGTGTTTATAGTAATGTCTGTGTTATTCAATTTTTATGTAACATGCTCCTGGTGTCAAAATAAAAGTCCTTTGGTCAAATGTGATTCAAGTTGTATTATTTAGCAAAATGCACTGATTGTATTTGCAATGGGAATAGCTGACACAGATTCAAAACAAATTATCCATGGATCACGCAGGTTAAAACATTGCTGAGCTGAATAACAAAGTTCTCTAAGATCTCACCACTGTCATGTTGTGTCTATATTATGTGTGCCTCAAGAGGAAGGAAGCAATAACTTTCCTGACAGCGTGTGTATAATCACAGATCTTGCAAAATACTGTAATGCTTGTTCGGAGAGACAATACATAAGTGTAATCCAAGTGGGTGGGCAATTGTAGCTTTACTTTGTTTTTGAGCTCTATTTTACCAGCATCTCATGGAGATTTTAATCTTGTTATGGTGGCTGAGGCTGGCTGTCAAGAATTATTCTTAGATATGATAATCACTGCAGGCTCACACTGAAAGTTTATATGACAAGAAAGAGAGAGAGAGATTTAAATCCTCAAGAGAAATGGTCCAAGCTCAGGAATTATCTCAGGGGATTCCATCAGGAAAATAAAAATGTCATAAAGAAAAGAAATGCACAGTACTCTGCTCACAGAGAAAGAGAAGAAATGGCATATTTTAATGACAGATATGTGCACCCAATGTAATATGAAAATCAAAATGCCTGTCTCAAACATATGCCAAAGATGACATAAAGCTATCTTGAAATGAACAGAGCTAAAACTACAGTTATACTTCTGCATTAAGGGGTTATGCGGTGCCAAGTTGTTCTGCGGGCAGTGCTGTAACTGATGAGCGCCCCCTTTAAAATGATACTATACTCAAATTGAAGATTTTTCTGTATTTTGGCTGCACAGCACTTGGGATTGAAACTATGCCAAATTCCCTGTTATTTAGTCCAGAGTATCATTTAGTCCAGAGTAAATATAGCTCAGATCCCACTCCCACTGGCTCTCCATCGCTGTTTTTTTCCCCCTCTCTCCAACTGATTTGGACTGCAGTTGTTGCAGGCCTGCGCGAGTGAATAGACCCTCGCCTCGCCAATAAAGCAATCATTAGAAGCAGATTGAGTTTGTGCTTGTGTACCGGCAGCACATTGGATGTGGTAAATAGAGGAGGAGGAGCCGAGCAAGGAGAGAAGGACGCCGATGGTGAGATTCAGTATCTTGATGCATGTCAACTGAATCTGTCTCAGCCAATTTGAGAGATGGGAAACACTCATGCTTAATGTTTCCTTTTTAAAACACTCATAGAAGCTAATTTATCTTATCCTAAAGGATGAGTATGTAGGATATAGTAAAATCTACAAGTGAGGTTGCAGATTGCATCCAACTGAATACCTCTTCCATCATCTTTCCCTTTCCAAACGTGGAGGAGAACCGACAGTGGCCACCAGCTAATGTAAAAGTGCAAGAAGCCGTTTCGACAGCCAGTGTTTTTTTCTGGGCTATTGTAGAAAAGGTCTGATGTTGCAAGAGGACCTGCCTCTGTTGTGTAGATATGACGAGCTCCTTCTTTGCTCACAAAAGCAGAAAGATTCTTAGTTTTGTAAAGCTGAATATTATATTTCAGATCCCCCTAATCTTAGATGCTTATAGCATAAAGCACCCACACACCCAAATGTAATCACAGATTTATTTCTCAAGTAAGCATATTCTTTTTCCTGTCCTTCCTTATAGTCCCTCCTTTACCCAGACACAAATACATCTCCAGAAGCAGCCATTTATAATGAAAAACAACAGGGTCAGACAATGATAAGACTTGGCAGCGCCAACTTTTTTCCCCTCCATCAGGAGCCTCTTCAACCCCGCCCACCCTTCTATCTGTCTCTGTCTGAGCTGCGAGTCCCCCGAGGGTTAGACTTGGTCAGTGCTCAGCTGTGACTTCGTTGTGTTTGAAATGCAATCAGTCCCAATTCTCTGTGCTCTCTCTCTCTCTCTCTCTAACAGAGAGCCAGCATCACCCCATCCGCTGAAGCCCGCAGTTAAAAGATAGCAGAGCAGCGAGAGACAGAGGAAAACAGAGGGTGTCGAGAGGAGTTTGGCAAGGTTAGACAATGTATTTGTATGGGTGCGGTGTTGCTGCTTCTGTCTACAGAACCATCGTGGTTGGAACAAATGTGTTGCGAGACACAACATATTGCCTTTAGTAAAGGATTCCTCACTGTGTGTTAACCGTTAAGCAACTCAGCCATGGAGTGTAAATATGGAACTAAAACAGCAAGTGCTTTCAGCCCCAAAGTCTGTAACCATAAAGTTGTTCTGTTACTGTCCATTTAAACACAATTTCTTGTTTTCTTTAGTCAGCAGAAGCTCCCAGTTTGCTAATGTACCATAAAGTAGGGAGCTAAGAGATCATGGGTCGAAATACTAATATCATTGAGAAATGTTTAATAAGACACTTTATTTTTCTATTTATTGTAACTCAAATTCAAATATATTTATTCTAACAAATATTAGACCTGGTCCTTTTTCTTTGAAAACAGATTCAGATGCTGCTAGTGGAACATACATTGCAAGCCAACCCTCACAGATTCATATGCTACCGTACATACTCATACTGAAGCGCTCATAAAACGCTTCGCAGTGAAGCATGTTGCTGTTGTTCTTTTGGATGTCTAAATACTCAAGAGTCTGAGGGGGTTTGACCTCATTTAGGTCGCAAACCAAACCTGACTAATCCCACAGAGTAGGTGAACCAGCCTTGAGGGGAAAGTTTTAATATTTATACTGTATATTCATAGCCCTACATAATAAAAAGTGGTGCTGGAAAATGTTACATATAGAAGACAGCAGTATTTCTTAGAAATGATCTCTCCACTTTTAGTGGATCTGTTTTGTAAAATTGTAGGAAATGAATGCTTAGAATTGTGGCTGGTAAATTCTGGCTGACTTTTATTGCGTCCCTCAGGTAGACTTCCTGCCTCATTCCTGAGCATCCTTTTCTGCTTCTTTAATTCTAGCAAAGGCATGCTGTACACTGCAGTAAGTTTATTCCATATGGGTGTGTAGCTGTCTCAAGTGTGCATCTCTAAGGCTTGTGTTACCATGATGCTACATAGCATGTCTCAGTCAATGATATGTATCCAATATCAATGTTTGGACACATGCCATTTCTCTCTATCACCTCATTTTCATGTTCCATTGAATGTGAATCCAATTTTCACTCTTGTGTACAACTATCTCACACACATGAATAATGTGTCCCCTCTAACTAAGTAATAAACAGTACATCTTTGTTGATGTGGCGAGCTTTGGAGAGAGCACGTCCAGTGCACAGCAAGCAATCCTGAGTGGAAACATACGTTTGACATGTTCGTTTATTGCCTTCATGATTCGCACTATCCGTTCTGCAGCGTGAGCAGGAGCGCCAGGCACATCTGTTCACTTTGGAATTCACTCGCCAACATAAAATGGTACTAGCCTATGGGCAAGCCACTTTATCTCTTATCGTGACAATTGCAGGGGACTGGGGAGACACATGCACACCTTTATTGTCATGGAAAGTGGAAGGAAGGCGACAAGGAGACAAAAATGATTAATTTTCATTCTTACATTGTTTTTTCCTTACACTTTTTTTTATCTTTCTTTCATGTCAATATCATGTCACAGTCCCTAGCATAATTATATACACAGCAGCTATACGGGTCTCTTTGAAGAGTATTACTCCAGGCAATATGGTTACAGTAGAAGGTGCTGATACAAATCTACAAGACCATGTGGCGAACAGCACCATTCCCTTACCACCTAATCTAAAAATACTGGTTGAAAGTGTGCATTTGTCAACGGTTTTATCACGTAGGCACAGGCCCTCGCCAATATTTCATGGAGATACACCAATGACACCAACAGCACGCTCCATTAACATGTCCCGGAGATAGCCTCCTCTTCAGTAATCACATACACTGCCCCACACTTTAGCTTGGTCACAAGGAACTCAATAATTTCTAAAGTCAGTAGTGGTCTGAACAACGGGCTAATTGGATGGCTGACCCTGCTGATTGAAAAAGCCTACTCAGCTGTTTGAAAACCAAATTCCATCAGGAAATAGAAAGCTTAACTAAGAGCTGTCAGATGTCAGCAATTTATCGATGGGTGACAAGTTAAAGGACAATTTTGGTAAGGTGTTGTTCAATCATGAGCCCTCAGAACAGATCCAAGCCTTCTTTGCCATAGATTCTCTGGTCATCCACTGGATTACTATAACACTCATTCTACCAAAACCAAAAAAAATTGGTGGAGTGCCCCTTTAAATAGGTGCCATTACATAATTATGTGCAGTTGTTATTAAAAACAAAGAAATAAATCGGCAGACATTCCCTACGTTTTCTCCCAGCCTCTGGTTTATAACTCAGTAAAATTTCTTCGCAGGCATCCCATTAGCTCAAGCCACTGCTTTATCTACTGCTGTCGGTGATTTTGCAACAATGTAGTCTCATCAAACAATACTGTAGCTTTCAGGCCATGCTGTTGCAGCTCTACAGCAGTCAGTGGTGCTAAGAATTTCCTTTCATGCAACTCGTCTATTGTGTCCTTTCATGGTACTGTGAGCTCTAGAAAATATACAGTCTGTTGCACTTCTGACCACAACAACAGCAAATCTGACATTAAGGTGGTGCCCACTATTTCCTGTGGGATTATCATCTTTTTGCCCAGGATCTACCAGTGTCTGCCCTCATGCTCAAAATGCTCAAAATAATCCCCATATTAAAAATGTAAAAAAAAAAGTCTTGACAATTGTAAAAACCATGACACATTTCTTGCCTGGTTCAAATTAAACTGACATGGAATGTCTGATATTTGTCTCAAATCCATGTAAATGATAGCAAAAGAGACTGTAAGACAACTGGCAAATTCTCCAACAATTTGGAAAAAAAAAAGTGATCTGCAGGGGGAAAATGCATTTCTGTACTGGTCAACTGTCTGACATCTGTTCTTTTTAGTGTGTTGGCTGTCGAATAATGTCGCTGCAAGGCTTTATGACGCTACCTCCATCTGGAAAAATACCAGTGTCTGACACATCTCAACTGATGGCACCATTGCGCTCACCAGTTTTTATGACAATACATCAGCAGTTGTTCACTGGCCTTCCTCCATGGTCTTGATATTCAGTTAGTTGGCAGAGATGCCTGTGCAGTGAAGTTTTCCTGAATTTAAACTACTGTCTAGTTTATTATTTTTTTCAATTTGAAATCATGGAAGTTTTTGAGTGAATGGAACTTTTTGTTCACTTTTTGTCAATTTGTTGTGATTTACTTATATGTCAATTCTAGACAAATCACTGCAGGCATGTATACACATTCACTAAAGAATCTCCCAACATCCCGGTTCAACTTAGGGTATATCACAACATGTTATAGACTTGAGGTATAAGTGATCAAATTTGGTTTCACTGTATACCCCCCTTTCCATACATTCTCAGGTCATGAACTAACCTTGCTATGCTTGAGAGCGAAGCTCAGCATATCTTGCTGTTTCTTTTCACCTGCTGATCTGTTATTTTTTCATGGCCATCTTTCTTATCCTGATTCCCTCAAGTTTGCTGTATGCAGAGCCTTGAGCTCTCCCACTCTTTATTGCATCTGTCCTGCAATATTACTGTGTCTGACTGTGCCAACAAGTTTTCCTCTTCACTTCGATGAGTCTCAAGATTGTGTCAGCTTGTATTTCTAAACTGAAACACAGTGTAGCACCCTCTTGTGTGTGTGTGTTTTCATATATATATATATATATTACAACATAATTTATTTTCCCATCCTTGGAAAACCTTCCATGCCATTTCCCCCTTGAGTGACTTGTATTTATTCAGCGTGACATTCACTGTAGTCATCAAATCATTCAATTTCTAAAGTAAGCTCCGGGTTCAAGATGCATTGTCTGCATCTGCGTGGATTGGTTGGAGGCACATGTGTCCCTGCTGGCTTTCACCACTACCTTCACTGTCATCAAATCAGTTCGATGGCCTTATTATTACTTCTAGTACCATAGAGAAAACACGTGGGGATTTTGTCCACCCTGCTGTGCCTACTACACTCTGTTCTGGTGAAGCTCATTTGATTATGCATAACACATCCACATTTATATGATATTTGGAACTTGAAAAGCCTCCTGCAAATGTTATTTGGAATCACAGAGAATGCATTAGCAGGGTTCAAAAAGCACTTTTCTCCTGCTGGGCTGACTAAAGTTGATGCAAAATTATACCAGTGTACTCCAAACAGCAAGCAGAATCTGATATCTTAGCTTTTTTTTGTATCAATTAGTACACACCACACCACACCACATATATCACCATTTACATGAAAGAGCTGGGTAAAACTTTCTGGTATATGAAAACAGTTTTAGTTTCAAAAACATTCTCCTCTATTCCAGGATTTGGTAACTGATTTATGCACCAAAATACTTTTATGCAGCCAGGAGGTGCTGGGTGTAAGTTCTTTACACTCTGTTGTGGCCTATCTTACCATATTGTTTGCCTTTGTCCACATGCAAGTAGGTGATTCTGGAGTAGGAATGTCTAATGGTCTGTAACTCTAACGATTTATCTCGGAAAAACCGACATACCCACCCATCTTACAGAAAACTCTCTTTCCTACAGTATGTCTGTTCAAATTTTTAAATGGTCTTCTATCCCTGTCAGTTGTCTTTTTTGCCAAAATAAATCAGATAATAATCAGATGCTCATATCATATCTTTAAATCACTGAATACAAGCACGGAGCTTGTGTGAGAAAGATTCTATATTGGATAACACTGAGAAAGTGCAAAATTTTGGGGCCAATATGCTGAGAAATGTCATAATGACATTTAATCATAACATATATAATAGAGCATAGAAAATTACTTTTGAGAAAGTAAAAGAATGTTCTGGTTAATTTAATATTACACTTTTGAATACTCGATTGGTATTTTAAGACATACTCTTCATCACTGGCCAGTATGTTTTTTTTTCCAAATATAGGCGCTCCAACAACATATGCACAGTCTACGTGCACAAAGATTGAGAGAGATGTGACTCACTTTTGCAGTATGCCAAATTGATTATTTTTACAATTTCTCTTAATGAATCTCTATCATCCAAAAAAAGAGTCATAAAGAGAAGCAAACAACTTTAAAATGGGTTTTCAACTTTATACAAAAGGGACTGCAACTCAATATTATTAGGATGTCCCTAAAGTTTTAAATGAATAACATTACCTTTCCAAAAGTTCTAAATACTAAATAATAATCTTTTTGGCAAGTGTCTGTTGGCGTGTGTCCATTTGAGCTTTGTGAGGTTGTGTGTTTCTGTATGTGTGTGTGTGTGAGTCAGCGTTTTCTTGCAACCTGTGCACAAAACAGCAGGTGATTTCCAACACCTGGCACAGGTTAAAGCCAGAGAGCAGCCCCCATGCACCCCCCACTGGCCCTCCATGTGCCCTGCATAGGCATCCAAAGGCCCGGACCATCAGCACACACATACACACATGCAATTCTTGTTTTAGCTTGGCAGCGCCACTTGTATATTAACAATTACTAAAGCTGCCAGAGGGAGTGGAGCTAGATTGGATCTTTACCAGCCTTCAGACTGACAGTTACCCCCAACAGAGAGATCACCAGCACGCTGGATGGGTGCTCCCTTGCCTTCTCTCAGTGGCATAGTGCCCAAAACCTCTTTTTCTTCCACTTCCTGTCTTCACTGCTGTTCTTTTTTCTCTTTCTACAGGCACTGAAGGAATAACGTACTCAAGAAATAAGAAGTATCATTGCTGCTTGAAATCTTTTGTAAGCAACACACCGCTAAGAATGCAGTCAATGGCCAGCTTCTCATTCTACTTCATGAAGGTATAAATACAGCGACTAGTCACGAGTATATGCTGTCACAGTCCAACAATCACAGAGAGAAAACAAACAAAACACACTACCCAGGAAAATAAGTGCTGACTGCCAAAGGTGCGAGACACACTGGCAGATGATAGCCAGTGTTCTATTATTTAATTTGACCAAGTCACTGACATGGCATATAGAATTTAACAAGCCTTTCTTAGCATCTGTTTTCTTGATTTCCATTTCTTGGCTTAGGCTCATTTCTGTCTTATCCTTGCTTTCACCCCTATACTTTCTTCACTCCCACCCCCATCTTTGCTTTTCTCGCTCTGTCAGTTGCCGGGGTCGATAGGCCAGGTCTTCCCTGAGGCCCCTACACACCCATATCAATCTAGATATTAATAACACAGGTGATGGAGATGTGCTAGGGGGAGAAATTGATTATTCTCTGCCTCTCACCTCTCCTCCTGGCTCCGTCTCGGTCTCTGATGAACCGACAAAAGCGTAACGGAGCCAAACCAGTCTGGGAGACTTTCGAAGAGACAGACAGAAACATCCAGAAGTGAACAAGTTTATCAGGCGCACTGGATTTTTGCAACTTGTGTTTTCCTGACAATCTAAGTACAAGTCACGCAATGTAACCATAAAACAACGTGGCTCCAGCAAATGTTACTGAAACCAAGTTTTAAAATAACAAACTTCATAGCTAAAGTCGTACCTAAATATACAGTATTTGACTCATAAAGAGGATAAATAATATATAGAATTGACTTGCCTCCCTGCAGCTTCATGACAAGCAAGGTTGCAATCACAAACTAAGATCAAACTGGGAAGACAAGTTAGTTGTAAAAGTTGTTGTTCAACAGCAGCAGAGAGCCTACCAGCCTATCAATGCAAGAACTTGGAAGACTTTTCAAATCCCTGCTCAATTGAGTAATGTTGGAAAAAACGGTGTTTGTTGTAAAGCTGGTCGGTATGTTTATGAACAAATCTGACACGCGTACGCCTACCTTGTGACTGCATTTTGAGAAATTTTGGGGTTGACTACGGTGCTCTGAGAGAGGAAGAGAGGACTTTGAATTTACAGGGAATTGTATATCTGTGTGTGTGTGTGTGTGTGTGTGTGTGTGTTTTAGTGCTTTAAGCCCCATGGCTAGTGCACTAATCCTACCCCTGCTTCCCTCAGCTTTTCTCATGGACCACGGACAGAGCAGGAATAGGTGATGAGCTTACAATGCGGAAGCCACAGGAAACACTCATTCGTAATCTAGCAGAAGTATTGGTGTGGAACCTCTCCAGACTGACAATATTGCACCAAAAAGTGATTTTGTTCTGCAGTTCTGAGATTAGATAGTTTGTCTGCATGGATAGCAGTGGAGGAGCAGTGTATAAAACTGGAATGCAGGATTTTTTTGTGCTCAGATACTTCCATTTGAAATGTATTGCCAGCAATATGTGTGTGTCTGTGTGGGTGTGTGTGAAGAAGAAGAAGGGGCTGATGGTGAGAGACAGAGATAGGGGAAAGAGAGAGGCTGCACTGGTGCGTGGCAGGCGGGTTATTACAATAATGAGGATGGATGTGTTTATCATGAGTTGTGTATCCCATTCCAATCCTTCCCTCCCTCTCTTCCTCCCTCCATCCCTCTTTCCCTCTCCTGCTCACTTGAGTAGCTCCGTCTGCGTCCTACATCTGGCGGACCGGGACCTCATCTCGACGCGCCTGCCTCGCTGTAGCAGCTTGTCTCAAGAGGACGGTGTGTTTGGGTGTGTGCGCATGTGGCAACCCCTCCTCAGCCACCACCAACCGAAGCCGCCCCTCCACCTTTGTGGCCAAGGGCAGGTGTAGCTATGGGGTGGGGGTGGGGGGGTAATGGGGTGTGGAATTTGTGCAGGAGAAAAAGAGCCACTCCACAATTCAGCGCTTTCTCTGACAGGGCCCTTGGCGACAACCCTACATCGCAGCTCCCTCTCCATTTTCACACTCCCCTCGATTTTCCTGTTGTTTTTAGCCTCCCTCGTCTAAGAGGCCGAGGCGAGAGAAATCCAATTTTCAGGGCACCTTCTTTCATGCATCCTTGTGCACATCCATCCATCTGTCCGTCCACTTTTGAGTCTCAGACCACTAGATTTCCTTTACAGGTCATTGGATCCATAGAGGATTAGGATATTTGAGTGACAATAACAGACCCAGAAATAGCCCTTGTAAATGATGGAAGTTGTTAAAAGGTGCCAGACTTTCATTCTGGGTATATTGAAACTTTCTCTACTGGGAAAACAGAAGGAAGTCAAAAAGACAAATAGAAAACCAGTAATCTAAAAAGTTCTAAAAACACTCCTTCTGAAACACTGTTTCTGACAACAGCTCCCACATTCTCACTTGGTGAGATCAAAAGCCCCAAACCGCCAAGCATTTCTGACTCAGAAATACTGCAACTTTGCCCTGGACACACCTCACAGATTTAATGATGGCTTGGTTGTTTTGAAAAGGCCTGTTGAACTAAATTGAATGGAGCATGGCTGGGGCCGGCTGACTGCTTAGCAAAAGAAGGAGGAATCCGAAAGGAGAGGAACACTCTGATCCGCAACGTCACACACTATCACTTCAGCAGACCCAATTAAATCATGGAATCAGGCTGAATAGAGCGACACTAAATCAAAGTGATCATTGGGTCAACAGATCAATACTGTGCAAATCCTCCTTGCAAATGCCCTGTCAGTCACATTTTCCCTGTCTCTCTTTATTCATCTCTTCTTCACTCACACACACACACACGCACACACACAAACTTTTTCTTCGTCCTCTTTTACATTCACTCTGTCTTTACCGTAGAGGATCAATTCGGTCAGCTTCACTGGTTCGAAAATAAACATTTGCTTAATGACACACAAGTAACGGGGAGAGCATGGCTTCTAATGAGTAGTTGATCTTTGATTTTTGTCCCCTTTGTCCTCCAATACACGAATGAAGGCTCTCACTAAACTTCTGACGCCTCACAATCAGTGTGACTTGCTGACTGATGGTGCTCAGTGTCGTACAAGGTTCATACTAAAACTGTGCTCCTCTTAACTCTCTACCCCTTTGGGGGTTTGTTTTATGACGCAACATAATAGTTATCGGTTGTGTGTGTTGTACGAGTTGTTGTGTATTTGTGTGTTTTCTGTGCCATTTTCCCACGGATGGCCTCCTCATTCCTGGAAATGAGCGCGACCAACCAAAGCAGGCAATGAAGTGCTAATCAGCGGCTGTGTGATTGGCTTTGGGTAATCGTTACAGAAAATTGCTGCTGCTTTCTTGATGAGTCAAGAACTGACATGCCCTTGAATGGCTTGCTTGAGATATGAGTACAAGTCGTTTGTGTTTGTGTGCAGCGCAAATATATCCGTTTTAACACAGTATTTCAACTTCTTTGCAGTGCTTAAATTATACTTCTGAAGCAAGTGGATAATCTCCCAATGAGATGAGATGATGCTCCCCACTTAAATACACTTACTTTGAGGGTTTTTTAATGACTAACTTTAAAGTGGTAATATATTGCAATCAAGAGGCTTATACATATTTTAAGTTGATGTCACTCGAGAATATCCTTGAGAGAGTTTTTAAAAATTACAGTAATAATTTACTCCTCCATATAACTGTGAAGTTTAGTTTACATTTTAAAAACACCATTTTCCCTTGTGATATACATATGTTCAAACTGTGTAATTTTGCTCAAATCTGAATAATTATGGTGTGTGCAGGTAAATCAAAAATCAAGTATAAAGAGAAGGTCAGGTGAGAGTCTGCAAAGTTATTCTCAGTCACAGCAGAGATTTGAGCTAAATGCTAACTTCAGAGCATTTAACTCACAGCTCACAGCGCTAACATGCTTATGCCAACCAGGTGTGTATCGTGGTTGCAATCTTAGTTGAGCATTTTAGTATCCTAACATTTGCTGATTAGCCCCGAACACAAAGCAGGCTTCAGGAAATGCTGATGGAAATGAGGTTAGTTTTGCAGTGAGTATTCAGACCCAAACTTAAGTTCTGAGCAAATTTACCCAGATCAAATCAGAAATCAGAGAATTCCCGGATCTATATTTATCATCAGATAATGTCTGAGAAAATATCTACAAACAAAATCACTCTGCAATCTATCAAATTTCCATTTAAAGTAAGTTTGTCCAAAGTGGTGGACTGATGCACCATCCGTAAAGTCGTGCCACTAGCATGGCATTTCTACATCTGGCTCTTTATAAGCCTCCGTAACCAAGTCACCCAAACCGGTTTAAGAGTGGTTCATGTGACTGGAAAACAGGTTGGGAGGGTTTCATGGTGGCTTTAAGAAACTCTTACAATCTTTACAGAAGGCTAATGGGTCTAACAACAAAAAAACCCAAAACTTGTTTCAAGTGTCTTTAAACTAAGCACCCACCTTGTCCCTGAGTAATAGCGTAATCTCCCAAAGTGTGCAGTTTATGTCCTGGTGATCCTACTGTGCCTGTGGCTAACAAGTGCCACCTTTCGGAGTCTTCTGCTGTCATGGCATGATGCACCATGTAATCTTCCCCTTGGACTGTTTGAGTTATTGTGATATTTGAGTGTCATGGCTGACAGAGAAGGTTGCCCCCCTCAGGGCCGTGACAACTGATGGAAGATGAAACAGGAGGAAGGCAGCCAAACACAAGGATAAACGGATACTCGCAGGATGCAGCACACTGAGCAAGAAAGGTGCCAGTCACTAATCATGAAAGATTTGTTGATAGTGCAGATGAAGAGAAAGGTCACTGATAAAAATATGACATGGATACTTGGAATTACTTTATAGACTGTCTAAAATATGTGTCACTCCGTGAATCCGGACATCAGCTCCTTACACTACCTGTCTGCTTTATTACAGATGTCAGTCAAAATACTTCAGGAGCAATGGAGCAGGCAGGGGTCTGGGATCTGACCCAAGTATCACAAAGGACGTGACTTGATACCTAAGTGTGAGTGTTAGACTTGACTTTTCCTATGAGACATAAGACGTCACCTGACAGACCTTGGGGCTGGACTTGAGCTCCTAAATAGCTTGAGACTTAACCAGGAAGACCAGAGATGTGACTTGACCTTATCTTGAATTACATGAGACTTGATGTTGCCCCAAAAATCCCCAAAAACATATCGGACGCAGAGCAAGTATGAAACCCACACACGAGACCGATTTGATTGCTGAGGCACTTTAACAGAGACATACTGCACAGTTTGATAATAACCAACTATCAGTGGAACTAGTGGGACAGGTTTCACATCTGTCACCTCTGTGGGAAAGTGAGAATGAAGCCTGAGTGAGAGATGGGAGAGAAAGGTATTCTTCGAGTGTGAGTATGGGCTAACAGAAAATTGTTTCTGAGCCGCTCAAATAGAATGAAGAATAGAGAAATATTGATCATACCGGTTGCTGAAAAACTCTGCCGTCCTCACGCTGTCTTCCCCCCATGCCTTTCTCTCCCATCTTTCCCTCATCCTTACCATGCTGTGTGTATGTGTGTGAGTGTGTAGATTTTTCCATCTCTGACTGATAACTGCAACCGTGAAGGCCGGGTATTGCATGGGAGAAGACGATTTCATTTCATTCTGGATCAACTGAAGCGGGAGTCTGGTTAAAAAAAAAAGAATTCTTAAGGTCTCTGGTCGATGGTGCAGTATTTTGGGTGGGAAATTGATTTATACATTTTTAACCAGGCAGTGATGAAAAAACATTATGTATCAGACTTTGGAGGGCGAGGATGCCCACTGATGTACCCCATCATTACCCATCCCACTGCTTGTGTGTGTGTGTGTGTGTGTGTGTGACTGGTAATGGAGAGTAATAGCCCGCCCTGTGGAGAAATGCCCTCGCTGTCGCAGGATGATGACAGATGACGCTTCGTGTCCCCTGATGATGATGATGACACTAATGCATTCACAGTCTGTTTCCCTCGCACTGATCTCTGCATGAGGGAACGAAGGAGACAGGACAGGGATGGGAGGTGTGTGTGTGTGTGTGTGTGTGTGTGTGTGTGTGTGTGTGTGTGTGTGTGTGTGTGTGTGTGTGTGTGTGTGCGTGCGTTTGGCTGCAATTGACACAGGGAAGGGTAAGAAGTGCAAGGAGAGAGGGAGAGGTCAATAACAGCCAAACATTCGAATATTAATGACGGCCCCTAGTCACGCTCTCTCTCCTCTTCTTTCCCCCCTTTTCCAACTTTCAATCTATCTTTCTTTACATTTCAGAGCTTAGCTTTCTCAGCCAAACCCCCCCCCCCTCTCTGGCTTTTTCCTCAGTAGGGAGGGATTAGTGGTCATTAGCTGGGGACTCTGATATAATGAGGCTCATCTTCTCCCACATGAAGGACAGTTTAATAGAGAGTGAGAGCTGCTTCGCCTGCCCAGGGGTGAGCACATTAACCCCGATTCACATTCAGCCTTATGGCTGCCCCGAAGGTACACAAAAACAAACACACTCACGCACACGCACACGTCACACACATATATACACACAAAAGTTCACATTTTTGCAGGGAAAATTATGCACACACGACCTCTGAAGGGCACACTGATGAGAAGCGCATTCATAAATGAAATGCATAAAATTGAAACAATATGTATTCAAGCAAGATCTCAGCGGGTGGGATGGACAAACATACATTAGCAGGGTTTTGGTTTTTTTAGATTGGAAACACTTTACATTAAATTCATACATTACATTACGCACCCATCAATCATAGGCCCTCCCACCTCCGACTGAAATTATTTTTCTTGATATTTTCAGTCTCCCTTCAGTTCATTCTTTTGCCGTCTGAGCCAGCGCTGTAGGTGTGTGTCAGACGTCTTTTCAGCAGCGCCCATGCTTCCGGCTGAGAGCTCTATCTACTGTGAGAGCTACCCTTCTGAACACGGCAGATAAGGCCACCTCAATGCCACTGCCTCTGCCATAAGCTAGCATGCACACACTTACAGACACACATCCGTGGACCTGCACAACACCCACATGCATAGTGAGAATGCATAGGAAAGAGCTGCAAAGCTGGATGCGTGGATTTCGGTAAACAGCATAAACAGGTGCCTAAACACGCACGTACAAATAGCCACGGGTTGTGACACACACAAACACTGCTGTGATTCAAAGGAGTACGTGCAGAAGCAGCTACTCCTACTGCTGTGTTCCAGCCTGCACCAACACAAGCAGTTACAGTGATCCTATAGCCTGGTCCCACAGCAAGCACCAGGTACGCTGCACTCATTCTCTCCGGGAACCGACGGGTAGGTGCGAGAGAAACCAGAAACACCAGATGTCAATGATGTGTGCTCGTGTGTTTGTTTGTGCAAATGTGTTTGTGCGACTTTGAAATGTAAATGGCGTAATTGGACGCGTGCTGCCAGGTAAGCTGACAGAGCGCAAGGGCGGGGGGAGCGTGCCCGATGTTACCGTGCCTATGAGTCACTTAAGTGGGTCTCTGTGCAAGCACACACACGTTGCAGCTGGTAAAGACACGGGCGGCTTTAGATTAAAGCAGCATTCTAAACAGCCAAAGGCAAGAAAAAGCATATTTTCTTTACAGTGTGAGTGCTGTATCCTGCGTGGGGGGTCACTGCTCGCCAGGCTGGAGATATAGAAGTCAGATCTGGTTTCAGACTTTCGCAAGCTGCTAGACGTATTTTTGGTATATGTTTCCCCGCAGGGCCAAGGCTTCAGCTCCACATGAGCTGGGGGGATTGAAACATCCAACCCTGCATTACAAGAGGGATTGAATCATCCAACATGTATCAGTGCAGGGCCTGAAACATCTAAGTAGCGTTTGTTTACTGGTTGTGAGGTGAACCTAACTTCAAGTGCAGGGGTAGCATAGACACCTGCTGTGACCAAAAGACAACCAAACAAGAAGACATGTAATTGCACCCTGGATTATTATTATTAAAGAAATAGGGATTGTGGATTAGGTGGAAAACGGGGTTTGTTTTCTGTTTCCAACATGTTGTCACGTTCAGGTTTCTAAGGTGAGGGAAGTATAAGAATTTCTGTCAAATGTCAAAAGTCAAGTTGTTTCATGTTTGTGTATATTTAAATTTATGTTGGATTTATTTTAGGTAGCTATTGTTTTAGAATGATAAAATACATTTTTCACTGACCCCATGCACGACAGCTCATGCCTCAGCGTCTCCTTTCTGCCTCTCAAAATTGGTAGATTACTACTCTGCTACAGCTAATAATGTGATTATACATAAGTACCTTGTAAAATTCCATTTCAAATTACCCAAACTATCACTTTAAGGTTCACAATGTCTTAAATAGCCAATGCTCTCAAAAAAGAAACTCACACATGTGGTTACGCAGCAAAAAAAAAAAAAGTACCTACCTTGGCGGTGCAAGAAAAACACATAGCTATGAATATGCATGACGTCTCATTTGAAATCCTTCATTTGAGGGATATACAAGGCAGGGAGGGATACAAGTGTTCATGTTTCATGTCGCAGTCAGGCAGAATTTGTTCATTTACATATAGCATGCTCTTAGATGAATAATGGAATGAAGCAGATGCCCTGAAGGAAATGAATGTTTAATGTTTACTGTATCTTATTAATTTTCCCTTTTGCAGAACACACTTGACTTACCTGAGCCATGCTGACTGAATCAATTTTAAGAAAAAGAGTGATTAAAAAAAACATCTTTGGCTTTAATTACTGTCTTACTATTAATGTACAATACAGTATATACAACAGAAAGTTAATGTACACCTCAGCAAGTTGGCTACATGTCTTCTGTTCAGGCCTCACCAGTGCTGTTAGGGAAAACAGCTGTGTGAGCTGGAAATAACGGCGTTTGTCGTGCTTTCTTTTGCTTCCTTTGAGCTGACCTTGTACCATTATGTTGCTTGTTAGCCTGCTGCGTGTTCTGGATAGTGCCCTCAGAGATGTATGTGTTGCTCAGATCAATACTGTCAGATGCGGTGGTTGCTCCCAGTCACAGAGAACCATCAGAAATCTATCAGCGTAGACATGATAGCACGTGCAGACAAACACCTACGGCTACAACTGCCGCTCAGTGGTTAGCTCCGTTGACACGCCAGTGCACATTATATCCATTATATCTTGAAAGAATATCTCCTCTGACTATTCATTTTTGCTGGGTGACCTTCATTGATGTTCAAATATAACGTAGCTCTTGCACTGTGCCACCGGACTGTTTACTTAAGGCCTTCTGTACTTTTGATGGCAGTTGCATTTTGGTAGGGTTTCAGAGAAAATGTTATGGCTCTGCTGCCAACTACGCCATCTGGAACACTAAGCAAAAGACTGTCAGTGGGTAGTATGGGGAAAAAATACACTTTTATAGTAACAGGATATGCAGACGGTGTGTCCAGAGATGATGCAGTGGATAAAATTCTTCTCAGGGACTCTTGCTGGCCTGTGATACACTCTAGCATCTTATCTATTCTCCTGCAGTCTGGAATTAGTTTCACAGCGCAATAAAACTCAATTTTACTGCCACGGTTCCAGAGCTTTGCAAGTCATTAAGTCTCATATTCGACCTTAAAATCGTTTTTTTCCTTCAAAACTTGAAAAGTTCTGCTGCTAGAATGAGATAGTTCCTTGAGTTTCCACTGTGGCTGAACCTTCAGGATATCATAAAACAAGGCAGGAAAAGGCAATTCGTTTTACTAGCATCATGATGAGAAACTACACTTGGAGAAACAACTTGAAAGAAGCTCATTTGTGCTGCATTTGATTGAAATTAACTCAGCCAGTTGGCAGATATTTTTCCTTCTCCGACATATAAAATTTAATGAGTCATTTCTAGATTAAATGACTTGCTGTAATGGACATTTTACAGCATATGGAACAGACTGCACACTACTTAAAAGCAGAAGTAAGGTGCAACATTTAACATTAAGTTTATTTTGTGTGGTGGTAACTGAGCAGTGACAATCCAGACCTACTTTCTGTCTTCGCTCTTTGCTTGTGCACATTAAATGTGATGTAAATCAAGGAGAAAATGCTGGTCCCCTCAATGAACCTGCATCTCTTGTTAATTTGAAGTCACTGAATATGATCCACGCGCTGCTATTGACTTTGCTATAAATCTGAAAACATCCATATATCCCACATTCCTGGACTGCGCTGAAGTAGCATTTAAAGTAGTAGGCATTAACAGTCGACATGTCACACCCACAACTTTCCTATATTGTTATCTGTGTTGGTTCAGACACATACACTAAATGCTTTTGACCCAATAAACTGAAACTGCATTGGTATTCAACCCCATCCTTTTTTCTTTTCTCTGTGCTGCCTAAATAGGTTACCTCTCAGGCATTCAGACACAGGGGAACACTGACTTCCCCATGAGTGTTTCCTCCTTGCAACTTAACTGCATATGCAAACAGAGACCAGTGTCTGTGAGAGAGAACACAGAACTGGGGTGGGGTGGGGTGCACATTGTCTGGAAGTAGGTCAAAATGGCCGTATAGCTGAAACTGTTTTGGCAAGAGACAAGAAGAGGGGGATGGACCAAGCAATGGACTACATTTGAGGTTTGGGCTCAACTGGAAGGAAGGAGGGGGACGAGTAAGGTGGGAAATGGGACTCCAGAAAAAGATGTTATGGCACACCTGTGGCCATGGATGAGATATTTGAGGTACTTTATATAAAGAGAAAAATAGTAAGTGAGTCAGTCATCAAATGAGAGAGAAGGAAAAGAGATGACTCGTCAAAGGATTAGACGTATTTCAATGCATTTCCCGCATTTCATTTTCAATTCAGTGGAATCTTTAGCCGATATAAGCTGTTTCCCTTCTGTCTTGTGTTTTCTGTCTCTTTGGAGAAAGTGTTGCTGCCCACAGTGGTCCCTCAAACTAAGTCCATACTTTCCCCTTTCTCACAAAAAGCTTCCCTAACGCCATCCGGCTGCTGTGGCTGGAGATAAGAGCCAAGACACAACCTTCTGAATAATAAGACTCTCACTGTATTTTTGTGTGTGTGAGCCTGCGGGCTGCGTTCGAGCACATACAGCATGCGTATGTAGAGCTGCGTAGCTCTGTGTGCAGTGGTGGACGCTAAGCACGCGTACTCAAATGCAGCAGTACAATTTTTGAGGTACCTATACTTAGCGTCTAATGAAAGCACTCACTGGATACGGCACAGACTGTCACAAATACTTTTCCCTTGACATGAGTAAACCGAGTACAGAGTAAAACTTTGAGTTCATGCAAACTCCAGAGTCTGACAAACAATCTCTGCCACTGTGACTGAGACCACCTCAAGGAGTCGCCATTATGGCAGGGCTGAGGGGCCTTATGTGTGGGCTGAAATAGCTCTTCTCTTCTAGTCCCTGGGTCTGCGCGGGCAAGGAACACACTCTACTCAAATCCTGATTAGTGGAGTGTTCTCCAGGCACAATAGCATGGTTAGATAATACAAGCTGTCCACAAGACTCACTCTAAATTAGAATTATTTCAAATTACAGCGAAAGCCTTTCGTGCGCCACAAGATTGCAGGCTGCCCCCTTTGACTGGTAATTTTCACCCTATTCTTCCACCGGCTGTGGCAAGTGGCTCCGCTATAGGGAGTGATTGTTTTTCAGCAGATGCAATCAGTTTGTGCATGCGCGCGTGTATGTCTGCGCACGTGTCTGACTGTATGTGTGTATGCACGTTCATTTATCATCTCACAATCATTCTAATCAAGTCATAGCAAAGCAGCCTGGGTCTTTGGCTGCTGTGAGAGTCATCCTGATTACTGTGTGTGTGTGTGTGTGTGTGTGTGTATGAGTGGGATATAAAGGGTTATTTAACATGTGACACATGACTCTTACATATAGGCAGGCTACAACACACACTCATGCATCCTCCCGCACACCTTCCCACCCACGCGCAGCCGCTCTTGCCCTTGTTTTCCATTCCATCTCGGATATTGCACTGCTTTACAGCTCTGCTCCTTCTATAACCACAGCACAGTGTCATTACCTCTACTAATCGGAAGCTGCTTAGCCAAACACATGCACGCATACAGTCCACACACACACACTCAATCACATACTTCAGCATGGCCTCATGTGTATTGGAGGTGTGTGAAAAGGTGCGATCTCAGCAAACCCTGCCAAAGGAACAAGAGCTTGGGGAGAATATCTCTATTTCTGTCTGTCTGCCAGCCCTTTCATCGATCTCACTGCCTGTCTGTCTGCTCGTCTGTCTGTTTGTTGTTGCCTTTCTGTCTTTCTGCCATCCTCTTATGTGTTTACCAAGTTTAAGATGCATCAGATGTTTTTAGCGTGTGTGCACTCAGTCTCATACTGTTTACTGTTGTTGGCTGTCCCCCGTGGTGTGCTATGTGTACAGGTTAAAGAGAGGACATGTGAATATCAGATTAGATTCGCGCAACAACACACACACACAGTCACTACTGCACACGGCCTCAGACAAACACAGGCACAGACTTTGATGGCCCCAAAGCAGGGACATGCTATTTCTCCTCTGTGTGAGTGACTGGGGGGGGTGTGGAGTACAAAAACAAGTGGGAGAGAAGGGAAGAGAAGGAAGAGAAGAGAAGAAGAATGACAGGCGGCAGCTGTCCTCTGGCTGTAAGAAACTGAGAGGGAGGGAGAACAGAGCAGAGACATGGAGATGGGCTCTAACTTGTAGCTAATTAAGGCTCTCTAATAAAAAAAATGGGGGAAAAGCCCTGGACATAGCACTGAGGAAGATGTTATTAAATCATAGCCAGTGGTGAGGGAGAGCGTAAAAACATTAGTGTGCACATTCAAAGCACCACCCAGGGCCTATTGGCTAGAGTTAGATTTAAAAAGTAACTAATATAAAAAATTAATTAGGGCTCTTGGATAGTTGGGGTGGGGGTTGGGGGTTTCGGGGAGCCTCTCCGTGTCTTCTTGAAAAAGGAAACCTCCAGGTGACCAAGCCTGACAAGTAGAGAGCACCAGGAATTATTGGACTTGCCTTACAGCCAGATTGAAAACCTGCGACCCGTCTTATGGGGCATGAAGATTTAAGTGTGCTATTATTTCAGGGTGTGCCGTTGAAAATATGTGGATGCTGCCAGAATTTAAACAGCAACATGTCAAAAGGATGTACCGAAGGGAGGAAACCTGGACTCACAAGAACAACGTGTGAATATACTGTATGTGTACAAACCAACAAAAGTTTTGAGATATGTCCACACAATATGTCGCTGATATCAGCTTTGGTGTTTGCTGTTCGGTTCACATGGTCAGTCCTCACAACAGTCAGGTGTCCTGTTGAAATGTCACTGAGCTTCACTCTGATTCGCTGCCTGCTAGCATATTTTACCAATGGTAAAACAAATTAATTGGAATATAGAAATACATCTTCACATTGACCACGAAGACAAAGAAGTTAGGTGAAAGTCAAATCTGACAGAACGTATTTAATTATTTAAAAAGTGAGCAGCTCATAATTTATTGATTGTTTTATGAGGGGAGAGCTGAAATGAAAGAAAATTGTGGCTTTGGAAAATCACCTGACCTACATTTGTATTTGCTGCATGCATGGGCATCAGCAACTAAATGTACTTTTACCTTTTAACTTTCAAAATACTTCCTCGCCACTATATGAATATGAAATTGATTCCCGTAGCCTTCGCAGTGTGAGGCCACCTTGGCAAAAGTGAAATACTTATTTTTAAAATAATAATGTGGGCAAATAAAATATTTTTTCCCGTCTCCTTGTATAAGGCATAAACACAAAGGCTTTTGAGTCAGTAGGTGTCAAAGTCACTTCTTAGAGTCAAAGGAGCAGACGTGGGATCCATGAGTGCTCACTATTAAGGGAACAAAAGAACAAAGCACAGGAGGGAATAATAGCCTTCTGTTGTGTTGAAAAGGGGGGGGGGGAGAAAAAAGTCACTCTGCTCTCTCTCTCATCTCCGGGTCTTAGCAGCGCAGAGGCTGATGATCCAAAGAGCTGCTCCGGTATGCCAGAATAAGCCGTGCCACTCGGATCCGTCACCATAACACCGGCGAGGACGGAGGGAGGGGGAAGAGGACTGAGGGAGTGGGGGAGAGAGAGAGAGAGAGAAGCAAGGAGAGGCCAAAGGGGAGCAAGAGCAATAACAGCAGGTCAAACACCCCTGGGGAACCACAGCATTGCTGACCAGGGAGCCTGCACACGCCATAATGCAACACTGATTGGCGTACTTGTTGACGATTCTCTCCCAGTCGCTTCTCAGGGCATTATCATGATGATATGAAAACAGACAACTGTTTTGCGTCCGCATTAGTTTCTGCCTTTTCATAAAAGTCAACTAACAACTTTTTTTCTATCGCTGCAAGGCACGATTTGGTGGTTTAAAATCAAACAGCACTGCCTGGTGAAATGTGATATTAAACGCATACGTAAAGTGTTACAGGAGCACCAGTCACAATAATGAGATCTTCTACGTCTTCGAAATGAGATGGACTGTGATTCACAGAGGAGAAAAACACTTATCCCATTTGGCTCTTTACCATTGCATATTACTCTTTTCAGGATGAGTTATTTTCCAAATTCAAATGAGCAATTTCCATTTGCTACATAGGTCTCTGTCGCTTGCGGAAAGACAATCCTTACAAAACCCTCCTCCCGTTTCTAAAAACATGTACAATCAAGTGACTGCAGTAAGAGAATCAGTAGTCAAATCCATGCTTTCCTTTTCCCTCGCCCGCTGTATGACCCAATAAAATATCGTACAGAGAAAGCTTTGGGAAAAGTCTTCCCAGAGGATGCTGATACACCACATCTCTCTTTCATTTATCCTCTCATCTCTCCTGAGACTCTTCTCATTAAGCAATTGCACCACACCGGAGTATAACAACGCTAATAGGAGCTGATGATCAATCCTAATTGGTCTCTTCAGAGCGCCTGTCCGCCGTTTGAGAATGTGACCGTTAGCCGGTGCTTCGGCACCCTAATGAACTATTCATCTGGTATGAACGCGCCAAAAGGTCAGCCTCCTCATATATCACATCGGCTACCCAGGAAACACACACGTTAACGCACCGCAGGTCCACAGATGGACACACACATTAAGAAATGAGCACGGGTACAGATAAGGGCACTGACATCTGTATGAAACCCACGTCTCCTCTTGGAATATGTGCATTTTCATGTAAATGACAAGTTCACACACACACACCAACACACAAATGCAAATTAGAATGCCTCACATCTTCCTTTTTCTACTCACGAATCATCTTAATGGTGCTTAAGTCAAGTATTTTATGGAGGAGAGTGTTATCTGTAATAACGGTGACAGTGAAAGATGTTCTGGGCGCCCCGTGTACTGATAAAAGAGATGAGAGAGTGGGAAAGGTGTGCAGCACCCACACTGTCTGACTGACCGCACAAACAAACCCACACATTTCTACGTGTTTTGGTGACTATCGGGCATCTGTTGACTGTTAGCGCTGACCAGCCATTTGTTGAATGTGAACATCAACTGGCTAACGTGGGCGGTAAAATGCTAATCGCAGTGGCAAAATGCTAATCTCGTCTTCGTCGCGTTGCCTTGCCATATGCACGGAGCACAGTGATGGCATTGAGCTGTTACACACAGTACAGTCAACCACATCTTCACAAGCACACACACACACACACACACACACACACACAATGACAGAAGGGAGGAAACTTGCCAGGCACAGTGAGCTGTCAGTGTGGTCAACCATGAGAAAAATAACATCAAAGATGGAACTGGCTGATATAGGAAAGGGAACAGTGTCACGTGTATGTGTCTAGACTCTCTGGGTTACTGTGTGTGTGTGTGTGTGTTTCAGTTGCTGCTTCCCACAGGCCTAGGTCGAAGCTGCTTGTACATGCTGCCTGTAAGTCTGTGGCTCCGTTTCAGCTCAGATGGTTAAAATAAGGATTTGGTTTTAAGGGAAAGCTGTTCCCAGATATGTGTCCATGAAGGAAGAAATCCTCCATCTGACTTAAACCCCCCCAGAGCTCGCACGCAGACACAACCACACACACACATACACGCGCACAAACACACAAGTCAGTTAATGTAATGCTTCAGTGCGATGAGCATCAGGCACTTAGGCCATGACCAGCAAACAGGCTGCAGGTTTTCTTTTACTGCAGAGGCGCAAGGTAAGGGGAGAGAAAGAAATATTACCTGACACAGAGAAAAGGAAGGTGAGGGCATCCTTGTGACACCATTCCTCATCTCTCTCTGCCCTCCGTGTCTTTCTAATCCTCATTTTAATTTTCATCATCCTGGATGTAACAGCAACCTCTGTAACCTCTTTCCTGCTCCTCTTCCCTCTGTCTGCAACCCCCTCCTCTCTTCCCATCTTCCAATCTCCAGTCTTCACCATCGCTTCATCAGCAACCCCATTATCTGTCCCTCCTCCTCGGCCTTGTGCGTTTGAGTTTGAGGCAGCGAGAAGGACTATCCACAGTGCAGGCTCCTTGAGGAGCTGCTGTTGAATACGCGAGCCTATATTCTGCTGTGTAAAGAGTACAGTCGTGTGTGCACATAAGAAGGGAGAAGGGGAAAACAGAATTGAGCACTTCTCACTGACAGTAATCAAAACAGGAAGCTTGCATCAAGCGGTTGGTGTAAACACACACAGCCATACATGGGAAGCTAGGATGGGGAGAGGGGTTTACAGGCAGTATTTTGATGTATGTGTGGGCATGTTCAAGAGCACACACACGAGCGCCGTCGCATGCACATATCCTCGGGCAAGACCTTCATTTTCTTTCCTCCCCCTTTCTTCTGTCCTACCTGCAGCGCACACACCAGTGCCGAGCCAGCAGTTCTCTCAATCCGCTGTCTTTCCATTTATGAATAGTGTCAGTGGCGTGGCTACTTTGCGTACAGCTCAGTGCTTTGTTCTCCATGATGGGCCAATCAGGAGAGTGAAAATCACATACAAATAGAGCAGATGCGACTCATAAAAAGAGACAAAGCATGCGCAGATATTAAATCAAAAGACAATAAACAAATGAATGCTTTGTCATAATAAAAGTGTCTTTTCAAGTGACAGACAAGAGCCAGCAGTAATGTGGTTTTATACAGTGAATGTCTGTTTTTTCCACCAAGACCTCCCTCATGATTATTATTCATCTGTTATGTGCATCCACCACCTGCTTTTCTGTCCATCTCCCTCATCCTTTACTTGACTGTACCGTACCATACAACCTTTGTCAAGTTTATTCTCACTCTCACACTGACTTAAATTCAGATCATAATACACTTCACAATGTGCAGGAAGAGATCAGGAAAAAAAAAACCCCACTAAAAACTCACTTGAGCACACAAACTTTGGCAGATGAATGTTAAAACAGCCTTCAGGTGTCAAACTCATAACATATGCAAGTCAAATAACAATGAGCAAAATGCATTTTTGACTGGAGGGAGACTTTAAAATTGAGAAAAGTTTCCCAAAAAAAGCAGAGCTCACCCTTAGGAAGGCCGCACACGTACTATTAAAGCACATGTGATAAAACGTGGTCAGAGAGCAGTATGTCTTTATTATTTTGAACAGCCTTCATTCTCCTGCCATTGCAATCTTATCTTATTTACCTAAAATCTCTTTAACTGCAGTTTTGTTGTGTTGTATGCTGCCATGCCACCTTTGGCATTGCCTAAATAGAGAAAAGCAGTAAGAATCCACTGTCACAGGCTTATACATGGGTATGGAAAGCTAACTGCAAGATGCAGAACTGAAGGGACTTACATTTGGACCAAAACCACACAACGAAACAAGCGTATGGTTCCAGAACCACTTCATTACAGAATTGAGATTTGTTAATAATTGTTCAGATACTGCAGATTTGACGCCTCCCTGTGACATTTTATGTCAGAAAATAAAAATAAAAGAGGCGGGCTCACTTGCAGCTATGAGGACACTTGAGCATGGATTATGGAATGCAGAAAATGGAGTGTAGAGGGATCTGTTCATGCATTTCGATGGTACAAAATTAGTCTCTTATTTAGATTTCAAAATTGGCATGAGCAGAATTAGTTTGAGGTTATTCCCTATAGCCTCTGGATCCTGTGCCGACAGCGACCGCAAATCAGCTTTCACTGATTCACGGGACAAGCCCCTGAAATCCCCACTGGTGATAACATCTTCTGAACCAGAGACAGAATTAGATCAGCATTCAATTGTGCTTCATTTTAATCGGCAAAAATAAATTTATAAAAGTACTGTCACATACAGTCATTGGTCAACAGGGAATAGACAAATCAGATGATGTCTTTCCTGGCGGTTGAGGTGTGCAAGAGTTTCTCCTTCAGAATCGACGTTCGCCTCTGCAATAATTTCAAGGTAATAGTAATAAACAAACAATAAAAGAGAAAATAAACATATCTCCAGCCAAGCCAATCGAAAAGCAAAACAGCCGCAGAGGAAAAACACAAATCCCAGAATCTTCTCTGTTCTTGTTTGGGTGCAGGTGACTGAGTTTTCTTCTTTGCATTTTTCAACCACATAACTGCAGCGGACCAAAGAATCTCAGTGAATCCGTGTTTGCCTCGTCAATTTAAAATTCTGTGTACTTTCTCTGCTTTAAAAGCAGCACAGGATAAGACAGAATGCACAATAGAAGATTGAGAGGCTTCCCTCACAAATTCATATAACTGAGACGCAATCTGGATTCCATTTCATGATGTGCGGGCAGAAATCTGTGGTAGCAAGGTGGAACCCTGCTGTTGGATTTTTCATATTCTTAGTATAGATTACTTACAGATTTTTTCAAGATAATTTGACAGTAATGACTTCTAATGAGCAACTGTTTGTAATTTATCACAAAGTACATTAAACACAGTATCCCCTGCACATCCTGTACATCATATACGGTGCACCACTCATTAACACACAGTCCTCCCTCAGGATTTACTCCTTTTCTCTGCATTGTAGCGACTTCAATTATTGTTTATTTCCCTGCCGGTCATTTCACGGATCTTGTTATTTTTCACCATGTTGTTCCATGCTGTCAATTAGATTCTTTTATCCAGTGCAGTTTTGTCTTTGCTTGTCATCTTGAATTTCGCTCTTATCTTGTTTGTTTTAAAGGAGATGTTTTTGTTTTCTCGGGCCTCCCAAGGTTTTATTTATTTATTTATTTATTATTTTTATCACATGCACGGATTATTGATCTCATGCTTCTGTTTTTATCGTACTTCATCACCGTGGATTTTCTGTCTTTTCATCTCTCAGCTCTTCTCTCCGTCTCGCTGTTGTGTCGGCACTGATAGGCTGCATTACCATTCATCCCTGTTTCTGTTACGCTCTTGCCCTACCTTCTCTTCCTCTTCTGAACTGTTGGTCATTTTTGTCAGATGGGCGAAGGAGAAATGCAAGTGCACTTCAGCTGTGACAAACGCACAGGAATAAAAATCTCAAACGACAAAGCCTGTGTGCCACTCTGACAAACAGAGCTGGCTCTTCTAGACTCATTTTTCCTCCCTCTGTGCTCTGCTGTTTGTGCTCCTTGATGTGTAAGTAACATATGAATGGGCCTTTTGCTTGCTCGCTCATAATTACTGCTAATAGCTGCATCATCTCCTGCCCTAACGCAGTATGTTCTGCATAAGCATCATTTGTGTGACAGACAGTGGTTCCTGTTTGTGACCAACCGTCTCATGTAAATGAGATCTACAGTACACGCACTGATTGTGATTATATACCTGTGTGTATTTCTACCTGTGTGCATTTACTTGTGTGTGTGTGTGTGTGTGTGTGTGTGTGTGAGTGAGTAAGAATCAGAGGGATATCAGCCCTTCATCCCTAAGCTTTCAGAAAGCCTTCATATATGAAACCAAGATTCTGTTTACATACGGAAATGGGATGATCAGCTATCTCTGCCGCTGCTTTGCTGTTTGCGAGCACACACATATCCGCAAACACACACGTACACATACAAACACACGCACCCACAGAAAAAAGCTGCTGAATGAAGTGACAATCCTCAGGTGAGTGGCGATGTACAGACAGCTCAACAGATTGTATTCAATTATTTGATATAATGAAAAACATTTATATAGCTGATGACACCCTGTGCAGCTGAGGGCAAAGAATCCAATAACTATAGGCCATATGGATTTTCATTTTGTTATGTGTGCCTGTGCCTGTGAATGTGACTATAATTGGGTTTTGATTGAAACCCCTCTAACCCAAACAAAAAGGGTCGCAGTTTTTCTTTTTTTTTTAAAAGCATGGAAAGCAGTACATGTTCATGAACCAACAGGACAGACTCAGGGTGGGAAAAAAAATAGAATTTTGAGAAAGTTAAAGGTGCAGTCATCCCCACGAGATAAGAGGGAATTTTCAACAGGTTAAAAAAAAGGGGAACTGAATGCAAAACCATGGTCAGTAGTGAGTCAGTCATTAGTTGATGGACCGGTAATGGCAACAAAACATTGGGAAAGCTTGAATGAAATGAGCTGAGACATTAGCTGTGTCAAGGCTAATGAAAACCACTATTAATACAAGGACAAAATTGCCTGTATCATTAGCTGATGTATGACTAATGTGAAAACAGTATTAATTCAGGACCAAAATTACCCAAGCTGACACAGGGGGCAGTGATTAAACTGTATTTAATAAAAGGGAATGGAGGCAGGGCTGATGACAATGACATACTAAGGCTATGTGAGGTCCAACACGGACCCATGAATCCCAGCTGTCATCTAAAACGCTAACGGATCAGTGGGTCAAAATGAATTGAAAACTGGCTGATAAGGGTTAATGATCAGTTAAGAAATCATCAATTCAGAATTAACAATGTCAACTTGTTTCCCCATGTCATATACGGAGATCGCTTTCAACCTGGGCCTGCGATGAGTTCCAGTACCGCCAGACCCAGTTTTGTTTAGCGCATCAACGCTAGACAGACAAACAAAAAGACATGTCTCATCTTAGATTACGTCTGGACACGTAAACACCATTAAAAAGCCTAGGCTGGGTTATCGATGCATTCACCTCATAAATCATGACACTTTGCTCTTCCCCACATGTCCGATGCTTTTAGTAATAGAAAATATCAGTATTGGTGATTCCGACCCTTGTATTTCTTGGTATCAGATCGAAACCAATTGTTGTGGTGTTGTTGGAACAACCTAATACTCTCAGTGGCCCAAACTCACTTGGTTCAAAACAAAAACAAGATTAAGAATCTGCAGCCACACCGGCAGGGTTGTGCTTATGGTGCAGTGGTGCTTTGAGCTAAATGCTAATGCCAACTTCAACATGCATCCGATAACTATACTGACATACCACGTTTACCATCTTAGTTCAGTGTGGGAGCGTGCCCACGTTAACTCCAGGTGGTACGGCTTCCTCCCATTCCAAGACACGTGCAGGTTAGGTTGACTGGCGACTTTAAAATTGCCCGTTGCAGAGAAGGAGGTTCATTTGTTTTCATCACCAACTAGCACAGGTGGGCGGTGGGTTAATGGCTGATCTGTGCTCACGTGAGGGGGCAACCCTGATCCAGGGGAGAAAAACATCCCCGAGTTTATAAGACAAAAAAGTGCAGCAGAGCACACTGATCCATGTAAATAAGGCACATGGGTCAGATGTTTTAAAAGAAGGGAAAGTGGTATCCTCATTGTTTGGAAAGACGCTATCTACAGTACATCCTGTATGACAGGTAGGAATTTCCATGTTGTCTCTCTGCTCAGAACTAAATGAACAGCTTGAGCGCTTCAGACGGAGAGATTGGGCTTTTTATAGATAGGTGAGATCAGACAAGGTTTTGGTCATAGACTTATGAGAAGGCAGTTGGAGAGACAGGAGAGGGTAGATAAGTCTGAATTGATTTATTCAACTCTGGGCATATAAACGCAGCCTGCAGAATTACTAACCAGGAAAACCACTCACCTACTCAAGGTCTTCCAAAGACCAAACAACTGGAAAGCTGTAAAGCCAATACTGTTCTGTTCGTGTTGCATGTAACAGCATGCATTCATGTAAAGGAAAGTGAGGCATGATGTTCTGCTCACCGGGGTGGGCTGTAATTTTCCCGTTTTAAATGACACACTCTTGACACAAGTCTTCTTCCTCACGCATGGGCGACAGGAAGGGGAATTAAAAGAAAAGGCAAAACAGATACTTGTAATTGGGCGTAATTACTGCCAATCCATCTGACGAAGCAGGGCTTTGCTGCCGGGAAGGTCAAACACATTTAAATGCAAATGGACGCCGCCGCCAACAAGTATAACTTTCAAGTTTAATTTCGCCTTTTGCCTTGGCTGTCTTGCGAGTGACGACCTGTGTGTATGGAGAGATTAGGACTGTCCCTCACTGAGAGCCGTTTTGTCTTTGCGCCTGTTCTCTTTTAGCCCCTCAGTGCTTCTGTCTGTCACGCCTCGCTCGAGTCCATTTGAGCGGCGCCTCACAGACCCAACACCCATGAGCCGTGATTTCCTGAGCACACATGATTAAAAAGGCTGAACATGTACTCTAATTTCATAGGATCAATCACCATTTAAGGATTCACCCCAAGCAGCAAACTGACAACATTCCATCCAACATAACAAGTTTCGCTCAATAAATCTCTTTCATTTAGAGACTGGAGGACATCAGACTGCATGTAGCATTTTATCTTTGTTTATATTTATTATTCAAAGGACAATGTGAAAGAAATCTGACAATAGAATGTATGTAAATAAAATTTTTACAATCTGTGGGTCTGACATACATGTGCTTTTGTCCCGTACATTATACAATCACTGCGTTCCAACTACAAGGGCACATAATTGTAGACCCACAAACAGAGATATGCACAAAAAGCTGCCTGCTCAGATCGTACACGATGTCATTGCAAGCGTGCACACACATATAAACACACATACACGCTCACGCACACACACACTCAAACATTCCACACCACAACCACCGCACAAGACAATATCTCTTGGGATATTACGAAGAAGCAGAGGGCCATACGGAGCTGAACTTGCTGTCAGTGGGGAGCATCAGTAATGAAATTGCATATGCATACAGTAGCATAGGCCACAGACTGGCTGAACTGACAGCACAACAACAAAACGCATGACAGGCACCACGCGGCAATGAAATATCACAGAGGGAGAGGTAAATAGGATGCTGAAAGAGAGGGGAAGGAGGGATGGAGGGCAATATAAAAGATGTAGGGTGGGGAGAAGGAGGGAGACAAAAGCATCCCCGCACAGAAATTCAAATGGCCACATCTAATCTCACACAGGTAAAGAAAAAGCCAGAAAAACAACCATAAAGTGAGATATTAAACATGCCAGAGACAGCCAGCCTCATACCATTCCTTACATATTCGCACTCAACTGTAAATACATTCGTGAGGTATGCACAGAGAGAAAACTGTCAAGGATCCATCTTGGACTGAGATAAAGAATTTCTACAAGCCAGCCACACTGAAAGGGGCGAACGGGAACCCGTGCCACGGCATTCATCACCAGCTTTCATTGCATGCGACAGCTTGTGTGTGTGAAGCCGAGCCCACAGGCAGCGGCTGCAGTGTGAGCGGATGTGAGCGGGGCAACAGACAAAACAGCGCGCGTCCGAATTTTTCCAGTCAGCCCTCGCCACTGTGTCTGTTACGAGAACAGTTGACCGTTCAGGTCCTCAGAGGTACGACAACATGAAAGACAAAGCCGATATTGAAGAAGCTCCGCTAAATGCAAGCTGAGTCAGTATGGGGGGGGGGATGTCCATTTCAGCCTGAAAACAAATTAAAGTTAGAGAACGCATTGATTGGGTCGTGACGTTGGACATTTTATGAACTAACAAATCTTTTGCGCAGCATTGTAGCTCTTGACCGTGCTGGTTGCAGCAGCGTTTCTATGAATGCGCTCAGTCAAACCAGACAGAAAATAGTAACCTTTTGTTGCCGTTGACCTCTGGTCAGGCAACTACTGCCCCAACAATATGTAACATCATAACACTCAAACACATAGATGAGAGCATTTGTACGCATTTGTGAATATAGTTGATATTCAGGACTAATTTGACACCATATGTAATTATGTCTTACTGTGCCTTCCAAGCAGAAGAGGAGCTGCAATTGCAAGTAATTTTGTTACTTTTAAATTTTCATGATGAGCACTCCATTCATGGAGGAGTTCAGAGTTGTTTTCTACAAAATTAGCCAACAATAGGAACTACTACCACTCTGAACGACTGTGCAGCATTTTTATTTCTTTGAATAAGTTTGAGAGCAACCTTTTCCATTTAGAAATCCTTCAAATGAATATTTTTGGATAACCTGGCTGAAGATGCTGGCCATTTGTTTGCATTGGTACCAATTCAACTCCAGGGATTTTCTTTGACCCTTCGTTCCCCATTTCTCTTCCTTCATGTACTGTTCAATTAAACAGTATCTTTCTTTGCAATTAATCAACCGAGCTCATGACAACAAGCTGCAGCTTTCAGTGACTGTGAGGAAGGTACAGTAACTCAGACACTCAGTTAACCTCCAGCTGAACAGTTAGATTTGGATAATGCAGTACAAAAAAGTGCAAATGCAAACGCTGTTTGGGTTCCAGGAGGGCTAATGTTTCCACAATGCATGTCCGTAAAACCATCACCCCAAACCACAGAGATATTTTTGAAAAAGATGCTACTGTCTTTAGGAACCCTCCTGGATTTATTGTCTAGGTAAGCCGACATTCGCCATTTGTGCTTTTTTTTTTTATTGTGCCATTCACTGATTGAATTCTTATTGTGCCAAGTTCTCCTTCTGCTCCTTTCACACATTTAACAAAGGCTCCTTCACACAGTGAGAGATAGATGGGGTGGGGGTGGGGAGGGTTAGAAATAAGAAATGAAGGAAAAAGAAAAGTATAGTGAAATTGAAGGATACTGCATGACATTGCCAGCAATTTTTTTTGAAAAAGCATATTCAGAGAAAGCAAAAATGGAAGGTACATAGGAAATGGACATAAGAAGCTGGTGGAAACAGAAAAATACTGCAAGAGTCAGACTATAGCAGCCCAAGCTGCAGAAAATGGCAGGCCTTTTTAGATTCAAAGCACATGGTATATCCTGAGATTATTGACTAGAATTGTCAGCAAGGCGAGAGAAAGCATTCACAGGCGAGAAGCAGCCAGAAGGAGAAGAGAAAAGAGAACGGAAACGGAGGGAGAGACTTGAAATAATGTATGAAAAGAAAGTGAGGATGGACAGCTGCACAGAAAGCGAGGTTGAAGGGAGAGATGGAGAAAAAAAAACCCTAAGTGAGCCGGGTTCGAGAAGAGAGGTCAAGAGGGAGGTGCAGAGGGCTGAATGCAAAGGTGGGATGAGGGGAGCCGGGAGAACAGGAGAGAGGGAAGGGTGAAGGAGGAGAGGAAAACATTTGTTTTTTCAAGTCCAGGGGTAGGGAGCGGCCAAGGGCACGACGGTGGAGAAGAAGAAAGCACTTCAGACTTCATCTGGAGGACGATATTACAGTCACAGTCATGCACAGATACCTGTTATAAGCTAGAGGGGGACGACTAGGGAAATCAGGGGAGGCTCCGAGCGATTCTGTTGTGTGTGTGTGTGTGTGTGTGAGAGCACATGCATGAGTTCACGTGTGTCTGCATTTAGCCTTCAGCATTTTAACAGGCTACGTGAAGCCCAGTGGAGGAAGGTAAGCAGGACTCTCCTGCCCTACGTGTGTCTGGAATTAAAAAAAAAAAAAAATCTATTCAGGCAGTCCACGTCTGACCTCCAACTGACTGAGCAGCCATTTTTACCCCTCAGCTCTCTGGGAGAGGGCTGGCTCTGCGCCCTACATTTCACGGCCTTTCTCCACTCTTTGCGAGGAGTAGTAAGAGCCACAGCCATTCTGAATGATTTCTGGTGGCTAAATTGAAGGTCACAGGATGTGCAGAGCACCTTTTACTCTAAAAAGGCAGATTATTTCACAATTCCCTTTCAGCTTCTGCCCGTGTAAAACTAAAAATAAAGTCCCCTTATTTTGACATATTTTTGAAGAGACATTTTTTTTTTTTTTTTAAGCCTTCAAGATAATGTCTTAAGGTTTCAAGATGCTCAAAGGAAACTGCCGTCCAGCTACATCTTAAAGCAAAGGCGCCTCTAACTTTTCTGAATGGAAATGTTTGAGAGTGGGGTGAAGAGCCTGCTGTCGTAGATTTAAGGTCTGCAGGGCAACTGATTCGCTTTGCCCTGCAAACCTTGCATCATAATTTGTAGCAAAGCATCATACACCCACAGACATTTCTGATCATTAAAATGCCCTAAAATCAATCATTGTAGTTCAAAAAATACCATCTATGAATATTACTTATTTTGTTAATTATACGGCATCGTTCTTGTCTTCCAGCCATAAGTCTACCCATACCATACCAGCTCCTGTGCCTAGTGTGGAAGTCTCTTTCATTTTCACTAGTTTCTGGTTCCTCTTCACGAGGCCTTTTGATGATCAAATGATGCACTTTTATCTCATCTCAAACCTCGCATGACGTGAACAGTGGTATCTTGCACTGGTGATTCCAGCAATGGAGAATAAAGGAAACCGAATAAAGGAAATCGGATAGATAATTGTATGTGAAACCTCTAGTAACTTAATGGTCACTTCTCGGTAGGGCTGTTCTAAATCTAGATGTGGCTCTTCAGCTGCATTCTCATTTTACTGGGGTTCCATTGTATTAGGTGTTTAATGGCTCAATATACACAAGAGCTCCTCTTGAAGTTTGTGGTACAGGTTGTTACTAAAGGATTTCTTTTCTCAAATGTTACCATTCTTCCAATTCGTGCAATCTTATTTGACATTTTGGTTATTTCAGTACGTTTCTGTAAGATTCAGGATGGAATACGTTGACTACATTATGGAATATGTAGTTCGTGACTACCAGATAGTTGAGTTCAATTCAGGTCCCTCAGTTTAAAATTAAAAAAAAAAAAATGTTACAAAACATTCTTCTCGTACTGTGATCGTACAGTGTGTCCTTTTCAGGCGGTTCTCTGTCCACTTCCTTCTTTGACTTTCTAATTAGCAAAAACACAGTGAAACACAAGAGAGCAGCTGCACTAATTGCACTAGTGGCTGCTCTCAGCCCATTATGCAACACAGACTGAACGTCCTCTCAAATCAAAGCAAGTTTACATTTTTTTATTAATTATTTTCCTACAACCAATCTCTGTGGGGATTTTTTTTGTTGATTTATATCCCTGTTTTACTGCTTCTATTCCTCTTTATGGAGAACATACAGATAGGATAAGACAAAAGGGGAAGAACAATCAAACAAGTGAGGAATACCAGTAATCACCTCAACAAAACAGTACAATTATTATGATTATCACCTACAAAGGGAATGGTTATATCCATCTGTTCTGCATTGTGTTTAAGGAATCATATTTGGTACCACTGAATGCCACATTATTTATGAATAAACATAGGATTTTGCGATGATGTGAGCGTTTATGAGCATGTGAAGGATCACAGAGCCTCGGGAGGTTAAGTGAGGAGAAAGCTCTCTTCGGGGATAGTTGCGGTCTGTGCTGTAGCTTGTTTGTTCTGTGAGTCGGTGGGTGAGAGCGAGAAGAAAGCACCAAAGACAAAGCAAAGAGGATGTGAACAGAGTCATTATCTGAGGATGAGCTTAAGTGTATTGAGTTTGTGTCTGAGCCAAAGAGAGGCCTCCCCACAGGCGCCAGTGGCAATCCAAACCCCCTCAGCAGTATCAACGAGCAACAAAGAGCCAGCAGAGGGGTAGCCTTTGTCTCAACATGAGCAAGCTGCTGCTCCATCACCTTACAACTAAAATTAGACAGGCCAAACTTCTGGAAAAAAAGAAGGAAAAGAACACAGTCAGAGAAACTGAGCAGGGGAAGGGCTCTATTCTTTGAGAGTGCTTTCAAAGAGCTACAAAGAGAAGCACAAACAGGCGTAATCGCCTTTAACGCCTTTAACGAACATACGCTGTACATGAGGGATAAATCTTAATGAGATCAACAACACCAAAAGTTTTGGATGGAGCAGGCGAATTGCACGCGCGTATCAGCAGAGAAAAGGCTGATCGTTTAAAGTGCTGAAATTAATTCATTTAAATGGAATTGGTACAATCAGTGGATCCATGAAGGGAATCAAGTCAAGTTTAATGATGCAAGCCTTCTCGACAGCGCTACCATTCAAGGAAACAGAGAGCCGTGACGTCCAAAATGAAGGGAGCTACTGTGGCTTATTAGCCATCCATTTTTATGGATGTCGGAGAATGCTGCCCCACAAATGAAAAATGGTTTGCCAGCAATTATGAGACAGAAGTCCCTGTGTGAACTTTGACGGAGTTGTTTTGTTTTTTTTCCCCTCTGCAGCACTTTATTGAATGAGATGATGCACAGTCTTGACAAACAAAATGCCAAGTAGCTGTAACAGATGAACTCGACGGTGACACTTTCTGGTGGTGTGGGCCCGAATGATGAGAAGTGTTAGGGAGAAGGGTTTCATGGCTGGGTTCCTCAACTTTATGAATATGACTGGACATTAATCGTCAGCTGGTAGCCAAGCAGTTAATGAATGAGCCACTGGTAATGAAGCATGAATGAAGCAGCTGATGCCAATCAGCTAATGCATACGCTACTTTAACGCTCTTGCTACACAACACTTTTATTTCCCTTTGTTGCTTCGATCCAAGTTTTTAAGTAGACAGTTTTGTGTTCGCAGTCGTAATAAATGTTGTGAAAGGAAGCCTGTGCTCTGCGATAGCTGATCCAAGGAGCAGCTAATGCTAATGAGGTTCCCTCATGTCCAAATTTTGTATGGACTACAGCGAAGATGCCATTCCCAAGTGAAACAGCGCTTGGATGCGATTGTGTGGGTGAACACAAGCGGAATAACTGTGCATGAAATTCACGATGAAGATTGAGGGGCATGAGCCAGAACAGGTTTGCTTCCTAAATTTACCTCCTCTGTAGCTGTGAAAAAGGGTTTTTATGAGTGTGCGTCTTCTGACACATGACTGAGCCACTGGGGGGCCCAAGGGTGGCAATTACATCATAACCACCGCAACACAGTGAAATATACGTAGTTCTGCAACACAGCTCACCCTTGAATTAATCTTTGTGTACTTTTGTGCGCAGGCACACAAGGGTGTGGACGTGTGCATATGTGTCCACGTGTGCCTGTGCGTGTACATATCTCTCAGCCCTACGATTCATAACAAGAATGTTCTACCTTGCCCCTGATTTGAACCCCCTACATCATGCTTTTTCGTCTTCCACTTCTCTTTTCACACTCACAGACACAACACACACACACACACACACACACACACACTAATCAGGGCTAGGCAGCCATTGTGAGAGCCAAAGGTCTGCAAGGCTGTTTGATAGCAGATTAGGTTGGCGTGTCAGACAAGGCACCAGGCCACACAGGAGGTAGTCACATGATGAATCCACACACACACACACACACAACCATACAATCGCACTCGGAAGGAGAAACAACAAATGAGACGACACGGGCATACTCCGAGACAAACTCAGCACACACCTTTTTGAAGCCAGACCCTCAAGGTCAGCCCTGTTGTTGTAAGCTGGCAGCAACTCAGATGGTTCAATATGGGAGCATACCAATTAACAGGAAACAAAGCAGAATCTTAAATAAATGAGGCTCTGTTTTTGAGATGCAAGCTGTGGCGACAGGCTAGATAGTTTCAATCCAGAGGCAGAAAATTGTAGCACAGCTTGTAGGGGGGTTTGATTTGGGGGGGTTATCAGTAAGTTTGGTAGTGGCTGACATCAGTCATGACCAATCTTATCATCGGGGCTTTTACTTCTCTGCAAAATCCGTGCACTGCGCATTTCCCAACAAGAACAGCCTTCAGCACAGATGCCACAAAAGCGTCTCCTAAGGGGAACTCGATGTCCTTGCGTGGGAGGTGCAGAATCGGCACAAGTAAATACATGGCACCTTAAATTAAATTAACTTGGGACAAGATAACAGTTTTTGCTTACTCTGGCGTGGTGGTCCAAGAAGAACTGTGGCACTGTTGGAAACACTTCAGCGAAAAAACAACATGGGACCAGTGGTAGAGACAGTTTATGGTCAGACTGAGAAGCCATTCATGATGCCTATAGGGGGTGAAGTCAGTTATTTCCCCCATAAACCTCATATAAATACAGTGGAATAAAAGGTTTTTATTTACACTATATCACACTCTGTATATCAAATTGACTGGCACGTCATTCATGCCAGACGGTTTTGTGTGCTTTTTAATAAAAGCTGTTCATGTGCCCACTTCTTTATAAATCCATGACAACAGCATAAACCACAGGCTTATTCTATAAAACATAAGATGCGTGCTGTGCACCTTGGGCATGGTCTGAGCAGGTGGGAAGCGCAAAGTACACAAACGCTTGACATCAAAATTGCACTGCGGTGCCTGATAATAACTGACAGACCCCCAGTGGGCCTGTCCTAACAGTCAAATTCACAGCAAGTCAATAAAAAAACAACCACGCGGAGGTGAGGGCGCATCCAGCGAAAACACCACTCACCACTAAAATCCTGGCTGTGTGCCATCTCAAATTGAGAGCACCTAGTATCATCCATCTTTTGACAATAAAATCCCAATTTGTAATTTAAATTCATGAATGTTAATTCCTCTTTTACCCCCAGAAAGGTTTGCTGACTCAAACCTTTGTCCCTTTGGTTCCATTTACACATTTTAACTCATTTGAAGTTTTTTGTACAATTTAATTTAGTCATTATAATTTCCATAGGGTTTTTTTTTTTTAATTTGAAACATGAAGTACTCAGTGATTACATGCATGCTCATTTGTCACAGCTGCTAAGAAAAGAAGTACTTTATATCCTGCTGTCAGATATTACAGTTTAACATGTAACAGTGCTGTGCAATTTTCATATTTTTAACAGTGGGTGAGATTTTATCATTGCTGAACCAATGTCACGAACAAGGTAGAGACAGGGAGATGGGATGGAAGCTGAACACAGAAACAGAGAAACAACACGCTGGATGTGAGCATCGCACCGCTAATGCTTCTTTCATCCTCCAAATTGAACAACCGCCTCAGTCAACACTTTCCACTCAGCCAGATATTCAGCCAACGGTTTAAATCAAACAACTTTACTGACAGAGATAACAGACGTGTGGTAATGCTCTGGACGCTGAGTGCGCTTTGGTTAAAACAACTGAGGCATTCGAGGTTTGGTGATGTGCTCATTCGCTCCGGAGGTTCAGCATTCACCGTCCCGAGTCCTGGCTTCAAAATGTTGGTGAGGATTACATCTCGGATGATATCTGTCATTATTGCATTTTTATACGTGACTCCCTTTGGTTACACGACTATTTGTATTGTGCCGTATACTAAAGTCCTTGCCTCTCTGAATGTTAGGCAAACAAAAAAAAACACAAACAACCAAATACATCTTGTGCCATACTTTCCAAGTAGTCCTCCTTGAATAAATTTCATAGCAGTTGCATCAGAACCATGCAAATTGGGTCATTGTGTCCACGGTTCTACAAGCAAAATTGATGTGGGAAGAGCATAACATATGGCTCAGGAAGGAACGGTTCCTCCCTCCCAAATCGATTCAGCGTGGTCAAAACTAAGAGAGGAAAAAAAAAATGGGACAACTAACTAATGCGTTTTGATGGCTGTGATCATATTTCACAGGTGGCACTGTGCACAAGAAGAAAAGCAATCATATAAAATTTGTGTCTAGGAAAATGACCTCTGTATGACCTCTTTGATACTGCTCCCTCTCTCTCATGCTTGCATACACACAAAGAGGCGTGCGCACGCGCACACACACATCGAGCACAAACTGACACACATGGTGCAGTGTTGTTGCTGATGTTGGCACATTTGTGCTCTGGGACAAGAGCTGCTTCACTGGCACTGATTACCGCTTTATCCTTCCCTTGCAAACACAAGCCAGCCTCACCCTGCATACCAATGGTCTACACCAACCAGAGAGAGATGAAGAGGAGGAGGGGAGCAGAATGAAGAGTGAATAAAAGAAGATGAAAGGAAAAGGGGGAGGAGAGAAACCGACAAAATTGGACGAACGCTATGGCAAAAGAGAGTAAGGCAGTAAGGCGTGAACAATGTATAACAGTATGTTTTGTCATATAAGTTGATATCAATTTATCACAAGATAAATAAAGTTCTGCTCAACTAAACTAAAATTTCCCTGATAGTAGATTCAGAATGCGAGCAGCGGCTGCACTTTTTATGAGCGCGAACAGGAAATCTATTTCGATAAATAAATTATACCAGAATGATCCAAAACTCTTAACAGTAACAATCTTTGAGATGCTTGGGCCAGTTACTTAAATCTCCTGAGTCCCACATATTCTCCATTCATACAGCATCGGTCCACGAGGAATAAAAAGCACCCTTGCTCAGTTCAGTAGGCTCCCAGGTTCTGCTGCTATAACCTTACTTGTTCTGGTATAACCGGTAGCTCAGGATGGAAGTGGCCACCGTCCAGGAGAACTTACGTGGTCTAACTTTAAAAGGACAGGATAAAGCCAAACAAAACACGTCCTGTCTGGGCCTCTATCCAATGAGCTTCAGTAACTCGGTGCAGTCTCTCCTCAAGATTGTCTTTCTGAAGAAATTGAACTTGTTCCACTTCAACACTTGCTGTCACAAATTGAAACCCCTCAGATTTTAACTAAATTTCACAAAAGTTTTGGGAGCGACAGGGTAAGAAAAAAAAAAAAGGCACAGCTCCCATTTACGAACCTGACAGCACAGGTGCTTAACGTCACTGTGACTTGATTTCTTCCATATCTGTATAATCCATCAACACTCTCCTCCCCAATTTTTAAGTTGCAATCTCTGCTGTCAGCCTTACAGACTTTCGCTTTCGCAGAAGACTTTTCCATGAACTTGCCTGTTCCATGAACTTGCCGCAAACCCATGAAACTCTATGGGCTTTTGGGAAATGGCGTTTGTTAAAGTCCTCTGAACAAACAGAAATACTAAAGAACAGCAATAATAGAGCTTTTCTTTTTAAAAACTATGCTCCTTAAAAAAATCTCTTCCGAGGCTTGATTTTCAGTTATTAATGTAGATACATCAACAGGATTTTCTCACATTTTGGACCGAACCCAGAAGGTGCAGTGTCACTTCACTACTGGCTCACAACAGCTTTGTTCCTGGGATTGGGAGTTATTAAGCAATGTTCCCTATTCACAGTTTATGAATTAACTTCATGCTGTGAAACTGCTTTCAGATAAGAATTGGCCAGCCCTAGAATAAGGACATTAAACTTGTTAAAAAAGCAGAGCAAGACAAAAGATAAAAGGTTACACTTGCAGCAGTTAAACAAGCCATGTCTGGTGAGAAGACTCTGCCACTTCCTGCGACTGCACGGTGTGCTACAAACTTCGGGCAACTCAGCACATTGGGCATTTCACACTATGATTTCCTTAACTACATCAGATCAAACGCAGCTAAAATTCTCTCCTGTCAGTTCAGTACAGAAAAATTTCAGAGAATTCAGCACGTCGGGCCTCTCCCCGCGCGCACACGGGTTTGTGGAAGGTACAAGTCTTCTCAGGAGAGACCAACGGCAGCGGCATTAAGTCGAATCTGTGGAAGTTAACATTCACAGCCACATCGGCGGGCTTCTGATGTGTCAGACAAGGGCCCACTGAATGAGTCACAGTCTGCGGCCTGAGAGGAGCTGATAAGACCTGACAGATGACCTGCTCCTCTGTGGGAGACAGAGGGAGTTCGCACATGAAACGTGACACAAGCACGCGTACGAAAACCTAGCCTTACGCACGCACTGCAGGTAGTTAAGACATTTTATAAACTGAATCACAACGAATGTTTCTGAAGAGACAAAAAAAAAAAGAGACGGTCATTTAAATAATGCTAGATAAAATGAAAAGTTTAATCTGAACAGACGACTAAAACTTGCAATGCGACTTATGTTTGTTTTCTCATAATGTGATGAAAATGAAAGGCAACAACCACAAACATATTCGTCCCTTTTTTTTTTTTAGATGGACATTGTTGCACAAAAACAAACAGCGCGACAGATGAATTTGTTATGTATCACAATGGGAGGACCGGCTGCATTTGGAGAAGCACGGAGGGAGACTTTTGGAGCTGGTGTTAGACAGACACACTCCTGCCAATTCAATCCTTCACACTGGCAAAAAGGCACGTTTCGTGACCAAACTATTCCAGTTTCTTCCCGTGTTGAATTGCAAGATGTTATAGGACAGCTTGATGCCAAATGTGACTGCCTGGGTGTGCGCCACGGTCCTTAAGCTGCTAAAAGACACAACAGTTCAGACATTACTGAACATCTCTATTAGAGCCATACTGGTTCAAAACAGCAACTTTAGGCATGCGTGCTTGGCCTGCTTATGAACGTTCCAAAACAATAACTAAAACCTTTATAGCAGTGTCCACCAAGTCTGAGTGTCTGTCTCCTCTTGCTTAGAAAAACAGATGATGTGCTGACATGGCAAACATCTTCCATTTATGGCTTAATCAATATGTTGCAGCAGGCTAACTGATTACCAATGGGATTTTTGGCATGTATCTGGTTAACATAACAAAAGATATAACACAAATCAACACAATATAGTATAATATCATATAATGTTGAATAATGTGCCCTTGAGACAGACACCTACCCATGCATTAAAGTGTGTAAGGAACCATTGCTGTCAGTGAGACTAAAGCGGACACATAAATTACTTTTGAAAAAATAATTTTCATTTATTAATGCCAGTAGAAAAGCTCCAGTGTACTTTTATTCTGTGATTGCTTATTATACAGTCTAACCAAGAAAAGGCACTGAGCTCCATTGCTCCCCTTTCCCCGCAAAGATAAAGACTATTCTCAGTTCAAGGAATAACACCCCAGGGAAAGTCTTGACTGTGATTATAGATATGATGATAATGGTGATGGCTACCATCTGCAGCACCTAAGCACCGACAATAACAGTCGTAAACAAAGGACATGCTGGAGGGTATAATTGCTTTTATATATTGTTTTCCGACAAATGCAGCATCTAATTTTTTTCCCATCACATATGTGTCCTAAAAGAACTTATGAATTAAATACTTTGTTGTGCAAATGTTTGAATGAATCGATTCATTAACACCGGCGCAGTGATTAATACAAATTCTTATGCTTTATTCAAACACAAGCGAAAATACTGAAAAGTATTTCTGAAATACATGTCCATTGGGAGAAATGGATTGCATTAATTCCAGCTTTATACACATCTGGCACTGCTGTGAATAATTGTCATCCAGCATTTACATAAGTGGCATTACATACCACGACACACGCACACACAAAGAGGAGGTAATTGTGGAGTAATTGCTGATGCAGCTGCAGCCTTTATAGACACAGGGCTTGGCTTTTTTGCTGCCTGTTCTGTTTGGCTCTTTACTTAATATATCACAGAACTATTTCTCACACTGGGCAACTACTCTCCTGCAACCACAAAAAAAAACAACGCAGTACCCAACCACCGATTTAATTTAAGGTGCCTTATATTCATTTCCACCAAATGATATTCACTTTCCTCTTGGGGGAAACTTTGGTGGTGGATCTTCCGCAGACTTTTCACTCTGTCACAAAGTTGTCAGAGTGAGAACAGAGAGAGCGCCGCCACCCACGTGAAAGAACGCACTGCAGAGGGGTTTGAATGGCTGCGAATGAAGTCGCACCACCTCACTGCGCCGCTGCCACGTGACTCCCAACCTTTACACTCGGTCGCCCCGTCTTGTGTGTCTTACAACAGGACCATCGGCTCAGGCTCGAGCCGCGCGCAGTTGATAGCAGTGCTCACTTTTAGCCTGACACTGCCTCTGTGGCTGACCCCGCTGTCTGACCTCCCTGAAAAGGCGCAAGCAAAAAGATTATTTCTCCCGCAGGGATCAATAGAGTATCACAAAAAAGCTTACATTGTATTTTCTGCTACCTTGGTTGTTGATTTTTTTTTTTTTTTACACAAGCAAGAAAGGAGTCTTTTAAGGATTTAGAAGATACTGTAAAATGCTAAAATATCACCAACACACTGAGTGCTATACTATATATACTACTACTACTATATAGGTGTTTCAAGCTATTAAAATATTAACATTTTTTGGCGTGTTCATGTCAGCTCTAATGCTTAAAAAAAACCCAGTAACATGCATAGATCAAAAAATCCCTCCTCACTCACTTATTTCTCACTTCCTCCACTCCAGCAACTCCCCGTACACACATGCACACAGTCACCGCTTGTGCCTCAAGGGTTTGCGAATTGCAGAGCCTCCTTCCCACCTCAAAAGACACACCCTTCGTATTGCATGTAGACAGCGTGGCAGAAAAATTCACACGCCGTGAAATTATGTGCACGCGGCGTCATGTACAGCAGACGGGGAAAGATGAAGAGGAAGCTCGCATACATGGATGGTGAAGCGCATCTGAGCTCACAAGTGACCCGCCGATGTACATTAGACGAATACATTGGCGCATACATTTGTGGACAGCCGCATGTGTCAGTCTGTTTTATCTGCACGGTATGGTGCTGCAGCGTATATGATTTAGTTAGTAATTAGGGAATAGAGACATATCCAATTATTGGGGTTGTGAAATATCACCCTGCCTCAGTAGTTATTCCAGTTCTGTCTGCACCCTGCCTTATTATTACACCAGCTGCATATATGATTAGGTGTGCGTGTGTGTAAAACAGAGACAGAGAGAGAGAGAGGGGAAAGGGATAGAGTAAGTAAGCGAGGGAGAGCGAGTACAGTGAATGTGTGTCCAGAAGAGGCAACGTCTACAAAGTAAACTCATTTCTGTTCTCTATAGATTACAGCTGGGGGGGGAGGGGACCACATGCCCTCAGGAGCTGACAGCCCCATGACACCTGTGTGTAAGCCAACATAGGTACTACCCATGTCACCACAAAGAAAATCCATTTCATACATATGTATACTTAGATATTTCCACCTCTCTGTTTGACTTTAAGTACATGGATATACACACAGGGGTACACACTACATCATAAACAGCTCCACACATAAATTAAAAGGCCATCAGTCAGATACACGCATACCTGCTCTCTGATGAAAATGTAAACAACATAGAGGGGGCACGGAGGACTGTTTGTCCTTTGTGTGTGTGTGGAGGGAGGGTGGGTGTTCACTCCATTAAATCATATCTCACCTACTGTAGAAGCCACCATCCGCTCCACCTATCAACAGTGGAGAGAAAGGCCAGGGACTGTTCTCCAACCATTAAGGAGAGGGGAAAAAGAGGGATGCTCGAGGAGCTCTCTGGATGCTGCCGGGAAAAGGGGGTTGGGGACTGAACAGATTTCCGATGGTAAACAGACAAAACATATTCACTCCATAGAGAGGGGTCTGATACCATAAATGGCAAGATAGCTATCTGCTCTGGGCAGTGGTGATGAAAAGAGAGACGTGATTGCAGAGTGTGGGTGACACATGTGCATTCGCATTTATCTTGCAAGCGCAGCATGCAAGTATACAATATATTATGCATGCAAAAGTGAGTCACTGGGTGAAATTCGATATGCATTTCATTTCAGTCATATTTTGTTCCTCGACACAACATCAATGCAAAGTTTAAAGAAAAAATATGATAAGAGTTTGTGTTAATCTCCCTGTAGGCTCCTTTCTTTTGTTCCTACCTTACACACAAGCGCACACCTGCCTCTGGCCCCTCCCTTTAGTCTCTACCGGATGCGCGCGCGCGCACACATACAATGACAGGTGATTCCTGCGTAGGAATAGTTTACAAGTTGGGCTTCGCGTGGGAACTTCAGGAGAGCGCCTGCTCGTGCATTCTGGAAGGTGGGGACACGCTTGTCATGTCCCGCAGCAACAGTGCGCGTGCGATAAGGAACAACTCCAGCTGCACAAAAACGCACGAGACACGCACGATGTTCCTGCTGGCGACTATTACCCCGAACCTGCCTGCGCGGACTCCGCTGATCATGTTGAGAATTACGCGGCTTTCCGACAACAAAAACCATGCCACAGTAACAGCCGCCTCTCCGCCGCTCGCCGCCCTGCTCGCGCCTTATTGGATCGTCTGATTGACTGGCGTATCCCTCCGCGGCTTCCATTGGCCCGACCGCAACGGACACCGTGACCGCGCTCCAGTGAAACCCGCGGAAGGCGGTGCGCGCCGGACGGGGCGGAGCTCTCTCCTCGGTACTTAAATGGAGCTGGCTCTGAGAGAGGTGAAGTAGCAGCACGCACGACAGCCGGAGCGCCCGGTGCGCGGTGCGAAGAGTGAGAGACAAGCGTGAGAAGAAAGAGGAAAGAAGAAGAGAAAGAAGTGGGGGGGGAACCGTGCAGCCCTCTGTACTAATGGACCATAAGGATATTTAACCATTTGCCCTGGGAGCGCACAGGTATCTTTTTTTTTTTTTTAATCTCCAGTTTCTTTTTTTAATTCAGAGCCGTGCGTAAAGACACGACAGTGGCCTTTATTTACAGTGCCTTCTCTTTCCTCGTTCTTTTTTATGCAGCAGCTGTCCTCTTCACACTACTTTCCCGTCTTTTCCTTTTGCTTGTTTCTTCAGCAGACTTTTTTTTTTTTACATCCCATTGGAATTAGTGATTGACTAATGGGTGTGAAGGGATCAACGAGCAGAGGATCATTGATTGTGTTTGTGTACTCTTTCGGCTCAATAACACGAGAGCGCTCTTGTCCCTCTGTGGAGGTGACTGCCGAGAAGTGTTGAGTGCTTTCCTCAGCATACTCTCTCATCAACTGACCACGGGGATTTTAATGCAGCTAAGCGTTTGTGCGTAATGGCACGTGAAAGCGAATATCTTTAGACGCTGCATTTTTCACGATTGAAACCAGTCTCTCTATCTCTCTCCATCTCTCACCCTCGCTCCCTTTTCCCTTTCAGACACCGCAGTCCATGCCTCTGCCTTGCCAGGTCATTGATGGGAAATCAACTGGACCGGATCACCCACCTCAACTACAGCGAACTGCCCACGGGGGATCCGTCCGGGCTAGAGAAGGACGAGCTTCGGGTCGGCGTCGCCTACTTCTTCTCTGACGAAGAGGAGGAGGTGGACGACCGCACTCCGTCTGACTGCGGCTTCACCAAGGACCACAGCCCGGCCGAGGAGGGACCCTTCTCGGTCAGCGAGGTGGAGTACTCTGCGTTCTGCTCCCAGGAATGCATCTTCTCCAAGCTGCGGGAGAACGAGGACTTGAATGTGTACTCGGCCAAAACTTTGCTGACAATGTGCAAACCGGGGGACCTGCTGGAGCTGTTGGCCACCGCGCAAGCCCCCCACTGGGCCATATACGAGCAGGACGACCGGGTCATTCATCTGCACAAGGGCGAGATCCGCAAGGACAGCCTGCTTGAGATCAGCAACGGGCGCCACGGGAGGATCGTCAACAATCGGTACCGGTACCGACCGCTTCCTCCTGACCTGGTGATGCAGAACGCAGTGGGACACCTTGGCCTGAGCAGCGAGGAGATATGCTGGACCAACTCGGAAAGTTTCGCAGCCTGGTGTCGCTTTGGGAAACGGGAGTTCAAAGCCGGGGGAGAGGCGCACTCAGCGGAGCAGCAGTATTTCCTCAAAGTGCATCTGTCCGGCAGCGGGGTGCACACTCTGGTCTTTCGCAGCCTGGAGGACATGATCCGGGAGAGGAGGCGGGTGGACGCCAGTGGAATTCTCAAAGAGCTGTCTTTGGTTAACGGAGGCAAGGAGTGATCAGGGATTCCGTTTGATATCCTCTTTCTCCAACCGCCCCCCCCCCCCTCCCCCCTTATCAGCTGCCTCCTCTCGCCAACGCGCGCGGACGCACAGTCTTGCGCACCCACAAACGTACTCGCACACACGCTCACAAGCACACGGACGCGCACACATATGCAAGGACCTGTTGGTTTTGGACTGCTTGTCGCGGATGGACCCGGGCTGCGTCTGGACCGCGGGCGCTCTGTGGAATTCCCATCAAATTGCAGAGTGTTGACAACAGAGAGCGCGGCCGTATATGAAAAGACAACGCCCCGTCAGATTCTAACTCGTGCCGAGTGGGACACACGATTTCTACTAAGACCATTGCCCCGAACAGCGAAAAATCACCTTTACAACCCGCACATAGCGCACACGGCTCGGTTTGGTTTTCGGTTTAATTTCTCGGGATAATGGAATTGGCCCCTTCTCTGCATAGGGCGCCTGCTGCGGCAGACCAGACGGTGAGACCGGCAGAGGGAGAGATGGGAGGGAGGGGGGGTTGTGGGTGGTGGGGGGGAAAGGAAAGATGAAAGATAGGATCTGGGATGGCTCTCGAAAAGTCTCCCTTCTATTTTTTTACTGTTAGCTTTAAGACCGGGACTGACATAACAAAGATCCAAGCCACAAATTCCATAGTCCTCTGACAGTCCCAGATGGCTACGCAGTTGCCTAAACAAAGCATTTTGGCTTGTTCAAGCTCCCCCTTTGCCATATCAAGAGTACTGTCATTTTCACAATGCTGTCATCCTGATCCACAGCACTGGATGTATGTGTAAATTGTATTCATATATTGATTTCAATTTGAGTCCCTTATTTTTGTATTTAAGTTTAGTGGATTTAACCCTGATCTCTTTTTTTGGTTCAAATAAATGGAGGTTGAAATATGAAAAAAAAACATAAGCACTTGGTCCAGCAGGTGTTGTTTGGTCCCGCACGTACAGAAACACATGGTCTCGCACTCTTTCTCACTCTGACTCACATATATACACACACACACACACACACGATAAATGAATTATTGATGTTCTGGTGCCTCCTGACCTGCCTCAAGCCAAATGGGCTTCATATATCACCACAGTATTTGGAGGCAATAAAATGGTCATCTGCATCCAACCCATAAAGCCTTTATGAAAAATCCATATGGGATCTGGGAGCTACAGTATATAGGAAGCTGTACAGAGTCAATGGGAACATGCAGTACCATGCCATGGGGGGGGGGTTACCCTGCTGGTACTTTCACACTCACAGGTACGTTGATCCCTCCTCATTATGCATTTCCTCCTCTCCTCACAACAGCACGATATTCAAGTTACGTTGACTTCGCAGCCCATATGATACATGTGCGCTGTGAACAAGATGTCCTCCATACGATACTTATCGTGAAGAAACCCGCTGTTATGAAGGCGGGCGCGCGGCGTCGGAGTGCAGTTGCTTTATCTCTGAATTGATGTTCCTACTCCTCGGCTGTTGTAGTCAGACGGTGCCTTCCTTTTCTCAGCCTCGTGACCTGCTGTAGTATCAGTGAAGGAGGGATCAATCACCTCACCGCCAGCACGAAGGCGACCCCCCCCTTGCTTGTCGGCGTACCTTGGCTTAATTGGACCATTAGATTTATGGAAACGTTTTGCTGGGATGTGTGTCTTTGGTCAGGCTGCCAGCTTGCCGCACTTGTGGTTCATTTTTGACTGTATGCATAAGTAAACGGCCTGTGCGTGTGGTACTGCAGATGAAAAGGGTTTCAAAATATTGTATTGCCACTATACAGCTTGTCTGGCTGAATCTTCACCTCTCTGTGCTCATGATTTTAGCCTCAATGTGCTTATAAATAATAGAGCCGTAGATGGTTTGGTTAAATCCCTGCTGGAGGGGAGAGTTAGACAAAGAGTTTGTTTGTTTGAGAGAGAGAGAGAGAGAGACAACGCTAGAAAACCTGCATCCATGCCGGGATTTACCGTTTGTGTTTGTCTCTGCTAGCACTGATTTTTTTTTTTGGTGTAGGTGATGTTTGTTGCACTGACAAGCTCGGTCAGACACAGCTCTCCTGTCCATTGTGTGCGTCTGTGTGTGTGTGTGTGTGTTTGAGTGTGCAGATGTTGCAATCTTAGCCCGCAGACATTTCCCATGTCAGAATACAGACTAATAAGGATGTGCCCAGGGAAGATTTTCTCCCGCTATTGACCCAAATACTTTATTCTACTGGCTCTGCTGTTAATATATTGACACATTTCCTCTCATTTCCTCCCTTCCCTCGAATTGTCTTTAGCCTCTATTTGCCGATAACTGTACCATTTTGAAACCGCTCATTTTGAAATTTGGCAGAAAATTCAGACCAAAATGTTTGCGGAACTATTCAAATTGGTTTGAAAAAGGTGTTTTGGTTCCAATTTCGACACGTTTCAACAATGCAAACATGTCCCTGCTAACAAACGTGTATTCCAGATAAAAGATCCATTCTCTGCTGTTTTGGTCCTTAGCTTTCCGCCCTTTTCCCCACTGATGTCTGTTCTGCATGTTCAGTACGTTTTGAACAGGCTCAATGTTAAATTGAGGTTGTTCCAGGTGTGTGTATGTGAGAGAGACAGAGAGAGAGAGAGAGAGAGAGAGAGAGAGAGTGCATCAGACATCCCCTACGAGTTTGAAAAAAAAATCAGGGTACTGGGGCAGCTGGTGTTACAGTAGTATGTGTTTTTGGTCTGCGACTAATTGCCCACAGAGAAAGATTCACTAGTTTGTGTGTTTGTGTGTGTGTGTGTGTGTGTGTGTGTGTGTGTGTGTGTGTGTTGGAGAGGGCAATCACCTGCTAGGGCGAGGAGAGGCCTCTGCCATCTGATTTGACACCGTATGCGTGTGCTTTTCAGTTTCCAATGCCTGTGCTGTATATGAGCGCGTGATTAGGCTAAAGTGTAAGACCTAACTACCGAAGCTGTTACTCTCAGGTTGTCATTTGCGTGAGCTCAGATGACTCAGTGTGTGTATGTGTGTACATATCGTCCGTATGCTGCGTGCATGTATATTAATGAAGGTCTGCATCTTTGCATCCATCAGCAACAGTGTGAAAGTAAACGCCGTTACTAGGGAAACATGTGTGTCTGTTAGTGCACAAGTGTGCAAACCCTCCGCAGCTTCAAGCTGCTTGTTAGGCTTAATGATTACTCATGTAAGACAAACATACTGTATGACAACCAAATCTTCCCCTCTGTCTTTCTTTTCGCACGCACGCACGCACACAGACTGACTCACTGGGGAGCGGCTATTGTTTCTTTGTGCAGTGGCATGGATATATTCAATTCACACTGGGGTTTGTCTTGTGTGTGTGTAAGCGTGTGTACATCTGGACAAAGCGGATCCCAGCTAGCCTGCTGCCAGCTAAATCAGTAGTCTCAGAGGAGATGTTTGGGGTGGGAGGGAAACAAGAGAGAATAGCCTGTCTGCACGACGTCTTTAAGAGGATCTCCCTCTAATCTATACGCTGGCCTGGGCTCCTCTTCTGCTGGCCTCAAGGATGGCCCTTATGCTCAACAACAACGACTACACAGCCGGTGACGGACGTGAGGCAGCCGTAAATGAGTTACATGCCGTTAAACCGCTGGTGACGATGGTTTCCTCTAAACGTCTGCCTTGAAGCACGCGCATACGTCACACGAGGCCTTCCCGCGTTTGAACCCGCACCCACACACTGACATTTAAAAGTGATTACACGCTGCAACACACTTGTAATTTGGATTACACGGCCGACGAGGCCTGCTTATCCGTGCCCTCAAAGCAGCGTCTTTGTGCGAGACCGATTAAACCTGTAATAGGTTGGTAGAAACACGCTGTGTCTCTTGACTCAGCCCCGCGCTGTTGTTGCCCGGACAGTGATTCTTTACAGCAACGGCCATAAAACCTACACACAGCATCCTTGCCTGACACGGCATCACTATCATAGAGAGAGTTCTTGAATACTATGAAGTCTTGAGAGGTAATTCCGGTGAGTTTTTATTAGGGTTTCCCATCTTCCTTGTCAATGAAAGATCAAACCAACAATGAATTCATCCTCAATTCGTCATCGGTTGAGATTACCTGTTAAGCCGAAGCCTGAATCTGCACCACACAAATCCACTGTTGTTCAAAGAACAATTAAAAACACACCAGTGACCCACACTGTTGCACCGGGTATGCTATTCAACACAATGAACATGCAGTAGGTCTGTAGTTTAGTGGATCCCACACACACCATCCCGCTGCTGTAAATGCTCGAGAGCAACGAATCCACGGCAAATGCAATTTGTCCCAAATAAAACAAACAAAAAAAACTTACAGTGTTCAGCTGTTGCATTTGCAAAACATAAAAGTATATATTCATGAGCTGCTTTTACAAGAGTTAAATCTTTACTAAGAACCAGTTGGCAGACAGGGTTGCCACGTCATGACAGCAAACTACGCCAAAGTACTACATGTAAAATGTAAGTACAGGTGGAAAGGTGGATCTTTCTCAACTGAAACAACAGAAAGGGGATCCCCGCACCACACCTGTCATAGTTCAATATTTGTGCTGGAGTCGAAAACTGCCAAACAATAATTAAGAGTTGTCCTACTGGAAACAACGTGCACACAAACACACACACACACACACACACCCCGCCCAGCCTCAGTTACAACAGGTGGACTAACTGACATGCAAATAAATATAACAACACATAATAACACCTCTGTTCAAACAGGCTCCCTTCTCTGCACATGGCCACGGCGAATTAAGTGAGCCACTCCTTCAAACGCTGTCTGTTCAAAAGAGGACGGAATATTTTGGTATCAAAAGGTAATAAGGAGAATTTCTGGAGCGTTTCTGCGATGTATCAATGTGTTTTTGTGCCGACAGCGAGGTGGTGTTTCTGTCATCCAGAGTGGATTTGCTTCGTATATTTGTCCTTCTCTCTTTTTCTTCTTTAGTTGGGCAGTGCTAAAAGAAGATTTTATTTTTTTTTTACTTAAGTAAAAGTGGCAGCACCACATTTTACATTACAAGTAAAAGCCCATTAAAGAGCTTTTAAAGCAAAAAAATATTAGCAACAAAATATACAGAATCATTCAAAAAGTAAAAATACTAATTATGGAGAAGGGGCTTCAATTTTATATGACTGTTATTGGTTTATTATTACTGATACTTTAAGTGTAAGCACCACTGTTATGTTGCAGCTGGTCAAGATAATAGCAGTTTAATCTGCAGCAGTGCATCATAGTTGATGCACTGTCACAGTACATTATCTATTTTATTATCTGTTATCTATTCTGCTCCACTGAGTTTAGGGACTGAACCGCCTCAGGATATGTGCTCTGCCACAGCTGCACCGCTCCGTCCTCCGCGTCTCTCCGCCTTTGTCAGGAGACAGCGATGGCTAAATGTCAGCAGCATATCGTCAACAGGCGCTTCAAATGTCGTAGGGAGTATTTTTCACTCACTGGGTTTGTTTATTTTTGCAGCTTCACCAGTATTACATTTACATTTACTCTCAGCGCCAGAAGTGGAGACGTTTGAATGCTTTTTGGGGGGGGGGGCCAGAAAGAATCAAATATCGTGGGTTGCAGATATTTTGAAGACGCCTGGTGAAAACCAACTTGGACGAAGATTGAAATGAAAAGCTCTGACAGTCAGTCGCACACGTCATTTCCCATTCCCTTGAGAACAGCAGGTCTCATTCATAAACACTGTATAAATGTCAGCACATTTGCTCTTAGGTCTTTCATAATTACTGTTTTACAAAGCAACACCCTTTCCCTAAATCAGCTCAATTTAGCTGCTTTTTTCCATAATTAATGCCTTTTTTTTTTACAGAATAATGAGCAATTTGCCGATGATAAAACATTCATGCAACCTGAATTTCCATGAAAACATTCCTAACAGGGGCGAGCGGTTTGAATTCATTTTATGAATGATAATGAGCTGCTGCGGCTCCCCCGCCGAGGTCAGAAACAGCCGGGATCCTCTGTCTGCCTCAAAGACACTCCCACAGCTCTGTCATAGGTCTCGACCCCGGCTCAACTGGGTAAAGGACAAAAACTGCAACTATCAGTCCAGCCTGCAGCCCTGACTGCTTAATGTACTTGGCCTTCATCATCATCATCCTCCTCCTCCTCACTTTTTAAACGAGTGAGAAGACAAATTGCCCTCAGGCCGTGGCGTGGCGCAATCAGAGTTTGATTAATGGGGAAAGGCCTAACACGGCCCCATCTTTCCATCTCTGTGGCTTTAACCCTTCGTAAAAAAAAGTCAAAGGAAAAGGTTACTGTAAATGTCATTATGAGTATTTCACAGCTTTTCTGGTTGCCCTGCTCTGGACGACCCGCCGTTAAATGTCATTCTCTTATATATGCTCCCGAGTGTTTCCTCAGTAAAGGTTTATATTTTACCACCTCCAACCACTACCCTTCACACACGATTTTCACTTGCATCGTTCGCAATTGCACGCCGTTGAATAAATCCCTCAGTGGATAAATTTTCACAGGAGGAATTTGAACCGAGAACCTTTTCCTTCCTCTCTCTCTCTTTAAGTATCAGGCGGCAGAAGCTCATACGTGGTAATCTCCCTCTTTCTCTCTCTGGATAACAGTTTAAGAGTGCGGCTGCAAAACAAGCGTGTGGTCATTTGACAGTCAGCGTGTGGCCTGCTAAGGCTATTTATGAGGTGAGAGGTTGGTGAATAAGCATGAGGCTCATCCAAGCCAGCAGTGTGCGTCTGCATATTCAGGACCAGGGCTCATTTTTAGCTCAACACAGCAAAATGAGGGTGATGGGGCTGAGCAATGAAAATAATATCTAAATATTTTCCAAGCCTGTTGGTGATGTGTTGGGCAGGTCAAAACTGATACGCCTCGCTGCGACGGCTTTCAAGCTAACCAGCATTTAATACCTTGGCATTTAAAGATGAAATATAAACAGTACAGTACATTAATTAATAAGGTTTCCAACAACATGGATTCCCATATAAAGTTAAGGTAAATCTTTCCCTCTGACGCAGCTGAGCACAAGGTAAAATTCTGGGTCATTTGGATTCTGGCCAAACGGTCGGGCGGCACAGTAAAGCACTTGTGTGTGTGAATGAACAACAAATCGCCAACCCTCAAACCAGGCAGCACCTTGCAAACTAATTGCTTTCCTGCTGCACGCGCATCATTTCTGCAGCACTGCTCCCCAACAGGTTCATCGTTTATATGCTGAAATCAGCCAGAAGAGGCCACAGCTTCGCCTCTGCCAAAACCAATATGATAATTCACCAGGTTGAACTTAAAGTTTCTCATTCCGGTGGTGGTCATTCTTGCACTATGTGAGACTTGGTGGTATGCAGACTTACTGTATTACCCATACATAAAAGTACCTAGTATAACTGATCATCACAAATTTATGGGAGACCATTATACCATCCTGTCTAATGCATCTTCATCTTCATCAGAAATCAATTTAAATCTCCGTACAGTGATGCAGGCATATGGACTAAGAGTAGGTGAAGCACCGATAGTGACCTCAACTGGAAAGTGTCTGGCAAAAAAGTTAAATGCCCAAGATCTAATGACTTTGGTGGTTTTTATGGTTTTTATTTCCTCGGTACAGAATTAAACACACACCGACACTATTTTCAGGATTAAATGGCCAAAAAGAGCGAGGCCGACCTCTAACCTGCAGCAGGGAGTAACGGCTCTGTGCTTTTTAAGGCTAAGTTTAAGGACATTTCCTCCATTGTAAATAATAAATGGGGGAAAAAAAAATCAAGGATGAAATAAACACCTGTAATAAACACTATCAAGGCCAGTCAAGTGTATCACAGACAGGTTTACGGATGAAGAGGTGCAGAGTGAATCACAGCCCGCTTGTCAATAACACCACTGATGCTCATCTATTAGTGTTGAGGTTGTTTAACCGAGCTTAATGAAATCCTCAGTGTGGAGCAACCTCCACTCAAACACGCACATGTGTACACACACACACACACACACACACACACACACACACACACAGCAATTTCCCGAGGAGGTATAACGAGTGATACTTTAACACCAGATGGATGAAGAGAAACACTCCTACAAGCATCCGGCATTAAAGTGCTTCCTATTCTTGACAACAATGCTCCCTCATATTTCAACTGATGACACGTGGGCCTGCCAAGAAACGCGCGGCATGCGAGTCTCCGAGAAAATCAGACTGCGAATCGATTGCTCACCTTGCGCAGTAGTTTCCCCCCTCGTCCTTGGATTCCTCCTCACCCGTTTCCAGACTGTCCATCACGTCTCCGTTTGTGCCCTCGCCTCTTCTGTCTGCCTGCACGCCTCCGAATAACACTCGCCGCTTTAAAAACAATACCAGCGACACAGTTATCAACAGAAACATTATTTTTTTTTTTTAGTTAGTTTCCTGTAAACCCAGCCAAATCATGTTGGAAAGGGGGTGGCTGGATCGAGGCGTTAGTTTTGATTTCAAGAAGCAATACCGTGACGAAACGTGGACGTGAGTTTGAACGCAATATGCTTATGCGTTTAATTTACCTTGCGAGCACGACGCAGAGGACTCGAGCCGAAGAACGTGTCCTCTCACAGCGGGGGTGAGAGAAACGAGGCGTTTACTGAACGGGACTCACAGGATACGGCAAAACACGAGCCAGCAGGGGAAAGGGGAAGCTGGCTGCAGCGGTTGTTGTTGTTGTTTTCTTTTGACAGTGTTGATTCTGCTTTTTACAAACACTTACAGCTCGACAACGAGGGCACGGGGCGACTGCGAAATGTTTTTTCCGCAGCTGTTTTAAATGGCAGGCATGTCGCGAACGGACCAGTCAGCAGGAGACACTCACGCGCACCCACGAACTCGTCCAATCAGAGAGACGTACGTCGCAACGGATAATTATACAGTATTACAATAAATCAAGATGAATCCGGGTCAGTTTTTTCCCCCCTGTAACGCCATGTGACGTCAAGGTCAGGAGTCAGGAATAGAGACCTTTCTGCTCTTTGCCTTGAGGAGAGGTCGTCAGAAAAGGGGAGGCGGGAGATTGGCTGCTGTCAAACGTGCACGGGCATCTCAAATAGCAACAGGCCCATCTTCCTCCAAGCGCTGCACTCCAATGCCAAATCCACAGCAGACCTGGCAAACGCACGGAGGACGGAGGGGCTAGTTTACTGTGCCATATGGTGCAGGGCTATTTCGGAGTCATTTGTGTTGAAATATTTATCAATTATGGCTTCAGAGACGGACTCCATGTCCCCCTCTGTGAGTAAGGGTTCAAGCAGGAGGGGAGTGAATGGAGACAGTCTCTTTTTGTCTTTGGCTGGAGCTCTCTGTCGCTTTCTTCACTCTTATCTAGAGTCGGCTCTGACTTTTTACCACAGCGGACTCGGGCTGGGTGGCAGAGCCCGAGGCTCCATACTTGGTCTGAGGAACTCTGGAGCCGGTTTGTCCTGAGGAAGTTCCAGGATCAGCTGGCTGCGAGACTGAGGACTGGCTGTCATTGCTCCCACCATTCACCCAGGTCAGATCGATTCCAGGCAACCAGTTTCTCCGCCTCAAGTCCTCTCAGTCATTTAGTATGAGGGGAAACCCTGGATGATGTCTTATCTTCCTTTCTAATGCCATCCATACTGTCAAATTCCATAACTCGCTTTGCTGCGACCACCTCCAGACCATTGTCGACGATGCTGAAGAGATGGAACAGGCACTCCAGAGACTACTCATGTCATCTCCTGATACAGCTCTGCATGGCAGCCTTGTTCAGAATCCTTGATTCTCAATCATATTACATGTTTACGTGTGCTTTTTGTCAAGGTCAACGCTATTATGAGGAAGATTTTGTATTTCATGAAGAAAACCTTTCATTCTTTTCTCTTAATGTTACTTTTATTCTCATTTGAATCCCCGCTGTTGATAAAACTTTGGTATTTGTGTTAATTCATTAAAACATTTTCTTACAACCTTGGCAGTCTCCAGCTTTTTACCCCATGAGCATGAGAATAAGATTGTCATCCAGTCATGGATGCATAACTTACCTTTGAGAGACAGTGGCACATTTTGGCACAGAGCACAGATTTGTTTGGTTTCAGTGTGGCCCTGTCATTGATGACTGCCTTCCATTTCTCCTCCGTCTCCAATGGCAGCTCATTTATTTTTGTTATTTAATCTGGAAATGTTTGAGGAGTCAGCCTATTGAAAATGATTTTAACACAGCTGATGAGCTCTTTGGTCTGGACCTCCTCCTCAGAGGGAGCTTTTCCTTCACACTCCCTCTGTTTGCACCCCTTCTTCACCCTCCTGTTGCTGGTGGGAGGTCCAGGTGCTCCCTGTTTTGGAGGAGGTTGAACAGTCTTGTAAAACAGCAGCCTCACTCTGTTTCCAGTTCATCGTCTTCCTCCTCTAGGTGGATAAAAATCCAAAGGCAACATTAGGGACGGGCTGAGTCGACTATATACTGTATGCTCTCCCTTCTTCCTCCTCAGGGTTCATCTCTTTTCTTCCTACAGGAGGAAGAAAAAAAAGGAAACAAGCAGCTCCCTTTCACCGAGGCTCCTGTATCTCCTCCACCTGCTGTCAGAGAAACTGGCATGAAGGTTAAACTCACGCATTTCTGCACATCTCTCCTCATGTTGTAGGTTTGTCTAAAAAATGGAAGTCTTCTCCAGGTTGGTATCCGTACCTAGTGAAGACTGAAACTGAACCAGACACGCAGTGAAGGTTGCTTCTTTAAATTTAGCAATAGATGAATGAATCCATTAATAAAATATACAAAGTGTTCAGGAAAGTGGCACATTTAAATACAAGTGTTGAATGGTGTGTACGGATAGTCGTAAGCCATCATCAGCCCTGTCTCTGGACGTAACATCATCAGACATCCTTTTTCTGTTCTCCTCCATAGTAAAACCTGCCACTTGGCATATCGAGACTAATCCCGGCGGGCTGCCATATCGGTGGGCTAGTGGGCCATCAAAAATAAATAAATAAAGGTGTAACCAGCCCGCTTAGTGTTTGGAAAATGGCCTCTCTGCATGACAGCGTGCTAGGACTGACAATCACGACCAAACTTTTTCTATTTTCTTTATAGGTTTATAGCCTATTATAAACACTTACAGTGGGAGTATATAGTACACAGTCTAACATTACCCCAAGGGAAACATCCGCATCTTCCAAACGCCATCCCCACAATTTCAAGTCACAGTAACCCCTATTACATCACTATGACAGTGGCCTTATTTTCCGACCTGTCAAAGTCCCCCCAGAGCTACAGGTGACATCACACAACTGTTTTTACAGACTTATTGGACAAGTAAACTGACTTTCAAATGTTGAATCTGTGGAATGCCCATTTAAAAGAATCATATTAGATTTTGAATCAGCACCTTAAGAGTCGATTTAATACGGTATTGACGTTGCTGCAAATCTCAATACACAAGAACTGCGCACACACAAGTATACACATAAAGAGAAATTAGGACGAAACAGGGAGCAAAAACTCACGTTTCCTTTCACAAAGTGCCTTTAAATCATCCATACAGGTAATGGGTTTTGGAATTGATTTTTCTTTCATAGTAAAGAAAGCAATTCAGCGTTGGTTTAACTACTGTCCTCTCCTCTAGGCAAGCTCTCCCATTCACCATTCAGCAACCAGCGGTCCAGCAGCAATAGTGCACGGGATCATGAGCATTCACAATATGTGTGTGCAGCTCTGTGTGTGTGTGTGTGGCGCTACAAATGTGTTTGTGCATGTGCTCATCCATAAATGAGTATATGTGCAAAACAGAGAAAAAGCATAATCTGCTGGTAATGGAACATGAAACCGAGCAGAAAATTGCAAAAAGGAATGACTCCCAGCAAGGGTGTCAGCTCTGATGAAATAAAGCCCTTCATGTGTGGCCTAATAAAGGCAGGCAAAGGGGCTAATGCCTTCTATAATCACACCTTTATTCTGATACACATAGAGGGGAGAAAAAAAAGCACAAACCGACAAACACACAGCCGGAGCACAGCCAAATTGTCAAAAGTGGTCTGATAGTTAATAAACAAACGTGCATTTTGCTCAGCTGGCTGCTCCAGACAGGTTGGAGTCGCGGCACCAGCTTTTCCCGGTGGACTCAAATCATGACATGACAGCAACAGATCAAGCAAAACCTGCTAGAAAGGTTTTTGGCATTACAGAATAATAATAATACAAAACTGAATATTTGGCAGGATTCAAATTATTTTGGAGATTTCAGTGGCAAGCATTATCGTATGCAGGGACTTTGCCAAACCTTTGGGTTTAGTGAGTTGATTAATTGGATTAAATTGATTCATTAAACTGAAAAAGTGAATCCGGGATCATGATTCAATTATCTCATCATTTCGACAAATAATGCTGCAATGTGAGTCATAGTGTGTCTGTAGGTGAAATGAAGAGAGAATATTAAAATGATCCACACTACCTCAGAAGATGATAGAATAATCTGTGTTTTTGTTTTTTTTAACGCGCATGTACATTATTCAAAGTTACTTCAGACTGCGTGTGTGTTATTTCAGGGTTACAGAAAGTTGAGTTCTTAAGCGTCTCACTTGAGGAACCTTCAGCAGGTACAGCGCTGCACTGGAGCTCCAGCTTTGCGGTTGGCCAACGGCCCCACTTGGCCATCCCTCCCACCTTCACAGACATCTCCAGTGAAAGTTGCTGCAAGAGGCCGTCATGAAAGATCCGATTCACTCTGCTCACAGACTGTTTGTCCCATTTACTTCACAGAGGAGACTCTGAATCCAAACGTCTGGACTTCCACAGTTGCAGATTCGCAGACATAAAACGGCAAGTTCCCCAGAGGGCCTGGGGCGGTCCAAATCCACAATTCATGAAGTCTGCAAGGGGGCTTTGTGTAGACTTTGTGCAGACTTCTCGAGAGTCTGCAGGCGATGCAGACTTTACCAAACTTTGCTGACTGAAGTACCAGCTATTTACTGCACCAAGAATGGAATGGTATAAGTTTTGTGATCGGCGATACAAGAGAAAAAAAGATTTAGAAAAAATTTTGAACGCCAGAAAATGTACAAGAATGACGGGAACTTACCCGTTTCATAAAGAAACAATATGGAACCACATCATGTTGTAGAAACAACATATCATGTTACAATTACAAAGATTTAATCAACCTTCCAAAGAAATTTGAAGAAAATTCACAGACTCGCTCACAGCTTCGACTTGCCCTTGCAAGAAGACAGAAGATCGGAACAGAGGGATAAACTGCAAGACAGCCACCTGCAGATATGTTTGCAGCTTCGGCTACATTTGTAGCATCTGCCCCGCTTCATCAGTATGAGGGGCACGCTACTATTATGTTGCACTACATGGGGTCCTTGCTCTTTTAACTCTCCTTCTGCCTGTGGAGTGTCATTAGTGTTGATGGGGGCAGCAGGAATTGGCTCAGCGGGGGTGGGTGGGGGTGGTATGATTTGACATTCCTAGTGGGAGCATCGGACAAAACTATATTTAACTGCTATCATCGACTGACCTGCCCTTGACCACCACTGCTCCAGCGGATTTGCTAAATGACCCTGTGTCAAAGAGATTGGTTGCACTGGACAACTCCTCGGCGAATAGCTGTGTGAGCATGTGTTGGACCCTGTCAACCTGCTGTGGGTAAATAAAGGTTAAAAACAAAAGGATTGTTTGCAACCATCTGGCGGTGGCAGTTTCTGTATAGGAGCAGACACAGCTCAACATCATCCTAACGGGATTCGAGCCAGCAGGTCCTTCAATGGTGTGTGGTGAAGCATAGATAAAACCTTATTCTGATGCCTGAGAGAGAGAGAGAGAGAGAGCGAGGGAGGGAGAGAAGAGGAAGAGAGGGAGTAAAATATTGATGAGAAATGTGAGGCACAAAAATAGAGCGGTTCTGCATCGCCGGTGAAGGGCAAAGGACGCACATATTCACACACACACACACACACACACACAAAGCAGGTCGTAACATTAAATTACATGAGTAAATCACATACACACTCGTATGCACGCGCACTGTGGCATTTATGTGCAAAAGCATGATTCAGCACAAGAAAAAAAATCCCATCCACTTCCCAGAAGCCAGTCTAAAATAGCAACTGGCTATCTTCCAAATCTTGTTTTCTGTGATACATATTCGGTGCAGCTATCACAAACAATGTATCTTCTTTCATTATCTACAACCTGTGGTCAGCTCCATGTGCAGCCAAAACGACAATACCACAACAACAGGCAACAAAAGAGTAATGAGACGTGTTTAAGACTCCTTCAGGACCTCAGCAGAACCGAAGATCTGCAGTGGCACCAAAGAAATGGTGTGAAAAAACACAACAGGCAGGTGACGGTAAGTAGCTGCTTTCATGCCTACGTTCAAAATGCCAATATGTTAACGCTTGCTCATAATATCAGCAGCAGCTATATGCAGGTGTGTGCATGTTTCATTTAATAAGGCCCAGCTGGCCTTTACATACACTTAACAATAACCGTTTGAATTAGAAATGAAGTCAGATATCCAGAATAACGAAGAAAAGCTAATTTAGTCCAACTTTGTTTTTACAATATTTCCAATTTTTCACCCCAGTGATGCCCGCAGCAGCTCTCAACCTTCAATACTTTCAGAGTAATTAATTTGTTTTGCAAAAGGAATTACACCAACAGCTAACAAGTTGCACGGCCGATAAGGTTTTCCCCCAGAGTTGTGGTGCAGAGATCATGCTGAAAGGCAATTACCAGTAAATTTAAACCCTCAGAGACATAATATCATCAGCAGAGAAAAAGTGCATTTTTCTCCAGCCTTTATATAGTTTTTGGATTCGACCTTCAAATGTAATACCTCAAACTAATTATTTTTCTGTTTTTCTGGTCTCTTGACTGTACTCTCTTTCCTTTGGTGTGTTCTGGGAAAACTAATGTTACCTGAGATTAACACTATTTTTTCGTAGTAACAGAAGCTGTCAAAATAACTTGGTTAAAATAAGAGTTTCAGCTTAAATAATGAATTAATAAAAAAAAATAAACTCAAGGAAACAACATAATCTACATACAGCAGCTGACCCGAGAGTCGGCCCTGTCTCTTTAGCAACAAAGACTTGAGCCCACGCAGAGGGTTTTCCTGAATGAACGTTGTAGAAAGCCACGCATCGCACAAAATCACTGGAGCTCGCACGCTTTCACACACAGACACACACACCCACGCGCACGCAAACACTGTGGTGGAGCACAATTCCCATCCAGCCCTGGCCAATTGCAGTTAATTGCGTCTGCGAATGACTGATGGGGTCCAATTTTTACCGCAGCAGGATCTTAGAGGAAGAGGGGATGAAGGAAGGAGAGAGGGAGATAAAAACAAAAACATCAACCTGTCACAGAGGGGCAATTAATAGGTTGATTAACTCCTAACCATTGCCAGACTCTCCCCTGGTGTGTCTCTGTGCGTGAGTGTGTTTTGTCTGTGTGAGTGTCTGTCTGCCTCCTCTGTACTCTCATAGGACAAATGGGACACACTCTTCAAACCCTTACTGGGGATCCCGAAAAAAAAACGTACAGATGTTGCAGGTCACTGTTGGTGTTGGTGTTTTTCTCTGTCTTTTCATATTCCTCTCTTGCCCTTCCCCTGTTTGCAATTGTTTATTTTTTTAAAATATGTTGTTGTATTGTAATTTTAGACTCTTTAACATTAAATTGTCATATTTTTCAGATCAAGTCTGGAATACCAACAACAGGCGACACAGAGTACTGACTTGATCCCGTGTGCACATTTAAAACATCCAGCACTATGTACACAATAAACCACGAAATACATTAACCAGTGTGCGAAAGTCTAACTTTGAAATCAGTGTCAGACTAAGGAAAATATATATTTTTTGAATTTGTGAGAATTTTACCCTTCATTGCTGGGTTGCTAATAGGTCATAGACATCAGCATTCAAAATTGTTCCAGGATGATTTACTGTGAGCGTGCCTCCTTTTTTTTTGGTTGCTGTTGCCCAAATTCAACCTCAAACTGGCTTGTTGAACACACTTGTGATAGATCATGGAATGACAGGAAGACTGGTTACCTTAGCAACCTAGTACCTTTTGGTTCCTTTATATCACTGAGAGAAAACGTTGGAAACAGAGTGAGAAAGAGGGAACGAGAGAGCGAGCGCGTGGAAGGCAGCTCGGCTGACAGGCAGGCAGACAGACAATGGAGACAGGCGGGCAGGTAGACAGACCGGCGTCACTTGTGCATTTGTATTCCAATTAGTGTACAGAGGAGCCTGAAAACCAAGAAAATGATGCAATATACTGTACTGAGTAAAAAGTAAGCTGAGACAAAGAGAGAATATTTGGCCTGCAATAGTGGACTGAGGAGTGGCAGTTAGAGAGCTGCGGATCTCTGAATCAGCTCTGCACGGAAAGCACAAATGTCAGCAAATATTAATGCAGATAATGAATCTAAAATGCCACGGGGAAGTAGGCGATCATTAAGTATGCACACGCACACACACACGCACACACGCTTACACTGCATACAGATATACATGCAATAAAATTGCGTAAACAGCCCGTACAAAAGACAGACGCAAACAATAAGACATAAATAGAGATGAGAGTAAGTTGCAGACGGAGAGAGACGCACCTGCAGGAAGATGATTAATGAAGAGCCTCTTGTGTGGACTGGAGACACCGGGAGCAATATCAGTCTGAATGACTTAAGATGCACTGTATATCAGCATCTATTCGTCACTGTCCCTTCTCCTTCTCTCTCATTCTTGCATTTCTGAAAAAAAACCAACGAAAAACTGGCTCAGAAGAATGGATTTTTGATTTCTGGAGAGCTCAATGACAAGGTTGCCCCTTTTTAGAATTAAACGTTGTATCTGTAATGACGTGCTCAAATTCAGCACTATAACTGTGCCTTGTACTCCAACACTGGGTGGTTGTTTTTAACAAGCATCTTCTGACTACCGTGACCCTTTGCGTGCCTTGCAACTTGTCGGTTTCAGGTGAGGCGTGTTGCCGACTTGCTGCAAAATACACCTTTCTTACCACAACAGTGGCTTGTCACGTTAGCTCCCGCTCAGCGGGGTAGCGCGTTCTCTGCAAACAAAGACAGCGAGGTTTATTCTGTAAGGTACGGTTGGAGGCGACGTGGGTTGCATTGTAATTACTTACATGCTCGCTCTGATTTGTTCAAACTTGTGTCATTGAAATGTGAAAGGAGGCAGAAAGGAAGAAGACAGGCAAGCGTGACACGGCTTCCATGCATGTAAACCCTGCTAAGAGAAACAAATAAGAGTAAGTGGTTGAGGCGGTAACGCCAACACAAGTCTGTTTCTAATCCTAAATAAAACTTTTTGTGTTCTCCATACGCCAACAGGCACTGAATGTTTCTCCCTCACACACATTCACAGAATCCCCAGGGGAAGCCTCTTGTCCAGCAGGGCCCTCTGCTCCGCTATAAATCAGACAGCTTTCAGAGACTCACCACCTGGCAAACAGCTGATAGGGAGAGAAAAAGGAGCTGGGCCCATAAGAGCAAATGCAACAATAGATTGGGTCTAATGAAACAAGAGATACAAGAAAAGAGGAGAAAGGAGGGAAAGGGCAGCAACAGGAAACTGATAAAGAAAAAAGGGCACGCAGAGTACGAATCTGCTGTTAAAAGGGGAGGATAACTCAAATTCTGAATTTAAATCCATTTCCCTTACAGCCCTCAAAGTTTACACTGCCACACTGCCTGTGGTGTAAGACTAAGGTTATGATACAGTATTTGTGTTTAAGGAAAATCACACACAGGGTGTCCTTGTAAGCATAGTCATGCATTCTGTTTCCTCATGATTGAAAAGGATACTCAAGCCATAATAAGGAATATTGATCCAGCCTCCAGGAAATTCTCTTTTCAGGTAAGATCCAGTGATTTGCACAAGGACTCGACCAGAATACAGGTCCTTGGCTTGAAGGATAGTCTCCCTGTTCACTACGCTACACCCCACACCCCCACCCTGCCGCCTACATCATATCACATTTTATAAGGGTCACTCCTCTTTCGCCTCCAGCTATGACTGCAGTGAATGTTTTACAGACTGCACTGTCCTGACAGGAATGCTGCATTCAGGCTCTGCAGCGGGCCAGCTCCCCTTCAGCTGCCATAGACGGAGCTGCTCTTGTAATTTGCCAGACCAGTATTAAATCAAGGTCTAAATATGACAGGGCACTTTTTCTAATTCAGCACAATGGTGAAATAATTAAATGTGGTTATTAAATTCAAGATCAAGTCTGCGCGGCTGCAATGCATTAAAATATTTCTGAAATCCAACACTTTAGACTTATACACCAGTATAACGGATCACATTTATTCTCTCTGCTCTCCTGACATAGTGACTTCAAAGCCTCTCGGAGGAGGAGAGCTAACAGTATAATTAAATCTAGACAGACGATAGGAGAGCAAACGCCTGCTAAATGGCCATCTTATCTTCCCTGGCCTGACAAACTGTCAAACCCACTCCTCCATTTATACATAATAGGATGGCGGAGGCAATGACAACACAATGATAGGTAATTGTGAGGTGGAGGATGTGGAAATCGTCAGAAGCGGACGTTAAGGTTGAGATAGACAGACAAAGTCCTGGTTTGTTTAAAGCAGAGCTGCAGAAGCAGAGGATGTGAAGGAACCTTCTCGCCCTACTCTGAACAGACGTGGCTTGACTTTTACCAACACACACCCTTCAGGTCAAGACAAAAATAATAGCCCAGCAATATCCGAATGTTTTCTTTGAGAAAGGGAACAGGACCGATAAACAACTGTCGGGCAAAACAATGTGCGTCATCTCTCCAAGTTTCAGCCTCTCCACTGTAAATGTCAGGAAAAAAAAAACTTACTAAATTTGTCTAACATTGCAAAGGCAACGTGAGAGTTAGAGTATTGTCAGCAGGCATCATTTCAAAAACCAGGATTTGTAAAAGTTTCTGTGTTAAAGTGACCGGATTATTTGAAGTAGCTATATGCAGTATTCAGTTTGAGCTGCCGAGCTGCTACTGTCCCTTTAAATGTAAGTCTGGCATTGTTTGTATGAGTCCTAATGAGCACAGAGCACACTTGACATCAACACACTGATAAAGCTGAACTTTTATCCCAAAGCCACGTCAGGTTTAAGAGAGAACAATCAACATTTTGAGCGTGCGATAATGTTGCTGAAAAATCAACACTCAATTAATGGTGAGTTAGACACTCCGAGTGTTTGTACACGCACACGCACCAGCAGAGTCAATTTAACACTGAAGATTTACAGCAGCCAAGGTATGTGTGTGCGCCCTGCCATATAGAAACTGGCCACCGCTAGCTGTAAAGCAGCATATGGCCTCAATAATGTGGGAATAGGCTGTAAAAACTCACATATACTGTGTGTATGTGTGTGTGTGTGTGTGTATATATATATATATATACACACACACAGCTGTGCACAAAACACACTCCTGCCTGCATGGCCATGAGACCTTGGTTAATTATTCACATTGGTCAATAATGAGCCACAAATCAATTTTTAATTGTGTTTGTCTCCTGTATTAATCAGCCAATCGATTCCGAGCACGTCTCCGATGCCCGGACGAGCCTCGGCAAGCAAACGAGCTGCGGGACGAGAAAATGACGGAGGCGGGACCGAGGACAAAGGCTGCAGCAGAGAAGAAGAAAGAGAAAGGATGCAGCACGATGTGACAAGACGTGACGGTTACTCGCGACCTAAAAATCCCAAAGGGGTTTTTTCTGGGGAGCGATTTTGGCAGGCATGTATGCTGTTACCCCTGATCACAGGGTAGATCATAGGGGATGATGAGGTATGGGGCTGTGCAAATGTATGTGTGTGTATGCACAAACAGTATTTTAAGGGGTTGTCCTGCTCCATTTCAGTCAACAAGCTGATAGAGTAATGGAAAAGCTGGTGACCTACCTTCTGTACGCAGACACACTTCTTTGTCTATTTACGCCCAATCTTCCCCCCTCTTATTCTAATTTTATCTCCACTCTTACGCACCTTTTTTTTTTTTTTGGTCATCCCCTAAGCTTATCAAAGAATCTTTTATTCTTCTAACTCATTATATCGCATTAATCTCTCCTACCTTCAGAGAGAAAAGTAATGTGCGCCGGGAGCTCATTTCACCATTACCGCCTGACAAAATAAGAGACCCGACAGAAACAAGTACACATAAAGCATGTTAAAATTCAAAGCAATGGGTTACACTTTGGCAAAACTTCAGAAAGCGGAACCAGACTGTCGCCGAACCCTATAGGAAATGTCAAGCGGCTTTTAAGGCACAAAGACAGGCCATTAAAAGAGTTGGCGTGACACTGCGTTTTAATATTCCATCTAGCACGCACCTTTGGAAATGTCATCGCTGCATTTGAGCTCGGTGTGATGGAAAGGCACCCGCTTGATTACAGTCATCATCCTTTCAGCCAGCCGAAGATTTGAAAATACATTTACTGAAAATCCACTTGGAAGTGTACACATACACACGCGCGCGCACACACACACACACACACAAGTACGCTCCCTTTTAGATGCATACTCCTTAATCACATATCCACACGTATCAGTGCAATACCGGAAATGGAAGCATTCAACTCCCTGAAAATATCATGGAGCTCTGCTTTTTTCCCCCTCATCCCCACCACACACTTTCAGGCTCTTTTAAACTTTGGTCAGAAGACAAATTTCCAGTGACAACAGCTGTGTCTTCAAGGCAAAAGTACACTGTGACTCACTTGATGGATAGTCCAAACAGCAACGATTTGTTTCAAAGATTAAAGGGACTTGCGTTGGCGCTCAAACATGCGGAACAACTCAAGTGGTGCGTATCCCAAAAAGTCTTTGCCTTTGGTCCATAAATTGACAATCAAATTGTTGTTTACTTGCATTTTGGCTTCTCATTTCCCCCAATCAGTCAAATTAACGCACAAAATACGAGCCAATCTGTGTTGTTTTTATATTTAGTTACTATGGCAATGAAATGGGATGAGTAAATTGATAGAAAGCTTTTACATTATTGTGCCCATTGCGCTGCTGATTGTGTATGAAGGGAGGTGTACGGGCTCAATCAGGTCGTGATCAGACAAATAATCTTCATACAGTGCTTCTCAAACAGAGACAGAGAGATGAAAAGGAAACTTCAGTCTTATTCATACACCGTAGGTAAATGTGGCATCCATTAGGGAGCGTAATATTGACTATTGGAGTATTGGAAAGGGGCTTCACCGTGGGGGAAGAAAAAAGTGTTTTGTTGAGGGGATGACTGAACAAGTACACAAACCGCCACAGATGTCAACTTAATTAGTCACTGGAGAGCTCCATTAATCTGGCTGAACTCAATTAGAGTTTTCAAACTTAATCGACACCGTGTTTGCCTCAGAAACCAAAACAGGCCAGAGTCGATCTATATGTATGTTTATCTTTTTTCAGAAGTCTTCTCCCTTTTCCTGAGACAGCAAATTCCCAATTTTTCCACCAGTGAATTAAAGGATTTGTGAAAACAGGTGGGGAAAATTTTGTTCCCGCCCCCTCTTGTTTCCATCATTTGGGGTTAACGCTTGCTTATTGGCTGCAGCTCCCAGCGGAACTGAAGCCGCGGGCTCATTCTGTTCGTGCCCCGTGGATTGACGGCTGGTGGAGATTAAGTTTGAAATTGTGAGCATGCATTAATTTGTCATGGCATGTACTATAATGTGCGGGGGAGGGCGGGGCGGGCATTGCCAAGGCAAACAGAGAAGATGGTTATCAATCAGCAGCACCACTGCTCACAGGGACAATTCAAATTTAACTTTATAGCAGCAGTAAATGATAGGTTTACAGTTAATTTATTATATAGTTAATGTTATTAGTAAACTCAATTCAATAGGAATGCTACTTCAGATGACTGGTTTAGATAATATGCCTAAAGTGGAGGTCAGTTTATAATGACACTGAAGGTGGTTTGGGTTGGAATGGTGTTTAGCGCTAAGGCTGAGCTATCAAAACGAATGGGCGAGGTGTCCAAAAGTAACAAAATATGGTTGTGCAGAAAGCGGAATATCCCTTTAAGAGCATTTGGATAGCATATGGATCACGGCTCACACAATGTCATGTGATATTATTGCAGCTTAACTGCAGTTCAGTCACGCTGAATAGTAATCAGCACTATGACCCCACTAACAAGGAGAAAATACTGTTTTGCTGCCTGATCTCTAAAAGCTCATTCCACCGGCAGATGGATATCTTCTGGTAATTAAGGAGATTAACACACAGGCGGATACGAAGGCACGTAAACACACACAAGCGGGGGGGGGCATGACATATTAGAATGATATGATTGACAGAGGTAGCGAACGGGGAGTGCGAGTTAAGATTTCTTACAGTTGGAGAGCACACGAACACCTTGTTTTTTTCCTCGTTCCTCATACTTAAATACATCTATATCCACACTGGCTTCACACGGGGACACACACACACACACACGCACGCACACACTCGTAGCTTCTTTCTTTTCTTAATTAGCCTAAAGCCCTGATGTCTGGTTTCAGCGCCTCTTCTCAGTGTGGTGCCAGTGCTTCTGTTAGTTAAGATTTCAGCTCAACATCCTCCACTGCTCTCATCTCTCCCTCACCCTCCCTCTTGCTCATTCTCTGTCTCTCTCTCTCTCTCTCTCTCTCTCTTTGCTAGCACACACATACGCACACACTCCTGTCCTCTTCGCTATCGTTTCTCTCTCTCTCTCTCTCTCTCTCACGCTCACACACACACACACCCATCTCACTTTGCCTGCATCTCGATTGCAGCGTTCCTTTCTTAATTTATCACTTCTCCTCGTCTTGCTCTGGATCATCCTCCCACTCTGCTTTTACCAGGGCTGTTATCTCATCACTGCCCCCCCCCTCCATCTCTTTTCATTGCCCTCTCCACACTCCCCTCTTTCTTTATTTACCATTTCAAAGGGATTCAAAAGCTTCGCCGCCTGCCATTGTGATTGTTGCCTGGCTGGTTTTCAGTCCATCACTCGCCTTTCGTCTCCCCACCACCACCACAGCCACCCTCACCCTGTGCAAGTGAGAGGATCATTCACTGGAGCATGCTCGATAACAGTTATCCAGTGGCAGCGTGACATCCGCTCGCCGTGTGACGCATTAACGAACCCCGGTAGGATGTGACAACCTCCAAAAAGAGCATCCGATAAAAGTCCCACCGGTTTCTCCCTTTCAGAGGACGAAACAACACCCCCTCCCCACACACATACTGTACATATACATATATATATTTCTTTTTTTGACCAAATGACCAAATGTCCACCACGATGGATGTCTGCGTCAGAGTGTTACCATAGTTACGGCGATCCTTTCCATTCATCACGAGGCTGGTAGGACACCCGCAGAGTGACAATGGGGGTCGCAGGGTAAAGACAGTCAGCAGATGTTGTTGGGGGTAAGTAAGATGGGGCGGGAGGTTAGTCAGAGATGGAGAGAGAGAAAGCCGCTCGTGAAGGGAACCTGGCCCTCTGGAGTGCCCAATTCTCTCAGCGTGTTAACGCTCTGATGTTGTTTACCCCGGCAGCAGCCCTTATCATCATCAAAGCCTGTAAGTGACACTCTCCAAACGAAACTGCTCTGCGACAACCACCCCCCCCCGCCTCATCCTCGTCCTCCTCCTTTACCATTGCCATGGTAACTGATTGCCTCATTCTCCTTTGGCTGGAGTCCGTCAGAAACACAAACACTTGTTGTTCCTGTTGTTGTTTTGTCGTGGGAGAGCTTGCGATTTGGTCCGTCACCATGTTTGGAAAAGTTTTGTTCAGAGCAAACAGGTGTATATACTTCATGCTTGTACACATTTATACACACAGACCACGGACATAAAGTTCACACTCTTCTTTACATTCAATGAAATTCACCTTTTAAAGACCTTTGAAACCCCAATCAGATTCTTACCATGTGGGCCTAAGATGAACATGATATTAATGGCTCAACTAGAGAAGGGCAATTTCTGTCCACCAATCACATTTTATGAACATTTAAATAAAAATGCGATGATGACATATGTGCATACTGTAACATACAGGCGCTACAGATTTGATAGATAACAGAGAGAAACCGCACCACCTCCCACTCACTCGAAAGTTTCTTGTAATCATCCCGCCCGCGCTCAGGTAAGTAACGAAGGTCTCCGAAACTCTACTTTCCAGTGTGTGTCTTTGTTTGGAGGTGGAGGTCGTATAGGCTGATTCAAGATGTAGCAGAGCTTGAACGCTGGAGCGGAGAAGACATCAGTTGCCGGTAAAGCTGGTAATTTGCTACATTCAGCCAAGGAGATCGACATCAATGGATCTCTGATTGGCGGAGAAGAGAAACCAAATGTCGCGCGCGTGCACACACGCATACAAACACACATACACAAAGAGAAGACAGGCAAAATTGATATTCAGCACACGTGTGGGTGTAGCGCACACACGCAAGCACGTGCGCTCACACACACAGGTATTAGCCTGTTCCCCAGCACACACACACACGCACTGCTGATGAAACTTTTACTCCACTTAGTGTGAAGTATTACCCAGACTCTTTGTCCCTCCCTTCCTTTTCTCCATTCCTACTTCATTTGATGTTTAATATATATATATATACATGGCAAACAATCATCCAGTCATTCTGGATCCCCAGGTTTTCTCTTCCTCCCACACTGTTCTGTCCCCGGTCTCAAACCAGCTCTCCACCTCCTCTCCAGCTCTCTCTTTCTGTTTGATAAACAACTGAACAACCTGCCAGTTTGAAAACATACGGCAGTCAGTAACAGCTTGGAGGATGTGAGTGCGTGCGTGCCTGTAAAAAAAAAAGAAAAAAGGATGGGGTGTTGATGCCGACGTGTGAAATACATCCCATTACTGACATTTTTTTTCTCCCACCCTCTGTGTAATCAAACAGCTGTTACGGAAACATCTGATGCTTATAGATACATTTTCCTCTCGCGCAGAGACATTCTCGTGATGTCATAAGCTACCGTTGCTCCCGCCTCATCACATCAAGCAGTTTTTATAATGCAGAGTAAGGCAGCTTTCATTATCCTAACAGTAGTATTCGCGCAGGCAGCACAGATCTGCCTCCACAGAATCACTGCACAAACATACCATATTGATCTATTATTAAATGTTACAATCCATCGGGCTTTCCACCAGCTGTGGGACTTTAATTCACATGTCTCCAATGCAAATCAACTTGTTTCATCAATATCGTCAAATCAAATGTCATTTTCCTTTTCGGCTGTGGCCTCATTCTGCCATGGTTCAACATTTGAGAAGAGCCTTCTGCTGCTGGCAAAAATGTTTCACTTGTTTCAAGACATTTCAAACGCTGAAAAGAATTTAAGACATGAATGTGACACTTCAGACGTCGAGAGAGTTTCCAGTGATTTTAACAACGCTATCACAGAGACGGAGACCATTTCAATATAGGTCATTGGTTACAGAGTATCGGCCGCTCGGTTCAGTTGTAAGCTCAAACTCTTATCGTACGTTAACGGTTTCCTTTTTTTCCATTCACAGCCCTTTTCTTTTCTTCCTGTTGTTGGGATCTGGTGGCATCGACAATCTCCCTGGTCTTTAGCTGTCAACCTCAAAGCACTGAACCACTGAAAGCCACAGTTCCTTCTTAATTCCAATCACGAAAACAAACAGCTGACACAAAGCCATTGTACTACACTTACACAAAGCAATAATCCCCAAAGTGGAATAATTCCAGACAAACATCCCAATGATTTCATGGGAATGACCAGCATTTGGCTCTTTAATGGAGTCTAGGGAATAGCCAGCCTCTAGCATAAAAGGAGTAAAAGGTGTATGTGTGTGAAAAACATAACAGCCTAATGGTTAAAGCAAGGACACTGAAGGCTGGCTGGCAGAGGGGCTGTTTGGGGCTTACTTTGAGTCAGCATTGGCCGCTCAGCTCCAGTTTAAGGAGTCACGCCAAAACAATGTCCGTCAGAGATGTCCTTGTTCAGAAGTTTGAGCTGTTTGGCCTGAAAGAGGAAACAAATTTGGAGGCAGTCAAGGCTTACGAGCTCTCGCCGAGAGACAACAAACAGGTGTTGGCTCGCTCTCAGTCCAAAAAGCATGCACGAGCACTTACCGGAGCAGTGTTTTTATGAGCGGGTCCCCATATTGTCTGCTCTGACAATGTTTTATGAAGCAGGAAATGCACTGTTTGTCAGGCCTCCGGGCCTCACACAGTAACACGGAGACGTACAGAATGTAAATTTAATTTTGTCTGTTTATGAGGAAACTTTTTTAACACGCTGAGTTAATTGATAAACCCCTGCATGCTCAATACTACAGCTCTTTCGTTTCAAAGCGCTCCTACAGTAGGATGTTCTATACAGCATATGTGTATGTCAGTGTACTACAAGTACAGGAGTTGCTAGACAGTCGCTCTGTGGAGGGCAGGGTTGCAGGTCAAAGACAGGCAGGAGAGAATGGATGAAAAACAGAGAGGCAAAGAAAACAAACATGGCCTTGGAGGGTGAATGATTTCCCAGGATTCAGTCTGTTGACAGGGTAGGAGGCGTGTGAGGGATTTCCTGGAATGCAAACACTATTTTTCACTCCCTTTCATGTTTCCTTTTCTCTTTCTCTCACCCCACAGACTCCACAGAGGACTTGAAAGGTGCAAGTTAAATGCCTTGTTCCAAGGAGATAACCTCCGGTCTGCAGAGGAGTAGGGTTTGTACGGTCCTGTCTCATTCGACTCCCCCCACCCCGGGGGCAGAAAATTCTCCCTCCTCCCCTCTCTTCCACCTCCTGGATGGATTGCGATGATGGCTGCCACGAGAGCTTTGTCTGACGTGAAAAAAAGAACCCTGACACTTGACAGGCACTGTTTACCAAACCCCAGCAGTAGAGGGGGCAGACCTTAACCACATTTCCCAGAGTTGCTTGCAGTCTGTCTCTGCACAAGGGCGCAGAGCCCAAAGGAGACTGCAGTCCAATTTCTTCAGCACCAAAATTCTTGAAATGGGACTTTGAAGGAAAAGAGTTCATCAAAAGACCATCTCACAGCTGTCTCTATTAGACAGTCAGCGGGAGTAAATAAAACCTTTGCGTTTTCATCATTAAGCGTAATTATGGATCCTGCCAATGTGTCACCAGCAGTGGCGATCACTGTCGGGAGCGAAATAAAAAGTGAGGGAAGAAATTGTAAAGACGAGAACTCCTGCCTGTTTAGATGCAATATCAGCGCCGATCTGCCACGGCGTTGGAAGCAGCGATCTGTTTTAATGTCGTGGCTGATCGGGGTATGCGTGTGCACAGCTCAGGTGAAGCGCCGCTCTGCGCGAATGAAAGATGCGCGAGTAAAGCGGGCTGACTTGAATGCTAAATCAAGGTGAAAGTCAATAAACGTGAACTTAGTTCCCACCTTAGGTAATAATGAGAGGGTAGCGCAAGCTGAGGGGGGGGAAGTTCTGAGCTGCACGCAGGCAGGAGCCCTTTTATCCTCAGCGTGGCTTAGTCAGCATCAACCGTTGGAGGGGATTTTAAAAGCAGGAATATCATGCAATACATGACGGACTTTCTGCAGAAACAAAGAGCAGAATGGGGTTTCAAGGGAGATTTACTGCGCTGGGGTTCGTAATGAGAGTGGGCAAAGCTATGATGACGGAGGGTTTGGCATAACTCTTTCATGTATTCGAACACTCAACAACAGACCTGTTAACCCATTTCCAGAATTTCAAACAGATGCAAATCGGGAGAGAATAAGCGAAAGAGACGGAGAGATGTGGTGCTGGCGCTCATGAAAATGTTAAGATGACTTAACATGTGACTCGCTGAAAAATCTCAATGGGTGTGATGTGGAGCAGGTCTTTTGCATGAGTCCATTGGATGGCTGTCTGTGATTGAGCCAGCTGGACACTGAAATGAAGGCAGCAGAGAAAGCCACGGCCTTTAGATCCCACACCACGATGATTTGCTCGCTTATATGAAATTTTGCTTGCTTAAACCTGCAATAAGTGTATTTTTAAACGGTAATTGGGGCCAGCGCAGAAACAAGGCGCGAACACAGCACTGACACATTATCACCTCGAGTTGATTGCTGATGCGGTGAACATGTTTGCGAACGGTTGCCCGTTTTACAGCCATCCAGCAGATGCAGAGCGACATTAGCATTAAATGTGGAGTTGTGTCTCTGCACACCTGCCAAATGCCAACCTAATTTTCACTCTGTTATGGTCTCCACCACTTTCTGAGAAAAATATCTCTTTAGGCTAAATAATAAACTGTCCTGCCATATAGTCCTGGGCTGGTGCGGAGTGTTTTTTTTTTTATAGCTTTGTAAATGAAAACAGCCGCCTGCTACATCCGCAGTTTCACTGTGAGAGCTATGAAGACTGAACTGAAAAAAAAACAGTTGAGCTGCAGGCCGTAATACAAAAAAACCCAAAAAACAATGAGCTGAAAGAAGCTAAAAACGCTGTGGCGGAAACGCGAGCGGCTGCAGAGTCAAGTGATAATTCTCCGGGGGGTTCATCATCACAAGAGATCCGCCTCATATTACACAGTCTTTTGATATATTGCTAATATAAAATATTTATTGTAGCAGCTTTAAAGAGAACTACACATCAGTCATCTTAATGTTGGAGGTGGGAGAAGAAAACACATAAATACAGAGTAGGGATGCTTTAAAAAAAAAAGAAAAAAAAAAAAAAAGAGGACTGCTGCTGAAAATTAAGATGCATGGGGCCTGTGTGCGTGGTCACTGAGAGGCTGTTTGGTATTGCAGGTGTGTGTGTTAAACAAACAAGCACAAGAATGGTCCCCGGAGTTTATGGGGGTCAATGCTGCGAATCAAGACAGGTCAAAACAACTCGGCGGTGAAAACACTAAAGCGCTAATCCACTCGGCCTTCAATCTCCCTCGTCCCTTTTCCTTTGCCTCTTTACTTCCTTTAATCTCTCTCTCTCTCTTTCTGTGGAAGGCTGTGGTGAATATTCTACCAGCCGCCCTTCCCCGCGTCCAAAGAGTTCGACATATTTTCTTCCATTCGGGGATTAATCAGATGTACCGTTTCGTTACGGTTTCCGAAAAGCCAAAGGTGGATGTCTGGTACCGCTGATCCGATCAACCTGACGACCGTTGGATTTAACACTTCAGGACCGATTACAACGAGGGAGAGTGTAATCTCGTTAGTTGAGCACAAAGAGTTGATTTCATGCTTGCCGTGACCAACAGCGGATTCCAGTTGTAGCTCAGGGGTATGTATAAACCTGGGTCAATTACTGTCAGAGACCAGTTAAAATTCATTTTGCAAGGTGGACAGAACCTGACTGACATAACGGGGTAAACATTAGTGCATTTACTTAAATCTGCAAAGCCCAGTCACCTTTAGAGCTCTCGGCGTCCGGCGCCGGCTCAGAGTTGCACAAAACGGCGGAGCTGCGAGGACCCGGAAGGCTACGGAACTGACCCATTAATCTCCGCGGTATTATTTCCTCCATGGCATAATGTTGACACTTCCTGAACGCAGCCGCGCCGGCAAAAAAAAAAAAAAGCCCGGCTGAAAGCTTTGCGTCTGGCTGTATTTTCACGTGGCCCCATCACTGACACGAGCATTGTCTCATTTTCCTGTATCCCCTCCACAGGTTGGAAGATTCATTATTCCCTTGTTTGATGTATGGGCCGAGCGCCCAACCCGACCCCATCTCTTATGAACGGGCCTGAAACACAGCAATATTGCTGTCAAGGTAAATACCTCTGAGCCACGGCCCCTTATTCAATTTCTGGCCTGTCAGGGATACAAGCTACTCCACTCCGCCAGCTGTTTTAAATGTTGCCTGCCAGAGTGAATTACCGTTGAATATTTCACGATGTTGAAATAATATATATTCTTATTTTGGCTGGCCTGCAAGCACTGCGTAGGACAGAGGGGAGGTTTGGCGGGCAAACGCCACCGTGCAGTCACGGAGCAAAAAGATTAGCGGACCTCAAACAAAGCACTTCTAATAAGAAATTCACTTCAGCCAAAACATCCCGACAGAAGAGATCCAAGCAGAAATCGTTATGGACTTTTTGAATTGATGGATTAAGCTAAGATTAAGGTAACAGGCAAAGACGGAAACGCGATCTGCTCATTTCTGGCCGAGCAGTCGCACCATGTCGCGCGTTAGCCAGCGAGTCCAGCGACAGCCTGGCTCCAGCCGTCACCGTCCCCTTCTTAACTCCGTGGATTAAAAATGGAAAAAGATCTGTGAAGTTCTTCAGAAAATCTCAAAAGATTCTGGGAGATGAAAAAAAACCTCCTGGTCTTTCATGTTGCCTAATCCCCAGCCAAAACCTGTACTCCCTCCCACTGTTTATTAAAATGATGTTTCACTTTGATAGAGCAGGCTGTTTTGGTTTTTTTTTGTGTGCACGTATTAAACCAAAGTGCCCTTCTCTGGGGACCTGCAGTCAGCACACACTCCATTGGTTTCATTTTGAAAACTCAGTCTTAAAAAAAATAAAATAAAATAAAAAATAAAAATACTAAACGCTCTGACAAACAAGGTAAGCTGGCCAACTAATTTCTCCAAAAATAATTTCACCGGTCTGCAATTATTAGTATCGAGGTTGGGAAGGTAAAAAAAACAAAAACAAATTACAAACGCTCTTGGCGACAGCTGATTGGGAGTGTGGGCGAAAGCAGCTGATTGCACCGAAAGGCTCAACGGAGTCGCTCGTGCTGACCGGCGAAAACGCTTCTGCTTCAAAATGATTCCGTAACAATGCAGAAAAATGCATCGGAGGGCAAAAAAAAAACAACCACCCACCCATCAGAGAGCTGTAGTTATCTTGGAACAAATAAAGACTTCATTATGAGATGGCACTCAAATCTTTATTTATATTTTATTTATATATGTGTGCGTGTAAATAGAAAAAAGCTCCATGAATGAAACAAAACAAGCCTTAAATGCGCCCTCCCAAACACCAACACACGACTCAGTCTCGCGGAACAAGATTTGTCTTTATTTCAGCGCTGAAAGGCGAGACACACCAAAACGTGTTACTTCACAAACCATGCAGACCGGCACGACCGCACAGGTGAACGCAGCGCGTAAAACATTTCGCCCTCATCATCATTAGAGCCAGCGCGGTATCGCCGGGGCCGACGGGGCGGGCATTTGTGCATGTGCGCGCACACGTACGCGGGGCGCAGGGTAGCTGCAGGGCTAATTTGTTTAGAAGGAATTAATTAGACATTATTAGGGGGAGAACAATGGAGCGGAGGCAGGGTGTTTAACGATGGGACGTCAAAGAGGCAAACCTGTCACGGAACAATAGGCTAATATCCACCCACTGCTTCCCGGCTACTGCTCAATTACTTTATCGCACAGCAGAGCACAACACGCGCGCGCACGCACAAATAAATGCGAGCAGTCGCTGCGTTTTCCGATCAGCCCTCGGTCTGAACGTTCATTCATGACTGAGAGACAGCAGAGGTTTGTGCGCTTGCGTGTGTGCGTGTGTTGTGTCTAATTGAGCAAATGTTTCACTATTAAAAGAATCCGCTCTCGTGCCTTAAAGGCGAACGCCGCAGCTGCCGCCGCCGCGCGCCTCAGCTGACGAACCCGAAAGCCAATTACGGGACAGAATGCAGAGGTGCGGCCTGATATCGCTTCCATTGTCGCCTGGCGATTATTCCGTCGCATCTCGATCCAATTTAATTCTGCTCCTTCCTCAACAACCCCCCCTCCTCCTCCCGCTCTCCCCTTCACCCAGAAGCTGATTTATCACTGTGGTCCGTGGCTGCGGTCCAAACTGCCTCCCCCCGCCGCGATCTTTCCCTCACAACTTTCGACTTCAAACCCCCCTCTCCCGCCTTCCCCTCACAGCCACTTCCTGAGAACGGCCAAGGCTGAGTTGAAGGTGAACATGGCCTGATGGGTCCCGCGGTGAGCCAGCAGCAGGGAGCCCGCCTCGGGCCCGTGGCCCGCCGCCAGCAGCTCAGCGGCGGCTCCCTCCACATCCCAGCCCCCCTCCTGCTGGTGGGACAGCATGTGGGAGCTGAGGGGGGGGTACAGGGCCGAGGAGACGCAGTCCACCAGGAGCCCGGCGTCCAGGAGCAGCGACAGGAGCTCGGCGTCGCAGGACGAGGCCGTTTCCTGGAAGACAAAGAGAAGGGGTGAGCGCGTGCGGCGCTTTCGCTTCAAGCGCCATCGCCCCTTTTTCATCCCTGGCTGCAGGAACAGCCAGAGCCCGGGCACAGGCGCAGCCGGTCTCTCCCACCAACCACCAATCACACCGGCCGGCTGATAACGCGGTGCTAGCGGCTGCTACGCGAAGAGATCCGCCGGCCGCAGCGACCTGCAGGAACAACAGTTATTGCGGCTTCCTCCCGCAGTGGCGGTGCCTTGGGGCTTTCGCGTGATTACAGTGTTACACGCTCGAAGGAAACCCGATGAGGTCAGAGCGTTAGGGCGCACCCCGCGGCCACCCCTATTCCCTCCGCATGCACAAGCCCTTGCCCTCCTGTTTTTTTTTTTTTTTCCCTCCTGCTGTTATTTACAGCTTTTAGAGTCCGGCTTCAGCGAACGATCCCGACCGCGCGTTTCGCTCGGGAACAAACAGACCTTCGCATAATTGTTCAATCTCACTTTCCGCCCCTTTACATCAATGAACCGCGTGCAAATGCAAACAGCTAAATGCCGCCGGGGCTGATGCGAGGGCTTTACAGGCCACGGAGAAGCGAGGCTGAGTGCTGGGGTCGAAAGGTTTCCCTCCGTGACTCAGCCCATCTCCTCTGCACACTCTCACCTGTTTGTCTCCATTATTAAGCTTGCACATACTCAACCATACACGCATTATGTGCACAGACAACAGTGAGTCCCCTCCCGGGATATTTCTGGAGCCGCGGCGGATCAATTATGAATGCGGAGCTCATGTCTCCTCTTCTGTAGCAGAGAGAGCGAACACAGCCGAATGAGTTCCTTCTCTCTCACCTCGAAAATCTCTCATCTCCGCGGCGGCCTCGCGCCACCAAGGGCGCTTCCCCCTCAAAAACCTAAAGCCCTTTAGAGAGGGTCGCTTGCGCTCGCGTGATGATGGCTCCTGAACGTCTCGCGCAAGAGTTGAGAAGCATTCGACTCGTCATTAACGATGAGACCCCGGCGTCCTCAAATTCACAGTTTCTCTAAAAGTATTTGGGATTCAACTTTTAGTGGTGCAGTAAATGCAGACAAAGGGCTGGCATCGAACACTTACATGACAGCACGGATGTCACGCATGACTTCTAATTTCATGTCGCCCCTCGCGCCGACGGACGGGGCGAGACGAGTACGGAGAAGCCGAGGGAGGGAGAAGGGCCCACAGAGTGACAGACGGCCAAATCGTCGAAATGGCGAGACAGAGGTGGGGTGAGGAGGTCGTCCGCTTTTAATGAGAACGAAGGGAAAGCGAGATGTGGGAGGGGCCGGCGGCGCCGGAAAAAAAAAATGCATGACAGAGAGAAGCGCGGAGGAGAAAGAGCAGACGTGCGCCGAGAGCGTCGGATACATACATTTTTTAAGCGCGCCAACTGTTTCCAAGGGCCCGAACGCACCCCTTGAAACCGAGGAGAGCTCCGGCTTCGAGAGTTTGATAAAAAACACGTGGATCTCCAGGATGCGGAGATGGCCGGGCGCCTGTGGGGCCGGACGGGGGAGCGATCGAGAAACTATGGACACGAGCCTTGCGAACGCGCACAGGAATACCCGCTGCTCGTGAATATATACTGTCTTTCTTCTATTTGCTGGCCCGATGTGCTAGAAAGAAGAGCAGGCAGGCCCGGTCCTCGCTGACACACACACACACACGCACACACCTCCCGGGCTATTACCGTATGGCGGTGTCAAGAGAGACAGCAGATTTGAGCCCCGAGCCGGTCGGTCTGACGGTGGAGCTGAAAATAGATGCAAGGGCGTGGCAGAGGGATGGAGGGGAACCTGGATACCAGAGCGGAGCGGACGGCATCGCGATCCTCTTCGCGCCGCATCCGTCTCGTCCCGGGCGCGATCACTACCTGTGCACGCGGTCCTGAATATGAGCCCGTCTCGTCCTTCCCTCGGTGAATTACAGGCATTGCCGAGTCGTCTTTCTTTTTTTTTCTTCTGCTGCGCTTTTCCTCCGCAGCTACTGAGAAATATCCATTACTCAGGGACAGCGCTTAATGGCTAATTCATACTTCTTAGAAATAAGTTATGGGTGTTTATTTACAGTACATCTATCAACCTGCAGTGGAATCCTGGATCATGTCATACAGCAAATTCCTGTTGCCTGAATGAATGATTCCCATGGGAAACAAAATACAATGCAGGTTTGAGTTGTGGTATATTTTTGCCACGTTGTCACGCGCAACACGTGTACGGCTGAACTGCACCATGAAGCCGGAACCACTTCCTTTTTGTTAAGGGTGAGCTATGATTGGCTAGAACAATCGGAATTGTGCAAAGCAGCTCAGCCCTGATGGGTTTTTCCAGCAAGCGCGAACGTAGCACGAAGCTCGGCCGCGGAACCGGCGGGAGCCGAGAGTCCGCTCCCGCGTCGGCTTGATGTTGACGTCACGCCGGCGCCCCGTGAGCCTGCTCGACGGGTTAGCCGGCCCAGCGCCGCGCACCTGCGCGCCCATCCCCGCCGCCTCCCTCCTCCTGCGATTCCCGCCCGCTCGTCGCTTTTTCCCTCCGACTCTTTGGATTTCCGCAGCGGTCTGTCCGGGGGGCCTCGCCTTCGCAATCAGTTCGGCGCAAATAGAGTCTGATTGAGGAGGGAATTCATCCATCATGCCCACCTTTCTCTCTCTGAAAGGTCAACAGCTCGCAGAACATGAAAACCTGTCCTGGGGTGTATGTGGTTTTTGTGCGCAGGCGTGCGTGCGTGTGTGTGTGTCAGGTTAAAAGCTCCTCCAAGTCTTCTCTAAAGGTTCAAACAACACCTTGTCTGACTCTTCAGTGAAGCGAAAACGAGGCAACTTCTGGCTCGTGTGTGTGTGTGTGTGTGTGTGTGTGCGCGTGCCTGAGCGAACCTACCAGCCGTCGTGCGCCTGTGAGTGAACGAACAAACACTCAGCGTGACAAGAGAACTGACACATCAAACTGCAGCCCATAAGATGTCCAACCCCCCCCCCTCGCTCTTGTTATTACCTCCTCATTTCTCGCCGTCTCGCCCTGTGAAAGACAGCCAAGGTTGCTTGTTTTTAGTGGCCGTTTAAACGTCGCCTGATTGGTCCGGTCAATTTTTCACACCCTTGTGTTCCATCCCTTCCTCCACGCGGCTCTCATTTCCTGCATATGTCTCTCTCCGCCCTCTCTCTCTCCTTGAGCTAAGCCCGGCTGAGAGCTTAATTGGAATTACCGTGCACGTACAATGCCTAATACATAATGCATGGCCGAGCTTTCTTTTATCATTTAAATCATAAAGCGTCTTTGGGATGCCAGACAACACACGACTATCGCCATTCCTCCGTCTCTCCTCCTTTTCTCTCCTCCCTCGGGCTCTCTTTTTTTTCTTCCCATCCCTTCATCCCGACCGTCCCCGGGCTTTTCGCGACAAAGCCGCGTGCACACGCGCGCGCAAACACCAAACAGCCCTTGCTTACAGCGCGACGTGATTGAAAGTGACAGAGGAGGAGGCCGTGAAACCCCCCCCCAAAAAAAGTGGGCTGTGACGCAGACGGGCGAACACAAACACACACGAGCACGCAGCGAGCAAATCAGGGATCAGCGCACTGAGTTGGAAGCAAACAAGGCGAGATGAACAGGTCCAATATGGCACCAAAGCTGTAAACAAGCCCACTTAAACAAGCAATTAGACACATAATCACTCAATCAAACACACACACACACACACACACACACACACACACACACAAAACACACAGGGCTGCTGTCGTCACTCCGCATGGGCAGACAGACAAGGTGTTTCTCTGGGAGGCCCCGGACCGGTTTCCGACCTGATTACGCACAGATGGGCGCGTACAAATCTGAGCGATAAATACGAAAACCGCCGAGGAAGACGTGGAGGCGGAGCGGCTGATGAATGATGTAATGGCTCCGGTCATCCGGCGGGGGATTTTATCGATCCTTTCAGCCCGGGAAAAAAAAAAAAGAAAAAAATAGAAGAAGATGGTCTCCGATCGGAGCTGAGGAGCGCGTTTTTTGTCTATTTGTGACCTAGGTGTGAAAAGATACGAGGACATTTCGTCGGGCAAACTTTGGAGCGTACTGCAACCGCGGCACGTGTGCATGTGTGTGTGTTTGTGCACACATTCAGCGGGATTGGATCTCACACACACACACACACACACACAGTATTTCTATATAACTGCTGATCCCGTGGCTGATTGGCGTATATGTGCCATACGAAGCACTGACAACAGGTTCGCGTCGGCAGGACGGCTCTTATCGGTCCCTTATCTCCGACTCCCATTAGTCCGGCCTGCGTTAACCCCGGGCTCCCTGCTCCGCCTCCCCCCCCCCACGGCCCGTGCATCTTCACCAGGAGGTGTGGGGTGGAAAGCGGAAGGAGGGGAGAAGAAAAAAAAAACGAGGGGAGGCGGCGACGTTGAGGGTACGGCGGGAGGCCGCGTGTTTCGCTCCTTCCCCCCAGAGAAACAATGTAAAAAGCCTGCGCCTGTTTTTCTCCATCATTAAGAACAACACAAACCGCTTCTACGTTCCCTTGTCTCTGTCCTCCCTCGGTTCTCCGACGCCCACCGTGGTCTCCGCCAACTGAGCGCAGCTGTGAGCCTGTGCGCGTGAAGCAAAACGAAAGCGCGTCTCACACACGAACAAAGGACTTTTTTTTCCCCCTCCTTTCGTTTGCTTCTTATGTCAGTTGGTTTTCCTGTAATACCTTTTTGATTAAAGATTAATCTTCAGAATTAATCTTCCAGGGGTTTTTCTTCCTGGTTTAAAATGGGTAATCTCAGGGGGCGTATCCTCTACGAAAAAGGAAAAGGTGCTGAGGCTGAGGAAAACAATGTGCACGTGTTCAAGGTGCAGGGGACACACACACGGCGGAGCGATGGCTTCCTATGATAAATGACTGCTTTTGGTATGTTGGAGCGACAAGAGAGCAAATCTCGACGAAAGCCCGGAAGGACGGGATAATAACAGTAGTCAATTAACACTTAAGCGTCCCCTGTTGAATTTGCGATCGAGCGAGCTGAAGTAAAATCACTTATTCTGATCCTCCCTGGATAAGATCTACCGATCTGCTAATGGCGAGCTGCCGACAAGTCCCGGCTCTCCGTGGCTCCGATAAGAAGCCCTCCGAGTGCCCTCCTCCTCTGTCACGACGGTTAAATAAAAAAAAAAAAAAAGTGAGCGATTTGATAATTAAAGGGTGAAATTACACCTACCCCCCCTCCCCAAAAAACCACATGGCTAACATTTATCTGCAGGAAAAGAGAGCTCTGTTTTCTGATTGGCTCTCCGTATCAGCTGACACCCTGACTTGAGTGATCAGAACTGGAAAAAGTCAGACCGAAGCGATGTCAATTTGGGGGGCAGCTCCTTTAAAACGGTCCAAATCGGAGACAGCGCGAGAGGTTATTTCTCGACGCGCTGTGACACGCCACCTGTCCCGCGCGTAACTCCCCCCCCTCGATTTATCGCCTCCGTCCTCCCCCTCCTCAGTCTGCCGGCGCAACCCCGATCTCCCGCCTCTCCGTCGGTCTCGGCCACTTCTACATTTTCATACGTTTGCTCTGTCTCTCTCTCAGCAGCCATTCCTCCTCCATTCGCTTCTCTCTTCCCACGTCTGAATCGCATATCTTTTCTCCTGCCACCTCCGGCGCCCCCGCCGCCCCGCTCTCTTCTCTGCGCGGGATAAAAGCGGCGCGTTTTGCTCAGGTGTACCGATATAGGCGCTTTTAATGTTTCATGTAATAGGTTTTTCTGTCACTTAATAGTGAGGCCCCCCCACCTCTTATCTGATCCGGGGACAAAGACACGGGGGCCTGCTGGGTCCGAGAGGCCTACTTTGTGACAACTGCTTATCTGATCGGGAAAGAGCGGAGGGCGGCCCACACAGTCTTAAACGATTACCTCCCTTATCTGATCGCGGCTCCCAAATACCAGAGGACAGCGAGCAGGGACGACGCAGGCTCGGGCTACTCGAACGGTGAGAATCCTTTGGAGGCTTTCATTCTTATCTTACCGCAATGAAGAGGGTTTTCTAATTTCAATGTAACGGGACAAGATTTTCCTCCGTCACATCTTCATCGGCCGTCTTCTCCCGCGGCTCCTCTGAAGCCATTTATCAAGCAGAAACGACAGATTCTTCTCGAGCTGCGGGTTTCTCGGGCGCAAGGGCTCGCCGCTCTTTGCCGTTTTGAGCGGCGCCGGAAAGCCGGACTTTATGGGCGTGGCATTTTTATTGAGCGAGAAAAGTAAGCAAGTAAAGTCAAACGTGTGATTAGATATAGAGACTAAATACGTAATTATTGGCAAAAAAAAGATCTTAAAATATTATGAGATGTAACTTTAGTTTCCGTCCAAACCGGTATCCGCTCGGTCGGCACCTGATCACTGATTGCGGATGGTTGCAAATAACACCTACTGGCGTCATGCTGTTGATCTGTTCCAGAGTCAGCTGCAGCAGTTCCCCATCGCCGCTCTCAGCCATCAGCTTGAGCGCGGGCTGCTGGAGGTTCGGCTGGTTCCGGAGCAGCAGGGCGGCTACGTGTCTGATACACTGGAGAGGAGAGAGAGAGAGAGAGAGAGAGAGAGGCAGACAGATGAATGGACAGATGTGCAGGTGAAGGGGATGCCGGGCGGAAGGAGAGGGAAAATAAACGTAATCAGAAGTTCGAGCGGGGAACAAAAGGGGAGACGGGGGGAATGGCGAAGGTTAATCAATGTGCATATACTGTAAAGACGCGTGGGGGCCCATGATACTTTAAAAAAAAAAGAAAAAAAAAAAGGGACTGCGCGCAAACCAAAAACGCGCACGCGCTCAGCGGACGCGCTGCAGTCCCGTCCGGTAATATATGGATATCACAATGCAATCTGACTCCCCCATGCTCTGGCGGTTTTCATTCCAGCAGATTCAAATTAAAGCTGTTCAGAAGAGAGTAAAAGCCCCCCCCCCCCCCCCCAACCCCCCAACCACACACTAATATTAGACAGCCAGGCAGACACTAGCCTATTCACACTGAATAGCATTAGCGCTGAACTAATATCACAGTCAGCTGGTGCTAGACATACAGAATGGCATTAGGCTTACCGCTTCCACGGGGCTCAGCGGGGCGTGAATAGCATTAGGGGCCGTCAGATATCAGAGAGCGCCTCCAGTACACTGCGAGGAGCGCCGAGCTGATGCTAACACGTTGCCGTGGGACGCGCGCGCCTAATAGCTTTTAGGCCCCCGCAGGAAGACGCGGGGCGAAGCGTTTCGCGCCGCGCAGAGGTTGCACTGAACGCAGGGCGGGTTTACCCCCGTAACGCGATGGCGGCGGGGGACGGGAGCCAGATTCGGTGGGAAATAATGATTTTCACCGTCCTCGCCGTATTGTCACGGGCAGAAGAAGCATTGAGAGAGGGCTTTAAAAAGGAGTGTGTATTCGGCCTACCTGCACGGGGAGCTTGTGTTTCGTGTTGTAGAGAGTCCGCACCATGGCGACCACCTGCTGACCCAGGTCCAGTTTGACCTCGGGCCCCCGGCAGCGGGTCAGCAGGGCCGAGGTCAGCACCACCCAGGGGTTACGCTCCGACTCGGCCCTGGAGAGAGAGAGAGCGAGAGAGGTCCGTGAACACCGGCGTGCGCCGCGGCTTCCTCGAAAAACACCGAGGCAACAGAAGGCGCGTTTCCGTCCGGCTGCTTTTTTTTTGTTGTTTTTTTCCATTTGCGCACGCCATGGAAAAACCTGAGTAGAAAATGACACAGATAATTTGGAAAAGTAACAATAACAATGCCGCAAAAAAAAAAGAAAAGCTGTTATTACGAAAGGTAAACGCGATGAAAAGACTTAAATGTCACTCAGGTGTCGGGAAACATCCGGTGTGTGTATAATGAGTCTGCAAAGCTCCTTGAATTACCACAAGAAAAAAAAACCAACAAAAAAAAAGTGTGCGTTCTCAGCCATGAAGTTTTCCATCGCGTCTATCTATACGTTCATGGTTTGACGGGTGCGAGCCGATTAAACTCCCGACCGAGGCCGGCGGGAGTACGGCCACCGTGGGTGTCTACAAATCGACACGGGGATAGGAGGGGGCGGGGGATGGAAACCACAGAACGACTCGTGATGCGCTAATTAGATATTGTTTGCTTTGTTCGTATCATCGTTAGCAACAAGTCGCTGCTATTGTAAAACCCCAAGATACGCTGGCTACCACTAATACGGGGGTCGTATTAGTACCAAATCACAATTTTGAGCACTGGTGAGGCTCTAAATATCGACGTACGGAGGGTAACCACTTGAGACGAGTTAGAACGGTACCGTCACTCATCATATCAGAAACAGGCACGGCAAAGGAGGGACAGCGGTTCCACTGGTTTCAGAAACAGTACGGTCTTGTTCTGAATACTGAACAGACGGGAAAAGGCAAAGGAGGAGGTTGGAGGTGAGAGGAGGCCCGCCTCGTTTTTTCACGTGATGAGGCGATAACGAGCTGATAAGGGTAGGGATGGGAAGCAGGATTTTTTCCAAGCGGCTGGGGACATCGGATAGCCGGGCCGCTGAAGTGAGTCCTGAAGGGGCGCGTGGGACGACGGAGGCCCTGTGGTAAGATCCGTCCATATCCGCGGGGCGCGGTGAGCGGGGAGCCTGCGAATGGGAAAGAGACGAGAGACGGCGGGGGCTCCTGCGAAGCGTCTGTCAGTGGAGCTACGGGGGGGGGGGATCATCCTGACAAGCTGCCTCACCTTCAGGCGACCACGGGTGCAAACAGAGTCCACCCGCACGGCTGCGCCCTGCGCCTTCACCGGGGGGAGGGGGGAGGTGCTGCTGAGTGCGACTGAGCGCTCGCCAAATCTGTCACAGGGTGCAGTGTGAGTCACAGCCGGCGCCCCCACCCCCTCCTCATCCGTGCTTTGAATCATGACTCACTTTATGCAGGCAGACTAAAGGATAAGCTGTGGAGATGCAACGCTCAATATAGCCCCCCCACCAAAAAAAAAAAACAGGCTCTTACTGGAATAAATCCACGCTCTTCAGACACACACACACCTCCACCCTAACCGGGATTAAGTGCCGAGTCAGACAAGCGGTTAAGGTTAACCGCCACGCAAAATATGACGCCCTCCGGTCTTCGCCATCTCAAACGAGGCGCTCGAAGGTTCGGTCCTCCTGAGTTTTGTGTCCCAAATTAGGAGCGACGGACGCGGCTGCCGCCGCGCATTCGACGCGCATCGAGGCTCCGATCCGTTTCAGCCGCCTGCGATTCAAAGGCGCACGTCACGGCGTGGTTCACCCGGGAGCCACGACAGGAACCTGCATTTCAGCTGGAGGAATCGAAATGTCGCAACCTCAGCCGAAGTTTTGGCCCGGAGCCAATCAGGGAAGATTTCCGATGCCGAATGTCGCTAATAGATGAAAAGGAGTCGCCGCGGTGCCTTGTGCCACTTCCTTTAGGCATTCATTATGGCTGACTCTAATATCAGTGGGACGACGGGTGGTTAAAACGCGGCCGGTCTGGAAGCAGAAATAAACAAGGAGGTCGTGTCCAACTGCGCTGAAAGCATTTGCTAATTGTTTCAGAGCAGTTTCGCTCTGGAGCAGAAATAAATAACCGTCAAAGACTTGGCTCATCCTCTTTGCACCCCATTCAAACATCGGAGTCTCTCTAAAGTGAACGCAGAGAGAAACCGGGTTGATGTCGAGTCGTCGGTCCCATTTGCCCTCGCGCTTCCTGGAAGTCCGTCTCCTCCCCATCGATCGCCTTTACATTTCGCTCGGGCCGTGGAGTCTGAGCGATGATCTAAATTATGAATAACGGAATCCCGACGGCCTGAGCCGACTAGTCCTCCGCGTGTTGTGCGGCCTGCTCCTGGCGCTGCGTTTACTTTCGACCGAGAGAGCAAGCGCCCCCTCTTGCAGGACGTGCGGGTATGTAACCCAACGCGAACGGGATTTCGTTCATCGCTAAAACCGCCAAGTCATCGTTGTCAGTCTGCGAAGCCGCAAAGCACCGCACTCAGCCTTGTGAGTTTTTAACAACTGCTGGAGGGGAGCTCAACTTTAAAAAACCGCCCGGCTGAAACTGTCCGAAACGCGGTCTGCTCTGATTGAGCTGGAAGGACAAATTCCAGACAGCGTAAACCCCGAATAAGTCCTGGCGGTCCCTCGGCGTATCGCTCTCTTTTAATCGAGGACAATGGAGCGGGGGAAGAGCAGTCACATCATTAGGCGCTTATCGATAACGCAGCCAACGCCGGCTGAGGCTCATAAGACGCCAGCTGGTGCGAGGAGCCCAGAGCCCGAAGCTTCGCGAGGACGCCTGGATTAATTTCCAACTCGCAAAAAAAGTCGACGCGCGGCGCGCGCGCCCCCGAGCGACCGCAGCATACGCGCCTCTCCTGTCCCGCTTTGACTCGAATGAGAACGTGGCACGGGAGCCGCCTGTTAAAGCATCGGCGTCGTCCCGCGTCCCTGATTTTCGAGGGGCCGCCGTGTTAAACCCCGACGACGGCGTCTGCGGTTGATTGTTAAGCGCCGAAACGCCCTCGCTTCGTTTTTCGACGCGGCTGAGAGAGCGAACAAGGGCTTTGCAACTTTAAAACTGACGTTGGGGGAGGAGGCTGAGGGGAAGCGCAAAAGTTAAGCGGCGGCAAACGAGAGAGGCCCGAGGCGAGAAAGGACGGGCAAATCAGCTGCTAACATGACATCTGCATCTTCTTCTTCATAATTCCTTTTTCTTAATCCGATGTGTTTGAATTCGGGCATGATGTCGTTGCACGAGGTCGGGAGCGAGTTCACGATTCGTAAGGTAACTAACAACTGTACTCTAAGCATAGGCATATTTCGCAGAATGTCAATTAGTGGCGTGAAAAAAAAAAAAGTCGTCTTACACTTCTTCTTTCAACATGGGCGGCCACGCTTGCAGGAGGAGCATGAGCGGCTGGAGGGCGTCCCACGTCTGAGCGGCTTCCAGCAGCTCCAGGAAGAGAGCGTATCGCTTGTCCTCGGTCTCCACGTCTTCCATCTGGACCTGGGGGGGAGGCGGAGAGGAGGCGGGTGGGTGAGAAGGGGCGAATCCGACCCGGTGCCGAAAAGCGCAGGCGGCGGGCACCTGCGAAGGTTTCGATTGGTGCCCCCGCTTCGTTGAGAGCCCGAGTGACCATCTGTTTCTTTAAAAAAAAAAAAAAAATGAGGATAAATGCCGGCATCATCTGCGGGGACGAGGATGTCAGTGATCTACTGCTTTTTTTTTGGCCACTCTCCCAGTCTGTCCGTCCAAACACAAACGCGACGGGAGCGGGGAGGGGGCAGCTTTATTGATTTCAAAAACGAAACAACAAACTTGACAACCTAATGATTGCAGCTGGAGTCGGCGAGCGAGACGTCCCTGCCAACCGAGCGGTCACGCACGCACACACGGTCAATCTCGACCGGCATCGAGAGGCTTTAAACTTAAAGTAAGAGGGTGACGGGAAGGAACGGGGGCTTCGCGTGTGATGGCACATTTCAAAAAAAATAAAC